>CM035129.1:65505525-66705525 GCA_020205605.1 Panax ginseng
TCGCTTTTATATATTTATATTTCCAGTCCCCAATGAAGTTCAATTCATGGTGGTTGACCGTCTATATATATATATATATATATATATATATATATTCTGATTTTTATATATATAAGCGCTACGACTTTAATACAAATCTACATCATATGAGCCTAGGAATCATGTGATCACAGATTTAGTCTCCTGAATCTAGATTTGGTTCCCGTGATGGACATTTTCAGTTGTAACCTGTAGCGCTCCCAAATCCGGGTCCTAAATCACCACGGATCTGGTGCACTATATCTATAACTATTGCGGAAGATATAAACATAAATTGTTTATACATTAAACATTATACACTATCCCCAAGGTCGAGTAACCATAACTTATAAACAGTTTCATATCCTATCTAATATACAATGTTATTATAATAAATTACTATTACAAATCTAGCTGCACACATAGTCCCAAGCTTAGCTTGGCTTTATCTTTCCTTGTATCCAACACATTCGCCTTAATCTGCAATGTTTTATCATGATATAGCAAGGGTGAGCATGAAAGTTTCCCATCAAGTTTAAATACAATTTAAGGATATATCATGATTGAAAGAGTATGAATAATAGGCTGGCTATAATTTATCAATGTAATTGAGAACTAGCACGAACAAACTTTTGATTGAACAAGTATTACACATGAACAATTATATCTGAATCGAATGGTAATGAAGGTGATCAGCCTTTCATACCTGACTTATACATACAAGATGTACAGAGTACAATTCTACATGGCAATCAGTAATGATTAACCATAAGCATATCTGAATGAAACAACTCTTAGTAGAGTTAAGAAAAACTTGCATGTACCGTTGATTACCATTACAAAATATAACTTATCTTTATCCGAAGACCTAATATAGATAATACCGATCTCCAAATATTAGAATAATATCATCATAGTATAAAATAACCTAAACACATACCACATAATCCTATCAGTCTATACAACACATAAGACTTAGTATCAAGTCAAACTATTGTAGTTTGAGTTGAGTTCGGTACTATTATTACATCTCGACAGCCTAGTCGGACAATTATCGAGTTTAAGTTCAATTAAACTCTGCCTAAACACTTAACAATTATCTTAGATAATTTATAAATCAGTTAACATAATTTTCATAAGCCCATAATAATTTTCAGATAATTATTATCATTTATCATGATTTTTCAATCATTAATATGATTTAAAATACCACTTAATTCCATTATCATTAATATTAGTTTAATATTAAATATTAATGAAATCCTTAACATAATATTATAATATATTTATAATATCTCAAAGTATTTTTAATACCTTAACATTAACATTAAATTATTTTAAAGTAATTAAAACCATTACTAATTATACGCCATTAATATTAAAATATTAATATTTTTTCATGATAAAATATCAAAATTTATATTTTACGACTTAAAATATTTTTATAACACTTAAATTATTTTCATATAATTTTTAAAGCATAAATTCTATTTTTCCATAATTTATCAAATATATTCATTAAATATATTAATAACCATTAATAATAATTTATTAATGAAATTCATCACAAAATATCAAAAGTCATTTAAAATAACTTAAAATATTTTCTTATGCCATAATATAACTTTTCATGACTTTTCAAGTATTAAAATTATTTTAAATAATTTACTTAATATTATAAATAAATAAATAAATACCTTTTATATTCAAAAAATATTAAATATTTATGAAATATACTCAAAATAATTAAAAACTAATTTTCAGGCTTTAAAATAATTTTTCATAATTTATTATGTATTTTTAATAATTAAAATCATTTTTCTCTATTTATTAAATAAAAGAAATAATTTTATAAATAAATCGTCATAAAAGTGCCTATAGCGGCAGCAACTGTCGCTTTAGGTGTTCTTGGCCATGTTCTTGAGCTGCCTAGAAAACCATGTCAGTTATCGAGGGGCTTGGTTTGACCGGTTCTAGTCTCAATATTCATTACGTTTCTAGGCTTCTAATTTGGTTAGAACTGAAGTACTAATATAATACTAGAGTTACCAACTTGTTCCATGGCCATACAACATAAGATCATAGAGATATAAGTCTCCAAAAACCTGTCAGACGTTGTTCTTGAGTTTCTGGGTTTTCCAGAAACTCAAGCAGTGCGAAGGTACCTACTTGGTGGCCTTATATATTGATTCTAAGAATGATTTATGTGATCTATGAATTCAAAAGTGTAGTAGAGGTGTCAAGGTACAATAACATGCTATCATTTCAGTCTAACATCATAACACATGCAAGATCTATGATAGTCAAACTATGTCAGAAATTTCAGCTGATGAAGATCTGGGTTTTCTAGAAAACCTTCATGAGCCATTTCGGTCAACCTAGTTTGACCAAGATTATCTACAATTCTGCTAATGATCCGGGGTTTCTAGATACATCAATCTGAAGCCTACATGTCACACAACAACTGTAAAACAACAACATGGCTATAACGTTTAACTGAAGCAAGATCTAATGCCCAAATAATTGTTGTCAGAGTTTTTGGGAAATCTGGGTTACCCAGAAACCAAACTTTGTGTTCGGTCAACGCTGTTTGACCGATCATAACTCGAAATCTAGACATGATCTGAGGTTGATTCTAGTTTCAAAATAAAGACCACATGGCATACAACATATTCATATCATAAAACACCATAACCATCTAAAACAGAAGAATCTAGAGGCTCTGACATTTGCTTGTCAGACCTTATTTTTCAACTTTCCCAGATTTTTGAAATCATTAATTTTGAGCATTTAGATGATATGGATGTGTGATATTACAACCCAGATCACTAATATAAACTACAAACAACATATCTAAACACTTAATCATAACATCTAACATAAAATACAAGGATCTTTAAATTTAGGGTTTATACCTCTTTTAAAGCTTGATCTAGATTCTGATCTTTGATGTTTGTTCTTGGCAAGCTAAAGACTGACTCTGGATTAACTTATCACTCACTCTCACTCTACATTTTCGAATTTTTAGAGATAAAATGTCTTGGCTAAGTTGAAAAGTAAAATGCGTAAATTTTGCTTACTTTTTAACTTTGATCTTAGGTTCAATGAATTTGTAGGATGCAAGATGGCTGGTATTTGATGATTAAAGTGGGTTACTAGACCACATGTCTAGCTTAGGGTTAGTCACCAAACATTAGTAGGGTTAGATCTACACTCCACCTCATTATAATATTAGAAAGGGTAGTTTGGCCTTTTGACCCATAAAGTGAATGGCAACTTGGTAACTTTTCATAATCATTAGGTCTCAACCCTTAGGGTTTGACCCTTAGGGTTTAACCCTAAGGTTACATAAATATATATTCTAGACTTTTCTAATAAGGTTCTAAAAATAGAAAATTATAATTAGGGTTCACTAATTATAATAAAGTTTACTAATCACATTCAAGCTTGCTAATTAGGGTTAAGGCTTCGTAATTAACATTAAACTCTATAAATTAATGATTAGTTTTTCTCTAATTATACATTAGGGTTTCCAACATTAGAAATTAGGGCTCTCTAATTAATCAATTAGGGTTATCCCTAATTATACTTACAATTAATAACATAAAAACTTTATACTTATCTTTAAGCTTCCCAATTAGGGTTTTAATATTCTGAATTAGGGTTACAGATTATCAGAACTGAAATTAGGGTTTCCATAGTGGTAATAGGGTTTCTTATCAATCGTTAGGGTTTTCTAATAGAACGTCGAGGTTCTTAATATATTATTAGGGTTTGTGATTGATATAATTTATCTGGTCAACCCTTGACCCTTAACCACATACTGCACACACATATGACCAAATACACAATTATTTTTAACACTGTAAACCTTTACCAAAAGTTTTTAAATTCACAAAATTTATTCCCAAAAATGTTAAATACATGCACTTGTTTTCTGTCTAGGTTTATTATTTAACCTCTATTCAATATATTAAGATTTTATAAAATTGTCTAAATTCTCGGGTTATCACATAATCAGCTTGTACATTATTCACGGTGTTTGAATTTCCTTAGACGACTCTCATGCCCACAAGGAGTTCGGCATTGCTGTGTATATTATTTTCTCGAAGATGCTTCACATCTCGAAAATAAAAGTAATCAAGCCAAAAACTATAAAATGGAAGTATCAAAGGCCATAATTACTATTGAGCATAAGGGTTTGAAAAAACTACTTTTACAAAACATCACTACTATATCTTGTTAAAACTGAATTTTTACACAAATTCAAACCCTTTGTATATAGGTGTGAATGAGGAATAACACTACTTCCAGATAATTGCACATTTATCCACATACACACACACACACACACATTCATATAGCAATTTAATTGAAAAGTGGCGGTCACCGTGGTAACACGGATGCCGGGGGGTGCTTAACACTTTCCCTCCGCATAATCAAGTCCCCAGACTCTAACAAATCTCGGTTTCATAGACCTATTAAATAGTGTCACATCACTGGGTTAATGTGCAAACCTTTTCTTGGTTGAGTTGGTGCAACCATTTAAAAATACCAAATGGCGACTCTTACAGTTTAATCGTCGACATATACATGTCGGACCTTTTCAAAACTTATTTTTTCAAACAAATCTCACCTACCATGAGAACACCAAAAGACAAGAATAGAAAAGGGATAATAAAAATCCCGATGTTGACATGTGGCGACTCTGCTGGGGATTGATTCTGATGGTGGCCGACCGGGGTGCCCCGGGCTCCACGGGTCCTACCATCTCAAAGTACGTGCACACATGCAACGTGATGTCCACTTGAACTTTCAGAACTTCAACCCGGGCATCCGATCGAGGTGTATAAGACTGCTTTCGGCATGCTGTCGTTGAGAGCTACACAATGACATGGTATTATAGGTTGTACGAAGTCAGGAAGATTTGACCATGCCCTTGTTCTTCAAGAGTTCAAATTCTATCTGATGTGCTGTCCTGTGTAGTAGTCACTCAGGATTGGAGCTATTTGTTTCTTGTAGGACACTGTTGTGTAGAATGTATGTTTAAATGTGTTGAGATGACGCGAATATAGGATCGAGGTGGAAAAAAGATGATTTTTCCCCTCATCGGGGTTATCTCCGGTTTAGGCTGATATAGCAGTCGTTGCTCAGGTTATCTCTGAGATTGGGCTGTTACAAGTGTTGAATGACCTCAAGGTTATCTCTGAGGTGTGCCTGACCTCCTGGGGTTGTCTCCGGGTTTGGGACTGAGTGCCTCGGGATTTATGTCCGAGGTTGAAGCTAACTGCAAGGGTTAAAAGGAGCTTTTCTGGGGTTATCTCCGGAACTGCACCTGTAATCCTCGATGTTATTTTCAAGGTTGGAATTGAAACTCCCGGTGTTATTTCCGGATGAAACTGATTATCTCGGGGTTATCTCCGAGATGAAAAAGCTTTCTCCGGTGTTATTTTCAGAACTTGAATTACATCCCTCAGGGTTATCTCTAAGGTTGAAACTGGAACTCCCGGGGTTACCTCCGAGATGAGACTGATTATCTCGGGGTTATTTCTGAGATGGTAAGAACTAAGTATCCCAAGGTTATCTCCGGGATTGAGCTGAACTGTCTTTCAGGGTTATCTCTTAAAGATGATTTTGCCCCTCCTTCAATGTTAGTAACAAGAGTGCAAAAAATTTCAAGTGTCTATAGATGCCCTTGTTTATCATATTCATGCAATGCAATGACATGGATAGTATAAAGAATACTAGACACTTGAAATGTGACATGATAATTATGATGCAATGTACTGCAGTATAATGTATATGCGTGTGATTTGTTGGATTGTTCTCCAATAGGATGTGATGACTGTTCGCTCTCCCAACTTCCAATGGGGGGTGGAGTTATCACTTACGACTCTGATGAACTGCTTGGACGTGTGATCCAATGTTCTCCAGAACTTCTAGGATGTTGACGTTGGGATTATCACCAAAGTCCTTAATCCTTGGTACAGACATTCAACTGAGGATGTATCTCTCATGTATAAGAGACTCTGTGGGGATGTGTTTTATCTGATGAAGTTGTGTATAACATATTTCATCATTAGTCCTCCTTGATGAGGATGGTCTTTCCTAGTTTCTATCGTTAGGCTTTTCTAATGCTCACAGCCGAGATTCACGCCAATAGTCTGTGTGTTGTCGTTTGCTGACCCTGTTTTGAAATGAACATCAACGGATGAGATCCCTGATGTGGATGATGTCAAGGCTGCTTTCCCTTCATTGACGTGTGCATTAACGGATGAGATCATAGGATGGTTTCCGACGCTTTGCTGGATTTACTTGCCGGCGGCTGAATACCATTAAGGTTGATTGACCTTCATTGACGTGTTCATCAACGGCTGATAGAGTTTTCGCTGGGGAGAAATATTTTGGGTTTTCGACTCCACATAGATGGCACTTGGACCTTCATGAGACATTGCCGATTGTATTTTGTAACTATTGTGATCATCGGTATAGTGAATCTTGTGTCTGGGCGAATACCAATGAGTGACATGTAGAACCATAGTTCGATCTCTGAAAACCAGGATTTTAAGCTCTTCCACTCAATCGCGTAGCATCTTTTTTCTTGATTTGGGTTTTTTAACTTTTGAGACCTCCTTTGCAACTCAAATTAGACCAATTCGGAGGGGTGGGCCCCACCCAAGGGAGCCGCAGGTACACCTGCGGCCAGCCGTGGGTGGCCTTAAATGGCTTGGTGCTTTCACAAGTTATTTTTATATTGCGCCACACAGGAAATCTGAGAGCTCTTCTACAGATCTGCTGAGTTCGGGCATCTTTCTGCAAATTTTGTCACCGTACAAGTGTTTTACACTACCCTAGTAACGTATGCATGTCTTCTTTTCTAGTTTTTATCTGTTGGAAAATGAGTTATCATATGAAATGCTTCTAAACACATAGTAGTGAATATGCATGCTCATATGACTTAATAAAAAATATTAAATACAGTAAATGTTAGTATTTAACCATGTTGAACATAATGATGTTAAAAAAATTGACTTTTAAAATAGTAAAATTGGCACCTTTTTTATGCTATTGTTTATCCTATTTGAGGACAAATGAGCAAAGGTGGTAAAGCAAAGTAATCCTGGTAATTAGGCTACCCTTATAGATTTTGACTTTGATGCCTATAGGATGTTTGTGACTATGGGTAGGTGTGCTACTGAATAGCCACCTAGTCATGCCTATGTGCATGTGGATAGTCCTATTTACAAAGGAGACTACGGAATATTTTTTCCTAAATATAGGCATTGGGTATTCATGCATTCTTAACTCTACTGTAGGTATAGGTTAAAGTAATGGATGCATACATATAATCATAAAATGCATTTTGAAAAAGCTTCAGGTTAGAGTTTACCACACCCTCTGTGAGGTGATTTGGAGACTTGCGTCCAGATACATTGATAAAGATCAGCCGAGTAGTTCCCACAGGACCACTTCAGATCTGCAAAGGAGGGCTTCTGATGTGCCTCAACCCCGTTTAGTTAGATAGCCTCATCGTTTGGCGGAGGTGGTGATACGTCATGTCCGGGATGAGGTACCGGATGTTGAGGATGAGAAAGGGGATGTTCCGGTTGCGGACCTCGCTCCTGCTACTAATGATCCCCATAGGGATTTTTTAGGCATTCAGGTGACGATCCCAGAGCTTCTGGGTGATTTAAGTCGATACCCCTTAGTTTACTTTCGTGCAAATGAGGTACGAGCTGGATTTTGTTCTTCTTTTTTCCTCTTGATGATGAGTAAGGGATTTTGATGTTGATCCGCTTTTGTGATGTAGGTTCCCGACTTTACTCAGCCTCGAGGGAACTGGTTCAGTATTCACTCTACATATTAGTCTTTGCATCCTGATTATCGAGCTATTGTGAATGGCTGGGGCTTATAGGCATCCTTTTCCACCCTCTTTCATCGTTGTCCCTAGGGTTACCTCAGGGCGTTGTCTGAGCGCTGGTTTCACCAGACTTAGTCTCTCCATTTGTTAGACTGTGAGGTGATGATGACGCCGATGGATTAGCAATTTATCACATGTATGGAGTTTGGAGGGGTGTTAGTGCCATGTACGGCGGATATTACCCTGACTGCCATTAGATCCTTGCTAGGAGTCCCAGCTGAGGTGCTCAAGGGTAGGACAGTTTGTACAAGTCCTTTGAGCGTATATGCTACGAGTGGGCTGTTGAGTGAGCCCATACCCGATGATGTGAGAGTCAGGGATCGTATTCTTCAGCGATTGTTCCTGATAATCATTAGGGGCTTCTTCATAGTGGATAACTCTTTCACGGTATCTTTCGCTTTAGTGAGCGCCACACGAGATATGGACCATATCGGAGAGTATGATTGGGGGTCCTATACCTTTACCTATTTCCTCAGGGACATGCGAATGCGTTCGCAAGGCTTGACAGAGGCTTGGCTAGGATTTTACCCATTTCTGCTGGTGAGTGTTTCTCTTTTGATTTCCCATTTATAGGTTAAGAGTGTTGACTGACAGAAGATGTTTGCCTTTATGTTGGTAGTTCTGGGCCCATGAGAGGCTCCCATGTTTGCGTCCTGTGAGTGTGTTAGGTCTATATATGTGACACCCCCAAATCCAGATACTTCATTCCAATAGGATTTGGTGCTCACTTATCAAAAACTATTACATCTAACTACCCATAGTAAAGGATAAAGACATAATTAAAATAATTTAAACAATAATCTCTCCCATTAAAGGGTTACATCATCATCTCAAATTAAATCCCAGGGTGAATAAAATATCGTGAGTTGTGAGCTTTATTCAGAATTTCTTCTTTAACTTCCGTTACTGGCGGAACCCAAATCCTCCCTTCGAATCGAAGTAACCCTTCCGAATCGATTTTGAATTTGTCTCCCTCACCTACATATATCTTCTGTTTTATCTTTTCATAGTCTTCATCCTGAAGTTGTGCATTTTTCACCTTATCTACCAACGTTGAACTATTTCCCATCTGGAATAACTTTTTATCAGATTCTGTCAGATATTTAATTTCCAACTACATCTTAGCCATTTTTGACACTAACTTTTCTTGATCAGTTAACATCATTAACTTCTCCCGTCCCTTCCAACTTAAGGCATCAGCAACAACATTCGCCTTTCCGGGATGATAGAAAATCTCACAATCATAATCTTTGATCAGCTCCAACCATCTTCTTTGTCGCATGTTCAAATCTTTTTGTGTAAAGATATACTTCAAACTTTTATGGTCGGTATATATCTCACACCTTTCTCCATAAAGATAATGTCTCCAAATTTTCATGGCAAACACTACTCCCGCTTGACTCCAAGTCATGAGTGGGATACCCCTTCTCGTAATCTTTCAATCGGCGTGATGCATACGCAATAACTTCTCTGCCGTTCTGCATAAGCACACAGCCTAGTCCTTTATGCGATGCATCACTATACACCACAAAATTTCCTTTATCATCAAGCAACGACAACACAGGTGCTGAACTCAACCTCTTCTTTAACTCTCGAAAACTTTCCTCACACTTCTCTGTCCAAACAAACTTAACCGCTTTTCTAGTTAAATTCGTCAACGGAGTTGCAATCTTGGAGAAGTCTTGAATAAAATGCCTATAGTAACCCGTCAATCCCAAGAAACTCCTCACTTCTGACGGTGTCTTCGGCAGATCCCAGTTTATTACAGCTTCCACCTTTGATGTATCTACCAAAATTCAGTCCTTATCAATAACGTGCCCAAGAAACTGTACACGTTCCAACCAAAATTCACATTTTGAGAACTTAGCGTACAACTTCTCTTTTCTCAACGTTTCCAACGTCAATCTCAAGTATTCCACATGTTCCTCCTTGGTCTTGGAATACAATAATATATCATCAATAAACACCACCACAAACTTGTCTAGGAATGGTTTAAACACCCTGTTCATCAAGTCCATGAACGCTGCAGGTGCATTAGTTAAACCAAAAGACATAACCAGAAACTCTTATTGACCATACAAGGTTACGGGCCTTCTTCTTGGTACATCCTCCAAACTTCACCTTCAATTGATGATAATCACTTCTCAAGTCTATCTTAGAAAATACCTTGCTCCTTTCAATGATGATCGAATAGGTCATCGATTCTACGTAATGGATACTTGTTTTTAATCGTGACCTTATTCAATTCTCTGTAATCAATGCAAAGTCGCATCGATCCATCTTTCTTCTTAACAAACAACATCGGTGCTTCCCATGGCGAAACACTCGGCTGAATATACTTTTTGTCAAGTAATTCTTGCAATTGCACCATCAATTCCTTCATCTCTACCGAGGCCATTCTGTATGGTGCCTTAGATATCAGAGTCATTCCTGGTAGTAGGTCAATCACAAACTCGATTTGTCTATCTGGCGAAAGACCCAACAAATCATCTGGAAATACATCTGCAAAATCTCTTATGATCGGTATCTCTTCTAACTTTGCACTCTTCTTCTGTGTATCGACTATGTAGGCTAAATACCCGACATATCCTTGTCTCAACAACTTCTTGGTTTGCATCACCGTCAGACAACTTGCTTGTCGAGGTGACTTGCTACCATAAAACACAACCTTTAACGGAGTCATAAGGTTAACACACTTTCTTTGGTAATCAATTACTGCTCCGTAATTGAATAACCAATCCATTCCCAGTATAACATCGAATTCACCAAGTCTAATTGGTATCAGATCTACCATCATCTAAATGACCTTTTATAATCACTCCACAATTCCTATATATGAATCTAACAGAATCACTTCCTATTCATGATCTACTATACTTAAGGGAAATTCTAATTCTTCCTGAGGCAAATCTAATTTCTGAGCAAATTCATCGGATATGAATGAACAAGTAGCACCCGAATCAAATAGTACATAAGCATTAATACCATCAATCGGAATGATACCTGACAGCACATCCTTAGACTTTACAGCATCCTGCACAGTCATATTAAAAGTCCTCACAGTAGGTCGGCTTGATTGTGCTTGTCTAGTGATAGTCAATGCACCACCATCGTTGTTGTTTCCTTTTCCGCCACTTGCACTTCCCGCTGGCTTCTTAGGGTAATCACGAGCCATGTGATCCTTTGAACTGCAGGTAAAGCATGCTCCTTTCTTTGGACTAAAACAGTTCGGTGCAATGTGTCCCTCCTGACCACAGTTAAAACACACTCTCTTTCCCTTCAAACATACTCCAGTATGGTTCTTCCTGCAAGTTGCGCAAGCCTCAAACTTTTCCTTCTGTTGATTTCCTTGCTGTCCTCCCGCAGTTAAATTCTTGCTCCATTTCCTCTTCTGACTATTACTTCCAGCATTACTACCACCAGCCTTATTCTCATTTTCATTCTTCTTCTTCTTCTGTTCTTGATTCTACTTCGTCGAGGCATCACTTCCACCTTCCGCGATGATTGCCTTCTCTCGGTCTGTTGCCATAAATGTGTTTAAATTTGGAACATTGAAACTTTGTTGTAAAGCCAGGGTTTCAATCCTTGTTCAAACCTTCTCGCTTTACGCTCATCGATATTGACTTGATAAGTGGAAAACCTTGCCAGCTCATTAAACTTCGCAGTATATTCTGGCACTGTCATAGTTCCTTGCTTTAACTCCAGAAATTGCACTTCCAGCTGATTCCGAGAACTTGCTGGAAAGTACATCTCGAAAAACATTTCTATGAATCTATCCCATGCTATCACCCCTTGTCATCCACGAACCTTGTTTGCTTGGCACCAATAGCTAGCTTCAGACGTCAGCATGAATGTAACGGGACGAATTATTGAGTTGAGATTCCGGGGACAGAATCCTTTTAAGAGGGGAAAGATGTGACAACCGAGATTTTTGTAATTTAATTTTAATATTTATTGGATTGAATAAATATTTTTGATGAATTAATTATTAGATTAAATAATTAATTGATGAAATTGTGGTAGATTAATTTAATTATATGTTTTATATTTATTAAATTAATGTGGAGATTTTTTATTATTCAAAGTATGTGATTATGTGAGCTTATTGAATTAAAAGAAATATTTAATAAGCCTATGTTATTTTAATTAATTTAATTATTAATTAGAGATTTAATAATTTAATATTATTATTAAATGAGAAATTTAATTATGTGACTCTGTGAATTATTGAGAAATTATTATATTTTATTTAAATAAATTAAATAAGACATTGATTTATTTTATAATGGATGTGACATTACTTAAACTATATAATAAAGCTTTATTAAATTAAATGATTTTTAAAACCTATTCTAACTAGCCAACATGGCCTTAGAGGGAGTTCAAGGCAGATTACCCATGGTGAGTGGCAATCCTTAACTCGTCGACGTCTTCTTTATTATCGTTTTCCCTTCCTTTTCTTTATTAATTTTCCTAAGTCTAGAAAGTGACGAGAGTTTGAGTAATTAGTGTGTGATTGGTAAAGAATTGAGAGGAATTCATCTTCCGGAAGTTATATTCTCGCTTTGGGTAATTCTCTCCAACCCAAATTCTGCTTTTACGTCTTTTTAAGTTTCTCATGAATATGGCCTAAGTTTTTTACGTAAAGTTTACGTAGTTTGAAAGGGTAACAATTATGTGATTATGTGTTAATATATAACATCATAGCATGTTTTATATATATTTTATGGGTTTCATATCTTGATTTCATGAAATTATACAAGATAAAGATTTGAGTATGTTATATGGCCATATGGCCTTATCGTGTTTTTAGTATGTCAAACATAAATGGTTTTGCAAAATTTCCACTTGTATATGATTATGCATGATAAAATGAACAAAACGAAATTTGAATAGTTGGATTTGGTCTTATAACGAATCTATGGCGATGAATTTTAGAATTTATGTTCAAAACTTCAAGAACATAGAACAATCCAATTTTCATGTTTTAATCCTGTGATTGTGTGTTTTAATGGATTAAAATCACTCCATAGATGTTAAGTAATGATTATGTACGAATTTTAACATGTGGGTACGTGTAATTTGGTGAAATTAGTGTTTAGGATGTGTTGTTTTCATTTGAATTTTGTGTTTGTCATGCGAATGGAAATTGAGTGCAGGGGTTTCACGCCATGACGCCAACTCTAGTTCATTTCTAAGCGCAGCGATGATGCGCCTATGCCATGCCAGACACTGCATCATGATATACCATACAGTCTTGCATGAATAAGAACAAGGTCTGACTGCGCCAAGAATATAGTATAAAAGTGGCGTAAATGCCACTTAGCATAATGGTCAGAAATGAGTTTTTAAAAGTGTACAAGTATGGAAATGTGATAGCAACTTAGTCTAATGATTATAAAGACTTGTTAGACCTATAATGAGATGTTAAAATAAATTCTTAACATGTCCATAACACAATTACGTGTGAATTGAATGATCAAATGCATAGTTACCTTATTGTTTGTGAAGTTTTAATTTTTGACAATAAGTGTAGTAATTGACTAAGTATAGTCATGAACTCGAGTTAGACAAAGAATAAACTTGTGATGTTTATTACGTGATAATTGATTGGTGTTGTGAACATGAATGATATGTAGGATTTAAATCAAAGAACGAGTTTTATTAACGTGTAATCTATGCACGAGGCAAGTTTCTAAACCTTATCTTGTTACATTGAGCAAGTTTTCTAACTCTATATTTACATTGAGTAAGTTTCTTACCCTAAACTTTCGTTGAGCAAGTTTCCTAACATTACTGGTTATCGTTATATAAATTGATTAATTCCTCATTCAATATTGAGCATGTTCTCATTATTATTGATCAAGCCTGTCTTGGATATTAAAGTTTATTAATCTTCAAGCATGATATTGTTATACAATAATTATTCTATTGTATACCTTTTGAGATGTTATTCAAGTTAAATATTCAATTACTGTTAAACATTATTAGACTAACGAACCCTTATTGATTTGACTAGTCCATAGTGGATGAGCGCTCTAACTTTCAGAATCCCTTGATAAATTATCCAAACCAAACTTCCTTTGGTGCGGACTCGAATGTCAAACTGAGATGAACAACCCTGTATAGCTGATGATTTACGCTTTAACATTAAGATATTATACGCGATGATGGTACTAAGAAATTTGATCCCCCTAAGTACGAGAAGAAGAGTCCATAGTCTTATGACTGTTAAAGGTTTCAAGTAAAAACACTTGACAACCTAGGACATAGTTCAAGGTCTTCTGACCCTCAGAATTTCTTTTGATTCCTGTTATTCATTCTTGATTCAAAAGTTGAGCTTTATATCAGAAGTTATTATTTCTCTCGCATGTTATTATTCATTTTTATATTGTTATACTTATGGGCAATCGTGCTCACTCTTGCGTAATAATAACATTACAGTTAAGAACGAAAGAGCAGACGAACCTTCCACTAGTAAGGGCAAGGGCAAGCTTAGCAAGTAATGAAGACTGATTATTTATGTGATTATGTAATGATAGTTAGAATTGATGTTACTTAAGATTTATTTGTTTATGTTTTTCGCACAGATGATTTAAGGTTAGAGTAACCTGGGATTTATTTATTATTTAGTTGATGTAACCCCATAAGGGGAGAGATTTTATTATTATTTATTTCTATTGCATGGTTTGCATTTATTTATGGGTAGATAGATAGATGATGCTTGTGCAGTGAACACCAAATCCTGTGGAAATGGAAGTACCGAATTTGGGGGTGTCACAATGAACGTTGCGAACGCAGTCTTTTGATCTTCATTAACTCTAGCAACGTCGAACACCTTCTCCATTTCCATGATCCAGGTTTGGGCTTCCACTGGATTCATAGATCCTCGAAACTCTGGCGGTCCAACCGCTTTGACTTCCTTGAAAGTTGTGACTTGAGCTTGCGGTTGATTCGCAAGGGCACCCATCAACAGAGCTACCAACTGCTGAACCGGATTAGCGTTGGTCTCGTTGTTATTATTAGTAGACCCCGCAGGAGGTGCTTGTTGACGTGGTTGTCTTCTTCTAGGAGGCATTTTCTGTTAAAATATACGCTTATTAGCTCATTACTCAACTTCTTGGGTATTTAAAGTTTAATATAAACATTCCAAGATTAAAGCTTTAACACATAACATTTCAAATAAACTCTAATATTTTATTCAATCATAAAATTTTAGAACATACTCAAAATAGCATAACTGCTATAAACATCTACCTTCCTAAACTAGACCAGTTTCAGGATTACATACTCATACTATCCCTTTATTTATCTCAAAATAAGGGATTCATAACTTATTTATTCACATAATTATCTACACATTATTATCTATCTTATTCTATCTAGGCATATTAAGACGTCGTAAGGCTTCTCGACGTTCCTCCTCCATGATACGATATGCCATTTTACGATCCATCACGAACCACGGCGTATTCTCAAACTGAGGTGGATAATAGTAGACTCGATCCTGGGCCCTATCAATCGCCAAATTAAAAGCATAATCCATCTCCTTCATCTTGGCTTTCTTCACTTGAACCTTAGCCTCGGCACGGTCTGCACGTTGAGTCGCCTTCATCCACGCATCCTCTGCTCTTGCACGCTTAGTTGACTCCTCCTTGAAATCATCTTTCAATTTCTCCATGTCCGTATTCATCTTCTCGTGTACTGCCAATAGGTCTTCATGCTGACCCTTTGTATGAACTAAGTCCCACTCCGTGTTCCCAAGTTTCGAGTAGAGTTCCTGAATTTCTGCATCATTCTGCTACATCGAAGCGTGAGGCATCTCAACTGTTTCCTTCAGATCCTGGACTTCATCCTATAATTCTACATTACGGTCATACAAAGCATCATACATCTCAGCTGATATGGAGTTTGGTGGAAACTCCTCAGGATCCTCTTCCTCGTCATCCTCCTCTACCTCCTCAGAGCTATCCTCCACGGGATCGGTCACAGGCTCATCCTCCTGGATCAACTGCTCCCGCACTACATGAATATCCCGGGGCTCATCATCTATAGGTCTCTGAGGTATCACCTCTCTAGCTGGACTGGATCCTCCTTCGGTAGATATCCTGACAACAAAATGTTTTAGGTTTTATTTAATAATGTCGATACTCGTGAGCACATAAGTTATTAACACATAGCACATAATGTCTTTTATTGTTTAGCTTCAATGGATACCTTAATCCATTCCTTAAAACTCGATAAGAGTTGAACACCTCTATGTTTTCTATTTCTTTAAAGGTTACTTCCTAAGGTTTCCCCACCTAAGGTTCATAACCTAAGGCTTTGATACCAACCTGTAACACCCCCAAATCCAGATACTTCATTCCCACAGGATTTGGTGCTCACTTATCAAAAACTATTAAATCTAACTACCCATAGTAGAGGATAAAGACATAATTAAAATAATTTAAACAATAATCTCTCCCATTAAAGGGTTACATCATCATCTCAAATTAAATCTCAGGTAATCTAACCTTAAAATTATTACATAAGTTTGCGGAATACATCACATATTTAAAATAAGTCTTGAAACATAAAACATTTAAATAAAGTTATCATAAGTCTTCATCATTTGGACATCTTGCCCTTGCCTTTGCTAGTCGACGGCTCATCAACTTTATCCACTTTAGCTGCAGTGTTAATTGCAAGAGTGAGCAAACAAATGCTCACTGATATAGAATGTAGCAATGATAGTAACATGAGAGTGAACAACGAAAGCTGAACAATAAGGAACTTGTTCTATAAATCAAACTAGAAAACAAGTTCGAACTTTAATTATCTGAGGGTCTTAAGACCACGAACTATGTCCCCGGTTCTTAGGTATTATTACCCAACCTTAATAGTCATTTAGACTATACGGACCATTCTTATCATACTTAGGGGGATCAACCCTTTGTACCATGTATTGTGCACAAACATCTAAACGTTACACGTACAAAATCCCCTATGTTAAGGTTGTTCGTCTCAGTATTTAGAATACAAGTCCGCACCAAAGTAAGTTTGGTTTGGATACATTTCAAGGGTAATTTAGAATTCAATGGTCATCAACTAAGGATTAGTTGAATACAATATTGATAACATCATGCTATGGAATAATCATAACTAAATCGACATTGAAAATTAAGGTCATGCTTTAGGAATAAACTAACAGCATAAACATCAAAAAATTATAATATGTCTTGCTTGAACAATATTAAGCCAAGGTTAAAACCTTATTTAGAGTTGAATCTTAAGCATGCATAACAAATAATAAGTTGAATGATAAAACTTGTTCAACATTAGTGTGTTAGAATGTAGAAATTTGCATGCTAATTAACAAGTTAAAGATTGGCTCAAATCAAGAGATAAGGTTTAGGAGCTTGCACGATATAATTAGGGTAAAGAAAATTTCACAAAGAAAGCTTAGAGTTAGGAAAACTTGCTCAAAGATAGTTAGATAATTGCACAATTATAAAAGTAGGGTTATAGAACTTGCCTCGTGCGTAGGTTAAACAATCACTACTCACGTTCACCCCAAGTCCTACACATACCATATGTATTGACAATACACATTAGTTACACTAACATTACCTTCATGAGTTGCTTCCTACTTTTAGTATAGCTACTAATTAAGTTTAAGTTTAAACAACATCGCATCTTTTTATGAACATTACTTTTTAGCTTTATTACAACTACTTAAGTGATCATGTCATTGCACCACATACACATTAAAAACTTGATACAACATCTTACTACATGTTTAACATGTTATCATTAAGTTATACTAACGCACAAAGGATTTCACTTGCATTCGCGCATCCCGACGCCCTCCGATTGGCTCCAAATACACAACAGTCCTAAAGATGGCAATTTTTACCCTTCATAACGATTTCAAATTGAAAACTTTAAAGAATAAATGTTATAGGTCTATTCGTGTTCTTTCCGAATCATCTTGAATCACCTCAATCGAAGTTCGTATGAAAACGTTATGGCCATTTTACTACAGAAGGTTAAAACTGTCTAACCCTGAATAACTTTTCCAAAGACTAGGCGTGAGTTAGTGACGCCGGCGCGAAGTTCCCTTAGACCGGCGCGAGTTCCATCATTTGAAGCGAATGAACTCATGCCCCTTTTTTAATTTGGTAGCTTGAACTTTAGTATTTGAAGCATGAAATTTAGTCTTTGGGGCTCAATTACGTAAACACCCATAACTTAAAACAAAACCAAGCTACCATTCTTAATTTCTAACACCAATTAACATGTATAACTTATGAAAATTACACATAAACTTCACCAAGCATACAAATACTAACATAACACAACTTAAACCATAATTCTAGAAAAATTAAATACTAGAATAGCATATTTTAAAACCAAAAACTCCATTTTTGATATTCATTCTAGAAATCAACACTGTGAATTCATTAGTTGGCCAAATCATTCCATTAAAATTACATTTTGTTCGTATCTCAATGAACTACCACATATAGGCTTTAAATTACAGATTATTACACCCATTGGACAAGAATTATAGTACTTTCTAGGGCTATATCACATGAACATAAACACTGTTATATCATTTTCCTTCCTCAAACTCAACTTCACGTGATATGGCAATCAACAATTACGTGTATATATATATATATTGATAATAACAGATTCTACAAAGCAATACATAAGAATTCATTTACAACAACAATCCCACAAAATCCATTGCAGAGAACTTTAAGTTTCAAATTCCAACTAGAAAATTTAGGAATGAGTTATACCTTGAATTAGTAGAACAATTAGCAACCCTTCTACCAACACCACTGTGTTTCCTCTTCTTCTCTAGAATCTCTGAAATTTCTCTCTTCTCACAAAGCTCTCTCTCCAACCCTCTGTTCTTTAGCCTTAGATAAAATACGTGAATAACAAAAGAAAGCCGAACGCTAGTTTAGAAATAATATCGTAAAAACACAACTCAAAACCTCGTTCCTTTCCGTTATAAAACCCAACAAGCGTCAGCTCAAATAAGCCAAAGGCCACAAGGCCCTGTTTGGCTAACCAATAATTCTCCCAACTAAATTATTTTAATAACATTTATATTATATAGTTTTATGTCACACTTTTAGTTAATCAATTTAAATAACTTAGTTTAGTTACTTTAAATAACTTATAATACTAATAATAAAAATCTTATTATCATTAATAAATAACTATATATCTAATTTAATTAATAAATTAGACACTTCACATTATTTAATTTATTTAAATTAAATCCTTCCGATAAAATTATCAATACACAACTTAATTAAAAATAATCAATTTAGTTACTAAATTGATTCATGACAATTCATCAAATATTTATTTTGCTCAATAAATAAATTAAGTAAAATATTTATTTAATTCCATAAATATTTAAATTAAATTACAAATTTCTCGATCGTTACAATATACCTATCCACGAGGACGGTGATGGCATCACTCCATATTGGTAGAGGTTTTGTAGTTGAGGGTTTCACCCATTGTCGTCTACAGTTGGAGTTGTTGACAGCTGATGCTATCACTTGGATTCCTTATCCCGAGGAGCATTTGATCATTGGGTTTGAGGACGGCTACCCGACTAGTGTCGGGTACGTGATATCCACCCGTAGGATTCATCTCTTCACAGATGGAGGATGGGAGCTCTATTTAGGAAGGTGTGCTATTAGGAGCACCAAAAGGGAGATTCGAGTACCGATCTTACCTCATGTCAGTGTGACGCCCCCAAATCTGGGTTCCTTTAAACCTCAAATCCGGTCTGCCACGATTCTACTATCATCAAACTATTTATATCATTTATTTATAACTTAATGAATATAACTTTGCTTATTACAATTTAGAATATAAATTCTTTCCATCTCCAGGATCTATATAATGACCCAAACTTTTATAAATTTCAAATCTTGGTCATTTACCATTCCTGTCTTACATCATATTCGATGTTATAAAAATATGCGGAATAATTTTAAAAAAAAATCAATCTCCTCTGAAAAATGTTTTATTGATTTCCTAACTTGAATCGATTACAAATCCTTGAATCACATTATGCTGTGATTCATTCTATTTGATTTACAAAATAAATTTTTACGTCTCGATTTGAATTTCTCTATGTATCACATATTATAACTTAACATGTATTACACATTGTAAACTACTATCATGTAAATCTCCTAGAACCTAAACATGGTTCAAGAGTATATATTTAAATAAATGAATTAATCTCCTTTGATACTATTGAACTCTATCAATCAAGTAACATGTAATCTTTACTGTGAGTCCTTAACCTGCAAAAGTAGTTATTTGCAAGGGTGAGCTAGACAGCATAACATTTCTAACAGTTTTCATGCAACACATAGCATATAATAGCATACTCACCTCTTGCATTCATAATCCATTAATAATTACTACGCATGTTGCTTCTCATATAACAGGCATATAGGTTTAGTTCACAAGCATATCATCAAAGATCAACTTTCAAAATTTCATACATATCTCATATGCATTTCATATATATATATATATATATATATATATATATACATCAACATTCTCATATCATAATATAGCTCAACTAACAGTTATAGAATTCATATATCAAATAGGAACTGAAAGACTTGCATGATTCGTAGTTTATCAACTACGACTTAACTGCTTAAAGCTTATCTGCACTACGTGTGTTCCTACACAGTTATATAATCATGGATTCATACCCATCAGTCATACATTTCATACGCTCTTAATATAAGAACAAATATATTTTCCTATCTTGGTTTCCTTTTTACTTGAACTTAAGATAACCATGAGACTAGCTCATTCTACTATCATATTTATTTAAAAAATCTTATTTCATATCTTATAGTCCGTAAAGAAAACATATAACCATAATTTAAGACCATGCAGTTAATAAACTACTCTTGCTCACTTTGCGGAGATGCGGCGGTATCATGCATGCATTTAAGCTTGGGAGTAGGCGCTTCAATTATATTCTCGCCTAAAAACCAGACTTGAGCTTTTCATTGCTCATTTTAGTCCTAACCTACTATGCATTCTGATACATACTATAAACATACATCAATTAGATTCTGGTATTTCTTCAAGTTCACATTTCAAATCATTTAGTTTTGAATTACATAGCTCTATGTTGAATTATTTACCTCAACAAGGATTAACAATTTCTTTTAACAAAGGTTCAATGTTTATAAGCTTTTAAACCTTATACTGGTACTAACAAGCCTTTAATATGCATTCTCACATGTATCTATCTCATTTACATAGAAATAGCATAGTTCATTATTTGAAAACTTATTTTAAACCACACTTGAAATGTCCAATTCATGCTTAGCTAGGTGATGAACATATTCGTCATGTCTAGAGCCATAAGGCATCTTAGTTCACTTTTAAAAGTCATTCTAGGCTAAGTTAAAGCAACTAGGTGCAATGTTTAATCTCATTTCATAGCCAACTAAGCCATGAATGTATGTTATCACATTTATAACTTTAAGTACACAAGTTACTATAAGTTCGTTCTCAAAGTTTCAAGTTTTCTTTAGAAATCATTTTCAACTAAGCCATTGTAAGTTGATAATAAGTAAAGAAACTATAAATCACTTCTCATGCCTAGTTATACTCATAACTCAACAATATGTATGTGTTAAAACGTCATAACTTCAAAGACTCAAGGTTCGTCAATATTTATTTTCAAAACTACAAGTTTCTTTTCAAAACACATACTAAATCATGCAAAATCATTCCATTATAAGTAAGGTAATCTTATATGTCATGTCCATTATCATGAATATTTATGTTTTATCACTTAGAATAACATATTCCATCGCCGAGAGTACTATACTTGCGTATGTGCTCATCCGACGCCCTTTGATTGCCTTCGAATACGTAACAGTCCTAAAGATGACTATTTTGAACCCTTCTAACGACTTCACATTAAAAAACTTAAAGAACAAAAGTTGTAGTTCTATTCGTTCTTGTTCTGGATCATCTTGAATTATCACCTCAATCGAAGTCCGTATAAAAATGTTATGGCTATTTTACCAAAATAGGTCAAAGTAGTCATAGTTAACAAACATTAGGCGCGGCCACGCCCATTTTCTTCATAGTCCCAGCACGCCCGCGCCATTGGTCAGCGCCCAGCCACGCCTCCACGCTCCTGGGCAGCGCGCCCGCGCTTGGCCTTGCCTAGTTTATAGTTTTTGCTATAACTTCCTCATTTTAAGTCCGAATTAGTTGGTTTTCGATTCGTTGAACTCGTTAAACTCTTAGCTACTCATCTACAGAGTAATTATAAAACTTTAAAAATATTAACTAACCCAAATATTAATCCAAAACTCATGTTCATACTAAATTTTCATGTTTTGACAAATTTAGTGAATTCATTCACTACAAATTTGTTTCTAAACCTAATTGGTTCGTTTAACTTTCATTGTTTTCGCATTTGACTACCTTATCAGTAGCTAGCAATAATTCATGCATTATAAAAATCCTTAGGCATAAATTTTGTGACTCAAAAGCTACTATTTATTAACATTACTAAGGAATTGAAAACTTAGGAATCAAAATCATGTAAGTTAATGTTATTACCTCTTGATTGTTGAAGTTATTAATTATAGCTCTTCAAGTCTCCAGTGTTTATCAATTCTCCTAACTCTCTATAGTTCACTTCTCAGATAACTTTAACCAACGTAAATAAGAAGAAGGAGCTCTATTTATAGAGGTTTCATTACACATACATTAACTTTGCCGAACATTACTAACTAGTAGGAAGAAGAAGAAACTAGTGGATTAAAAAGGGTTGGTAAACCACTTCATCTTCCTCCATCATTATCAGCCATCTAGCCTTTGTCGAGTTTAAGCAATAGAGAAGGAGGCCATTGGCCTATTACACGGTTGTTTAATATTAATGGGTGACACTAATTCTGGGACATGGTTTAAATCCCAGCAGTAGAGCTTAGTTTGGTTCCTTTAATTTCCAAAATGTAATTTTAATGTACAATTGTTACTATAACAAGTAAAGTTAGGAGTTATTTATGTTCTCACAACATATAGTCCATGTACATTAGTCCACATAATATTTTAATTGGGCTAACTATCATTCAGTTGGGTATTCCCAACCTATTACTTCCTATATAACGCCCGAGAAAAATCAAATTTTTACGAGAATTAAAATTTTATTTGATTATGTGGATTAAATGAAGTTAATTGATTATTTATGTGAGTAAGCTATTTGAAGGTCATTCTATGACCTAGAATATGCGTATGTGGTTAGGATTTTGGCTACGTGGTAGAATTAAAATGTTTAAATTTCCAAGATGAAAATAAAAGTTTTCCAAGAAATTTTCGTAAAAACACTATTCACTGATTTCTGCTCGGAAATTATTTTTCAACTTTCGAGAAATACGTAATGATAAAATATCGAGGTGAGATGGATTATGTAATAATAATTCACGTATGACAAACACAGTTTTTTGCCTGCGGACTAAATTAAAGAACGTTAAGGAAAGTAAAGCTTAAATGAGTTAAACGATGATCGTATGATGCATAAATATTATACGAGGTAATGAATACGAGTATAATACGAGGTATTATGCGAGTATGTATGAATGATGGTATATCGTATATGATGAATAAGTATACGAGTTAGAATACGAGATTAATACGTAGACGATACGTTCTAAGGCTTTAAGCCATATGTAATGGACTTGTAAGATGGTTTAGGAAGTTGTAAAGTCCAATTGGAATTAAAGTTTAATGCCCAAATGTTTGTTAATGTGCAAGCCCAATGTTAAGTAAAGTCAAGCCAAGATAGGCCCAATAAGAATTAATGTTAAGGCCCAAACTAAGAAACTAAACCATGGGTCGAACTGATGGGTTATCGGATGGTTAAAACCCATGGGTGACCCAAAGTGGTGGCCAAGTAAAGTACTTATACTTGGTGGCTAAGTAAAGGATAAGCTATGTGATGAGCAAGTAAACTTGATGGCTAAGTAAGGAATAGTAAGGAGGTGGAATTAAGGAGGTGGGATGGTTTAATGACTAAACTACCCTAACTTAGGAAATTCTATAAATATGAGACTTGCTAGATCATTTCTCACTTGCTAAATTTTCCACCAATAACTTATAACTTTTTGGTTAGAGAAAAAAAGCTAGAAAAGCTAGGAAAGTTAGACTTTTTAATTCAAGAAGCAAGAAGGAAGAACAAAGCTTAACCAAGTAATCTTCAAGCGTAAGATCCTAAATCATGATTCTCTCTCTCTTCAATTGTTAGAGAAGTGAGTAGTGGTAGAACTTGTATGCTAAGAAGAAGTAGGAATGGATAATGAATTACTTAAGCTTTAATAAGTCATGAATAAGAAAATTATACTTTTATAAGTCATAAACTTATGAAAAACAAGTAAGAACTTATCATGTATATAAGTTAAACGTCAAAATCGTGAAATTCTTAGAATGGAAGTCAAATTTTGACATTGAGCTCAGAAACGTTGGTTTTTGATGGGGATAAGTCTTATTTGGCATTATAGAGTTGCGGACTCAAAAATGACCGAATTCTGACTTAGAACAAAGAAACGAGCGTTGAACATTCACGAATGTTTATCGTTTTCGTTAAAATGAACTAATAGATAAATTTTGAGTTAACGGATTAAAAATGTAAAATTCTTGCATGAACACTTAGAGTATCTGATTTATGAGCTAATAGCTTTTGAACAAGCCAATTCAGACTTAAAATGAAGAATTTAGGAGTTCGGGAAATTCATTTATGTAAGAAATCTGTTAAAATTATAAATGCATGAAGTCCGCACCACAGAGCCATTAAAGCACCATAAGTAAAATGCAAAAAAAAATGTCCAGAGCTATCGAGGTCTCGTAATACAGCAATGTGCCGAATGAACTAAGCGTGGTAGTATTGCTGGCCAAGGTTAGTTTCGACCATTCTTGATTATTCAGCCACAATATAGAAGATAGAATGGGAAGTCAAGGTGCCGCAATGCCAGCACTAGAAGGTAGATAGAGGAAAAAGATTTTGAATGTAAAGTGAGGATAAGTGAATAAAGAGTGAATTAAATCCTTAATTAACTTAATGTAACATCATTTAGGATGTTATAACCTTAAATATAACACTAAAGGTTGGAGGTAAGTCAATTGAACCTGAACGTAAGAATGAGGTAAAACGTAATGGAAAGGCGGAACCAATAATAAAAATCTAATAAATGATTAGATTGAGAAGAAGAATAAGATACGTTAGGTACCATACATGTTTATTCATGACCTAATGTGGTATGTATGTGGTTATGTATTGTAGAGACTCTAAAGACGCCCCCAAATTCAGGTACTTGAAACCCGAACTTGGTGCTTCACGATACCATTTCTATGAGCGGAATAATACTAATAATAATAACAATAATATAAATATCAAACTTAATTTACATATGCATCAGAGTCTACTCCCAGGTACGCAACCTTTAAATATTCATTACATGATACTTAATAGTTATCATTATCTTAATAAAGTCATACTATTACATAGAATACCACAAATCTTATTCTGTTTGCTTTCCTTTTCCTTTGTTTCTGCATGAGCCTTCTGGTTGTTCACACTTAGTTGAAAATATTTAAATTAAGAAAGGATGAGCATTTGAGTGCCCAGCAAGTAATAGCAATTATAAATATAAGCTTAAAGAAATAAATTTTTTCTTTGTACGACACTTCTACAACGAATCAACAGTTGTGAAGTAAGTTGAACCAATAATAACAATATATTAATTCTACATCAAATTTTTGAAACTACGTACTGACTATAACTGGAGATTAGTCGACAGACTTTGAACATTATTTTCTATTTTCGAAAAGGTTAAACATAACTTTGTCTGCAAACCGTCATAACTTACGTGCACGGGGGGTGATTAGCCCGTTATGCCCTGTATTGATCAATACTACATGCAAGAACGATATTATCGTTCATCTGATCCGTCTTTGGCGCACAAAAATTTTCCCATATAAGGGATGTTCATACTTAGTCGGGAATCCGAACCAAAACAATTTGGTCGGATAATAATAAAGTTTTATCTTGTTCAACAATATTTTAAAATTTGTGTCTAGCCGGATCAAATAGCTTAGACAACTTTTAAGTCAACGTATACATAATGGAAATTAATAAGTATGTATCAACATGTGATTAAATACAATGAGTATCCAAGTGAGGACACTTGTATAACCATATTTAGAAATTAACGAACAAAATAAATATCTGAATTATACAATAATATTGTACTGATAAATAATGATTGGATACATAATCGATAACAATAGAGTTAATATTCTGGCACAATGATAATATAATTCTGAAACTTTCTTACTTATGTCCATTGCATAAAGTAAATGCAAAGGTAGGATACTTGCCTGGTCTGCTGCTTATAATTACGCAACTTAGTTTTATCTTTTATATAGTGTTCTATCAATAATAAGATCATTCCATCGATTAGAATAACATATCATAACACATCATACTGCTATTGTAGTCACCATATAACCTAATCACATCGTCACACATGTTGAACAGTCATTGAATCACAAACAGATACGTATCTAGTCAAATTATCTAAGTCCGGATCAATTTCTGAAACATGTCTGTGTACCGACAACTTTATCGGGCAATTTATCAAGTCTAAAACTCTATCCTGTAGTTTAATATATCTTGAACAGTGGTCAAATTATTTTTAAATGACTTATAAAATTTTTTTAATTAATTATTATAATTTATCATGATTTTTCGAACACCAGAATCATTATTAAATGATTTAATTATTAAATATTTCTATTATCATTAATATTTAATTAGTATTAAACTATTAATGAAACCATTTCAAAATATTAAAGTTATTTATAATAACTCAAAATATTTTTAAAGTATTAATATTACCCTTAAGAGATTTTTTTATTAAAATCATTTTTTAAAATAATTACAATTAATATTTAAATATTAATGTTTTATTTATCAAATATTAAAAGTTATTAATTATAACTTCAAATATTTTTAATTCATTTATATCCTTTTAAATGATTTTTAAATCTATAAAAATCATTTTTAAACTATTTATTTAATATAATTAATAAATAAATCAAATATCATTGATATTAATTTATTAATAAAATTTACCTTTAAATATTGAAAGTTATATTTTATAACTTAAATATTTTAAAACTCTTTATTTTCATTTAAAATGATTTTTCTAATATTAAAATCATTTTTAAACAAATTTATTTAATGTAAATATTAAATAAATCTAATATCATTAATATTAAAATATAATATTTTTCATAACGAAATATCAAAAGTTATATTTTATAACTTAAAATATGTTTATAACCTTTAAATTATTTTTATATGATTTTTAAATCATTAATTCTATTTTATATAATTTATTTAATACATTTATTAAATAACTTAATTATCATTAATATAATTAATTAATGAAATTCATCACATAATATTAAAAGTTATATAAAATAACTTTAAATATTTTCTTATAACATAATATAATTTTAAATAATTTTTCAAGTATTAAAATCATTTTTAAACAATTTATTTAATATTATAATTAAATAAATTAAATACCATTAATATTCTAAAAATATTAAATATTAATGAAATATATTCAAAATTATTAAAAACTAATTTTTAGGCTTTAAAATATTTTTTAGAAATTTATTATGTATTTTTCATAATTAAAAACTATTTTTTCTAATTATTTAATAAAAATAATAATTTTATAAAGAAATCACATCGAAGATTTTTATAGCGACAGAACCGTCGCTATAGGTGTTCTTCATCAAACCGAGAACATTCATGTCAGTTATCAAGGTGGTAAGTTTGACCGTATGCAAATCTTTGATCCAAATGTTTCTTGGTTTGAAATCTAGTTACTATTGTAGTAGTGATGCAACAGTACAACACTAAACAAAATCCATGGCCAGATAATTAAACAACCGAGAGATCTAAGCCATCAAAGTGGCTGTTAGAGGCTGTTCTTCATTTCTGGGTTTCCCAGAAATGAAGAACAGTTCGTGGGTCTTACTTTGAGCCTCCACTACATGCTATTCTTGTAATATTTTTATGATCTAATGATTTTAGTGTATAGCCCACATGTAACTTAAGAGATCTATTACAAAACATCACCATAACAACATCACATAATGCAGATCAAATAGATCAAAGTTCAGCCGATGAGTCGTTATCATCGGTTTTACGGTTACCAAAACCGATTTCATAAACGTTGACCTTCTTTTCGACCGACCACCAAATCCAAAGATATTTGATATCAAGAGGTTCTAAAAGCATGGATCTAAAGTTAAACCAACATACTACAACATGGTTACCACAATAAACTCATAACACACAACACCTGAAAGATCTGAGGCTGCAAATAAGTTGTTAGAAGCTTCTGGGAAAATCTGGGTTACCTAGAAACGTTTCGTCAATTCCAGTCAACGTGGTTTGACCACGAATAACTTGAAATCTGTTCATGCTCTGACCATGATTCAAGTTCCATATCAAAGAGCTTAGAACATACTACCAGATCAAAGCTTAAAACAACCAAAAACATAAACAGAGAAAGATCTGCAGGGTCTGACATTCGTTGTCAGATATCAAAAACTAAAATTTCCAGATTTTGTAAAACTTCAAATCCAAGCCTCTAGATGTTATGGATCTAACATCTAGGAACCCAGATCATCTATTTACACCATAAACAACATGTTTTTAACACTAAATCACAACATCTAACATACATATCAAGATCAGATTTGTAATTAGGGTTTATAACTTCTATTAACAAATCTTGATTTTTTGCTACTGATTTGTTGTGAGTAGTAGTGGGGGTTTCTTTTGAGACTGATATACTAAAGAAATTCATAGGTTAGAGAGAGAGAAGGACTTCGATAAGTATGGTGATCAAATGGGCTTAAAAAGTGACATTTCTATCTCTTGAATCTATTTATATCATGTATGTAATGAAGTGGCTGGTGATTTGTATCTAATATGCTGAGAATGTGGTCAATTAGTAAGTCAATAGTGGTTGAACCGCTAAAGATATGGCTAGATCTACAAACAACAATTAAAGAATGTGCAAAATGTCATTTTGGTCATTTGAATTACAAATGTAATGGCACATTGGTAAACTTGGCAAACCCTTAGGGTTTAACCCTAAGGTTTTCAAAAATTAAATTTTATAGGCTTTCAATTTAGGGTTTAAAATAAAATAAAACTTTTAGTTTCTAAAAATAGTAAATTAGGTTTCCTGATTATATATACTTACTAATTAGGTTTAAAGAGTTAATAATTAGCATTAAGATGACTACATTAATGATTAAGACTCCCAATTAGCAAATTATGGTTACTAACTTAACAATTAGGGTTTTAAATTTGGAAATTAGGGTTTCCAATTATAAATTAGGGTTTCCTATAATTAGGGTTTTCCTAATTATCATTAAATTCCATAATACTTAACCTTAATTATAATAACACAATTACATAACAATCTCGAACTCATAATTAAGTTTCAAAATAGGGTTTAACAAATTGATATAAGGGTTTTAACATTATATATCATAATTGACCAACCATTATCATTACGCACATACAGTACATATTTAGAGCACTGAAATATAATTAATATAATATTAATATTATGTTTCCTTATTCCAAATCCAGAATTAGGGTTTGGATTCAATATCTGATTTATCTTGCATAAATAACATTATTAAATAAGTTAAAGAAGTTAACTTAAATAATCTAAAATAAATTCACATAATAGAATAAAATAATTATTATAATAATTCTATAATTATTTCAAATATTATTTAAAAATATATATTCATATTTTCATGGAAAATAATTAATAAAAATATTTCTACTATAAAAATTAATTATTATAAGAATATAGTTTATAATGATCAAAAATTACGAAATAAAATTATTTTTAATTATTCATGTAATAAATATATTTTTATTTATCACATAAATTCATACGTTTTGACTTATACCTATTCCAAATATTTATTTTAATAAAAAAAAAAATTATACGCAAAATTTCTGATTTATTTATATAGAAAATGTGTCACCCCCAAATCTAGGTACTTCATTCTCACAAGATTTGGTGCTCACTATTCAAACATTCATACTATCAACCCAAGTAAAATAATATTTGAATAATAAAACCTCCCCTTAAATAGGGATTACATCATTAAGTTCAAAAACATCCCAGGTTATCTAACCTTTAAACATCATTCAAATGTGAAAATAAATTATTACATAACATCATTAAAATAAAGTCTAAGATCATCATAATAAATAAAAGTACAAATCAGCATAACTTGTACAATTTTCCCTTTCCTTTGCTAGTTGAAGGTTCATCTACCTTATCCACTTTAGCTGCAATGAATTTATAAATATGCAAGGGTGAGCAAAACAATTGCTCACTGAATATAACAATGAATCAACAGGAGTATAATAATAATATCAGCCAATAATAAGCTCATTAAGACTGAATAGTACTCTAACAATGTTAATCAGGAACTGAAATCCAAAATATGGAATAAACATAACTGAGGGTCATAAGACCATGAACTATATCCACAATTGCGAGTAATCTTTCAACTCCAACTTTAACAGTCATAAGACTATAAGGACTCCTCGCACTTAGGGAGATCAGCCCTTCGTACAATGTATTATGCACAAATATTTTAACGTTATGCGTAAGTTAACCCCTAATAATAATAGGGTTGTTCATCTCAGTATTTAGATTACAAGTCCGCACCAAAGAAAGTTTGGTTTGGATAAGCTATCAAGGGTAATTTAAAGTTCAACGAACATCAACTAGAGGACTAGTTTAATCAATAGTGTTCAATAATCACAACATAACATAGAACATTTGAAAATCATAAATGAACTGGTGATACATATCAAACTCATGCTTGAAATAACTATAGAGCATAAGTATTCAATAAAATGGCTAAAATGGTTAACCTTTGCTTGAATAATAAATAAGCTAAGGTTAGAGTCTTATAACATTGGAAATGAATTTACTGAATGTACTATAACTAATAGCAAGCCGGAAACTAAAAACTTGCCCAACATGGTATTAAATTCATGCAAGGGTTAAAACAATTCAATAATAGAAACGAGAATTCAAAAACTGCGTTCATTATACAATAAAAGAATTCAAGAAACTTGTTTAACTATAAACAATTTAGAATGAATCAACAAAATGAGAATTCAAATAACATTAGAGTTAAAGTTAATTCAAATGAACTAGGACCATTGATTTATTTAATCAACAGTTGAAATAGAAAGCTTACTCAATCAAAGAATAAAGCTTCATAATGTAATAATGGAACTAGCTCAACAAAAATAAAGAATTAAGAAAATTTCTCAATGTAAAAGATAGAGTTTAGAGACTTTCTCAATGTAAATATAGAGTTAGAAAACTTGCCTTAAGCGTAAGCTATAAAGTTAACTCACGATCACCTACATATAATTTTAGAACCACAATACCTATTAGATATGCTAACATATCATAACATGTTCATTACCATTCATATTTCAGAAACTCTAAGTGTTTCACTTCGCAACACTTGTCTAACTTTCATTATGTATAACAAATTATCACATAATGCATTCTCGATTTACTAATCACTTTTAAAATTTTGAATTCATAAACCACATAACATGACTCTATTTAACCTTGTTGTTACATGATTCTCACATTCCATAACTTTAAGCTAAGCTACAACGAACAACCAAAGTTTGTAGAATAAACAGACTTGATTAATGTCGAAAATGGTCATTCAGCATTGCATTGCCTTGAGTTTTAGATGAGAATGTCGCGCTTTTGGCGCTTCTAAGGGTTCTTGCCTTTTTTGAATTTCCTCCGACATCGATATTTCCTCCAATTTCACACCCTTCTCCTTTTGAGTATCGACTATGTAAGCTAAATACCCTACACAGCCTTGACTCAATAATTTTTTGGCCTACATCATCGTCAGACATTTCATTTATCTAGGCGATTTGCTACCATGAACAACCAATCCATGCCCAAAATAACATCGAACTCTCCGAGCTTTATCGGGATTAAATCTACTTTCATAACATCCCCCTTAATGTTCACCCTATAGTTCTTGTACACGAACCTAACAGGAATCACTTCCCTATTCGGAATTTCTATGTTTAAAGGGATTTGCAACTCATCACAAGGTATTTCTATCCTCTTAGCAAATTCATCAGATATAAACGTGCAAGTAGCACCCGAATCAAATAATACATATCCATCTATATTATTGATTGGGATAATACTTGACACGACATCTTTTGATTGCACCGCGTCCTGCACCGTCATGTTGAAAGTTCTAGTTGTGGGTTGTTTGTTGATGTTGGTCTAGCAATAGCCAATGCTACTCCACTAGCATTTCCTTTACTCCCATTTGTCTCACCAGATCTCTTCTAAGGGCATTCACGAGCAAAGTGATCCTTAGATTCGCACGTGAAGCACACATTCTTCTTAGCTTGAGTCCAATTTGGGGTGATGTGACCCTCTTGGCCACAATTGAAGCATACTCGTTTCCCCAGCAAACACACTCCCTTGTGAAACTTTTCGCACGTAGCACATGTTTCGAACTTCTTATTTTGTTGGTTTCTTTGCTGATTTCCAGCTCCCCCATTCGCATTCCACTTCCTCTTCAGGTTGTTGTTGCCATTTCCGCCGTTACTACCACAACTCTTAGCTTCACCTTCACCATTCTTCATCTTCTAATCTTGATTATGTTTTGTTACTGCCTCGCCTGCACTTTCAGCGAGAATCTCCTTCTCCATCACTGCTGCAAATGTCTTCAATTAGAATAGGGAAACCCTACTGTACAACCAGGGTTTCAATCCCTGCTCGAACCTCTTCGCTTTGTGTTCGTCCGTGCTGACTTGGTATGGCGCAAATCTTGCCAACTCGTTGAATCTTGCGGCATACTCAGACACCGATATTGTTCCCTGCTTCAATTCTAAAAACTAAACCTCTAGCTAACTCTTTGAACTCTCTGGGAAATAAGTCTCGAAGAACAACTCCTTAAACCTATCTCAGGTCATCACTCCTAGTCCTTCCCGAGTTTTGTTGGCCTGCCACCAATAGCTAGCCTCCGCTTTCAACATAAATGTTGCAAAAGCAGTCTTCTGATTATCTTCTACCCTAGCAACATCAAAAAGCTTCTCGATTTCCATGATCCAGGTCTAAGCCTCAACTGGATTCATGGACCCTAGGAATTCTGGTGGTCCAACCGCCTTGAAGTCCTTAAACGTAGTACCCTGATTCTGAGGTTGATTCTGCAAAGCACCCATCGGTAATGTCACTAGCTGCTGAACCAGGCTTTCTTCCAAATTGTTATTGTTTTCCTCAGTGGTTCTCCATCGTGGTGGTTGACGTCTTGAGGCCATTTTCTGTTAAAATACACCCATTAGCTTTTATTCAACCTTTTTAAGTATTATTTACTTAGGTTGCACATCATAAAAGTTTATCACACCACACTTAACACTTTGAATAAAATAATAACTTTTATTCATTCATCATAAAAAAAATATCAAAATAATAGCTTCACTGCTATTTACATTACTTTCCTAAACTATAAACTTTCCTGAACTATAACAGTTGCAGGGTAACATCATCATAATCTATCCCATTGGTTATATCATACCCGGGATTTACATTTCGTTTATTTTCAAAATCACCTATCAATTACATTCTCTACAATGTCCTACTAAGATACTGCGTAGCCTTACGAAGCTCTTCCTCCATAATTCAGAACATTGTTCGACGATCCAATACGTATGATGGTAGAGTCTTGAACTAAATCGGATAACTCATGACTCGATATTGAGCTCGATTGACCACGGTGTTGAATACTTTGTTCATTTCTTCAATCTTTCTCCTCTTTGCTTGTGCATCCCTCTCTGCTATTCCGACTCATTGCTAAGTTTCACTATACGCGTTCTTGGCTCTTGCCCTCTTCATAGATTCTTCTTTCAGCTTATTCTCATGGTCCGAAATCTTCTCCATCATTTTCTCGTTTTCCCCTTCTGTGTGGATCAGCTTCTCTTCAACGTTGTTCAGTTGTTCTTCTCGATCCTGGATCTCATCGTCTTTCTGTACCATCGAGGTCTGTTGTTCAGCTACTATCTCTTGTAACTCCTCAGCGGTGTCTTAAAGTTCCACATTGCGGTCATACAACCTTTCATACATACTGGCAGCTATCGAATTGAGTGGAAGCTCTTCCTTCTCGTCCTCCTCATCCCCCGATTGTGGCAACTCTATGGGATCCTCCTCGTCTGTCTCTATCTCATCATCCTCATCAGGTACCCTCTCTTGCTCAACTCTTGGTGGATCGATATAATCAAGCTTCCCATGGCGTAGGTTGTTCCCAAATCACCTGAATATCTTGAGGCTCTTCCTCTCTAACCTGACTGGATCCTCCTATATTAGTCATCCTGTCAACGAAAGTTTAAGTTTTTAATTACTAATCATTACTACTCGACACTCACGAGCACATAAGTTGTAATCACATAAGCACACAGGTGTTTTATTACTTTCTCTTTTCTAAAACTCGATAAGAGTTTATCATCACTATCTTTTCAAAGGTTACTTCCTAAGGCTTTTCCCACACCTAAGGTTCATAACCTAAAGCTTTGATACCAACCTGTGACACCCCCAAATCTAGGTACTTTATTCCCATAAGATTTGGTGCTCACTATTCAAACATTACATCATTAAGTTCAAAAACATCCCAGGTTATCTAACCTTTAAACATCATTTAAATGCGAAAATAAATTATTACATAACATCATTAAAATAAAGTCTAAGATCATCATAATAAATAAAAATACAAATCAGCATCACTTGTGCAATTTTCCCTTTCCTTTGCTAGTTGAAGGTTCATCTACCTTCTCCACTTTAGCTACAATGAATTTATAAATATGCAAGAGTGAGCAAAACAATTGCTCACTGAATATAATAATGAATCAACAAGAGTATAATAATAATATCAGCCAATAATAAGCTCATCAAGACTGAATAGTACTCTAACAATGCTAATCAGGAACTAAAATCCAAAATATAGAATAAACATAACTGACGGTCATAAGACCATGAACTATGTCCATAGTTGCGAGTAATCTTTCAACTCCAACTTTAACAGTCATAAGACTATAAAGACTCCTCGCACTTAGGGGGATCAACCCTTTGTACAATGTATTGTGCACAAACATTTTAATGTTACGCGTAACTTAACCCCTAATAATAATAGAGTTGTTCATCTTAGTATTTAGAGTACAAGTCCGCACCAAAGAAATTTTGGTTTGGATAAGCTATCAAGGGTAATTTAAAGTTCAACGAACATCAACTAGAAGACTAGTTGAATCAATAGTGTTTGATAATCACAACATAACATAGAATAATTGAAATCATAAATGAACTGGTGATACATATTAAACTCATGCTTGAAATAACTATAGAGCATAAGTATTCAATAAAATGGGTAAAATGGTTAACCTTTGCTTGAACAATAAATAAGCTATGGTTAGAGTCTTATAACATTGGAAATGAATTTACTGAATGTACAATAACTAATAGCAAGCTGGAAACTAAAAAACTTGCCCAACATGGTATTAAATTCATGCAAGGGTTAAAACAGTTCAATAATAGAAACGAGAATTCAAAAACTGCATTCATTATACAATAATAGAATTCAAGAAACTTGTTTAGATATAAACAATTTAGAATGAATCAACAAAATGAGAATTCAAATAACATTAAAGTTAATGTTAGTTCGAATGAACTAGGACGATTGATTTATTCAATCAACAGTTGAAATAGAAAGCTTACTTAATCAAAGAATAAAGCTTTATAATGTAATAATGGAACTAGCTCAACGAAAATAAAAAATTAAGAAACTTTTTCAATGTAAAAGATAGAGTATAGAGACTTGCTCAATGTAAATATATAGTTAGAAAACTTTCCGTGAGCGTAAGGTATAAACTTAAACTCACGATCACCTACATATAATTTTAGAACTACAATACCTATTATATATGCTAACATATCATAACATGTTCATTACCATTCACATTTCAGAAACTCTAAGTGTTTTACTTCGTAACACTTGTCTAACTTTCATTATGTATACCAAATTGTCACATAATGCATTCTCGATTTACTAATCACTTTTAAAATTTTGAATCCATAAACCACATAACATGACTCTATTTAACTTTGTTATTACATGATTCTCAGATTCCATAACCTTAAGCTAAGCTACAACGAACAACCAAAGTCTGCAGAATAAACAGACTTGATTAATAGTCGTAAAATGGCCACTCATGGCGACGCGCGAAGTTTTATATATGGGAATGTGGCGCGTCTGACGCGATAATTGCGCCTCAAGACCTAAGAAATTGCGTGCACATTTGATTGTATAGAACCCGCTTTTCAAAAACAGAGCTTCGACACATTTTCTTAAGCCAACTAACATGAATTTCACCCATCAAACAGTGATATTCACACGTAAAATAAATATACAACATCATAAACATGATTGCTCACATTTACAACCAATTGGAACAATTTAACATCAACTAAAACTATTTTAATTTCTCAAAATTCATATTTTTCATATAAACTCCATTTTTGATATTCATTCCAAAAATAATCACTGTGAATTCAGTACATGACCAAATCATCTCATTCAAATTACGTTATGCTCGTATCACATAGACCTAACATATACAAGTTTCAATTTACAGTTTAACAAAAGAATTAACCATCTAAATTGGTACTTACCTAAGCCATACAAAGAATACATATACTGACAAATTTTCTTCCTACTGTCAAACGAATTTAGCATCCAATTCTCTTGTTTAAACATATACTCTATCATTATAGCATATATAATCACCATAACTAAATTTCATAACAAAATTCGGAAAAAATATACACAGAGCATAGCAAAACTTTGTCGTAGATCACATATGTAGACATATACATATATATAATAGGGTTGTATAAGAAATACCTTCAAATTAGCTTGCACAATCTTGCAATTGCAGAAAATTTCTCAGGTTTCACTCTCAAACTCCCTCGATTCTCTCTACTTTAGCAATTAGAATGCGTAGAAGAAAATCAACTGGTATGCGTAATGATATAATACGCAACTGACATCGGCTTAATATTCATAATAAGTAACATCAGTTACTAGGATAAACATATATAACATAAATATATTATATTTATTATTTTATTTATATTATTCAATTTAAATTTCAAAAATTAGAAATATCAAAAGCCCTAAGGCTTGTTTGGCAAACCATCTAAATTTTAAAGAATTAAAATACTTAAGCCTTGTTTGACAAAAACTAATTTAAATCTTTTTTAATTTATTTTAATAAACACTTTAGTTTATAAACTAAAATCACATATTATTTTCGTATCCAACATTAACCCATTAAATTAATCACATACTATATTTTAATTAAATATAGCCTTTTAGCAAATATCACCAAATTATAATTTTCATTATAACTTTATTTAATAATTTAACATACCATCTAAATTATTAAATCAACACAACAACATAACCCCTCATGTTATAATACAAACCTCTAATTTAAAAATTAATTTAATTTAGAAAATTCTCTAATACATTTAGATTCATCAACCATCACATCAATAAAATATTTATTTAACAATAAACACCTCAAATAGTATTTATATAATTTAATAAATATTTAAATTACACTTTAAAATTTCTTGATCGTTATAGAAAATCTAGGGTTATTAAAAGTTTTCTTAACACTTGTGTAACAATCCGTATTTTTAAATTATAATATTAAATATTTATTTAATTATATAAATATTTAATTGATGTGTGTATTGTTAAATAAATATTTGTTTGATTTGATTTGATTATTTATTTGTTAAATAAATAATTAATGAGTGAATGAAATTAATTATTATGAAATTATATTCTAATTTAATTTAATAATTAAGTTAGAGAGTTGATAGGGATTAAATGGATTATTATAATGTTTTAATTTAATTTGGTAATAAAAGTGTGACAATAAACTATGCTATAAACGAGTTATTAAAATAAATTAAAGGAGTTTAATTTAGTTTTGCTAGACAAGGCTTAAAGATATTAAGTCTTTAATTTTTAAAGAGTTTTTACCAAACAAAGCCTTATGGGTTTTGAATTTTGAATTTTAATTAAAATAAATCAATATAATATATATAATATCTTATAACTGATATGTAATTATTATAGTAGTAATTATATGACAGTTACATACGTTGGTGAGCGTTTGTTTTATCCTACGTGAAAAGCTTTTGGCTTAACTAAGAAGAGAAAAGAAAAAAAAAGATTTCACAGAATAGAGAGAGAGAGTTTGAGAGAGTTGAAAGAGAATTGAGAGAAGATTTCTGAGATTTCCCAAGTTATTCTCTGAGATTATCCAAGCAAGAGAAGGTATTTTACGTAACCTTAATATATATATATATATATATATATATATATATATATATATATATGTTTTACGGCATAATAGTTTCTGTGTTCTTGAGTTTCACTGTAGTATAAAGTTCTTTACAAAATTTTCTGTAATCCAAATTTTTATGATTGGTTAATAAATTATGTGTAAATGTAATTGTAATGTTGTAAATAGCATATATATGTGATTGTATGCTAATTTACGTTCAAAAAGAAAGAAAATGGTTTTACAGTGAATATATGTATGAACATGGCTTGTAGGAGTACCAAAATTGATATTTGATTGTGAGCTAATAGATAAATTGAACCTTGATATATGTTAATATGTTAAGAAATGAAGATAACGTAGTTCGAATGAATTAATTTGACGTATAATTGTGATTACAGTGTTAATTTTGTCAAACAATGTCAACAATGGTGTTTTTGGTTAAAAACATGGCATTCAAGGATTTAATTTTTCTGAAGTTGTTGTTTAGTTGTTTTAAATCAGTATATATATGATGGGTAACGTTTATGTGTAATTTATGTAAGTTATACGTGTTAATTTAGGTGCTAGAAGTTATTAAACAGTCAAAATTAGCTTTGTTTCTGTTCTTCGTGCTCAACATTGTAATTCGGGGTCGCAGCGCTAAGCCTCACGCCGCAGCGCTAAGCCTCATGCCGCAACGCCAAAATCAGTGCCACATCGCCAACCTCGCGCCACAGCGCCACTGCTTAGCATGTGACTTGCGTCGCAACGCTATCACCGCGTCGCAACGCCAACCCTAATACAATTTGTGGCGTCACAGCCCCGGTTAGCAGAATGGCCAGAAAATTATTTTCTTTTACACAAAGTCTGTAATTGTTGATACGGTGCAGTATTATGACTGTTAGAATGTGACTTTTGTTAATTATTGTATCATGGTACTAAGAATGAACATATATATAGTATTTGTAGTGACTAATTATATTATGATGATATGTGTATAGGATATTGTGAATTGAATTATTACGGTTTAGCTTAGACGCAAGGCAAGTTTTCTAACTCTCAACTTTCTTTGTGCAAGTTTCTTAACTGTACTTATATTTTCCAAGCTCCTAAACCCTACCTCTTGATATTGAGTAAGTTTTTCTAATCTTTAACCTGTTATTTAGCATGCAAGTTTCTAAATTCTGATACACTAATGTTGAACAAGTTTTATCGTACAATTTACTATTTGTTATGCATGCTCAATACTCAATTCTAAACAAGATTCTAACCTTAGCTTAATATTGTTCAAGCAAGGTATGTTATGTTATTCAATGCTTATGCTCTTCGATTATTCCTAAAGCATGACCTTGGTATACAATGTTTATTCATTTATGATTCATTCCAAAGCATAATGTTATTATATTTTTATTCAACTAATAATTCATTATTGTTCGTTAAACTCTAAATTACCTTGAAACTTATCCAAACCAAACTTACTTTGGTGCGGACTCGTATTCTAAATGCTGAGATGAACAACCCTATTATAGGGGATAATTTATGCACATCGTTTAAATGTTTGTGCACAATACATTGTACAAAAGGCTGATCCCCCTAAGTACGAGTAGTCCCTATAGTCTTATGACTGTTAAAGTTTAAGTTGAAAGAATACTTATAACTATGGACATAGTTCGTGGTTTTTTAACCCTCAGTTATATATTTCAAATTCGTGGGTTTTTGACCCTCAGTTGTATTTAAAGGTTAGATATCCTGAGAGATTTTATTGAACTTATTGATGTAATCCTTTAATGGGAAGGTTTATTATTAAATTTTATTATGTTAGGGTAGTTAGACATGAATGTTTTTATCAAGTGAACACCAAATTTGGTGGAAATGAAGTACCCGAATTTGGGGGTGTCACAAGTTGGTATCAAAGCTTTAGGTTATGAACCTTAGGTGGGGAAAAGCCATAGGAAGTAACCTTTGAAAAGATAGTGGTGATAAACTCTTATCGAGTTTTAAGGAAGAAGTAATAAAACACTTATGTGCTTATGTGATTACAACCTATGTGCTCGTGAGTGTCGAGTAGTAATGATTAATAATTAAAACTTAAAAATTTTGTTGTCAGGATGGCTAATGTAGGAGAATCCAGTCAGGCTAGAGAGGAGGAATCCCATATGCCTAGGGAGGAGGAGCCTCGAGATATTCAAGTGATTCGGGAACAACTACTACTACGGGAATCATCTTCGTTGGTTATAATGGTTGAGCAAGAGGGGTTACCTGATAAGGATGATGAGATGGAGACGGATGAGGAGGACCCTATTGAGCTGCCATAGTTGAATGAGGATGAGGAGGACGAGGAGAAAGAGATTCCACTAAACTCGATCGCTGCCCGTATGTACGACGAAGTATACAACCGCAATGTGGAACTTCAGGATAGCGTAGAGGAGTTCAGAGAGATAGTAGCTGAACAACAGACCTTAATGGCACAGAAGGACAACAAGATCCAGGATATAGAGGAACGTCTGAGTAATGTCGAAGGGAAGCTGGTCCACACTGAAGGAGGAAACGAGCAACTGATAGAGGAGATCGCAGACCTGAAGAACAAGCTGAAGGAATAATCTACTAAGAGGGCAAGAGTCGAAGACACTTACGAAGAAGCTTCTAAACAAATCAGAGTAGCAGAGAGAGATGTACAAGTGAAGAAGATCAAGATGGAAGAGATGAATAGTGTTTTCAACATTGTGATCAATCGAGCTCAAGATCAAGCCATGGGTTATCCAATTCAGTTTAAGACACTGCCATCATACATATTAGATCGCCGAACAATGTTTCATATTATGGAAGAAGAGCGTCGTAAGGCTATGTAGTATTTTAGTAGGTCATCATAAATGTACTTGATATATGATTAATGGTATGACAAATAAGATGTAAATCCTAAGTGTTATGTAACCTATGGGATATGATGATGATGTTATCATGAAACTTTAGTAGTTCAGGAAAGAAATGTAAATAGCAGTGATGCTATTGTTCTTATGTTTTCTAAAATAGTATGAATGAATAAAAGTTATTATTTTATTCAAAGTGTTATGTGTTATGTGATAATCTTTTATAGTGTGCAAGTTAAGTAGAAAATACTTAAAGGAATTGAGTAATAATCTAATGCGTGCATTTTAACAGAAAATGATTCCAAGAAGACGTCAGCCACGACAAAGAACCCCTGAGGGATCTACCAACAATAACAATACGGAAGATAACCCCGTTCAGTAGTTAGTGATGTTACTAACGGGTGCGTTACAGAATCAACCACGTAATCAAGCAGTGATATTAAAGGACTTCAAGGCAGTTGGACCACCAGAATTTCATGGGTCCATGAATCCAGTTGAGGCTCAGACCTGGATAATGGAGATAGAGAAAATGTTTGATGCAGCTAGAGTAGGGGAGAATCAGAAGACTGCTTTTACAACATTCATATTGAAAGTAGAGGCTAGTTATTGGTGGCAAGCCAATAAAACTTGAGGAGGACAAGGGGTGATGACTTGGGATAGGTTTAAGGAGATATTCTTCGAGACCTATTTCCCAAAGAGTTCAAAGAATCAGATGGACTTACAGTTTCTAGAACTGAAGCAAGGATCAATGGCGGTATCAAAGTATGCCGCAAAATTTAACGAATTGGTAAAGTTTGCGCCATATCAAGTCAATACAGTTGAGCGCAAGGCTAGGAGGTTTGAGCAGGGACTGAAACCTTGGTTGTATAGTAGGGTCTCTTTGTTCTAGCTGAAGACATTCGTAGTGGTGCTTGAGAAGGCAATTCTCACTGAGGGTGGAGGCGAGGCTATGAAAAAGTACAATCAAGAACAAAGAAAGAAGAAGAATGAGGGTGAAGGCAAGAATGGAGGTAGTAGTGGTGGAAATGGTAACAATGACCTGAAGAGAAAATGGAATGGAAATGTGGGTTCTAGAAACTAGTAAGGTAATCCGCAAAAGAAGAAGTTCAAAGCATGTGATACATGCGGGAATTTTCACGCGGGTGTGTGCTTAAGGGGGAAGCGTGTATGCTTTAACTGTGGCTAGGAGGGTCACATTGCCCCAAATTACAATCAACCCAAGAAGAATGTTTGCTACACGTACGGGTCAAAGGATCATTTTACTCGTGAGATCCCTAAGAAGAAAGCTGAAGAGACAACGGGAAACAAGGGAGGTAGCAGTGGAAGCACATTGACCATTGCGGGACCAACGTCATCAAATAGGCCCACAACCTGACCCTTGAACATGACTGTGCAGGATGCATTACAATTAAAAGATGTTATGTCAGGTACTATCAAAATCAATAATATTGATTCTTATGTATTATTTAATTCGGGTGTTACTTGCTCGTTTATATCTGATGAGTTTGCTAAGAGGTTAGGATTGCCCAGTGAAGAATTGAATTTCCCATTAAACATAGAAATTGTGAATAGGGAAATGATTCATGTTAGGTTTGTATACAAGAATTGTAGGGTGAACATTAAGGGGAATGTCATGATGGTAGATTTAATTCCGATAAAACATGGAGAGTTTGATGTTATTTTGGGAATGGATTGGCTATTCAAATATGGAGCAATAATTGATTGCCAAAAGAAATGTGTAAACCTTATGACTCCATCAAAGGTAGTTTTCTATGGTAGCAGATCGCCTAGACATACGAGATGTTTGACAATTATAAAGGCCTAAAATTGTTGAGTCAAGGCCGTGTGGGTTATTTAGCTTACATAGTCGATACTTTATGAGTGAGATTTATACCTACGAATCAGTTCCTTTGTGGCTTAAGTTATTGCCTATTTTTAGTATCTCCGTTAGCTTTTATCTATATTTTATTGTTATTTTGTTTAAGTTCTATCATACAGGTTTTGCAAATTGTTTCTAGTTTTCTTGGTATTTTTATCAGATTGGCCTTAGCTTGCCTCCAAAGGTCATATTTGGAGCCATGCCGCATGATGTCGTGCCACTTTGGTAGCTATTGGAAAGTGGCACCTCAACTCCATACTTAGCGCCCAAAGACCGCATTATTGCTCGGCTACTTTGTAAGTGGCACCTGACGCCTTGAAGAGAGTGTGTAATGATCCAAGGCCCGGCGCCCAGAGTCAAGACTCCCAAAATCGAAGGTCATGGCTCAAATACCAGTCACTTCCCCATACGCCCAGCGCCCTCTGTTCGTGTGCTCAAAGCCATACCTATACTATGGGGTCACGCCACAACGCGAGCCCCGATTTCTTCTGCCATACGTGGTGTCAGTGGCGCCACTTGTTTGTGCTTATGTCAGCTTGCCACATGAAAGCTCGTGTCTCTAAACAAGAAAGAGTCTTTAATGACCTAGAAGAAAGAGGGGAGCAGTATATAAGGAAAGAGAAGCAACCTGCAGTCATTATCGAGAATATCAGAGATATTACAAAGAACTTATTGTAGGTTAGACTAAGTTTTATTTTTGTCTTTTAATTTCTAGAAGAGAAAGAAGCTGTGTAACGGAAGGACAATTATTGCAGCCGACACAGAACTCAGAGCTTTACATAGTGAAGGGAAGATTTGGAGGAAGAACACTTCAAAACAGGGGTTTTCTTATTCCAAATCTCCCATTTATTTATGTTTGTCTGATAATGTGTAATGTATTAAAAATGCGTGTTAGTACCATAGTTATGAACTAACTCTATTTTTAGGTTTGCAATGTAACCTGTTGTTTAGCTTAATTAACTTTCTCTCCTATTTATATAATGAATCATTTTGGAATAGGTTGTTGTATTTCTTATTTAATGACTGATTGCTTGATAAATAAATTGGTAATTATAGTAGTGGAAATTGACAAATGGATGTTATTATCTATCTTTAAATACAACAACACCTGTTATGACCATGCCAATGGAATGTATGCATAAAATGCTAATAGGATAGACATATCCCTATTTGCCTTGTGTGGCCATGAGACTCAGCTTAATTACCTTGACCTAGTTATTTTCACTAATAGACATATTGTGATTTATCTGGTCAGGGATGTGCATTTGACCTCGATAGAAGCTTATGCGTATTTATTGTTCTCGGCCGACCATTCCTTGATTCTCTTGTAATTTGGAGAGTTAGGAGATTAGGCGACACATTAGGGGATTTGTAATCCTATCTTGACTTCCTAGCACAACTACTTCTCTTATTCTTATGGTCTTATTGAAATAGCTTAACCAACCACTTGTTTTTACTTGTTTAGATAAGATTAGTAACGACTTTGCCTTGTAATTGTTTTTCTCTTAAGACTTTGTCCTCGTGGGTTCGACATTCTACTTTTATATATTACTTGAGGACCGCGTATGCTTGCGCGCGATTTGGCAATAGCTGCTCCTATCATACCTGCTCCTATCATAATGGCTGAGGAACTTCATAATGGCTGAGGAACTTCAAAAATCTCTGAGGGAGTACGCTCTGCCTTACATTGACGATCTCCAGGTGAGCATTCTGAGTCCCACCATCCAAGCTAATAATTTCAAGATCAAGCCGGGCACCATTCAAATGTGCACCAACATTCAATTTGGGGGACTATCAAATGATAATCCCAATGATCACTTAATCAATTTCGTGGTGATCTATGACACATTTAAATGCAACAGAGTGTCTGACGATGCCATCAGACTCCGGTTGTTTCCATTTACCCTAAGGGACAAGGCCAAGAGCTGGCTTCATTCATTACCATCAGGCTCCAATACCACTTGGACTGACTTGGCACAGAAATTTATGGCGAAGTTTTTTCCACCCGCCAAAACAGCTAGGCTCAGGCATGATATCACATCTTTTGTCTAGTTCATCTCAAAATCCTTGTACAACTCGTGGGAGCGGTTTAAGGATCTTCTGAGGAAATGCCCGCAGCTATTGTGGCAGCTTCAGACTGGACCGTCCCTTTTGAGCTAATGTGTGACGCCAACGACTTTGCAATTGGGGCAGTGTTGGGACAGAGAAGGGAGAAGGTTTTCCATACCATATACTATGCCAGTAAGACATTAACTGATGCTCAATTGAATTATACCATCACTGAGAAGGAGCTGCTGGCAATAGTCTATGCTTTTGATAAGATTCGTTCCTATATCATTGGAATGAAGGTGATTGTATACACCGATCACTCGGCAATCAAGTATTTGATTGAAAAGAAGAATGCTAAGCCGAGATGGATAAGGTGGGTTCTTCTTCTTCAGGAGTTTGACTTAGAGATCCGAGACAAGAAGGGAACAGAAAATTAGGTTGCCGATCAGTTATCAAGGTTGGAAAACACCACGCATTTGGAAGATACTGACAAAGCCATAAATGACTTATTCCCGGATGAACAACTCCTTGTTTTCAACAACAAAGTTCCGTGGTATGCGGACTTCACCAATTATGTCGCTTGACAAGTTCTTCCTCAAAACCTAAGCTATCAACAAAGGAAACAATTCCTAAAAGATGCCAAGAAATATCTATGGGATGAGCCCTTTCTTTTCAAACAATGTTCTGATCAAATTCTGAGGAGATGCTTACCGGATGAGGAAATTGAAGGTGTGCTACATCACTGCCACTCGTCAAACTATGGAGGTCATTTTGGAGGACAACGAACTATAGCTAAAGTTCTTCAGTCTGGATTTTATTGGCCCACCCTATTCAAGGATGCACATACATATGTGTTTCACTGCGACAGATGCCAAAGGGTGGGTACCATTTCAAAACGGCATGAATTACCACTGCAGAATATCCTGGAGGTGGAATTATTTGATGTATGGGGCCTCGACTTCATGGGTCCATTCCCGTCCACCTTCAATAATCTCTATATCCTCATGGAAGTTGATTATGTCTCCAAGTAGGTGGAAGAAGTTGCCTTGCTGACTAATGATGCTAAGGTGGTGCTTCAATTCCTTAAGAAAAACATTTTCACCCGTTTTGGCACGCCTCAGACTATTATTAGCGATGAAGGGTCTCATTTATGAAACAAATACTTTGAAGCCCTTCTAGCCAAGTATGGGGTGACCCATAAGATTTCCACTACCTACCACCCACAGACCAGCGGTCAAGCTGAAATTTAAAATCGAGAGGTGAAACGAATCTTGGAGAAGATTGTTAACCCAAATCATAAGGACTGGTCTAAAAAGCTCGACGATGCATTGTGGGCTTATCGCATAGCTTATAAAACACCTATCAAAATGTCTCCGTATAGGCTTGTCTATGGTAAGGCATGTCATCTCCCAGTAGAATTGGAGGACAATGCTTATTGGGCTATTCAGAAGCTCAACTTTGATCTTGAGGCAGCCGGCAAGAAGTTACTTTTGCAACTAAATGAATCAGATGAGTTTTGTCTGCAAGCGTATGAAAACGCTAAGTTGTACAAGGAGAAGACCAAGAGGTGGCACGATAAGAAAATCCTCGAGAGATACTTCGAACCGAGCCAGAAGGTTCTTCTCTTCAATTCCCATCTGAAGTTATTTCCAGGGAAACTAAAGTCCCAGTGGTCGGACCCATTCACAGTTGCAAAGGTTTATCTGTATGGGGAAATAGAGGTTGAGGACCCCAATTCTGACAAAACTTTCAAAGTTAATGGGCAGAGATTAAAACATTACTGGGGCGGCGAGGTGGATCGGCAAAACACCTCCATTACATTGGGAGACCCGGTGTAAGATGAGATGATAGTCAAGCCGACGACTCTAAATCAAGCGCTTGATGGGAGGCATCCCCATCTCAGTATCAAACAAATTGTTTTTATCTTTATTAACTTAAGTCTCATTTTTATTATCTAGTTACTGTTTGTAGTTTTTTTTAGTATAGTTGTAGTTTACATAGTATATTAGTGTGTGTGTAAGGTTTTCAGTAGTTAGATTTGTCAATATTGTATGTGTTCTATATAGTGTCTGTGTTGTTGATAAGTGGATTTTATATACGCGAATCAATGTCCATTTCATGCTTGTTTGTTGCTAATTTCCTGTGTTCATATTCATTTTTACTTGTTTTATGTAATTTCATGTATAGGATGGTTGTTGTGGCATTTAAAGTGTATTTGGAGTCCATTAGGATGATTTGGAGTCAATTGGAGAAAAATTAGAAGAAGCCATGAAGTTCAGCAAACTATCTAGCAGATTACACGATCACGCCGGCTGCTTTGTTTAGATTATATACCCATTGGGGCTGAGGTCTTTATGATGATTAGCGAAAGGTAGCTCGCCGTAGCGTGCTTGTTTTACTCTTACACCCCCGCCGGGGTGGGGGGTGTCGAATTCTGGTGTCTTCTGCTGAGGTTGAAACTCTTGTTGGATATGGTTTCTAACATATTGGAGTACACATGGACTCTATTTGATGGGGAATTTCGGCTGGGACTGGTGTGTTGGACATCTATTACTCAATTAACAACAAATTCAACAACACACAAGACACATTACGAATATCAAACTTAGTTTTTCTTAGCAAGCTTTAGAGGAGTATTTCGACGAAATTTTCGAGACGATTGCAATTCTAGGCTACGAGAAGCGTGTTTTTCAATATTCTTCATCTTAGGCTATTATTTGTAATTGAAAGAATGATTTCTATGATTTATTCAGTGTTTATTTTGTTTATGATGAACTAATTCATTTTTTTAGGCTTATGATGGATCTTTAAGTGAATCGATGATTTTGTAACATTGATTTCCAGTTCTATAATCTATTTCTAGTTTATCTATATTAATTTGAGCTTGAATTTATGAATTGCCTGATCAACAATTCTTTGTGGATTTGTATGGAATCGAGAGAGGATATTCAAATCTAGACTTACTTAATATAGCATGTGTTCATGAATTTTGTGAGTAGCATAATCTTGATGAATGTTAAGGTAGAGATATGCTTGACATCGCATGTAATCGGATAGAGAACTTAATCTTAAGCCTTCTTTAATTGTAATTCACATAGAGATATAGTGAGTTAGTTAATTAAGGTGTTTAACTTGTTTCTATCTTAATTATGGATTTAAGTTAATTCGGTATTAGTGCATCGAGAGGTGGTTAATACTACATTCGTGTTCTTGATTAATAAACTGGAATAGTGATTTGAATTGGAATCAAGGTGTTTAAATTAGAATGAAGCTTAAGGTGAAATCATAAGTCTAATTCTCCATCAATTGTTTGAAATTCTAGATTTTGATAATTGTGATTGTTTTGTGGTAGTTTTTTATTCTTTAATTTAGAATCTTTACTTATAATTATTGAGTTGAATAGTTTAATAAAATTAGGATTAATAGAAAATTGGTAATTGTAAGTTAAGATTATTTGTGACGCCCACAAAACAGGTATACATCACTCATCTTGAGTCGCCAGATACATGGTACATAACTCAACTACAAACTTAATTATACAACTGTTGTGCAAAATACGACAAAATATAACTGAGAGTTTAAACACGAATATTTCCTTCTAGACAATATCCACACTCAATGGAGTCCTCATTACAATTATTACCAAACTATTTTATAAAAATAGTGAGGACTACTATAGCCACCATCTCGGACTGTCAATCCATTCCCCGACCAGTCCCATCTATATTCTCATTTCCTGAAGAGAACATTGAAGAAAAGGGTGAGCTCAACTAGCCCAGTAAGAATTATTATAACTAAGATAATGCAGAATAAATTATCCTTAGCCTTCAACAGTATAACAACTGATGGAATATAATAGACAACAAGTTTTAGATCAATAACTGCAACGGAATAAGCAATCCATTAGAAGAGTCAAGTAGAACATAATGTCTACTATCTCTTCTAGATTAAAAATCCATCGTTAATATTTCATTCCTGTAATACTCAACAACAGTTCTTTGATATACCAAAGACAAAAAGAACTATCATCACCTGTCTTCACCTAAACCACCAAAGATTATAGTTAAATCCACAATTCATATTTATAATCATATAACTCAACAGTTTCTCCTTGCCACAAAGGCTTAATAGAACGTTTACTCAATATCCTTACCCCAAAGGATAAAGATATTCAAATGTAATAACACTTATCATATCAATCAGTTGTCTACCTTTGCACTACGGGCCAAAGATATTCAATTATAAAACCAATGGTCATGATCATACCAATCAATTGTCTGTCAGTTCAATATGGCCAAAGACATTCAACTGTTAACTAATGGTCATGATCCTGCCAATCACATCATTGAATTATCCATTCACTACGGGCCAAGGATATTCGTTATTATCACCAGTGGTTATGATCATGTCATACACCTGTCCATCTTTGCACGTAAGCCAAAGATATATAACTATAAAACCAATAATTAACAGTCCATCTATGCACGTAAGCCATAGATAACTTTCATCACAATATAAGCATGAGGATGATGACAATGACATAATAATTCAATAAAACAAGATCAAGGATAAATTTTAAAGATTTATAATTTAATTTAATTTATCCAGAACTTAATAACGTCAAAATTGTCAACATGATACTGCTTTGTAGAGTAAAATTCAAGAATAATATTCATGTACTAAAAATAATTTGGACAGAAAAGAAATATATATTTTTTTGGTAAATAGTACCCTGTGAATAGTACTATGACGTCCCCAAATCCTGGTATCTTCCAACCCGACAGATGGTGCTACAATGTACTCATAACTGTACATTCATTCTATTGAAACGACATCAAAATGTGTGAATCAACGACATTCTTATTACATTAATAATATTACATCCCGTTCCCAGGTTCCAAAACCATTACGTTCTTTGTTCATCGTTCTATAATATATACAACTTACTAGTTTATTACAAGGTAAACTAATCATTCAGCTTCGTCTTGCCTCTATCCTTGTCAGATCCCTCGATTCGTTCGGTCCTAGTTGTATTTATATGGTTCAAGCAAGAGTTAGCTTAACAAGCTTAACAAGTACAACAATTTCTTTTAAGCAACATGCTTGAAACATAGAAATCGTATATCTTCAATAACTTGATAATAGTTATGAAGTACTACCAATACTTCAAAATAGCATTTCATTTCCTTTAAAATGTTTTACAATAACAATATTCAGTAAAACATTAATTCTGGCTCAAGACCATGAGCATTTTATAATTTCTTTGAAAAGGACAACCCGGCACTAAGTCCATAAGTCCGGCATATCTTACGAGCACTTCTGGGTGATCAACCCATAGTACTCTATGTTAATCAACACTACATCCATTAAACGTATGTACGTTTAAGTTTTGGCAACCTCGCGTGCCCACCGAATAATCGATGAAAATACATTTGTTTATTCAAACTCAGGCTTACCTTGAATCCGTACCAAACAATTGGCATAGGATAGCATTAACAATTCTATATTTAAAAGATTTGTAAATAAATCAATCAACTCTTTAAGATTAGTCTAGCAGAGATAATACTGGCATTGACCCTTTAGTAAAATAGTTCATGCATCTCATAACATGAATCACAGAAAACTTGACTAACACAAAGGTTAGATAAGCGTTTTAAGAAAAACTTTCCTTCAGCGTCTGCTACAGTATAATAACTTTTCCTTTCAGTCTTTACGGTCTCTACAATACATAACCACATAACATACCACATTAGGTCATGAATGAATATACATGATTCCTAATTAATCTTACCCTTCATCTCAATCTAAATCCTGACTTAGATTGTTTTTATTGGTTCCGGCTTACTAACATCCTTATGTTATTAATCGAAACTTGATCATCGTTAGATAAGTACACTTTATTGCATACCATTTACGTTTACGTATTATTTAACAACCTTTAGTTGTAACTCGTAACGTTATAGTTCTTATCATTATTGAATACGGTTCACGTTCCTTATACTTTACGTTCGTCGTTTAACTACTCATTAAACAACATTAAATTCTTAAAGTCATCACTATAATAGTGATTTAGGAAAGGTCTTATCATTATTCATTAAGTAATTACATAATCCATACTGGTATTGCAAACCATTGGATTCATAATCGACTTGGTAAACAAATTTCTACAGTCGGCTTAGCACATTATGTTCACCATCAATTGATTATTAACCTTTAATCATCATACATTAAGTGTCTAACAATGCCTTAACAATGTTATATTAACACCTTAGTTCATTACTAATGAGTTATCTTTCATTCTATACTTGTAAACATTCTTTTCTAGCAATTTCTTGGGACTAGCGCCGCGGCGCCACCATGTACTCTGCATCTCGCACCACGGTGCGAGTTAGCAGTATGCTCATTTCAAGCCTCACACTGCGGCGTGGGCTTTAAGGCTATGAGTCACGCCGCGGTGCGAACTCTGTGCTTCAGACAGTTTTGCAATTTTAAAATTTTTACGAACTTCCCGGACGCATAACTTCTTCGTTTTAAGTCCGAATTTGTCCATTCAAAAGCCTACGGTTCACAAATTTCATAATCTATGTGTTCATGTAAGAATTTTATCTATTTGACATCATTTGCTAAAATTTCACCTATTAGTTCATTTTTAATAAAAACGATAAACGTTCGTGAACGTTCAACGCTCATTTCTTCGTTCTAAGTCGGAATTCGGTCATTTTTGACTTATTCTTCCTAAGTTCATGGCTTATCAACTTATAACTTTCATGATTTCATGTACTTATGACTTATTATTTATTTAAGTCCTTTACTCAATGTTCTCATATCATATCCAACATACTTACATCTTGACATACATACTTCATTAACTTATTGACATGATAAGTTATTACTTTTTATTCATTAGTCTATAACTTGTAAAAGTATGAACTACTTATGAATTCACCATGCATGACTTATCATAGCTTAGGTCTTTTAACCACCATTCTTACTTCTAATTATCATACCATCTTATTATAGAACACATATGAGTAGTTCATATAAACTCTTTATAAGTTCATAACTTAATTAAGTTTAAATTACTTATTCATGACTTATACGGCTTAAGTCCATTGATTAATCATTCTTATCATTCCTTAACAAACATGCTCTACCACTACCCCCTTCTCTGACAATTAAAGAGAAAGAAATTATGGTTTAAGTTCTTACCTATGAAGATCACTTGCCTAAGCTTTAATCTCCTTCTTGCTTCTTGAAAATCTTATAATGGAAGTTTGACTTATAAGTGCTTATTCTCTCTAACCAATAAGTTGCTTAACTTGAGAGGAGTTGGGATAAATTTTAAAAAGCAACAAATGAAATCCTAAGCTTGCTATTTATAGGAAATCCTAAATGAGGGCTTAATGGTCAATAAGCCATTCCACCTCCTTACTATTCCTTATTTGCTCACCAAGTTTACTTGGCCTCCACAACTTTTATCTCTTGCTTCCTCACCACAAAACTTATCCTTTACTTAGATTTTAAGTTATTTGGTTATCACATAACTTATCTCTTGCTTAGCCACCAAGCATAAGCACTTTACTTGGCCACCACTTGACTTATCCATTGCTTAATCATTAAGTTTACTTGCTCATCACAACACTTGATCACCACACAAAGTTCTTGCCCATCAAGTCTACCCACATTAACATGGTTTGCTCCATGGATCCTCCTAACCCAATGAATTCTTACTTTGGGCTTAAGGTTTAATTAACTTAGCTTATTCATTTTGGGCTTGCATTAAGTTACTTTGGGCTTCTCATTAATTTACATTAGACTTAACATTACAAATATTTGGGCTTTAACATTAATTCGTATTGGGCTTTATTATTATCCCAATTGGACATTACAATTTCCTACACAATTCTACAAGTGCATTACATTTGGCTTAAAGCCTTAGAACGTATAATTCACGTATTAATCTCATATTCTAACTCGTATACTTATTCATATACAACATACCATCATTCATTCTTACTCGTATAACACCTCGTATTATACTTGTATTCATTACCTCGTACAATACTTACATATAATACAATCATTTCTTTAATTCATTAATCGCATTTAAATTCCTTCTCGGTATTCACTTTCCCTAACCGTTAGGTTTTAAGTCCGCAGGCAAAAAATTGTGTTTGCCATAACTGAAATATTAATGGATATTCCATCTTGTCTTAGAATTCTATCATTACGTATTTCTCAGAAGTTCAAAAATAATTCCCGAGCAGAAATGCGTGAATAGTGTTTTTCAAAAAAAATTCTCGGAAAGTTTTTATTTTCGTCTTGGAAATTCAAACACTTTAATTCTATCACGTAGCCAAAATACTATGACGTTCCGATATGTCTAGGTCATAGAATGACCTTCAATTAGCTTACTCGCATAAATAATGAATTAAATACATTTAATAAAAATAAAAATTTAATTCTCAAAAATCCAAATTTTCTGGGGCATTACACTCTTCCCCCCCTTATAAGGATTCTGTCCCCAGAATCACGCTAACACTACATACACCATTGAGGAAATATTTTCTTTTATTTTAATCTCAAGTTCCCACAATGCTTCTTCGACATTGTGGTTCTTTCATTTCACCTTCAACGAAGGTGTTATCTTAACTCACATGACTTGTCACTTCCTATCAATAATCTGAGTTGGAAGTTTAAATACTTATTGACACATTACGTTATTACCTTTTCATTAGTTTTTAACTTAGAATTATTTGGAACTCAAATTCCTCCTTCAAAACAAGATTATACTTGATCTTCTCTTCATCAAGCATCCTCTTCTTCATCCGCGTACATTCCACATTACTTAGTTGTAGTTACTTAAATCGTTCAAGTATCGTTGATTAAGTCTATGCTGTGAATAACATTTGTACCACTTCATTTCACAATTTAACCACTAACTCCGTTTTCGCCATTTCTGTTATTTACATCAATAGCTTTTCCCTACCCTTCCTACTTAACGCGTCGTTACTACTTTTGCCTTCCAGGTATGATATAATATATCACAGTCGTAACCCCTTATCCATTCTAATCACCTTCTCTACTTCATATTCAACTTCTTCTCTGTGGAGATATATTTCAAACTCTTAGAGTCCGTGTATATCTCACACTTCTCCCCGTATAAATACTATCTTCAGATTTTTTTTTTTAATTCAAAAACTACAGCTGCCAATTATAGATCATAAGTAGGATAGATCTTCTCATAATCCATTAACTGGCGTGATGCATAACTAATGACTTTGCCATGCCACATAAGCACGCACTCTTGTCATCTATGCGAAATATCGAGATACACTACAAAATTCCCATATCATCTAATAGAGACAATACAGGTACCTCACTTAACTTCCCTTTTTAGTTCCTGAAAACTATAATTTTTTTTCACGTCCCATTTCGACAATACCAACCTGTGACGCTAATGGTACTTTTAATCTTAGCACTTCATAAGGGTACCTATCAATTTACCTCCGACTTGCTCAACGCCTCTTATGAAAAATCTAACTTCCGTACATTAGTCCACCCAATTGACATAACCCAAAACTTGTCATGACTATAACGAGTTATGAATGTCATCTAAGGTACCTCCTTCTTCTTCCTTATTTTCAACCGACTATACCCCGTACGCAAATCTATCTTAGAAAAATTCTTTGCTCTCTTCACTGATCCAATAGATCATCGATCCTGGGCCATGGGTGTTCATTCTTAACTGCTAACTTATGCCTATTATGATAGTCGATACGCAACCGTAACGTCTCATCCTCTTCCTTAACATCCTCCTAACTTGCTTCATCGTTGGACAACATGAGCGTCGCGGTATTTTATTACCATAAGATACTCCCTTGGGTTACTTAGAAAACCAAGATCCATACTTTTTATTCTAACAATTTATTAAAGTTTTATAGTTAATCAACTCATTCATACCGAGAATTACTTCAAATTCTCTTAACTTTATCGGTACTTATCTACCGATACTTGCTTACATTCCTTATTCGTGAAGGCATTTCCATGAATATAATTAACGAAAGTTATTTTCCCATTCTCTACCGTAATGTTTAAAGATACTTATAATCCCTTTCAGACAGATTCCTAGATGAGTCTTTCCACATGTCTTATACACTTTGATCTTATGCTTAGGATCCCCTTGTCCGACTCTAATAACCCCGGAGTTAAAAATCTTTCTTTTTGGCATATTGCCACTGGCATTCTCTACCTTGGTTCCTCCCTTTCCCTTGCTCTTATTCTCTCTCTCTCTTTGTGATATTGAGTCAACGCCTCACTACCACCCTCGGCTACACCTTTTCCAAAATGGTCCCATAGGAAACATTCTGGAACACAAAAATCCTACTATAGAGCCAGGGTTTCAGGCCCTGCTAAAACCTACGAGCCTTCCTCTCTTCAGTGTCCACTTGGTGTGGAGCAATCCTTGCCAATTCATTGAATCTGTCACAGCGTCTTTGGGGAACCGTCATGTCCCCTAGTTTAAGTTCTAAGAACATAATCTCCATCCTCCCTTACATGCTTGTAGGAAAATAATTCTCGAAGAAAACCTTCTTGAACTGTTCCCACGTTACCCCATCTGTTTCTAGCCCCACCCTGGTGAGCCTCCCACCAAAAGTTGGCCTTCCCTTCTTATTATGTAAGTCGTAAAAGAAGTCTTTTGCGCCTCACCTTCCTTTTGTAATAACAAACGCCTTCTCTATTTCCTTTACCCATGTCTGGGCTTCTAATGGATCCGTTGTTCCTTTCAACTCCGGCAGACCTACACTTTTAAATTCTTTAAAGGTAGTCATTCTGACTAACCTAGGTTCCACAGGTATTCTACCCATGGTTTAGTTAAATGCAACCGTTAATAAATTAACGAACTCTTGCATAGGGTTGTTTAGACCCCCTTGTTTTTCATTACATGATTCTGCTTCCTGATTACATTGTCTTCTTCTTGGCGGCATTTTCTGATTAAATAGAATTTCATTATAATCTATTTACTTTGTTCATTATTAATCATCTCATAACAACTCATACCATAACAAGGCATATTAAATGAAAACTTCATTATATTCATATACTTATTCATAGTCGGAACTATTTACACTTTGCTTCCATAATACAAGGATATTGCATTTCTCTTCCGCAATTGAACTTCTCAAAAGTTTGGATTTACAAAAAGACTACCCTTTTTATACAAAAGAGGGTTTTACATGACTACACGCATATTTATAACTCTAGATTTCTAATAATGCATAACAGCATCCTCGTGTTTCTCATTCGCAATCTTCACTACAGTATCCCGACTAATAGTATGTCAAGTTTGTCCTGACTCCATGGGATACCAAGCAACTTTAAACTTGAAATCTCTATGAGCACTCTCATGGATATAAGACATCCGCGCTATCTTCCGGTCTCTCTTAATCAGCTTCTTACGAAGCTTATCGACCTCCTTATTATAGTCTTTAGCTTACTCTGTCATAAGCACATGTCTATCGTGTTCTAACTCAAAATCTGCTTCTGCAGACACCTTAGCTTCATGGAGATAATTAATCTCTTCACTCTGGTTCTGCTCAGTTGTACTCAATTGCACATTCCTGTCCAGCACTGCAAGATACAATGCTCTCATTGCATCTGGAGGTATTGACTCTAGTGTAGGTGCCATCGTATTAACCGAGGTTACCTCAATTTCCTCCTCCTCATAGTCCATCATATTAAGATATGACGATATATCCATATCTCCCTCGGAGTAGTCTTCCTCAGAAAAGTACTCCACTATCTCCGACTCCTCTAGAATCACTAATGGTACCTCCGCCACCGGCATAGGTATAGGTTTTACTTTGTTCACAACTTCTTCGCTCACCGCGTGTATATCTCTATACATCAAGCTATCGATCGACATCCTTCAATAACACATAACATGTTGATTAGTACATACACACAATAGTATAAGCACAAATCACATTTAATTTATTTAGGGCTACTTTCCATCTTTTAAATCTTTCGGTACTGAGTTTCCTCAATACCTTATTAACTCATTCGTCTGAAGTAAAGTTTGAGTTTACTTCCTTCAGACTTTTCTCCCTTAACGAGGTTATTAGCCTAAGGTTCTTCCCCCCTTAAGTTTTATAACCTAATGCTTTGATACCAACCTGTGACGCCCCCAAATCCGGGTATCTTCCAACCCGACAGATGGTGCTACACGGTACTCATAACTGTACATTCATTCTATTGAAACGACATCAAAATGTGTGAATCAACGACATTCTTATTACATTAATAATATTACATCCCGTTCCCAGGTTCCAAAACCATTACGTTCTTTGTTCATCGTTCTATAATATATACAACTTACTAGTTTATTACAAGGTAAACTAATCATTCAACCTTCGCCTTGCCTCTATCCTCACGGATCCCTCGATTCGTTCTATTCTAGTTGTATTTATATGGTTCAAGCAAGAGTTAGCTTAACAAGCTCAACAAGTACAACAATTTCTTTTAAGCAACATGCTTGAAACATAGAAATCGATATCTTCAATAACTTGATAATAGTTATGAAGTACTACCAATACTTCAAAATAGCATTTCATTTCCTTTAAAATGTTTTACAATAACAATATTCAAGAAAAACATTAATTAAAGCTCAAAACCATGAGCATTTTATAATTTCTTTGAAAAGGACAACCCGGCACTAAGTCCATAAGTCCGGCATATCTTACGAGCACTTCTGGGTGATCAACCCATAGTACTCTATGTTAATCAACACTACATCCATTAAACGTATGTACGTTTAAGTTTTGGCAACCTCAGCGTGCTCAATTTAATAATCGATGAAAATACATTTGTTTATTCAAACTCAGCCTTGAATCCGTACCAAACAATTGGCATAGGATAGCATTAACAATTCTATATTTGAAAGATTTGTAAATAAATCAATCAACTCTTTAAGATTAGTCTAGCAGAGATAATACTGGCATTGACCCTTTAGTAAAATAGTTAATGCATCTCATAACATGAATCACAGAAAACTTGACTAACACAAAGGTTAGATAAGCGTTTTAAGAAAAACTTGCCTTCAGCGTCTGCTACAGTATAATAACTTTTCCTTTCAGTCTTTACGGTCTCTACAATACATAACCACATAACATACCACATTAGGTCATGAATGAATATACATGATTCCTAATGAATCTTACCCTTCATCTCAATCTAAATCCTGACATAGATTATTTTTCTTGGTTCCGGCTTACTAACATCCTTACGCTATTAATCAAAACTTGATCGTCGTTAGATAAGTACACTTTATTGCATACCGTTTATGTTTACGTATTACTTAACAACCTTTAGTTGTAACTCTTAACGTTATAGTTCTTATCATTATTGAATACGGTTCACGTTCCTTATATTTCTTTAACGCTCACGTTTAACTACTCATTAAACAACATTAAATTCTTAAAGTCATCACTATAATAGTGATTTAGGAAAGGTCTTATCATTATTCATTAAGTAATTCCATAATCCATACTGGTATTAAAAACCATTGGATTCATAATCGACTTGGTCAATAAATTTCTATAGTTGGCTTAGCACATTACGTTACTCTCATTACGTTCACCTTCAATTGATTATTAACCTTTAATCATCATACATTAAGTGTCTAACAATGCCTTAACAATGTTATATTAACACCTTAGTTCATTACTAATGAGTTATCTTTCATTCTATACTTGTAAACATTCTTTTCTAGCAATTTCTTGGGACTGGCGTCGCGGCGCCACCATTTACTCTCCATCTCGTGCCGTGGTAACGAAGTTAGCGATATGCTTTCGCCTCAAGCCTTACGTCATTGTCTACGGGTCAGAGAGCTATGAGTCCATGAATATTGCGACTCTGTGCCTCAGCCAGTTTTACAGTTTTAAAATTTTTACGAACTTCCCGGACGCATAACTTCTTCGTTTTAAGTCCGAATTGGTTCATTCAAAAGCCTACGGTTCACAAATTTTATAATCTATGCGTTCATGGAAGAATTTTATCTATTTGACTTTGTTTGCTAAAATTTCACATATTACTTCATTTTTAACGAAAATGATAAACGTTCGTGAACGTTCAATGCTCGTTTCTTTGTTCTAAGTCGGAATTCGGTCATTTTTGAGTCTGCAACTCTATAATGCCAAATATGATTTGTCTCCATTGAAAACTAATGTTTCCAAGCTCAAATACAAAATACGACTTCCATTTCGAGAATTTCACGAATTCGAAGATTAACGTCCAATCGTGTGAATTCCGGCATAACTTTGCTACTAACGATTTGATCATTGTTCTAAATGGATTTTAACCATCATATAAACATTTCAAACTGTGACACCCCCAAATCGGGTACTTCCATCTCCACAAGATTTGGTGTTCACTGTACAAGCATCATCTATCTATCTACCCATAAATAAATGCAAATCATGCAATAAAATAAATAATAAAATCTCTCCCCTTATGGGGTTACATCAACTGAATAATAATAAATCCCAGGTTACTCTAACCTTAAAACATCTGTGCGGAAAACATAAACAATAAGTCTTAGTAACATCAATTCTAATTACATCACATAACCACAATAATAAAACATTCTTCATTACTTTCTAAGCTTGCCCTTACCCTTACTAGTGGAAGGTTTGTCTTCTCTTTCGTTCTTTACTGCAATGTTATTATTACCCAAGAGTGAGCACGATTTCCCACAAGTATAACAATATAATAATGAATAATAACATGTGAGAGAAATAATAACTTCTGATATAAAGCTCAACTTTTGAATCAAGAATGAATAACAAGAATCAAAAGAAATTCTGAGGGTCATAAGACCTTGAACTATAACCTAGGTTGTCAAGTGTTATTACTTGAAACCTTTAACAGTCATAAGACTATGGACTCTCCTTCTCGTACTTAGGGGGATCAGCCCTTAGTACCATAATCGCAGTATAATATCTTAACGCTAAAAGCGTAAATAATCCCCTATACAGGGTTGTTCATCTCAGTTTGACATTCGAGTCTGCACCAAAGGAAGTTTGGTTTGGTTAATTCATCAAGGGGTTCTGAAGTTTAGAACGCTCATCAACTATGGACTAGTCGAATCAATAAGGGTTCGCTAGTCTAAAAAGGTTTAACAATAACAGATAATTTAACTTGGATAAAATCTCAAAAGTATACAATAGAATAATTATTGTATAACAACATCATGCTTGAAGATTAATAAACTTTAATATACAAGACAGGCTTGATCAATAATAATGAGAATTTGCTCAATATCGAAAGATGAATTAATCAACTTATATAACGATAACAAGTAGGGTTAGGAAACTTGTTCAATGAAAGTTTAGGGTAAGAAACTTGCCTCGTGTGTAGATTACACTTAAACAACCCCGTTCTTTGAATTAAATCCTACATACCAATTACGTTCACAATACCAGTCAATAATAACGTACTAACATCATAACTTTATTCTCTGTTTAACTCGAATTCATGACTATACTTAGTCAATTATTACACTTAGTGTAAAATTAAGACTTCACAAAAATAAAATAATTATACATTCGATCATTGAATCCACAAGTAATTGTGTTATGGACATGCTAAGAATTTATTTTAACATCTCATTATAGGTCTAACAAGTCTTTATAATCATTAGACTAAGTTGTTATCTCATTTCCATACTTGTACACTTTTAAAAACTCATTTCTGACCATTCTGCTAAGTGGTGTCATGGGGCTACTTTTTATACTATCTTGGTCATGCAAGATGTGTGTCTGGCGCTTGGTATATCATGGCTAAGGTAAAAAAATGATCTGGAGTTGAAATATAAATACAAAAACCCTGCATCAATTTCAATTCAAGAAAGAACACGTAATTCAAATAAATCAACACATCTTTAACACTAATTTCACCAAATTACATATACCCACATGTTATAATTCATCTATAATCATTACCCAACACTTATAAAGTGATTTTAACCCATAAAACATATAATTACATAATTCAACGTGCAAATTATACTGTTCTTGATGTTCTTGAAGTTTTAAACACAATTTCCTAAAATTCAACGCCACAGATTCGTTATACAACCAAATTCCACCATTCCAATTTCATTTTGTTCATTTTAACATGCATAATCATATAAATGTGTGAATTTACAAAATAATTTATATTTGACATATAAAAATCACGTATAATGCCTTATGGCCATATCACGTACTCTGCAAATTTTCTCCCAATCTCTCCCAATCTCTCTCAAAATTTTCTCAACTCTCTCTGTATCTCTCTCTGCTTAATATTAGACTTAGAAAAAAATGAAAGAAAAGGAAAGGAAGACGATATAATATAGAATCAATCGACGTTGTTGGTGGTCGCCATCCGACCATGGTAACGCCTCAACTTCCCATAAAGGCTACCATGTTTGGCTAGATAAAATAGGTTTTAAAAATTATTTAATTTAATAAAGCTTTATTATATAGTTTAAATAATGTCACATCCATATAAAATAAATCAATTATCTAAATTAATTTATTTTAATTAAAATATAGTAAATTCTCATTAATACACATAGTCACATAATTCAAATTCTCTTGATTAATAATATCAAATTATTAAATCTCTATATAATAATTAAATTAATTAAAATAACATAGGCTTATTAAATATTTCTTTTACTTCAATAAGCTCACATAATCACATACTTGAATAATAAAAATTCTCAACATTAATTTAATAAATATAACACATATAATTAAATTAATCTATCACCACTTCATCAATTAATTAATTAATCTAATAATTAATTCATCAAAAAATATTTATTCAATCCAATAAATATTAAAATTAAATTACAAAATTACGGTTGTCACACAAACTACTTATTATATTAACTTATTTTCAAATTAGGTTTTTGACTTATTCTTCCTAAGTTCATGCCTTATCAACTTATAACATTCATGATTTCATTTACTTATGACTTATTATTGATTGAAGTCCATTACTCAATGTTCCCATATCATATCCAACATACTTACATCTTGATATACATACTTCATTAACTTATTGACATGATAAGTTATTACTTGTTATTCATTAGTCTATAACTTGTAAAAGTATGAACTACTTATGAATTCACCTTGCATGACTTATCATCGCTTAGGTCTTTTAACCACCATTCTTACTTCTTATTATCATACCATCTTATTATAGAACACATATGAGTAGTTCATATAAACTCTTTATAAATTCATAACTTAATTAAGTTTAAATTACTTATTCATGACTTATACGGCTTAAGTCCATTGATTAATCATTTTTATCATTCCTTAACAAACATGCTCTACCACTACCCCCTTCTCTAACAATTGAAGAGAAAGAAATTATGGTTTAAGTTCTTACCTATGAAGATCACTTGCCTAAGCTTTAATCTCCTTCTTGCTTCTTGAAAATCTTATAATGGAAGTTTGACTTATAAGTGCTTATTCTCTCTAACCAATAAGTTGCTTAACTTGAGAGGAGTTGGGAGAAATTTTAACAAGCAACAAATGAAATCCTAAGCTTGCTATTTATAGGAAATCCTAAATGAGGGCTTGATGGTCAATAAGCCATTCCACCTCCTTCACTCCACCTCCTTACTATTCCTTATTTGCTCACCAAGTTTACTTGGCCTCCACAACTTTTATCTCTTGCTTCCCCACCACAAAACTTTTTCTTTACAGAGCTTTTAAGTTACTTGGTCATCACATAACTTATCTCTTCCTTAGCCACCAAGCATAAGCACTTTACTTGGCCACAACTTGACTTATCCATTGCTTAATCATTAAGTTTACTTGCTCATCACAACAATTGATCACCACACAAAGTTCTTGCCCATCAAGTCTACCCACATTAACATGGTTTGCTCCATGGATCCTCCTAACCCAATGGATTCTTACTTTGGGCTTAAGGTTTAATTAACTTAGCTTATTCATTTTGGGCTTGCATTAAGTTACTTTGGGCTTGTCATTAATTTACATTAGACTTAACATTACAAATATTTTGGCTTTAACATTAATTCGTATTGGGCTTTATTATTATCCCAATTGGACATTACAATTTCCTATACAATTCTACAAGTCCATTATATTTGGCTTAAAGCCTTAGAACGTATAATTCACGTATTAATCTCGTATTCTAACTCGTATACTTATTCACATACGACATACTATCATTCATTCCTACTCGTATAACACCTCGTATTATACTCGTATTCATTACCTCGTACAATACTTACATATAATACAATCATTTCTTTAATTCATTAATCGCATTTAAATTCCTTCTCGGAATTCACTTTCCTAACCGTTAGGTTTTAAGTCCGAAGCGTAAAAATCGTTTGCCATAATGTAAATATTATTGGATATTCCATCTTGTCTTAGAATTCTATCATTACGTATTTCTCAGAAGTTCAAGAATAATTCCCGAGCAGAAATGCGTGAATAGTGTTTTTTGAAAAAAATTCTCGGAAAGTTTTTATTTTCGTCTTGGAAATTCAAACACTTTAATTCTATCACGTAGCCAAAATACTACGACGTTCCAATATGTCTAGGTCATAGAACTACCTTCAATTAGCTTACTCGCATAAATAATGAATTAAATTCATTTAATAAAAATAAAAATTTAATTCTCAAAAATCCAAATTTTCTGGGGCGCTACAAGTGCCCTGTGAATAGTACTTTGGGAATAGTACCTCGTGAATAGTACCCCGACATGAAAAATACCCCAAATACCCGAGTGAATAATATTCAGGTGAATAGTAATTTTGGGTGAATAGTAACTCATGAATAGTACTCCGACACGAAAAGTGCCCCGAATACCCGAGTGAATAATATTATAGTGAATAGTAACTGGGTGAATAGTAACCCGTGTATAGTACTCGTAAATAAAATATCAAATAAAATGATATTCCTTGACGAGTACAAAAGAAATGATATCTCATACGAGTATAATAGAATATACGAAACTGCAAATGGATTTTCACCCGCCATGCGGTAATCCACGTAGAGAGATCATTTCCACAATTTAATAAAGAATGAATACGAAGGATCATTCACCATGCATGCAGAATCCACATGTAGACATGTTATTCCAACAATAATAAATAATGGAATAATGTAAGAATTCACTGTGCATGCGATAGATCGCATGAAAAGTTATTCCAATGTAATAATAAATAATGGAACCGTGATCACGCGTAATACGCACGTATAGGATATTCCAACAGAATAATAAAGATTGGAACCAAAATCATGCGTAATACGCATGCATATGATATTCCAAATGTAATAATAAAGAATGGAATAACACAAGAACTTCACCATATATATATGCGGATGATCAGACAGATAAAGTTATTCCAACATAATAATAAAGAATGGAATAACATAAGAATTTCACCATGATGCGGTATTTACAGACAAAGCTATTCCAACATAATAATAAAGAATTGAATAATAGAAGAATTTCACCATGTATACAGTACGTCGTATAGCAGGTTATTCCAACATAATAATAAAGAATGGAATAGCAGAAGCTCTCTTCATGAATACGAAAGAAATAATACCCCATACCTTAGAAGAAGACTGGATACTGGAATAGTGAGGTAGCAGACTTCTCTTCTTCTTTCTCTCTATAATTTCTCTCTATAATAATTGCTCTATAGCTTTAGTGAATTGGTGAAAAATAATGAAGGAATGAGCTTCTATTTATAGGAAAATATAGTTTCGATAATTGCACATTTTGGGGCTCGAAATATTACAGTATAATACCTTCCTCTTTTCCTTCATTTTTAATTTAGTCCTGCAAGTATTATCAAACTTGCACCACCTCCCCTAAGAGTAAATCATGTGAATCAATAGTTCTAGACATGTGAAAATACTAATTACAGTATAGTACCTCCATCTATACCTCCATTTTTAACTTAGTCATGCAAGTATTATAAATCTTACACCAACTCCCCTAATAGTAAATGAATTTGAATCAATAGTACACACATGTGAACAAACAGTTATAATCATGTGAATTAATAGCAATTAATTGCTCATTTATTTGATTAATTACTCGATTGGTCGATATAACCTCCAAACATCAATTATTATCGAAATAAATGTCAATTTCAACTAACACTAATAATTCTCACACAATGGAACTATCAATTTCATCTTTAATAAACACGAACTTATTCATCATTAATATTATAATTCACAATATTTAACAACCAGGTCGTTCCCAGGAAAGAGGGGGCTTTCCGATAAGGATTTTTCCTTATTACGCGCAATTAGGTGACCAAACCTCTCTTTGACAGTACTTCTAGACATTGTCAATATTGCAAATAATAATATGAATAACTTTGTCGTATCAATTATTGATTTAATAATATAAAATATTGTGACAATAATTGAATAAAACCGAGTGACTTCTCATGTAAGCATCAATAATCAATACCGTTTGCTACTATGCAACCACACATATTACTGTACTTTTATCACCGATTATTTTATGATAACTTGGTTACTTTGAAAAAATTTCAGATATCACCCTTAACTTTAACCTTTTATCAATTTAACCATTTACTAAATAGAATAATTATAAGAAAATTGAATACTTTCATTTCATAAAATTCAGGGTCTCACAATCTCCCATCCTTATGAAATTTCGCCCTCGAAATTTACGTACCTGGTAGTTCGAAGAGATGAGAATACCTTGTTTCTTTTCGGATTGTACCTTCCCAATTATTTCATCTCTATCATGATTTTCCCATTCCTCATCTCATGTATTTCAGATATCATTCTAGAATATAGTTTCAAATTAAGGGTTAATTAACATATCACATATTATCCCTATACTTTGACAGACCAATTAAATAACAAAAAAACTTAGGTAGGTCATACTAGCGAAGGAATTCCTCGTCTCTCCCCTCCTAGTTCTTGTCTCACATCTCAGCCAGGGATCATATCCCTAAGCTTAGATACAAACTGTGACGCCCCCAAAACAGGTATACATCACCCATCTTGAGTCACCAGATACATGGTACATAACTCAACTACAAACTTAATTATACAACTGTCATGCAAAATATGACAAAACATAGCTGAGAGTTTAAACACGAATATTGCCTTCTAGACAATATCCATACTCAATGGAGTCCTTATTACAATTATTATCACAATATTTTATAAAAATAGTGAGGACTACTATAGCCACCATCTCGACCATCAATCCATTCCCCGACCAAATTCCATCTATATTCTCATTTCAAGAGAACATGAAGAAAAAGGGTGAGCTCAACTAGCCCAAGAAGAATTATTATGACTAAGATAATGCGTAATAAATTATCCTTAGCCTTCAACAAAGATAACAACCGATGGAATATAATAGACAACAAGTTTTAGATCAATAACTGCAACGGAATAAGCAATCCATTAGAAGAGTCAAGTAGAACATAATGTCTACTATCTCTTCTAGATTAAAAATCCATCGTTAATATTTCATTCCTCAGAATACTCAACAACAGCTTTTTGATATACCAAAGACAAAAAGAACTATCATCACCGCCTTCACCTAAACCACCAAAGATTATAGTTAAATCCACAATTCATATTTATAATCATATAACTCAACAGCCTCCTCGCCACAAAGGCTTAATAGAACGCTTACTCAATATCCTTACCCCAAAGGATAAAGATATTCAAATGTAATAACACTTATCATACCAATCAGTTGTCTACCTTTGCACTACGGGCCAAAGATATTCAATTATAAAACCAATGGTCATGATCATACCAATCAATTGTCTGTCAGTTCAATATGGCCAAAGACATTCAACTGTTAACTAATGGTCATGATCCTGCCAATCACATCATTGAATTATCCATGCACTACGGGCCAAGGATATTCGTTATTATCACCAGTGATTATGATCATGTCATACACATGTTTATCTTTGCAAGTAAGCCAAAGATATACAACTATAAAATCAATAATTAATAGTCCATCTATGCACGTAAGCCATAGATTACTTTCATCACAATATAAGCATGAGGATGATGACAATGACATAATAATTCAATAAAACAAGTTCAAGGATAAATTTTAAAGATTTATAATTTAATTTATCCAAAAATCAATAACGTCCAAATTGTCAACATGATACTTCTTTGTAGAGTTAAATTCAAGAATAATATCCATGTACCAAAAATAATTTGGACAAAAAAGAAATATATTTTTCGGGTAAATAGTACCCTATGAATAGTACTTCGAGAATAGTACCTCATGAATAGTACCCCGACATGAAAAGTACCCCAAATACCCGAGTAAATAATATTCGGGTGAATAGTAACCCGTGAATAGTAACTCGTGAATAGTACTCTGACACGAAAAGTGTCCCGAATACCCGAGTGAATAATACTAGAGTGAATAGTAACCAGGTGAATAGTAACCCATGAATAGTAACTCATAAATAATATCAAAGAAAATGATATTCCATGACGAGTACAAAAGAAATGATATCTCATACGAGTATAATAGAATATACGAAACTGCAAATAGATTTTCACCCGCCATACGGTAATCCACGTAGATAGCTAATTTCCACAATTTAATAAAGAATGAATATGAAGGATCATTCACCATGCATGTGGTAATCCACATAGACATATTATTCCAACAGAATAATAAAGAATGGAATAATAGAAGAATTCACCAAGCATGTGATAGACCGCACAGACAGGTTATTCCAATAGAATAATAAATAATGGAACCAGGTCATGCGTAATACGTACACATAGGATATCCCAACAGAATAATAAAGAATGGAACCAAGTCATGTGTAATCAAGCATGCATGGGATATTCCAATAGAATAATAAAGAATGGAATAATAGAAGAATTTTACCATGTATGCGATTGATTACATGCAGATAAAGTTATTCCAACATAATAATAAAGAATGGAATAATGTAAGAATTTCACCATGTATGTGGTACTTCAGATGATGTGTTATTCCAACATAATAATAAAGAATGGAATAATGTAAGAATTTCACCATGTATGTGGCACTTTCAGACAGACAAAGTTATTCCAACATAATAATAAAGAATGGAATAAATAGAAGCTCTCTTCATGAATACTGAAAGAAATAATACCCTTACCTTAAGAAGAAGACCGATACTCGAATAAAGAGGTAGCGTGCTTTTCTTCTTCTTTCTCTCTATAATAATTCTCTATAATAATTGCTTATAGCTTTAGTGAATTGGTGAAAAATAATGAAGGAATGAGCTTCTATTTATAGGAAAATATGGTTTCGATAATTGCACGTTTTGGGGCTCGAAATATTACAGTATAATACCTTCCTTTTTTCCTTCATTTTTAATTTAGTCCTACAAGTATTATTAAACTTGCATCACCTCCCCTAATAGTAAATCATGTGAATTAATAGTTCTAGACATGTGAAAATACAAATTACAGTATAGTACCTCCATCTATACCTCTATTTTTAACTTAGTTATGTAAGTATTATCAATCTTGCACCAACTCCCCTAATAGTAAATGAATTTGAATCAATAGTACACACATGTTAACAAATAGTTATAATCATGTGAATCAATAGTAATTAATTGCTCATATATCCAATTAATTACCCGATTGGTCGATATAACCTCCAGACATAAATTATTATCGAAATAAATGTCGATTTCCACTAAAACTAATAATTCCCACACAATGGAACTATCAATTTCATCTTTAATCAACACGAACGTATTCATCATTAATATTATAATTCACAATATTTAACAAACAGTGTCGCTCCTGTGAAAGAGGGGCTTTCGATAAGGATTTCTCCTTATCATGCCAATTAATTAGATGACCAAACCTCTCCTCGATGTAACTTTTAGACATTGTCAATATTGCAAATAATAATATGAATAACTTTGTCATCTCAATTATTGATTTAATAATATAAAATATTATGACAATAATTGAATAAAATCGAGTGACTTCTCACGTAAGCATCAATAATCAATACCGCGTGCTACTATGCTACCACGCGTATTACTGTACTTTTATCAACAATTATTTTATGATAACATGCTTACTTTGAAAAAATTTCAAATATCACCCTTAACTTTAACCTTTTATCAATTTAACCATTTACTAAATAGAATAATTATAAGAAAATTGAATACTTTCATTTCATAAAATTTGGGGTCTCACAATCTCCCCTCCTTATGAAATTTCGCCCTCAAAATTTACGTACCTGGTAGTTCGAAGAGATGAGAATACCTTGCTTTCTTTTCAGATTGTACCTACCCGATTATTTCCTCTCTATCATGATTTTCCCATTTCTCATCTCCTGTATTTCAGATATCATTATAGAATATAGTTTCAAAATAAGGGTTAATTAATATATCACATATTATCCCTATACTCTGACTGACCAATTAAATACCAAATAAACTTAGGTAGGTTATACTAGGGAAGGAATTCCTCGTCTCTCCCCTCCTAGTTCTTGTCTCACATCACAGCCAGAGATCATATCCCTAAGCTTTGATACCAACTGTGACGCCCCCAAAACAGGTATACATAACCCATTTTGAGTCGTCAGATACATGGTACATAACTCAACTACAAACTTAATTATACAACTGTCGTGCAAAATACGACAAAATATAGCTGAGAGTTTAAACACGAATATTGCCTTCTAGACAATATCTACACTCAATGGAGTCCTCATTACAATTATTATCACACTATTTTATAAAAATAGTGAGGACTACTATAGCCACCATCTCTGGATCACAATCCATTCCCCAACCAAATTCCCCAATTATATTCTCATTTTCAAGAGAACATTAAAAGAAAAGGGTGAGCTCAACTAGCCCAGTAAGAATTATTATGACTAAGATAATGCAGAATAAATTATCCTCATCCTTCAACAAAATAACAACTGATGAAATATAATAGACAACAAGTTTTAGATCAATAACTGCAGCGGAATAAGCAATTCATTAGAAGAGTCAAGTAGAACATAATGTCTACTATCTCTTCTAGATTAAAAGTCCATTGTTAATATTTCATTCATGTAATACTCAACAACAGTTCTTTGTTATACCAAAGACAAAAAGAACTATCATCACCTATCCTCACCTAAACCACCAAAGATTATAGTTAAATCCAAAATTCATATTTATAATCATATAACCCAACAGTTTCTCCTTGCCACAAAGGCTTAATAGAACGTTTACTCAATATCCTTACCCCAAAGGCTAAATATATTCAAATGTAATAACAATGATCATACCAATAAGTTGTCTACATTTGCACTACGGGCCAAAGATATTCAATTATAAAACCAATGGTCATGATCATACCAATCAATTTTCTATCAGTACACTACGGCCAAAGACATTCAACTGTTAACTAATGGTCATGATCCTGCCAATCACATCATCGAATTATCCATGCACTACGGGCCAAGGATATTCGTTATTATCACCAGTGGTTATGATCATGTCATACACATGTCTATCTTTGCACGTAAGCCAAAGATATACAACTATAAAACCAATAATTAACTGTCCATCTATGCACGTAAGCCATAGATGACTTTCATCACAATATAAGCATGAGGATGATGACAATGATATAATAATTCAATAAAACAAGTTCAAGGATAAATTTTAAAGATTTATAATTTAATTTATCCAAAAATCAATAACGTCTAAATTGTCAACATGATACTGCTTTGTAGAGTAAAATTCAAGAATAATATTCATGTACCAAAAATAATTTGGACAGAAAAGAAATATATTTTTCGGGTAAATAGTACCCTGTGAATAGTAACTCATAAATAGTATCTCGACATGAAAAGTGCTAATAATACACGAATAAGAACCATGAATAATACTAGAGTGAATAGTAATCCTCAATAGTGAATAATACTGTAAATAGTAACCGTGAATAGTAATAATAACTCATAAAAAAAATATCAAAGAAAATGATATTCCATGACGAGTACAATAGAAATAATATCTCATACGAGTATAATAGAATATACGAAACTGCAAATGGATTTTCACCCGCCATGCGGTAATCCACATAGAAAGATCATTTCCATAATTTAATATAGAATGAATACGAAGGATCATTCACAATGCATGTGGTAATCCACATAGATAAGTTATTCCAACAAAATAATAAAGAATGGAATAACAGAAGAATTCACCAGGCATGCGATAGACCGCACAGACAGGTTATTCCAATAGAATAATAAATAATGGAACCAGATCATGCGTAATACACACAGATAGGATATTCCAACAGAATAATAAAGAATGGAACCAGTCACAATCCAGTAATCCGTGACCGATGTGATATTCCAATAGAATAATAAAGAATGGAATAATGTAAGAATTTCACCATGTATGCGGTATTCACATACAGACAAATGTTATTCCAACATAATAATAAAGAATGGAATAACATAAGAATTTCACCATGTATTCGGTTCTTCGAATAGACAAGTTATTCCAACATAATAATAAAGAATGAAATAACAAAAGAATTTCACCATGTATACGACGCGTTATAGACAAAAGTTATTCCAACATAATAATAAAGAATGGAATAGCGAGTAAGCTCTCTTCATGAATAATAAAGAAATAATACCCTTACCTTAGAAGAAGTCTGGATATCGAATAAAGAGAGGTAGCAAACTTCTTCTTCTTTTCTCTATAATTTCTCTCTATAATAATTGCTCTATAGCTTTAGTGAATTGGTGAAAAATAATGAAGGAATGAGCTTTAATTTATAGGAAAATATAGTTTCGATAATTGCACGTTTTGGGGCTCGAAATATTACAGTATAATACCTTCCTCTTTTCCTTCATTTTTAATTTAGTCTTGCAAGTATTATCAAACTTGCACCACCTCACCTAATAGTAAATCATGTGAGTCGATAGTAAATCATGTGAATCAATAGTTCTAGACATGTGAAAATACGAATTACAGTATAGTACCTCCATCTATACCTACATTTTTATCTTAGTCATGCAAGTATTATCAATCTTGCACCAACTCCCCTAATAGTAAATTAATGTGAATCAATAGTACACACATGTGAACAAATAGTTATAATCATGTGAATCAATAGAAATTAATTGCTCATTTGTCCGATTAATTACCCGATTGGTTGATATAACCTCCAGACATCAATTATTATCGAAATAAATGTCGATTTCCACTAACACTAATAATTCCCACACAATGGAACTATCAATTTCATCTTTAATCAACATGAACTTATTCATCATTAATATTATAATTCACAATATTTAACAACCGTGTCGCTCCTCTGGAAAGAAGGGGCTTTCCGATAAGGATTTCTCCTTATCAAGCGTTCAATTAGTGACCAAACCTCTCCTCGATGTAACTTCTGACATTGTCAATATTGCAAATAATAATATGAATAACTTTGTCGTCTCAATTATTGATTTAATAATATAAAATATTGTGACAATAATTGAATAAAACCGAGTGACTTCTCACGTAAGCATCAATAATCAATATCGTGTGCTACTATGCAACCACGTGTATTATTGTACTTATATCACCGATTATTTTATGATAACTTGCTTAGTTTAAAAAAAATTCAAATATCACCCTAAACTTTAACCTTTTATCAATTTAACCATTTATTAAATAGAATAATTATAAGAAAATTGAATACTTTCATTTCATAAAATTCAGGGTCTCACATTATTGCTAGTTGATCTCTGTGGGAAAGATACTTAACTTATCACTTTATTACTTGTTGACCACGTATACTTGTGTGTTAATAATTTTTGGCGCCGTTGCTGGGGATTAATTTAGTATAGATCTTAATAATTTTTACAATATCAGTTTAATTAATCCAGTTTTACTTAAACATTTTTTTTATTTTTGTTTTGTTCCTCTTATTTTAGGTGTTGGAAGCAGTTTATGCAAACTCGGTCCAAAAATCCAAACTTGCTGCCTTTTGAGGATGACATATAGAAAAGGTTTCAGAGGTTAAGTAAGTGGATCAAGGAAACGAGGCAAGAATTTGAAACATCTGAGAACGAAGAGGAAATGACAGCCGAAGATCAGAAAGCGTTAAGGGACTTTGCGACACCCAAGGTGATTGAACTGCAGTCAAGCATCACTAGGCCCGCAATAGCTGCAAATACATTTAAAATCAAGCCTGGGATGATTCAGATGATCCAGAATTCAGTTCAGTTTGGGGGATTGGCTAATGACGATCCGAATGAACATCTAGTCAGCTTTCTGGAAATTTGCGACACTTTTAGGTACAATGGGGTGTCGGATGATGCGGTGAGAGATGAAGGAGCGTGAAGATCAAGCGAAGACTTGTAATGTAGAATAGTTTAATTAAACTATAGACTAGTTTAATGAACTGTTATGTATCCTTGGTGGCGGATAAAAGTAACTCGTGTAAGATGTAAAGAATAATGTAATTATCATTATTTGTAATGAACGAGGTTATACGGTATTAGAACCTGGGAATTAAGAATGTATGTTGTTATATTTCACTATATAATGATGTATGTTTGTAAAGAAGTGGGACCATGACGTACGAAATCCGGGTGTGAAGTTAGACCGTATTTTGGGGCGTGACAGATGTGACTTGCATTTAAATGAATTGGAGTATTAGAATTTAATTAAATAAAATGTGACAATTCAAAGAGATGTTCTTTGAGATGTATTTCGCAACGAGCTCTCGGAACTTTATAGAGGTTCAGTTTCTGGAGTTAAAGCAGGGTAACATGACAGTGCAAGAATATACTGCGAAATTCAACGAGTTTGTTAGGTTCGCAACTTATCAAGTGAATAAAGATGAGAGGAAAGCTAGGAGGTTCGAACAAGGGTTGAAGCCATGGTTTTACACCAAGGTGTCAATGTTTTGATTGAACACTTTTGCGGGAGTTTTGGAGAAGGCAATAATTACAAAAGGTGGAAGCAAAGCGCTGACCAGGTATAACAAAGAACAGAAGAAAAAGAATGAAAGAGAGAACAACAAAGCTAGTGGCAGCAATAATGGTGGTGGTCATAGTCAGAAGAGGAAGTGGAATGCTAATGTGACTACTGAAAAATCAGCAAGGAAGTCAGAAGAGGAAGTTGGAGGCTTGTCCTACTTGTGGGAAAAATCACATGGGGGTATGCATGAAGGGGAAGAGGGTTTGCTATAATTGTGGTAAGGAAGACCACAAGCGCCAAATTTCCATAACCCTAAAAAAGAGGCTTGCTTCACTTACGGGTCAAGGGATCATCTTGCTAGGGATTGCTCCAAGAAAGAAATAGGAGGAGCAGGAGTGGGTGGAAGTAAGGGAAACAACGGTGGTAGCACTCTGGTTATCATTGGGCTGACGCTGCAAAACCGACCCACCGCCAGAACTTTTAACATGATTGTGCAAGATTTTGTGCAATCCCGAGATGTGGTGTCAGGTATCATTTTGATCAATAATATTAATGCTTATGTATTATTTGATTCGGATGCTACTTGTTCGTTTATATTCGACGATTTTGTTAAGAATTTAAATTTGCCTAAAGAGGAATTAGAATACCCTTTGAATATAGAGATTGCGAATAGGAAAATAATTTATGTTAAGTTTGTACATAAGAACCGTAGGGTGGACATTAGGGGCCACAAGATGATGGTAGATCTAATTTAAATTAAACTTGGGGAATTTGACATTATTTTGGGGATGGATAGGCTATTCAATTATGGGGCGATAATTGATTACCAAAGGAAGTGTGTAACCCTTATGACCCCGTCAAAGGTTGTATTTCATGGCAGCAAGTCACCTAGACAAGTAAGTTATCTAACGATAATGAAGGCCAGAAAGTTATTGAAACAAGGTTGTGTAAGGGTATTTAGCCTACATGGTCAAAGTCAGAAGGAGAGTCCGAAATTAGAGGAAACAACTATCATTAGAGACTTTGGAGATTATTTCTAGATGACTTATCAGGACATCCGCCAGATAGGGAAGTAGAATTTGACATCAACATAGTATCGAGAACTGCCCCAATATCAAAGGCCCCGTATCGCATTGCTCCGATGGAGATGAAGGAATTGATGGTGCAACTGCAAGAACTTTTAGACAAGAAATAAATTTAGCCGAGCGCATCACTGTGTGGAGCACCGATGATGTTTATCAAGAAGAAGGATGGGTCGATGTGACTTTGCATCGATTACAAAGAGTTAAACAAGGTCACAATTAAGAATAAGTATTCATTGCCGAGAATTGATGACCTGTTTGACCAGTTGAAAGGAGCTAGGTATTTCTCAAAGATAGATTTGAAAAGTGGGTACCATGAGTTGAAGGTGAAGAAAAAAGATGTACCTAAGATAACATCCAGGACTCGTTGTGGTCTTTACGAGTTTCTGGTGATGTCATTTGGTCTAACGAATGCTCCTGCAGCATTTATAGACCTAATGAACAAAGTGTTTAAATAGTTTTTGGATAAATTTGAGGTGGTGTTCATCGACGATATTCTGGTGTATTTTATGACCAAGGATGAGCATGTGGAACATTTGAAGGTAATATTGGAGATGTTAAGAAGAGAGAATCAATAGCTAAATTTTCAAAATGTGAATTTTGGATAGAATGATTGCTATTCCTTGGGCATGTAATTGACAGGGATGAGATTTCGGTAGATCCATCTAAAGTTGAAGCTGTGATGAACTAGGATCAGCAGAAGATATCGTCGGAAGTAAGGAGTTTTCTAGGACTAGCAGGTTACTACAGAAGATTTATTTAAGATTTTTCCAAAATCATGACTCCACTAATGAATTTGACTAGGAAATCGGTGAAGTTCGTCTGGACAAAAAAGTGTGAGAAAAGTTTCCAAGAGCTGAAAAAGAGGTTGAGTACAACACATGTGTTGTCTATCCCCCATAGCATGGGAAATTTTGTGGTGTATAGTGATGCATCGCATAAGGGACTAGGTTGTGTGCTTATGCAAAGTTACAAGGTCATTACGTATACATCACGACAACTAAAGAATTATGAGAAGGGGTATCCAACCGATGATTTGGAGCTGGCGGCCATGGTGTTTGCTTTAAAGATATGGAAGCACTATCTTTACAGGGAGAAGTGTAAGATATATAAAGACTATAAGAGTTTGAAATATATTTTCACATAGAAGAATTTGAATATGTGTCAGAGGACATGATTGGAGTTAATAAAAGATTATGATTATGAAGTTTTATACCATCCGGGTAAAGCGAACGTTGTTGCCGATGACTTAGGCAGAAAGGGTAGAGAGAAACTGTTTATGTTAACCGCTCAGGAGGAGCTAATTTCAGCAATCACGAAACTTGAGTTGGAGGTGATATATCCTAAGGAGTTGAACGAAAAACTATTTCAATAGGGAGCCGGTCCAATTTTGGTGGATAAGGTTAAGGAAGCGCAACTTCAAGATGAGGAATATGGGAAGATCAGGAAAAGAATATCTAAAGGAGATGAAGGGAAATTCAAAATTGATAACGAAGGGTTATTGAAAATCGAGAAAAGAATTTGGATTCTGCCAGTACAAGAAGTTAAATAGGAAATTTTGAGCGAGGCTCATAGTTCATGATATTCAATTCACTCGGGGAGTACAAAGATGTATCAAGATCTCCGATAGCATTTTTGGTGGCTGAATAATGAAGAGAGACATTGTTGATTGTGTGGCCAATTGTTTGACATGTCAGAAAGTTAAAGCAGAACATCAAAGGCCGAGTGGGTTATTACAACCATTAGAGATACCAGAATGGAAGTATGAGCATATCACGATGGATTTTGTGGTAGGGCTTCTTACGACTCAGAAAGGTTTTGACGTAGTTTGAGTTATTGTAGATCGACTGACAAATCAGCGCATTTCGTACTAATCAAGATCAGATTTAACTGAAAGTAGTATGCATACAAGCCAATCATGTATTATGATAAAGCATATACTTTGTAATCAATCTTATTTATTTATTAATGAAAGAATTATTTATTAAAGGCATTTATTATCTACATGGTGTTGTTTTAATAATATGTGATAAACCCATAGTTTTAAGCAATGCTTTTAGAATCATGATGAGATCATGCTAATGAGATCTAAATTCTTAGATAGCTTAAAACTAAAATGTTTCCAATCAATGGATTACTAAAAAGGGGATTAGTGAATCCGGATAGATTGGTACGTACGTTGCTTGCTCATTGGATGAGGTTGATTGATCTCATGATCATTTGTGTGGAGACACTAAAGCAAGTATGTAGGTGCTTATTAGAGAATAAGTTCATCGAACGCAATGACGCCCCAAAATTCGATTACACCCATATCTCGAATTCTGCATCACGCATAACCACGAATATCTTGCTAAATCATTAACAACTAAATAATAGAATAATTACATTGATATAATATAAATATTCGGGTCCCAAGGTACCGTAACCATTACTATTACAATTCTGTGATTAGCTTAACATAGCCTAATCATTCTTGAATACATCATAATAACGATAATAATAATACTTCTAGTCTTAAGGGCTAAATTATTCTGTCGCCTTGCCCTTCCCCTTGTCCTTTCCTGAAGTACCACCTTGCTCTACCTTAACTGTAATGTTTTAGAAAGTAAGAATGAGCAACAAATAGCCCAGCAAGTGAGGGATAAGCAGTTATAGCATTTAGAATTCTCAGGATTTCAAAAATGATAAGTAGTTCCAGAATATCAAAAGAAACATCAAGAGTACTCAATAGGTGTCATATAGATCAAGTATATCACAATTTCGTGATTTACTCCTCTCGAGGTTCATCATGAATGAATATCGAGCAAATACTAAGGACTAAGAACTCTTACTAGAATTAACAAAGATACATCAGTAATCCACAATAAACGAGTACATCAAAAGATCACTTAAAGTACCATATGTTATGCATAACATTTAATCATACTTAAGATGCACGCTTGGCTTCCTAACAACATATCATTTCCTCCTATGAGGGTTGTTCATCTCGCTTAACGTCGTCCGCACTAAGGAAGTTTGGTTTGATAATTCATCAAGGGTTCAAATTTAGAACGCTTCATCAACTATGGACTAGATTTAATCAATAGGGGTTCGCTAGTCTAACCATGTTTAACAATAATGTATAATTCAACTTGGATAAAATCTCAAAGGTATACAATAGAATAATTATTGTATAACAACATCCTGCTTGAAGGATTAATAAACTTTAATAAACAAGACAAAGCTAGAATTATAATAATGATAACTTGCTCAATGTAAAAGATGAATCAATCAATTTATATAATGATAACAAGTAGGGATAATAAACTTGGTCAACGAGATTTAGGTAAGAACTTGCTCAATGTAACAAGATAAGGTTTAGAAACTTGCTCAATGAAATTTGAGTAAGGTTAGAACTTGCCTTTAGCTACCGATTACCACTTATAGCAAAAAATCACCTCAATGAACTATGTTGTCCCATTTACATAAGTATAGTCATTAGCCAAACACACTTGATATATACATATATAGATAATATGTACTCAAGTACATTCTTCCATCTATGAATATTGCATCCATTAACATCTCTTTAATCATACCTACTGATTTAATGACCTTTTCTACGCATGCTTGCAGGTATTAGAATTGTTTTCCGGCTAGTAAAACTTTATATTTTGGTTCTGGTGATAATAGCTTATAATCTGTAAGGGATATACATAAGTTCACCCTTATTTCAAGTTATGGTGATGTCTCCGAGTCCCAAGACATCTCGCCTATCCAACCCGGGTTATCTTGTCATCTCCGAGGGCATCCGCCATGTCCAAGATCGCATTACGACTCGTCCCGAGGACATTACGCTTTGTCCAAGACAACATTTCTTGTCCAAGACAACACTTCTTGTCCGAAGGCAATACTTCTTGTCCAAGACAATACTTCTTGTCCAAGACAATGCTTCTTGTCCGAAGACAATACTTCTTGTCCGAAGACAATGCTTCTTGTCCGAAGACAATGCTTCTTGTCCGAAGACAACACTTCTTGTCCGAAGACAATACTTCTTGTTTCATGGCCTCACACGCCCAAACCCAATTATTATGTTACTCTACGATCAATAATATTACTCTACGGCCGATTAATCGCCATTACTCCTACGATCAACAATCTTACTCTACTTGCCAGGTCATCATACACATGGTGGACCTTTCCAGAATCGTAGAGTAGTCCGCACACTCTGCGATGTTAAGTGAGCAATCGTAGTGTTTTCCAAAAGACCAAAGACCAATATGACATGACACTATGATTTGGATATAGTAGAGTGTCATCCGACTTATGTCGAAGCATCAAGTCCTAACTTTTAATTCTAACAATTTTGTTATTAACGTGTTCATGCACGAAAGTGAACTTCCTAACGCCTTTATAACATGCTAGTTCATCATACTTGACCTATTAATTAGGAAAACCAAGGATCAAACCAGACTCAAGTTAAGAACGGCAGAAATTTTACCTTCTCAACCTTGATATCTCACACATTGATTTGGCTTCTAAATGCTTAAATACTAAGAATTCTTCACTAAAATGACTCCAATACTCTTAATAATAAAGCGCATCGCAAAGGCAAATTCAGATTTATAGAGGAAAGCATGGACTAGACCATTGCTTTACACAATGTGGGGATCCATGGCAATAGAAAAGAACAATGGTTGCTTAAGGAGTTGTTTAATCACTTCATACCAAATGCACTCAAATACCTAGCCATGATTACCTAGGATTAGCAAATTTAAAAGTTTACGTAAAGAGAGTTTAGGCTATCGTCCTTTGTACTTGGTGACCCCTAACTTGAGACAAGAGAAGCGATTTCGGACATAAGCATGGGTGGTCAATCGTGCACACCGCCTCACGCCATATTTTAAAAGTCAACCCTTATACCAATTGTTATGTTGGGTTCTCGAATCTGGTCTTTAAATGTTCCAAGTTATTGGGCTAACTCAAAAGTCCATCAATTTAGTTATTGGGCTAGACTCCCAATCTACATACTAAGGTTGGGCTCGGATAATCCTAGATCCAATATTAAGTTATCCCTCAATTAATAATTCCACTCACATAATAAATTGTATAAGTTGCTTTATCATCATATGCAATAATTATTTACATCTTAATGCCACACTAGGCATAATCTTCCAAGCTTAAACTAAGCTTCTCAATGCACATTGATCTAATACGAATCAATTGATCTCAATAAAATGTTAACACTTTTATTCATATAAACATTACTTTCATTAGCATATTTATTTAATAATATGAGGAATTTCTCAGGTATTACATCCTCTCCCCTTATAAAAATTCATTCCTTAATTGCTATAGGTTTACACAAAAAGTTGGGGATAATCCTCATCATTCTATCTTCTAATTCCCACGCTGCTTCCTCGACATCGTGGTTACGCCTAAAGCACTTTTTACGTAAGATATAACTTTGTTTCTTAGCGTTTGTTCTTTCTTATCTATTATCTGAAGAGGAATTTCTCCATATGCCAGATTCTTCTCTACTTCAATGGGCTCATAGGAAATCACGTGTCTATAGTCAGACTTATACGGACGTAGTACAAAAATGTGAAACACGTTGTGGATGTGTTCCAGTTCGGGTGGCAAAGCAACTTTGTATGCCACTTCACCCACTCGCTTTAATATCTCGAATGGTTCTATGAACCCTGACTCAATTTTCCTTTCTTTCCTAATCGCTTTTTTCCTTTCCAAGGAGATACCTTCAAAAACATAAAACTACCGACTTCAAAGTCTCTTGCTTACAAGCGATGTAAATCCAAGATACTTCTTTTCATGCGATCTTGAGTCATGCGACCAATCTACCTCTTATTGTTGTTACCACGTCGACCATTTGCTGAACTAATTTGGGTCCCAAAAGTCGTCGTTCTCCGACTTCATTCCAACATAATGGTGTCCTCGCACCTTCTCCCCGTAAAGAGCTTCATATGGCGGCATACCGATACTCGCATGATAGCTATTATTGTGTTTAATTCTACTAATGGTAAATGGTCATCCCAATTTCCTCAAGTCCATCACGCAAGCTCTAAGCATGTCCTCCAACGTTTGTATGGTTCGCTCACTCGCCCATCGCTTTGAGGGTGATAGGCGTGACTCAATCTCAATTGAGTTCCCATTCGCTCTTGCAAACTTTTCCGCACTTTGACGTGAAACGCGGATCTCGATCGGAGACAATCGACACCTAAGACTCCATGTCGCGATACGATTTCCTTCACGCATAAATTCGCTTAATTGGTTCAAATTGAATCGGATCTCGATGGGTAAAAATGAGCTATTTTTGTTATTCGTCTACAATAACCCAAATGGCATCATAACCCTTCAGGTAACCGAAGTCCAACCACGAAGTCCATCGTGATGTGCTCCCATTTCCATTCTCGGTATTTCCAAATGGTTGAAGTAGTCCACTGGGCCTCGGTGTTCTGCTTTTGACTCTTTGACAAGTAAGACATCCGCTAACACACTCCGCAACTTCTCTTTTCAAATTAGGCCACCAAAATGGTGTCAAGATCCCTGTACATTTTATGCCTCCCTGGATGAATGTAATACGGCGCCAGATTGTGGTGCTTCGTGTAGGATTTCTTCTCTCGCCTCGATTACATCCGCACCCATACTCGACTCTTAAACCTCAATATACCGTCCTTATCTACCTTGAACCTTTCTTCCTTATCTTCTATTATTCTCTTCTTTATTTTCTCACATTCTTCATCTTTCTCTTGTGCTTCCTTTATTCTATCCAATAACTTCGAGTGAGCTCTCATCATGAGAAATTTTCCTTCTGCTTCTTTTGGTTCCTCCACCTCTATTTTCAACTTTTCCATTTATCTTATTAATTCCTCTTGAGTTGTCAATTTGAATAACTTCTCCCTTCCTTTTCTACTTAAAGCGTCGACTACCACGTTTGCTTTTCCCGGTGATAAAGAATTTCGCAATCGTAATCCTTGATTAGCTCCAACCATCTTCTTTGTCGATGTTCAACTCCTTCCGTGTGAAGATATATTTTAATCTTGTGATCCGTGATATATCTCTCACATTTTTCTCCATACAAATAGTGCCTCCAAATCTTCAATGCAAAGACTACCGCCGCTAACTCCAAGTCATGGGTAGGGTATCGCTCTTCGAATCTTTCAACTGTCAGGAGGCATACGAATGACCTTGCCATGTTGCATTAGCACACGTACCAAGTCCTCTATGTGATGCATCACTATACACCACAAATCCTCCCGTATCATCCGGTAATGATAATACAGCGCCTCGCTCAACCTCCTCTTCAATTCTTTGAAACTCTCCTCGCATTTCTCCGTCCACACGAATTCTCTGTCTTCCTTGTTAGATTGGTCACGGGTTGCTACCTTAGAAAAATCTTGGATAAATCTTCGATAAGTACCCTGGCCAGACCTAAGAAACTTCTAACTTCACATGCCTTCTACCGTTCCTGCCATTATCTACCGCTTCCACCTTTGCAGATCCACGGAAATTCCATTTTGATCTATCACGTGCCCTAGAAATTGAACCCTTTCCATCCAAAATTCACATTTTGAAAATTTAGCGTACATCTTCTCCCTTCTCAATGCTTCTAATACAATCTTCGTGTGTTCTACGTGTTTTCCTTCGCCTTTGAATAAATCAAAATGTCATCGATAAATACTACTACTTAACTTATCTAAGTATGGCTTGAAAACCCGGCTCATCAAGTCCATGAATGTCACGAGCATTGGTTAACCCAAATGATATTACTAGAAATTGTTAATGTCCGTAGCGAGTTCAAACGCCGTCTTTGGTATCCTCTCTCCTCTCGCACTTTCAACCGATGGTAACCTGCTCAGAAATCTATCTTGAAAAAACACTTCGCCCCTTCAACTTGATCGAAAAGGTCGCCTATCCTTGGCAATGGATATCTGTTTAATTGTCACTCTGCTCAATTCCCGATAATCGATACTGAGCCTCATCGCTTCCATCCTTTTTTCTTTACAACAACAACACCGGTGCTCCCAAGGAGACACACTTGGTCAATGTAACCCTTATCTAGCAGCTCTTTGCAATTGAATCATCAATTCCTTCATTTCTCCGGCGCCATACGATATGGGGCTTTCAAATTAAAAGCGGTTCCCTGCTAAGTCTATTATAAATTCGATTTCTCTGTCTCTGGAAGGCTAGGCGCTTTATCCGGAAATACGCCTTGGAAATCTCTTACCACTAATATAACTTCCATTTCTATTCCCTTTTTCTCGAAAGTGTCCACTATATAGGCTAAATAGCCTACACATCCTTTCTTTAATAATTTCTTGCCCGCATCATCGAAAAGGCAACACGATTACTTGAGCGATGAGCTACCAGAAACACTACCTTAGACCGATTTGAGGTCCAAGGTTCACACTTTTCTTCTAACAATCGATTATCACAACAAGGGGTCGATAACCAATCCATTCCGAATATCACATCAAATTCTCCCGCTTTAATCGGAAATAAGTCTACATTTAGTTCAGGACTCTAATGTTTACACGACGCTTCGGTAAACAAACTCTATGGGAATTACTTTTATTCGCAATCTCACGCTCAATGAGTTTTCTAAATGTTCAGAGGTATGTTTAGTTGATTAGAAAATTCTTCTGGACACAAAGGAATAAGTAGCACCTAATCAAATAATACATAATGCATTTATATTATCGATCGAGAGAATACCCGACACCACGTCCCTTGCAATCATCGCGCTTGGACAACATCATGTTAAATGTTCGGGCAATGGTCGGTTGATTATGCTGGTCCGCCGATAATCGCCTTCTTCGCCTCCTCCTCGTTAGCCGCTTCTCCGCTGTTCTCCCCTTCTTTGGGCAATCCTTGATTTGATGCTCATTGAGCCACACGAAAAAATCCTCGATCTTTTCGCTTTGGGCAAGCTTGGGTGAAATGTGCACTTCTTGGCCGCAGTTTGTAGCGTATGTCATACTCTTCCAAAGATTCCCTCGATGGTTTTTTCCCGCATTCCGAGCAAGCTTCACTACTTTTCTTAAATCCTCCTTGATAACTTCCCCGATCGGTTGACGCCTCTGGTGGTTGTTGTTGTTGTTGCGGTTATCCCATTCCCTCTTTCCCGATAACTTCCACCACCGCCATCGCTTCCACGAAGTTTCTCCCAAAGATTCTTGTTCTTCATCTCTTTGTTGTATTGGCTCAATGCCTCGATACCTCCCTCAAAGAATTACCGCTTTCTCCAATAAGGTGGCGAACGAAGTCGATTTGAAGGATCGACACCTTTGTTGAACAACCAAGGTTTTAGCCCAAGTTCAAGCGCCGAGATTTCCTTTCTTCGATGTCCACTTGATGTGGTGCGGATCGTATGAAGTTCGCTGAACTTGGCGCATATTGTGCCGTCATCTCCCCTATTTTAGTTCTAAGAACTTTACCTCCATCTTATTCTTCATGCTCTTCTAGAAGTAATTCTCAAGAACAAGGTCTTAAACCTTTCCTGTGTTATAGTCCCTCTCCACTCTCTCACGGTTTGCTTCCCACCAAAGAGTTTGCTTCACCCCACATCATGTATGTAGCGAACACGGTTTTCTCGGTCTTCACCCACACGAGCAATGGCAAAGGTTTTTTCCATTTCCTTGATCCACGCTTTACTTACGATAGGGCTCCAGAGTACCCATAAATTTCTTGAGGTCCTACACTCTTAAAGTCCTTAAAGTTTGTGACCTGAGCTACTTGGGGAATGGGTGGTACTTGTTCATTTTTTTCCCCAAGAGCCTCCCCTAACAAATCTACAAGCCTCCGAATGGGATCTACTTGTCCTCTCTCATCATTAACCTACTTCTTCCTAAGTGCGCTTATTCTACTGGTGGAATTTTTCTGCATCACCAACTTCTAATTTTTTATTATCTAATCAGACATTTAAATGCTTCTTCCTAGAAGGAATAAGATTTCGTAACACATTTCGAACAAGATCATTTATATTTATATGCCAAATTGTTGCATTACATGCTATCTCCAGCATACCTCTATAAATAACACAACTAATCCCCTAATATCACAAAAGATGGGGACAATCATTAACATACTACCGCTTTAACTCAAAAGTTGGGGCTTACAACTATTTCACATTCTACATAAAGGTCGAAATGCAACAATGATAATACACCACATAACTAACTACCACTAATAGCTTTTAACGCCTAGACTTAATCCATCATCCCGCCGATCCACAAATGCCTTGGTGGTACTCCTCTCGAAGTTATGTGCACCACCAAATCTCGCTTATGGTGTGTCGTGTTCATCCTCTCTGCTCACGGGTAGTGATTCACCTCATCAATCGGGCTTCCCATGGTCAAGTGCGCATCGTGATAGCCCATCTTGTTCATCTTTCTCCTTTTGCATCTCACTTCATCCTCTAGATCGTTAGCCCTATCATTGGCCCCCTTCCCACTTTTCTTCAAATGGGTCCTAACCCTTACCTCCATCTCTAATCGAGTACGGATAGCTTCCTTCTCCGTCCTCTCCTCGCTCAACTCCTCTCGCTCCATTTCTTCCAATTTCCCCCAGCTTTCTACATTCCTAGCCACCGCCTTGTGAAACAAAGCCCCATTTGGATCCCCCGCCTCCCTCACGATGAGCAATCTCTACCTCCATCTCCTCGCATCAATAACTTTCTCTCGTGGTCTTCGCCCTTCACTTTTTGGAATTTGGACTCTCCGCCTTTGGCCTCACCTCTAACCTCCACTGCACCCTAACTCTAAAATCAGCTCCTCATACTCCCCCAATATCCTATCTTCAAAAGTAGCCTCGTCGGAGTTCTCCATGGACTCGTCCCACCATACGCCCCTCCATAGGCTCCTCCTCCGACGATCGACTCTTGGCATTGGCTCCATCTCCTCTTCCTCATCATCGTCATCATCATCGATAGGGACTACAGCTTGATGTAGGCTCTGCTATCAATGGTGCCTCATATACCACGCAGTATGTCACGCTGCTCCTCTTCTACTACTTCTGCTTAGGTCCTCCCATGTCACCATCCTACAATCACGGACACAAGACAAAACAACCAACAACTCCATTAGAATTATAAGTTCATTGTATAGAATGAAGTTATATTTTGTAACACGCTAAGCCCATCTCTATGGAAACTCTATATGAATTTCATCCCTTTCTATCTTCTAAGTTCTCCTAAGTTATAATCTAAGGGCTCTCGCTCCTAAGGTTTATAACTATGGCTTTGATACTCAACCTTGTGGCGCCCCAAAATTCGATTACACCCATATCTCTAATTCTTGCATCACGCATAACCACGAATATCTTGCTAAATCATTAACAACGAAATAATAGAATAATTACATTGATATAATATAAATATTCGCGTCCCAAGGTACCGTAACCATTACTATTACAATTCTGTGATTAGCTTAACATAGACTAATCATTCTTGAATACATCATAATAACGATAATAATAATACTTCTAGTCTTAAGGGCTAAATTATTCTGTCACGCACTTCCCTTCCCTTGTCCTTTCTGAAGTACCGCCTTGCTCTTGCTTTTAATTGTAATGTTTTAGGAAGCAAGAATGAGCAACAAATTTGCCCAAAGAAGTGAGGGATAAGCGCTTATAGCATTTAGAATTCTCGTGATTTCAAAATGATAAGTAGTTCCGCAATATCAAGAAACATCAAGAGTATTCAATAGGTGTCGTTATAGATCAAGTATATCACAATTTTAGGATTTACTCTCTCGAGGTTCATCATGAATGAATACCGAAAGCGATACTAAGGACTAAGAACTCTTACTAGAATTAACAAAGATTACATCAGAATCCACAATAAACGAGTACATCGTGATCACTTAAAGTACCCTATGTTATGCATAACATTTAATCATACTTGGAGCGCACGCGTCGGTTTCCGGACAAAATATCATTTCCTCCTATGAGGGTTGTTCATCTCGCTTTAACGTTGGTCCGCACTAAGGAAGTTTGGTTTGATAATTCATCAAGGGTTCTGAAATTTAGAACGCTCATCAACTATGGACTAGACGAATCAATAGGGGTTCGCTAGTCTAACCATGTTTAACAATAACAGATAATTCAACTTGGATAAAATCTCAAAGGTATACAATAGAATAATTATTGTATAACAACATCCTGCTTGAAGGATTAATAAACTTTAATAAACAAGACAGGCTAGAATTATAATAATGATAACTTGCTCAATGTAAAAGATGAATCAATCAATTTATATAATGATAACAAGTAGGGATAATAAACTTGGTCAACGAGATTTAGGGTAAGAACTTGCTCAATGTAACAAGATAAGGTTTAGAAACTTGCTCAATGAAATTTGAGTAAGGTTAGGGAACTTGCCTTTAGCGCTGATTACCACTTATAGCAAAAATCATCTCAATGAACTATGTTGTCCTATTTACATAAGTATAGTCATTAGCCAAACACACTTGATATATACATATATAGATAACATGTACTCGTTATACATTCTTCCATCTATGAATATTGCATCCATTAACATCTCTTTAATCATACCCACCGATTTAATGACCTTTTCTACGCATGCTTGCGGTATTAGAATTGTTTTCCGGCTAGTAAAACTTTATATTTTGGTTCTAAGGTGATAATAGCTTATAACAAAGAAGGGATATACATAAGTTCACCCTTATTTCAAGTTATGGTGCCGCCTCCGAGTCCCAAGACATCTCGCCTATCCGAACCCGGGTTATCCTGTCCATCTCCGAGGGCATCCGCCATGTCCAAGATCGCATTTACTCGTCCGAGGACATTACGTTTTGTCCGAAGACAACATTTCTTGTCCGAAGATAACACTTCTTGTTCGAAGGCAATACTTCTTGTCCGAAGACAATACTTCTTGTCCGAAGACAATGCTTCTTGTCCGAAGACAATACTTCTTGTCCGAAGACAATGCTTCTTATCCGAAGACAACACTTCTTGTCCGAAGACAATACTTCTTGTTTCATGGCCTCACACGCCCAAACCCAATTATTATGTTACTCTCACGATCAACAATATTACTCTCTACGATTGACAATCACCATTACTCCTACGATCAACAATCTTACTTACTACATGTGGTCATCTACATGGTGGACCTTTCCGTGAATCGTGAGTAGTCCGAACACTCTGCGGATGTTAAGTGAGCAATCGTAGTGTTTTCCAAAAGACCAAAGACCAATATGACACTGACACTATGATTTGGATAGTAGAGTGTCATCCTCGACTTATGTCGAAGCATCAAGTCCTAACTTTTAATTCTAACAATTTTGTTATTAACGTGTTCATGCACGAAAGTTAACTTCCTAACGCCTTATAACATTCTAGTTCATCATACTTGACCTATTAATTAGGAAAAACCAAGGATCAAACCAGACTCAAGTTAAGAACGAAGTAGAAATTTTACCTTCTCAACCTTGATATCTCACACACTGATTTGGCTTCAAAAATGCTTAGCGACTAAGAATTCCTCACTCAGATGTCTCCAATACTCTTAATAATAAAGCGGTATCGCAAAGGCAAACAGATTTATAGAGGAAAGCATGGACTAGACCATTGCTTTACACAATGTGGGATCCATGGCTAATAGAAAAGAACAATGGTTGCTTAAGGAGTTGTTTAATCACTTCATACCACCCACTCGACAGCCATGATTACCTAGGATTAGTAGCTTGAAAGTTTACGTAAAGAGAGTTTAGGCTATCGTCCTTTGTACTTGGTGACCCCTAACTTGAGACAAGAGAAGCGATTTCGGACATAAGCATGGGGTGGTCAATGCACACACCGCCTCACGCCATATTTTAAAAGTCAACCTTGTACCAATTGTTATGTTGGTTCTCGAATTGGTCTTTAAATGTTCCAAGTTATCATTAACTCAAAAGTCCATCAATTTAGTTATTGGGCTGACTCCCAATCTACATACTAAGGTTGGGCTCGGATAATCCTAGATCCAATATTAAGTTATCCCTCAATTAATAATTCCACTCACATAACAAATTGTATAAGTTAAGCTTATCATCGTATGCAATAATTATTTACATCTCAATGCCACACTAGGCATAATCTTCCAAGCTTAAACTAAGCTTCTCAATGCACATTGATCTAATACGAATCAATTGATCTCAATAAAATGTTAACACTTTTATTCATATAAACATTACTTTCATTAGCATATTTATTTAATAATATGAGGAATTTCTCAGGTATTACAGAACGTGACTTGCTAAGGAATACCTAATGGAGTTTTACTTGCTTGTCAATAGAAATTCCTATAGTGATAGTAGTACAAATGATCCTTAGACTTGAGATCATCATAGTATCTTATATATAATGAATTACACTTTGCCTTATTCCTTAAGACTCTTAGAGTATATCAAAGGGTATGCTTGGGGTGTAATAAGTTATATATGAAGATAGTGAATGATCAATAAATAATCTATCACTTCTAGTAAAAGAAGAGAAATGTCTTATGTGATTCGATAAATGACAATACAGGAATTCTTGGCCAAGGTGGAACGAAATTAGAAAGTAGTTTCTAATTTGCATTCATTAGGAGTTGTGAATTTAGGAATCGAAATACATATAATTAAATAAAATAAGAATTGATGGAATTCTATGTCTTATATTTAATCGGGTACATCAGATGGTGGAAGGATTGAATTGCACAGTGACTATTAACTCAAATGTTCTTTTATGATTAATGTTGAAATCTATATTATCCGGAAAGTCGTTGATCGCTAGGAGGCTTATCCCTATTGTAGAATAAATATTATTTATTTAAATAAATTAATCGCTTAATTTATTTATTTAAATAAGATTAGAATTTTTCTAATTGATTTATTCACAACCGTATTAATATGGAGAACCTAAAGGGTCACACCATAAAAGGAAGAATAATTATTTAAGAAGTTAATGTCATAATTGTAATAATTTGTTAAGTATATTTAATTTAATCTATGGTGATAGAATAAATTAAATAACTTAATATTTATTATTTAATATTTTAGAAATATTAAATATAAATTAATAAGAGGAGTCTTATTAATATTATTACAATTATTATTATTTTAATTTCTAAAAGAGTTTATGAATTAATTTAATATAAGTACTCTCATTTATTCCTAATAGGATTAGGAGGGAAAATTAGTTAAAAGAGTTTAATTAATTATTCCTAATAAGATTAGGGAGCCCATTTAATTAAAACAGTTTAATTAAATAAATAATACCTTATTTTAATTAAATAGGGTTACCTGATATCTTTATAAGAGGAGTCTTATATCAGATATCTGAGATACCTAATTTCAAGTTGTTGGAGAGTACACCCCTTTTTCTATAGAGATAGAAAAAACTAGGCTTTGAGTCAATACACCCTTCTTCTTGAAAATTCTTCTTCTTCCTTGGTGGATCACCTCTAGAAGTCATACACTTGGGTGGCTTACATTGATCAAAGGAAGGAATCTACCCGGAGATTCAAGGAGATCGCGGAGAAGTAGGAGGTGAACTCGTACCTGAGGAAGCTCGTTTCTACAAGGGTATGATTCCATAACTTCTTATTCTTCGTTTAATTAATAATATGCATAAAGGATGATCCGGGTAATTGGTTTGTGAAAAAATTTTAAAATCTGATTTTATATTGCTTCCGCTAATTTTTGCAATTTGATTGCTTCTTTGTTTTTCACAAAACCTTACAGTGGTATCAAGAGCCAAACTTTATGCGTACTATTAATTATTTTGATTCCATATATATATGGGTATGTATTTTGAATAATCTATTGGGCATAATTTGTTGTATAAATTATTTTTTTTTATAAAAAAAAAAAATCGCTAAACCTCTATAAAAAAAATGCCGAATTTTTTTTTTTGGAAAACATTTTTTTTTTTCTTGAGTCCGTGGGTATCTTTAGTTTTCAAAAACATGATCTTGTAATTCGCGAATCCTTTTATACTTCCTGATGTGGCACCAAAATAATATTACCAAAGTTATGAGGAAATGGTTAAAAGTATACATGTACACCATTTACTATATATTAACGTAATATAATGATAATGTTTCCTGTATGCTTTAACACCATATATTATATATTATCGTAATATAAAGATATTGTTTCCTGTATGCTTTAACGTAATGATACGTAATATATATTATTTGGTATATTTTAACCATACGGTACATGTATTAGTTAAGGGAGTATGATGCAGGTTCGCGAAATCATTTTTTTTTAATAATTTTATAATTAAAATAAAGAGTTTATTTTAATTTTGAAATCGGATTTCATGCAACTTAAAATTGCCCATTAAATAATACTCATATATATATAGAATGATTTTATTTATTGATACATATGATGATATATATGATAATAAATGAAATTGATTATGGACTATTGACCAATGTGATTGGATTTATTTTGGTTGAATGTTTGAATGAATGAGTTTTATTAAATGGGGTCTGCGTACCTAGTCTTTTCTAATTTTCTTCTTGATGTAAATTCTATCTCTCTCCTATGTACTTCCCCTTGACTGATGATCAAGGTTTTTATTTAAATTAAATAGTTTAATGTAATAGAATTAGTTAGAATTTTTGAAGAACCGGAGATCAAGGAGAAAGGAGCGCTCGAAGACCCGTTTGTAATGGATCCCGGGTTTAAATGTAATAGTTATATTTACATGTTTGTTCTTACACCCTAGGGTTTTACCTTTTGGTTCACTTGGTGGCTCTAGTGAACCAAACTAGAATAAAAGTCCATAATCAATCCGGGTAGAATATAGTATTCTATATGTGCATGCTAGTATTATATATATTATATATTATGCAAACATGCTTCGCATGTTTAATAATATGACGCGTATTTTATATATATATTTGCATGCGCGCTAAACAAGATGAGACTAATAATAACAAAACCCTCAAAGTTTTTATATATTAAGTGTGACGCCCCCAAAATAGGTATACAACACCCATCTTGAGTCGCCAAATACATGTTATAAAATTCAAATACAGCTTAATTATACAACAGTCGTGTAAAATATGACAAAACATATGTTGTGGGTTTTAATACAAATATTGTCATCTAAACAATATTCACACTCAATTGAGTCCTCATTACATTTATTATCACACTATTTAACAGGATAGTGAGGACTAATAATGCTATTATCTGGATCGTCACTCCGTTCCCCGACTAGTCCCTGCTACGTTCTCATTTCCTGAAGAGAACAGTGAAATAAAGGGTGAGCTCAACTAGCCCAGTAAGAAATATTATGACTAAGATAATACAGAATAAATTATCGTTAACCTTCAATAGTGTTAAACTGATACAATATATCAAACATCAAGTTTAAGTGCAACGGAACAACCAATCCATTAAAAGAGTCAAGTAGAGAATAGAATCTACTATCTTTTATGATTTAAAATGTTTTTCATCACTTTTATCGCTGGGACTCAGTTTAATAAATAATCCACATCATCCATGCACTACGGCCAAGGATATTCATTAGTATCACAACAACAAATTATCCATGCACTACGGGCCAAGGATATTCGTGTATTCATCAATGGTCATGATCATGCCAACAACTGTCCATCAATGCACTACGGGCCAATGAAGACTTTTACCACATCATTTGTAAAATTACGGTCATGATTATACGATTAATCCTTGGTCATAATCATACCAAGTCCATCTATGCATTACAGGCCACAGATGACTTTTAACATAATATAAACATGAGGATGATGACAATGATATAAGAATTCAATAAAACAAGTTCAAGAATTAATTTATCCAGGAACTAATAACGTCCAAATTGTCAACATGATACTTTTTTTGTAGAGTAAAATTCAAGAATACTCGTAAGAATATTTCCATGAAAAGATATTGGATGAAGCGCAAAATATCAAGGATATTCCACTAATTTCATGGAGTATAGAAGTCAAAACTTTAACCAACTAAGTATAATAAAGAATAGAATAACAAAAGAAATCACCGTGCATCGATAAACCGCATGCATAAAAGTTATTCCAATGTAATAATAAATAACGAAATCAAAGTCACGTGCAGAACGCATTGAGATAGGATATTCCAATGTAATAATAAATAATCTTGAACCAGTCGGTGAAATTAAATGCACCCGCATGGATGTTCCAACAGATAATAAATAATCTAGCGGTCATGCGTAACGCACGCACGCACGTAATGTTCCAAATGTAATAATAAAGAATGGAATAATGTAAGAATTTCACCATGTATGCGGATTTCTTGATATACAAAAGTTATTTCAACATAATGATAAAGAATGGAATAACGTAAGAATTTCACCAAGTATAGGGTGAGATCACAGATCAAAGTTATTCTAACAGTAATAAAAAAAATGGAATAACATAAGTTCTCTTCATGAATACGAAAGAAATAATACTCTTTACCTTAGAACAAACCGGATATAGGAGTAGTGAAGTAGCGAATACTTTTCTTCTTTCTCTCTATAGTTTCTCTCTAGAGTTTCAAAGAATTAAAGAAATAATGAAGGAATGAGCTTCATTTATAGGAGAATGGACCTAATAAGAACTAATTCCTAACTATCCAAATTGATTTACTTTTAAACTGGAGACGGTCCAGTATTGGTTTACTATAAAATATTCTAATAAAATAAAATCTTTTAAATAAAATATAATATATTCTATTTATAATCTAATAAAACGAATAACTTTATAAAAGTATTCTGCTTTTATATAAAAAGATTTTACTATGCAAACACCATGCATAATAAAATATAATATATTCTATTTATAGTCTAATAAAACGAATAACTTTATAAAAATATTCTGCTTTTATATAAAAAGATTTTACTATGCAAAACACTATGCATAATAGAATATAATATATTATATTTATAGTCTAATAAAATGAATAACTTTATAAAAGTATTCTGTTTTATATAAAAAGCTTTTATGTTTTATTACATTAATAATACTAATAAAACAAAACTTCATCATCATTATTATAATTCACACTATTAATCGACCAGGTCGTTCCTAGGAAAGTGGGGGCTTTCTAATAAGGATTTCTCCCTATTGGCGCGCAATTAGGTGACCAAACATCTCCTTGGCAGAACTTCTAGACATCGTTAATATTGTAAATAATAATATTAATAACTTCGTCATCTTAATTATTGATTTAATAATATATAAAATATCGACAATAATTGAATCAATTAACGTGAGATACTATGCAATAATTACTGAAGCAATAATTGAACAAAACTAAATGACTTCTCACGCAAGCATCAATAATCAATACCGTGTGCTACTATGCAACCACGCGTATTCTTGTACTTTTAACACCGGGTGTTTTAACCGTTAACGATAAAACTTCCGTCGTTATTTTTATAAAATATTTTTGTCGTTTTCTCAATCTGACAATAATTTCATTATGGGGTCCACCAATGATTATGCCGTCGTACGAATATTCCCTGTTAAAACGAATATTCCTCGACCAATCGAATATTATATAACAACTTGCGTACTTTACAAAATTTATAACTATTTCCCACAACTATAACATTATATTAAATTCATTCCATAATATTCAAAAATGATAATTATAGAAAATTCATCTTTATTCATAAAAGGTGGGGTCTTACATTAAGTCTTAAGCGTTCAAAGATATTTAGAATATCGAACGTCGCCTTCTAGCATGATAAAATTAATAGAGTATTAAATATTTAATATGAGTTTGTTGTGTCACCACAAGGCAAGTATTAAATATTTAAGATGTTAATTTATCACATTTGGTGCTTATAAAGAAAATTAAACAATATTATTTTGTTGTGTCACCACAAGGACAATATTTTTCTTTTTTGAATATATGGAAGTGCTTGGTTGAACTTAACTTAGATAATTTTGATTCGGATGTGCCACCACTTGATCAAAATAATCTAAGAGGCAAAACATAAGGAGTTACATGATGATGTAATTGACAAGGAGTTGTTTGTCTATTTATTTATATATAGTTTGTTGTGTCACCACAAGGCTATATATATTTGAAATGGGATCCTTATTCTCACTAGCAAAACCATTAATTAGATTTTGCCGAACTATATAAACGAGGGTAATATAGTTTGAAGAAAATAGTGGGAGATACCAATATAAAATAATACCTAATTTATTTTGGTAATTAATTAAATGAATGTTTGCTAAAATATTGTCTTTTTACATGCAGAATTTTGAAAATGTCACATTTACTAATTTCACTGTGTAGCATACTTGATGCTAACAAACTGACCGAACCGAATTACACGGACTGGTTAAGGAATCTGAGAATTGTTCTCACTGCTGAAAAGATTTCTTATGTCCTAAATTTGCTCGTACCTGCAAAAGTTGCAGAGACAGCCTTTGAGCAAGAGATTGCTACTTTTAAACAGTGGCAAGATGATGCATCTGTGGCTCAATGCATCATGCTCGCATCCATGAGTAACGAGCTTCAGCGTCAGCATGAAACCATGGATGCTCCTACTATGCTATTACACCTTCAAGAGTTGTATGGTGAGCAAAGTAGGACTGGTAGATATGAAATATCTAAGGAGATCTCCCGATCTCGGATGACCGAGGGTACTACTGTTGAAACTTATGTCTGAAAGATGATCAATCTAATTGAACATCTTGGACAACTTGGGTTTGTCATGGATGGGGAGTTGAGTCAAGATTTTGTCTTACAGTCACTCCCAGACATCTTCTCACAATTTGTTATGAATTTTCACATGAAGAAGTTAGATGTCAGCTTGCCTAAATTACTTAACATGTTGAAAACTAGTGAAGGTCACTTCCCATCCAAGAAGAACCATGTCTTACTGGTGGATGATTCTTGCAAAAAAAGGAAGAGGCTTAAGGTATCTTCTGAAAAGAAGAAATCCAAGAAGTCTAAGGGAAAGGCGAAAGTGAAGGATCAAAAGAAACCTGATCCAGCTAGTAAAGGAATTTGCTTCCATTGCAACAAGCTAGGTCACTAGAAGAGGAACTGCAAGGATTATCTTGTGGAACAAAAGTAGAAGAAGCTTGGAGAAGCTACGAATCCTAATCAAGGTTTGTTTATGATTGAAATTAATTTTTTGAAAGTCAATCTTCTACTTGGGTATTGGATCTGCATTTGCGGTTCTCACATATGTAATAATATATGAGGACCGGCCGTGAAGTAGAAAGTCGAGCAAGGATGAGGTCGTCCTACGAGTGGGAAATAGAGCAAAGGTTGCTGCATTAGCTGTAGGGACTTATTGTTTAACATTGCCTACGGGCAAGTTCATTAATTTAAATAATTGTTATTTTGTTCCAAATATCATTAGAAACATTATTTTTATCTTTGTATTGGATATGAATGGTTTTAATATTATAATAAAGAACAACAGTTGTTCTATTTATAATGATAATGTTTTATATGCTATTGGTAATTTGCGAAATGGACTTTATATACTTGACTTGCATGAAAATATACTTCAAATTGAACAAACTAAGAAAAGGAAAAGAGATGATGTTAATTATACCTTCATGTGGCACTATAGACTCAATCATATTAATGAAACAAGATTATCCAAGTTGCATGAAGATGGGCTCCTAGAGCTATGGGATTATGAATCATATCCAACTTGTGAATCTTGTCTTATGGGCAAAATGACTAAATCTCCTTTTAGTGGAAAAGGAGAAAGAGTTATAGAGTTATTAGCATTGGTACACATAGATGTATGTGGACCTATGACAGTGAATGCACGAGGAGGGTATTCTTATTTTATTACATTCACTCAAGATTTGGATATGTGTATTTAATGAAATACAAATCTGAATCATTTAAAAAGTTCAAAGAGTTCAGAAGTGAAGTGGAGAAGCAAACTGGTAAGGGTATTAAGATTCTTCGATCTGATCGAGGAGGAGAATACTTAAGTGGTGAGTTTCTTAATTGTCTCAAAGAAAATGGTATAATCTCACAATGGACTCCACCAGGGATGCCACAGATAAATGGTGTATCTGAAAGGAGAAATCGAACATTGTTGGACATGGTTCGATCCATGATGAGCTTTACCGACCTTCCAGTTTCTTTCTGGGGATATGCCCTAGAATTGGCTGCATACCTACTTAACAAGGTACCTATAAAATCCATCCCCAAGACCCCATATGAGTTATGGACAGGGAGGAAACCAAATCTTAAGCATGTTAAGACTTGGGGTTGTCCAGCTTATGTCAAAAAGTTTGAAAACGATAAGCTATAGACTAGATCTGACAAATATAGATTTGTGGGATACCTTAAAGAAACATCGGGGTATTATTTCTATCATCTAACTGATTAAAAGGTGTTTATTGCGAAACATGCTGCCTTCTTGGAAAAGGAGTTTATCCTTGAAGGGCTCAGTGGGAGTAAGATATATCTTGAAGAGGTTCAAGAACCACAAAATACTACAGATCAAAGTGAGGTACCTAACCAAGTAGAGATTCATTCTGTACCACACCCTATTCGTAAATCTGGAAGAGTACCAAAGATACATGATAGGTATGGACTTGTCACAGAGGATGACGATGAGGTACGCATCATAGATGATGATCCATTGAAGTACGAACAGGCTATGAGTAATAAAGACTCAGAGAAGTGGCAAGAAGCCATAAAATCTGAGATGGACTCCATGTATGAGAACCAAGCATGGACTTTAGTTTCACCACCTAAAGGCATTAAGCCTATTGGGTGTAAATGGGTCTTTAAAAGAAAGACTGGAGCAGACGGCAAGGTAGAGACATATAAGGCCCGACTGGTCACAAAAGGTTTCAAACAAAGACAAGGAGTTGACTGTGACAAAACCTTCTCACAAGTAGCAATGCTCAAGTCCATTCGGATTTTGCTTGCGATTGCAGCTTACCGTGACTACGAAATCTGGCAGATGGACGTGAAAATGGCGTTCCTCAATGGGAAACTTGAGGAAGATGTGTATATGACACAGCTAGAGGGATTTGTTTCAAAGGTTGGAACAAATCATGTCTGTAAGCTACACCGATCCATTTATTGATTGAAGCAAGCTTCTCGTAGGTGAAACATCCGTTTTGATGAGACAATCAATGAGTTTGATTTTATCAAAAATGAGGATGAACCATGTGTGTACAAGAAGGTTAGTGGGAGCGCTGTTTCATTCCTCGTATTATATGTTGATGATATTTACTGATACGGAATGATATTCTTGTGCTACAATCAATTAAAATTTGGTTATCTAAACACTTTTCCATGAAGGACTTGGGAGAAGCATCCTATATTTTGGGGATAAAGATCTATAGAGATAGATCTAAAAGGATGCTTGGTTTGTCCCAAGGAATATACATTAACTCGATGCTAAAGAGGTTTAGCATAGAAGATTCCAAAAGAGGTCTCATGTCGATGAGCCATGGTATACATCTCTCCAAGAAACAGGCCCCAAAGACACTTGAGGAGAGAGATCGTATGAGTAAAATTCCTTATGCTTCAGCAATAGGATCTATCATGTATGGTATGATATGTACTAGACCAGATGTCGCTCATGCACTTAGTGTAACAAGCAGATATCACGTGAATCCGAGAGAAAGAACAACTTTGGAAGGTAGTGAAAAATATCCTAAAGTACTTAAGAAGAAATAAGGATGTATTTCTTGTCTACGGTAGGTCTGAATTGAAACTAGATGGCTTCACAGACTCAAGTTTCAAATGGACCAAGATGACAGTAAATTCATTTTGGGGTATGTGTTTACCTTAAATTATGGCGCAGTGAGTTGGAAGAGTTCCAAACATCAAACAGTTGTTGATTCAGTGACAGAGGCAGAGTACATAGCTGCAAATGAAGCTATTTGGATGAAGAAGTTCATTACCGAATTTGGTGTGGTTCCTAGCATTACAGGACCAGTGCCTTTATTACTCGTGACAACACTTGGAGGTACATTAAGCGAGCTAAGGAACCCAAGTCTCATCAGAAATCTAAACACGTGTTGCAGCGATTTCATTTGATCAGAGAGATCATTGAAAGAGGAGACGTCACCCTGGAACGTGTGGACTCTCAAGACAATATTGCAGATCCATTTACAAAAGCATTAAAACAACAACAGTTTGATCGTCACTTAGAGAAGATGGGTATGAGATACCATGGCGATTGACTTTAGTGCAAGTGGGAGATTGAAAGTAGTATGCATACAAGCCAATCATGTATGATGATAAAGCATATACTTTGTAATGAATCTTATTTATTAATGAAAGAATTATTTATTAAAGGCATTTATTATCTACATGGTGCTGTTTTAATAATATGTGATAAACCCATAGTTTTAAGCAATGCTTTTAGAATCATGATGAGATCATGCTAATGAGATCTAAATTCTTAGATAGCTTAAAACTTAAATGTTCCCAATTAATGGATTACTAAAAAGGGGATTAGTGAATCTGGATAGATTGGTACGTACGTTGCTTGCTCATTGGAGGAGGATGATTGATCTCATGATCATTTGTGTGGAGACACTAAAGCAAGTATATAGGTGCTTATTAGAGAATAAGTTCACTGAATGTGACTCGCTAAGGAGTACCTAATGGAGTTTTACTTGCATGTCAATAAGAATTCCTGTAGTGATAGTAGTATAAATGATCCTTAGACTTGAGATCATCATAGTATCTTATATATAATGAATTACACTTTGCCTTATTCCTTAAGACTCTTAGAGTATATCAAAGGGTATGCTTGGGTGTAATAAGTTATATATGAAGATAGTGAATGATCAATAAAGAATCTACCACTTCTAGTAAAAGAAGAGAAATGTCCTATGTGATTCAATAAATGACAATCCAGGAATCCTTGGCTAAGGTGGAATGAAATTAGAAAGTAGTTTCTAATTTGCATTCATTAGGAGTTGTGCATTTAGGAATCGAAATACATATAATTAAATAAAATAAGACTTGACAGTAATTCCATGTCTTATATTTAATTGGAACATTGTATGGTGGAAGGATTGAATTGTACGGTAACTATTATCTCAAATGTTCTTTTATGATTAATGTTGAAATTTATATTATCTGGAAAGTCGTTGATCGCTAGGGAGACTTATCCCCATTGTAGAATAAATATTATTTATTTAAATAAATTAATCGTTTAATTTATTTATTTAAATAAGATTATAATTGTTCTAATTAATTTATTCACAACCGGTTTAATATGGAGAACCTAAAAGGTCACACCATAAAAGGAAGAATAATTATTTAAGAAGTTAATGGCATAATCTTAATAATTTGTTAAGTATATTTAATTTAATCTATGGTGATAGAATAAATTATATAGCTTAATATTTATTATTTAATATTTTAGAAATATTAAATATAAATTAATAAGAGGAGTCTTATTAATATTATTACAATTATTATTATTTTAATTTCTAAAAGAGTTTAGGAATTAATTTAATATAAGTACTCTCATTTATTCCTAATAGGATTAGGAGGGAAAATTAGTTAAAAGAGTTTAATTAATTATTCCTAATAAGATTAGGGAGCCCATTTAATTAAAATAGTTTAATTAAATAAATAATACCTTATTTTAATTAAATAGGGTTACATGTTATCTTTATAAGAGGAGTCTTATATTAGATATCTGAGATACGTAATTCCAAGTTGTTGGAGAGTACGTCCCTTTTTCTATAGAGATAGGAAAAACTAGGGTTTGAGCCAATACACCCTTCTTCTTGAAAATTCTTCTTCCTTGGTGGATCACCTCTAGAGGCCATACACTTGGGTGGCTTACATTGATCAAAGGAAGGAATCTACCCGGAGATTCAGGGAGATCGCGGAGAAGTATGAGGTGAACTCATATCTAAGGAAGCTCGTTTCTACAAGGGTATGCTTCCATAACTTCTTATTCTTCGTTTAATTAATAATATGCATAAAGGATGATGCAGGTAATTGGTTTGTGAAAAAAATTTAAAATTTGAGTTTATCTTGCTTCCGCTAATTTTTGCAATTTGAATGCTTCTTTGTTTTTCACAAAACCTTACATTAACTTGGATCAGTTGGCAAAATTATATGTGAAGGAAATTGTCTCAAGGCACTGTGTTCCAGTGTCTATAGTCTCTGATCAAGATCAGCATTTCACATCAAAGTTTTGGAAGTGACTACAGGAATGCATGGGGACGCAATTGAGAATGAGTACGACATACCAACCTCAAACAGATGGCCAGAGCAAGAGGACAATAAAGACATTGGAGGATATATTAAAAGCTTTTTTCATGGACTTTAAAGAAATTGGGATGATCATCTACCGTTGGTGGAATTCGCTTACAATAATAGTTACCACGCAAGTATAGGCATGCCACCTTGTGAAGCGTTGTACGGTTGAAAGTGCAGAACTCCATTGTGTTAGGATGAAGTTGGCGAACGTCAATTGCTAGGACTAGAATTGGTGCAATGGACTGCTGAGATTGTTAAGGTGATCAGGACAAGATTGAAAGCTGCTCAGGACAGACAGAAGAAATATATTGATCAACACCAAAAGAATCGAGAATTTGAATCTGGTAGCTACATTTTCTTGAAAGTGTCTCCTTGGAAGGGAAAGATCCGATTTGGTAAGAAGGGATAATAGAGCACGAGATTCGTTGGACCCTTTGAAGTATTGAGGAGAATTGGTGAAGTCATATATGAGGTAGCCTTACCTCCGGCCTTAGAACATGTCCATAATGTTTTCCATGTTTTTGTGTTATGACGGTATAAGCCCGATTACAATCATGTTATAGAATATTAACCCATGTAATTTGAGAAAGATTTATCTTGTGAAGAAGTTCATGTTCAAATAGTCGACATGAAGGAACAAGTACTCAAAAATAAATTAGTACCTTCTGTTAAGGTAATATAGAGGAACGCTGAAAAAGCCATGTGGGAACTCAAAGAATAAATGATAAAAAAGTGCCCTCATTTATTTGCCTAATTTGTGTGTAACGATTCTGGGGACAAAATCTTTGTAAGGGGTGGAGAATGTAACATGACGAATTAAGTGAATCGTGATTCTGGGGACAGAATCCTTTTAAGGGGAAAAAGATGTGACTAACAAGTCATTTGTAATTAATTTTTAAATATTTATTGAATTACGTAAATATTTTGTTAATTTATTTATTGAGTTAAATAAATATTTGATGGAATTGTTGTAGATTAATTTAATTAAGTGTGTCACATTATTTAAATTAGTGAGAAATAATGATATAATTCAAAGTGTAAATTTAATTAAGATAACTAAATTAAATGAGTTGTTAAATAATTTTAATGTTCTTCTAATTAATTAAATAATTAATTAGAGATTTATTGATTTGTTATAAATAATAAATGAGAATATAAAATATGTGTTATATTTAATAAATGAGAATTTTAATTATGCGATGATGTGATTTAATGCGCAATATTGGCTTTAATTTAGTTGAATATAAATATTAAAATTTGAGTAATGAAAGTGTGACAAATAAACTATATAATAATAAGTTAATTTAAATAAATTGGAAATGGAATTTAATAAGTAAATCAAACATGGCATTGAGGACATGGGAGCAGTTAAGACCATACTACGCTTAACTGCTACTCATGTACGTACTGGTTATAATATACGTATTATTTGGTTAAGTTCTAAGAATTTAATTCAGATATAAAAGAGAAAAATTTGAGAGTCAGTGAGATTGAATAAGAAGAAATTTGGAGAATTAAAGAAGTTCCTATCATCATTGTGTATCTAAACAGAGAAATCAAGGGTAATCCATTGATCTCAACTTTTAATTTACGTTCTGAAAAGTTCTCATGAAAATTAATTTTTAACTTCTTGTAATTGAATTTTTATGGATGATTGTTGAATATATGATGTTATATATGTCTAGAACATGTTTTACATGACTTGTATAGGATTTAGAATGATCAAATCCATGAAATCATTCTTTAGACTTAAGTTATGAGTTTCAGTGAAAATATTATTTTAGTTCTCTGTAATTGAGTTTTTATGACCAAATCATTAAGAAGTTGTTTGTAATTGTTAATATGCATATATAATCTGGTATATGACATTTTTAAACAATTTTAGAGTAATTAATCCATGAAATCATGTTTAAATTGGAGTTTTGAAGTTTATAGAGAGATATATATATTTGAATATGGCCTATAAAGTACAAAAATTGATGCCTAAATTATATGTTAAACGATAAATTGATGGGTGATTATGTTTATACACGTAAAAACGAAAAGAACAAAACTTATATGGACTGATTTGGTTGAAAAATGAGTTCGTAGTAGTTGATTTCGTTAAGAATGTCAAAAATATAGTTTTTTTTTTACAAAAAACATCAAAATTATGGCTTTAAATCTTGTTGTTTATGTGACTTAAGTTGTTAAAAGCATGCTAAGAATGTTATAAAATGTTTCTGTTAAGTTTATAGTTTATGAGTAATATTAAATTCGTTGTTTGTGTGAAGTTTTGGCCTAATTTGGCCTTATTTTGTGTTCTTCATGAATCAGAAATCTGAAATCGCTTTGCATAAAGACCGCCATTTCAAGCTTCGTGGGAAGGCGCTACCGAAGTGCCACTTAGTAGACCCATACCCATATAATTTTATTTAATTGTTAAAATCCAGATAATGAGATTTAAACCCAATCTTTTAAACATGAAAATGTATTAAACATATAATGTGATGTTAAAATAGATTCTTAACATGTAAATGACATTCTTACATGTTTAATTGATATGTCGAATGCATAGTTAACTTATCGTTCGTGAAGTCTAATAATGTGTGAAGACTAATGTTGTGATTTGATTAAAATAATCATAATCAGAGTTTAGACAGAAGGGGATGTACTTATGATGCTAGTTATATATTAATTAACTGATATTGTGAATGTAAATGGTATGTACAATTAAATTGAGGAACGTGAATAGTAAACATGTAATCTACGCACGAGGCAAGTTTATGAACCCTACTCTTATGTTGATCAAGTTCCTTACCATATCTTGATTACGAATATGCAAATTTTCTAACCCTAAACTTTCTTTGAGTAAGTTTCCAAACCCTAATCTTACATTGAACAAGTTTTCTATTTCCAAACTTTCTTTGAGTAAGTTCTTAAACTTTATTATTATTGAGCAAGCTTCATATTCTTATTTTGAATTGTTCAGAGCTTAATCATTCAAGTTCATGATTCCAAATGAAATGTTCTAACTCTTTTGAAGTATTACTTTTGTTATACAATGTTTATTCAATTGTATAGAGTTGAGATTTAATCCTTGGTTTGAGTATTGATTTCAATATTGCATTGAAACCTTGAATAGATAGTGAATCCTTATTATTCAACTAATCCTTAGTTGATGATTATTGAATTCTAAATTATCCTTGAGATCAATCCAACCCAAACTTCCTTTGGTGTGAACTCTAATGTCAAAGTTGAGATGAACAACCCTGTTACATGGGATTATATTACGCGATAGCGTTAAGATGTTGAACACATACATGGTACTAAGGGTTGATTCCCGTAAGTACGAGAAGTAAGGTCCATATAGTCTTATGATCGTTAAAGGTTTAAAGTAGAAATACTTTATAACCTAGGAAATAGTTCATGGTCTTGTGACCCTCAGATGTACTCTTGATTCATGTTCTAATCTTGATTCAAAAGCTGAGCTTTCTTTTGTTCAGTATCCATTGTTATTCGTATGTTATTAGTATTACTATTGTTAAACTTGTGAGCAATTTGTTGCTCACTCTTGTGTAATAACATTACAGCTAAGATTGAAAGAGTTGACAAGCCATCTACTAGTAAGGGAAACGGCAAAACAAGTAAATGATGAAGACTTATTTATTATTTGAGAATGATTATGTTATGTTTAAGATTTATTTGTTTATGAAGTTTCCGCATTAATGTATTAAGGTTAGATAACCTGATATTGATTTGTTTAAGTTGTTGTAACCTTTTATTGGGAGGATTTCTATTTCAATTTTATTGTTATCATTATTATGGGTAGTTATATGTTAATTATTTTGGTGAGTGAACACCAAATCTGTGGGAAGTTCGAGTACCTGGATTTGGGGGTGTCACAGATCTTCACCGTGAGAAGAGGGAGTTTGAAGTCGGTTCATATGTCTTTCTGAAGGTGTCGCCTTGGAAAGAGAAGATACGCTTTGGGAAGAAAGTGTAGGGATTTTGGTACAAAATTATAGCGGGAAATAAAAATTTTCAAAATAATTTCTGAAACCCTAAAATAGGATCCATACGAAAACATATTAATTCAGTGGTTTAGATATTTTATCGATTTTCCAAGCTAGAATTGATACGATTGAAAGTTCTGGTACGACGTCGAATCTCCAACGGAACTGCGTCTTTGCGGTATCCACATGAACGTTTCGCGAATCGTCACACGATCTACAGTAAGGAGAACCGCGGTACTAGCCACCAAGGATTTGGATTTCTCTGATGTTTTTCTCTCTAGTCTCTCTCTAAGAGCGGCTAGGGTTTTTACATTTTGATTGTCTTACTAAAATGGCTGATATATGATATATATAGCAGTCAAAAGGATTAATCAAAATATAATCAAATTAAAAAAATAAAATCCAAATTTATATATATTATATCTTAATTAAGTCTTACTTAATTAATATATATATATATACAATTTATCCTTTTAATTTAAATTCATAATTTAAATACTATCAATCATATTGACATATTTAAATCCTTACAATTTAAATTAATTCCCTTTTAATTACGTTCTAAGTGTGTGACCCTATAGGTTATTATTACATTGGCAATAATCTTAAAATCATATTATAAAATTAAAAATAGTGAGTGACATCTAGTAATGCATCACTGCTACCCAAGTAATAATAAGATCGATGATTCGATGCAACCTTTTCATGACCAATGTTTCAATATAATTTAATCTTTTTAATCTTGACATTCTAGATTAAACTCGAGGCATGGAATGTGTCATACTCTTCATAATTTAATCTGAGTTTTCTTGATCAATGAGTAGACTACATGAAATAAATAACTATTTGAGCATGGCCATGCATTTTATAGTCCTACTCATTCAAGAGGCCTATGAATGTCACCCCTAATATATAGGAGGGTTAAATTCCATCTAGATAACTCATATTCCTCACACGATTCATGATGTACCTAATAATCACCTTTATTGTCCACCCTATTAAAGATGACCTTTGATGATATTAAAGTACATAAATTTCCATGTAGTAATATAGTGATTTCAGGTCGGAGGATCATTATATCATTGTCACTATGAGAATTGCTAATGACACTTTACATAATGCTCCACGTAGAATTCTCATAGTGGGTCTGTCTAGTACATTGTTCTGTAACATGTACCTATGCATTGACTTAATATCTCATATATTTATGACCAATGAGATTTGGCCATCTGTCAATCCACATACTAGTCTCAATGTATCATTGTTGTCCCATTAACAATGATACTCGACTAGGGACATTTAAGAGCAATGATACTAATTGTAATTATATGATCTCATGTTCAAGTCACATACTTGAAGCCATATAATTTATATCACTATTCTAAGGAATTTTATTATGTTAACATTTATATAACGCAGTAAATAAAACCATAATAAAATAATTCATTCATTCATTCATTCAATCAAATATAATATCAAAATATTAAGCAATTATATCAAATAATTAGCCTTTAGGGCATAAACTCTAATAGTTTCCCACTTGTACTAGAGTCAATCACTTATGTATCTAATACCCATGGAACTAGTGTGACCTTCGTGCTTGACAAAGCCTTGGTCAGTGGATATACAACATCCTCAAGGAGATTTCCATTAAGGAAAGCAGTTTTGACGTCCATCTACTAGATTTCGTAATCATAAAAGGTTGCAATAGCAAGTAATATCCTGAAGGATTTAACCATTGCCACTGGAGAGAAGGTTTCATCATAGTCAACACCTTGAACTTGTTTGAAACCTTTTGCTACTAGTCGGCCTTTATAGGTTTGTAAATTACCTTCCATGTCAGTTTTCTTCTTGAAAATCCACTTGCACCTGATTGGTTTTACCCATTCGGGTGGATCAACCAAAGTCCATACTTGGTTAGTATACATGGAGTCCATCTCAGATTTCATGGCTTCAAGCCATCTCTCAGAGTCTAGTCCATTCATAGCTCCTTGTTAGGAAGCAGGATCATCCTGATCTATGAGCATCACATCGCCGTTTTGAGTCACAAGAAATCCATAATATCTCTCGGGCTCTTGGTGTGTCCTACCAGATCTATGAATGCCTTGTGTAATTTTAGCAGGTTCACTTTCCACAATATCTTGTGGTTCCTGCTCACGTTCCAACTCAGGTTCAATGATATTTTGTGGTTCTCAAATTTCTTCGAGTTCTACTTTCCTCTCACTGTTTCCTTTAGAGACAAATTTTCTTTCTAGAAAAATACCAGTTCGAGCAACAAACACTTTGTTCTTAGAAGGTTTGTAGAAATAATATCCTTTTGTTTCCTTTAGGTATCCCACAAAATTACATTTGTCATATTTGGGTCTGAGCTTGTCAGAAGCCAGACGTTTTACAAATGCCTTTCAACCCCAAATTTTCATGAACGACATACTAGGACATTTCCCAGTCCACATCTCATATGGTGTCTTCTTCACCATCTTTGTATGAACACGGTTAAGTGTGAATGCAGCTGTCTCTAGGGCATAACCCCAAAAGTTTATTGGAAGATTTGGATGACTCATCATTGATTGTACCATGTCCAACAAGGTGTGATTCCTCCTCTCAGACACACCATTCCATTGTGGTGTTCCAGGTGGAGTGAGATGTGATATAATACATGTGATGCCTCCAAATCTGGGTATCTTCCAACCCGACAATTGGTGCTACATGGTGCTACTGTTCACACATTCATTCAATTGAAATACCTCAAAAGAGTGAATATGTCTTCTATATATTACAACATAATATTTCCCTTCCCAAGTTCTTTGTAACCATTACATATGTTCTTCATCATAGTATCAAATAAATACAAAATTCATACTATGTTATTACAAGACAACTACTTGTCCACCTTAACCTTTCCTTTATCCTTACTAGATCATTCTGTCCGTTCGTTCTTAGCTACATTCATATGGTTCAAGCAAGATTGAGCATAACTAGCTCAGCAAGTATAACAATTTCATTTAAGCAATATATTTGAATCATATGATTATATATATCTTCTATAATCGAATCAATAGTTATGAAGTAATATAGATAATTCAAAATAGCACTTCTCTTTTCTTTAAAATGTTTAACTGTGAATTGCAACTCCCCCATATCTATACACCCACGATATCCGATATGGTGCTTACTACTAGTCAATGTATATAACGTATTCAAATCTATACACCCATGGTATCTGATTATATGCTTATATCTAATTGAGTGACAATACGATTATAACAAGATGCAATTCCCATAGATCCAAGATTCATAGTATCCCATAACAGATAACAATTATCAAAAGAACTATTGTTGTGTTTGGATACCCTCACTTGGATGTATTAATTGTATATGTGAATAGTATCTATCTATCCGAAATTCAGAGTACCAGTAATAACACGAACAATCTATATTACAAGTACCCTCACTCAGATGTATAGTCTATATCATGCGAATTTACACTATCGTATCGATAGTACATATCTATCCGAAATCCAGAGTATCAACAACAACATGAAAAGTCCATGTTGTCAATACCCTCACTCAGATAAATAGTTCCCAAGGATCTCAAACTAAATTGGAAATTCTAATTACATCTATATATGTAAAGAAAACAAGATTGCAGAAATAAAAGATTTTATATATATATATATATATATGGTTCGATTACATGATTCTTCATACAGAATTTATTATTACAAAGTATTACATTCAACTAGACAGTAAAATAAACTAATCTAAACAGGGACGCTTCCCTTTATTAACTCCAGAAGTGCCAGGGTTACCATGTAATACTGCAAAGGGAATAATTTGCAAGGGTGAGCTATGACATGCTTAGTAGGTTCTATATTTATAACAATATATGATTTGAAGAAGTATAACAGTTAAAAATTTTACTGATTCATTGCTACCATTTCTAGAATTTCTTTTTTAACCATTTCTGGACTTTTTATTTATGTCAGTCATACAGACTTAGAAACTTTGTTTAGATATGAGATAGGGGATCAGCCTACTGAATATCCTAGGAGTATGCATCTCATCCTACTAGTGCTCACATGCACCCAACGTTAATATATTATTGACCAAACATCGATCCCTTTATGGGATACACAACTTCAGTATAGGATGTCTTACCAAAATAATTTTGTTTGACATAACAGTTTATGCTTAATAAGCAATCTCATATGAATAAATAATTCATTTCTTAGTTATGCTGAAACTATAGCAATAACATTTCAATAAGTGATAATTCAAGTTTAGGTTTGGTATATCATATCAAAAGTAATTCAAGATAAGAATCTTGTTTAGCGAATACACAGGGTTTGAGAATTTTGCGTAAAAAATAATTTGCGTTTAGTAAACTTGTTTGATAAGAGATTTAAGGATATAGAACTTACGTAAATAATTAAAACAGGGTTTAGTAAACTTGCCTGAGCGAAGATCAGTCAAGCAATGCTACTCAATTCGTTAATAAATACCTAATATATTCATTTATATAAATCTAACACGTTATTATTGATAACAATACTTAAATACAAAATCTACAAATGTTATGTTTATGTTTGATATAGTTTTGGTGTCCAAAGACTTTACCGGGTACTTAATAAATTGATAATTCGATCAAATTTTATTTATAAGCTTTATTATATTTTTAGATAATTTAAATATCCATTATAATAATTTCTAGATGATTATAATAATTTTTAAGTATTTATTTATCCCTTAAATGATTTTTAAATCATTTATTTCTATTTCTAAATAATTAATATTTACTTAAAATATTAGAAAAACCTTGTTTACTATTTTTAAATAATTTATAACCATTTATTATGATTTTTATATCATTAATATTATTTTTCACCAATTATTTATTATTTATAAGTATTATTTTATTATTAAATTAATTATTAATAATATCCAAATAAATAAAAATATTTATTAAATTTATGTAAAAATATGAAAAGTTAATTATAATAACTTAAAATAATTTTTAAAACTGCTTTTTATATTTATTTATTATTTTTTTCTAATTTTTATTAATTAATTTCTTAGAAAACATTTTCAGTCTGTCGCTAAAGCTCTATAGTGACAGAAAGTGTCGCTATAGGTGTTCTTGAATTTCTAGGTTTCAGTTGGTCATGGTCTAGGGACCACTTTGACCTTTTGATATAATTTGCTACTGTTAATGATTCTGGGTTTGAACATGTATGGATGTTATAGTACTCATACAATAGTACAATACGAGGCCAAATTCATGCTTTAACCTACATATAACAAGAAGTTATAGAGGCTCAAAGTCACTGTCAGAGCTGTTCTTGAGTTTCTGGGTAACCCAGAACAGTGGTCATAGTCGGTCAACAGTTTTGTAGCTTCTATATCTTTCAATCCATGTAATAGATTTGTGTTTTGTTTGTTGTAATAGGTAGTTTATATGTCAAGGTACATATATGTAACACTGATTTGGACCAAGTATGATTCTAAGGTCTTGATCTATGTTGGTCAAAGTACAGCTAAAGGTTGTTCTTCATGTTCCTCAGTTTTTTGGGTAACCCAGAAAACTTAGTCATGCTCGGTCAACGACTTTACACCATTAATTCTAGTAATCCTATGAATTGTTTAAGAAATTGGGTGTCATAAATATGTAGTATGTATGTCAAGGTATTAATTCATTACAAAAATTTATTATAACAACAAATAGAAAGCGATTAAAAGGGTGGTCAAAGTAGTCGGTTTAACCCGTTCTTGAGTTTTTTGGGTAACCCATAAAACAAAACTTCGTGATCGGTCCACCACTTTTGACCACCTATATCTTGAAATATATGGTTCTAATGAACCTGTTTTCTTTTTTAGATTAAAGACCCCATGTCATACTACAAATAACACAATTAACTTACCTAACTATTAACATACATGGATCTACAGGCTCTGACATTCGACTGTCAGACATTTTTTCCAAAATTTCCATATTGCTTAAAACACTAATTTTAGGCATCTAGATGTTATGAAAACATGTTCTATCAACTTAGCATACTTTCTAACATGTTATTACATATATCTAAACATCTAAACAACAATTTGAACATAGCATCAAAGATCTAGCTATAAATTAGGGTTTGCTCCTTTCTTGCTTGATTTTGATTTTTGGCTACTAAATCTGATGTTGCTATCACCCAGGCTTGATTTGATATGTTTGTGAGAGTGTCTAGGCTTAGAGAATTCGTGGGTTTGGCCCGGAGTTATTCTTTTATTTATAGACTTAAGAAACTTAGGTTTTTTTTTATTCTTTTCACTTATTTGCCTCTCTATATATCTGGTGTTTGTTAACTTGTGCTGCTTAGGGGGTGATACCAGCTCATGTGCAGCCTTGAAACTTGTTATCATGATTTTCCTCTTACTTGTGAGCCAGTTAGGTTAGATTATTAGCTTAATTTTGCCCTAATCCTCAATAATCCTGATTAGGGTTTTGTTTTTTTATGATTAGGTTTGCTTAATGATGTTTATTAGTGCCTAATTGAAGTTTAGTAATGTAATGACCCCAAAATTTATACAATTTAATTCTCAACTTCGGCCGTTAATATCACGTCTACCTTTTGAATTTTACATCATTATTCGATGTTAAACTTTATAAAATGCGGAATAATTTAAACTTTTATGTCTTTTTACTTTAATTCCCTGAATCAAAACCTTTATCATCTATATATTTTCGAATCGATCTTATTTTATGATTCACTTTATCACTGTTATTATATAAAATTTTACATTTCAATCCGATAACCTTTACATATCAGATAACTCTAACTTTAGCTTTACCACTCAACATAAAACTATACATCATAAAACATTTAATACATCTCATGAATTTTAATCATGGTATAAAGAAATAATAACTTTGGCTAAAATAATAATCTTCGTGTATTATTTATGATCCACGTCATTCAAGTAGCACATAGTGTTACCTTCAATCCTTAACTTGCAAAAATTGTTATTTGCAAGGTTGAGCTCGATGAACCAAAGAAAATCTAACAGTTTTCATGCATCACATAGCACATAATAACATGCTCAACATATATCTCATAAACATTAGACTAACATAACATACATGTTACAGTTCATATAATCAAGTATAAAGATTGAGTTATTTTCTCAATCAGCATGCTTTACTCAATCAACGTAGTCATAAGTTGAATTTAACATTTCATACATTCAACATATATATAACAGAGCATGCTCTTTGCAATAAAGATTTAAAATAGTTAATCACCAATTCACATAGCAAATAGGAACTGAAAGACTCGCCTTGATCGTTGTTTACCAGTAAACATTTAACAACTTATAGTTATCTGCACTTAACGTGCCCTATACAATTATATAATCATATACATCAATTATTAGTCACATAACAACACATAGTAATTGTAATGTAAACTCAACTCCACATCTCATAATCTTTCCTATTAGTTAGCACACAATGTTTAATTAGATTGTGTTAACTTTTTGACTTATGTAATATTCGAAATTCATTCAAGTGTTTAAATCTTGCTAGGAATCATTATTGGTTTTATATTAAACCCATTTCATATTTTATAATATCTATTTCATTTGACTTAAAACACTTTTTACGTTCATTAACACGTGTCACGGCGTTTTGACGTTTATTCGTCACACGCCCGATTTGACTCTCTTGTGTATGCTTACTATGCTTCTATAACTTATCTAATACATTATTATATTAATGTTAAGAATCATTATACTTCCTAATATTCATGTTCTATAACTTAGAACAACATCTCTTATCGTCAAGAGCATTACACTTGCATACGTGCATGCCTGACGCCCTCCGATTGCCTCCAAAAACACAAAAGCCCTACAAATGACCATTTTGAACCTTCCTAAAGACCTAAAATTAAAGATCTTAAAGAACAAAAGTTATAGGTCTATTCATTCTCATTTCGGATCATCTTGAATCACCTCAACCGGAGTTCGTATGAGAAAGTTATGACCGTTTTACCAAAACAGGTCAAAGAAGTCACACCTTGCACACTAGGCGCGCGGCCGTGCCCAACTCCTTCCTGGTTTCAGCACGTTCGGCAACTTAGTAGCGCCAAATGATGCTACGCTTTGCTCTCTTACAAGGATCACAAGATCGGCGTACGCCTCTTGATTAAAAATTTTGTAATGTTTTTACTTCAAACCTTCATAACTTCTTCGTTTTAAGTCGGAATTAGTTGGTTTTTGATTCTATGAACTCGTGAAACACTGAACTACTCATCTACAGAATAATTTTAACATTTCAAAAACTGTAACAAATCAATTTAAGGGTTCCAATTCAATGTTCATGCTATATTTTAATGTTTTAAACACTTTTAGCGAATTTGATCGCCACGGCTTCGTTACTTAACCAATTAACACGATTTAAACTACGTTGTTTTCGTTTCTTCACATACTAACATAATCCAACATCAATTTATAGATTATAGCAAGTATTGATCATGAAATTTTTTACTTTCTAAGCCATATCCTATAAATATAAACACTGTTTTTACAATTCCTTCCTAGAATCCCAATTCTCATGAATTTGACAAACAAGTATCAATCATATATGATGGTTAAAAGATTATACATACCCAATAATCTTTATAAACCAATTCTTTACTCAAATCATGCACCATAACCAATTAAAGAGAAGAAGTTTTGATAAAACACAATTAAGAATTAGGGCTATAATATTACCTTTTTAATTTCTCCATAAGTTAATTAGAGGATGAGAATGGCTTGATTATCCTTCCTCTCCCTTCTTTGATTCTCACAATTACCTTTTTTTTTCAATTTAACAAAGGATTTCTTCTCTTTCTCTCTCAATTTTTCTCCTATTCTTTGTTTCCTCTGTTCTTAGGCTTTAGGACCAAAACACGTATATCAATATAACTGATATAAACATAATGCGTATGCATTATGGGTTCTTCAGTTATAATAACAAAGGGTCACTAGGCCATTTTGGCTAGCACCCAAAATCTCCTTTTTTAATTTATTTTAATACTCCTCTATTATATGGTACATTTGTCATACATAACCAAACCTAATCTTATAATTTCATATTAAGTTACATTGTGTTTATTAATAACTTAATTTATCAAGTCACTCCTTCTCATCAAAATAAATTTATTTAATAAATTATTCATCCTCTAAGTTAATTATTTAATTAAATTAGAGCCTTGTCATTCCATTAGCATAATAAAATACGCACCGATTATAAAATTATTTATCATCAATTTACTTAATATTATCATAAATGAATAAATTATTCCATAATAATTCCCATCAAATATTTACTTTATAAAATAAATATCTCAACTAAAATATTTATTTTACTTGATAATTATCTTAACTATTTATAAAATTCACAATTAAATTACATTAACATATTACATTTATATGTAACACATTACCCTCTCAAAAATAAATATATTTACATTAATTCACTACTTTAATTAAGTGAATTACTCTCAATATTTATGAAATTTAATTCATAACAATTCCATTGCCAATAAGGCATAATAATCAAATTATAGTATTTCATACTCCAACTCAAAACATCTCATAATAAGAATTTTAATTATTAAATTCCTATTTTAATAACTTATAAAAATTCTGGTTGTCACAAGTAATCATGATTATGTGTTAGGATAACCTAATTAGGGTTTGTCTAGCTAATTAGGGTTAGGGTTTATAATCTATAGTTTCTAACTTAGATTTTCAATAAATCCTAACAAGCATGACAAAGCGTTTTGTCAGTGTAAGCATGATAAAGCAACTTGTCAAAACAAATATACTGCAAAGTTTGTTTTTGAAAGAAAATTTTTAAGCACGAGGTGTCAAGCACGTAACCTTTTGGACAAAAATTTATTTTACCTAATTTGTTAAACCAGAGTATATATTAACACATAACACTTTTAGAATGGAGAGATTTTATTAATAAAATTGAATTTATATATCCGAGTCTTATTAGGATTTTTAGGTTTTCACATTCACCCCCACTAATAAGAATTTCGTCCTCGAAATTATAATATAAGTTAAGTAAATAGTTGGGGATAGTCCTCTCGCATTTTATCATCGAGCTCCCATATAGCCTCTTCAACGTTCTGATTACTTTATAATGTGTTTATGATCAGGTTTGTATGGTCAAAATACGGACACATGAAACACATTATGACTATGGTTTAACTTAGGAGGTAGAGCTATTTCATAAGCAACTTCACCAATCCTCCTCAAAATTTCAAAAGTTCCAATGAATCTCGGACTCAGTTTTCCTTTCTTTCCAAAACGTATCCTGCCCTTCTAAGGAGATACTTTCAAGAATACGTGGCTTCCTACGCTAAAATTTTGTTGTTGATGATGTGGATCAGCGTATTTCCTCTGTCGATCTTGTGATGCTTGTAATCGTTCACGTATAATTCTGATGGTTTCAGTAGTTTGTTGAATTATCTCAGGTCCTAACATTTGTCTTTCTCCGACTTCATCCCAACACAAAGGTTTTCTATATTCTCTCCTATACAAGGCTTCATAGGGTGGAATACCTATTCTAGCATGATAACTATTATTGTAGGCAAATTCTACCAAAGGTAATTGATCTTCCTAACTTTCTTTGAAATCAATAATACATGTTATTAACATATCCTCTAATGTTTGAATGGTTCTCTCACTTTGCCCATTAGTTTGAGGGTGATAAGCCGTAATCAATCTTAATTGTGTTCCTAAGTATTTCTGAAGGTTCTTCCAAAAATTTGAAGTAAAATGTGGATCTCGATCTGACACTATAGAAACATGTACTCCATGCCTAGAGATGATTTCATTAATGTATAACTTGGCAAGTTGGTCTAAGTTATGAGTAACTTTAATAGGTAAAAAGTGAGCTGATTTGGTTAAATGGTCAACTATTACCCAAATTGCATTGTGGCCCTTCTGTGTACCTAGAAGGCCTACCATAAAGTTCATGGTTATATGTTCCCACTTCCACTCAGGAATTGGTAAGGGTTGAAGTAAACCACTAGGCTTTTGATGTTCAACCTTAACCCTTTGACACGTGAGACATTTGCTTACCCATTTAGCTATTTCTGTTTTCATATTCGACCACCAAAAGTGTCGAATAAAGTCCTTGTACATTTTAATACTGCCAGGATGTATGGCCAATTTAGAATTATGAGCTTCGTTTAAGATTTCATCTTTTATGGTTTGGTTTAACGGAACCCTAATTCTATCTTCATATCTAATTATTCCATCCTTGTCTATCCTGAATTTGTTATTCTTAATATGAGTTATATTAGACTTATATTTTTGATAATCTTCATCCTTTTCCTGTATCTCTTTGATTTTATCAAGTAGAGATGAAACTTCCTCTATGATGAATAACTTTTGGGTAGACGTAGTTGGACATCCCACCTCAATTTTTAATTTTTCAAAATATTTTATTAACCTATCATTGGTGGTTATTGTGTTCAACTTTTCTTGATTCTTTCTACTTAACGCAATAGCTACAACATTAGATTTACTGGGATAATATAAGATGTCACAATCAAAATCCTTTATCTGTTCTAACCATCTTCTCTTCCTTAAGTTCAATTCCTTTTGTGTAAAAATATATTTCAGACTTTTGTGATCTGTATATATCTCGCACTTCTCTCTGTAGAAGTAATGCCTCCAAATTTTTAGGGCAAAAACTACTGCGGCTAACTCTAGGTCATGAGTAGGATACCTCTTCTCATAATCTTTGAGTTGTCATGATGCATAAGCAATCACTTTCCCATGTATCAACACACACCCTAAACCTCTGTATGACGCATCATTAAATACTATGAGGCATCCTGTATCATCTGGTAAGGACAACAATGGAGCCATGCTCAGTCGCTTCTTCAACTCTTGGAAGCTCTCTTCACATTTATCAAACATATTTCACCGTCTTTCGAGTTAAATTTGTTAATGGGGTTACTATTTTTGAAACATCTTTTATAAACCATTGATAATAGCCCACTAAACCGATTACTTCTGTTAGAGTTGTTGGTTGTTCCCAATTCATAACCGTTACTGATATTCCATTTTTGTTAATTACATGACCTAAAAATTGAACTCTTTTTAACCAAAATTCACCCTTGGAAAACTTTGCATAAAGTTGTTACTTTTGTAATATCTCCAAAACGACTCTCAAGTGTTCAGCATGCTCTTCCCGTGTTTTCGAGTATACCAAAATATCGTCGATAAACACTATAACAAAATTGTCTAAGCATGGTTTAAACACTCGATTAATCAAGTCCATAAATGATGTCGGTGCATTTGTCAACCCAAAAGACATTACAAGAAACTCATAATGTCTATAGCGTGTCCTAAATGATGTCTTCGGCACATCTTCCTTTTTTACCATTAACTGATGATAACATGCCCTAAGGTGAATCTTTTAAAAGTGTTGGGCCCCTTTATTTGGTCAAACAAATTATCAATTCTTAGTAAAGGATATTCATTCTTAATGGTTAATTTATTTAATTCTCTATAGTCTATACATAACCTCATAGTTCCACCCTTCTTCTTAACAAACAATACTGGTAATCCCCAAGGTGAAACACTAGGTTGTATGTACTTTTTATCTAATAGTTCCTGTAGTTGTACTAGTAACTCTTTCAGTTCTATTGGTGCCATGCTATATTGTGCCTTAGAAACTGGTGCCGTTCCCGGTGAAAGATCAATAATAAACTCAATTCCCTATCTGGAGGTAAACCTTGTAAGTCATCTGGAAACACATCGAAAAAATCCTTAACTATAGGTATTTGATCTAGTTTTACTCCTTAATGTCGAGTATCAACTACATAGGCCAAATATCCCGAACAACCTTTTCTAAGTAACCTTTCTGCCTGAGTTATGGTCAGACATCGAGATTGCTTAGGTGAACAACCTCCGTTGAACACTACCTTTGACTTCGATGCAGTCAAAAAGTTTATACATTTTTATGACAATCGATCATCGCATTATGGTTAACTAACCAATCCATTCCTAAGATTACATCAAATTCTCTGAACTAAATTGGAATAAGATCTACCAGAAAATTATGTCCCTTTATCTCCACATTACAATCTCTATATATGGTGTTAACCGGAATCTTTTCATTGTTTAAAATTTCTACACATAACGGTTTGTCTAAATTTTCACACGGTATATTCAGATTTTTAGAAAAACTATTAGACACAAAGAAACAAGTAGCACCAGAATCGAATAACACATATGAATTTAAAGTGTTGATAGGGATGATACCTGTCACCACGTCCTGTGAAGCAACAACATCCCTCACCGACATATTAAATGTTCTCATGGTTGCTCGATTCTAAGCTATAACTGCAACTACTATTGACTAATTATTGTTATTCTCCAGTATTATATTTCCCTTTCCTCCCTGGTTCTTGGGTTTGGGATAGTTCCTTGCAAAATGTTCCGACGAACCACAATTGAAATATTTATTTTTATTAGGGAGAGGACACTGTGGAGAAAGGTGTACCATTTGTCCACAATTGTAACATTTATTTATACTTTTAAAACATACCCCTTTATGTTTTACTCCGCAGGTAGAACAAGGTTTAAAATTATTATTACTAAAGTTATTGTTATTATTACTTACCTTTTTCCCCGGGTTATTAAAAAAATTAGAATCCCATTTTTTCTTATTATTAAACCCACCTGAACTGGGTCTGGTCTTAGGTTTTCCCTTCTCATTTTGACTCTTCTTTTCCTGATGAAATTTAATGAAATTTTCATTCTCAGCTATAGAAGTTTTCTCGAGTATTTCAGAAAAAGTCTTTAGTTGGAAAATGGATAACTTACTTCGTATCTGAGGTTTCAAACCTTGCTGATACCTTCGAGTCTTTCTAAATTCAGTATTAACTTGGTGCGAAGCAAACCTGGAAAGTTCAATAAATTTGGTCGTATATTGAGATACGGCCAGTTCTCCTTGTTTCAGTTCTAGGAATCGTACCCCCATACGATCTTTCAAAGATTAGGAAAAATAGTTTTCAAAGAACGATTCTTTGAATCTATCCCAAGTTACAATTTCATTTTCTACCCGACCCTTAGTTGATTCCCACCAGTAATTAGCCTCACCTTTCAAAAAAAAGGTTGTAAAAGTTGTCTATTGATTATTATTTACATATGTTACTAAGAAAAAAATTTCTATTTTAGAAATCCAAATTTGTGCATCGATGGGTTTAGATGTACCTTTAAACTCGGGTGGACCAACTAATTTAAAATCTTTAAAGGAAGTGTTTTGGTTTATGGGTCTATTCATAGCACCTAATAAAAGTACTACTAAATTTTGGGTAGAATTATCATCATTATCTATCTCTCGTTGGGGTCTTCTGGTTGGTGGCATGATTCTATATAAGACAACAACAAAAATTCACATAAGAATTTGAATAATACAAACATATCTTTTATTCATATATTACAAAATTTATACAAAATAACTTAGTAGTTTACACATACTACTAGTTATATTACAAACTTTAAATGCTTATTTATTCATACTATTATAGAGCATTTAGACTTCTATATTACCCTCTAGAACTCATTAACATCATCAAAGGAATCCTGGATCATGTGGCATACCACAGATCGATCTATCAAATAGCCAGTTTTCTTCTCCTCCACCTGATATGAACTACTCGGCGCTGCAAATCATTGAAGACATCTCGAGTACCCAGAGCAAATTTGAGTAGCCTTGACTATATTTCCTCCATACCCCTTTGTGCATGGTTTAGTTGTACTTTCAGTCGATTATTGGTTCCCCTTTCATTCTCTAACATTCCCTCTGCTAAGTGTGCCCTAAACTGCATTTTATTATTCTCATATTCATAAGTGTTCATTAGTGATGCCATATTTTCGTCATGTTCATCAATTCTCATTAATTGTCCTGCTACGAGATTTTTCTCTTCCTCAACATCTAGCAGTTGTTGATCATGAAGCAATTCTTCATCCTCTGCATCACTAGCAATAAATGACTCAATCTGTGGTGGATTGTTTACTATTACCATATCTTCAGCACTGGAGTTGGCCATCTATAAAATAAAACTTCTTTAACACTGGTATAGAAATTTACACAAACATAATATTTTTAATGTTATTTTTATGTGTACTTAAATATTTTTATGGACTCAAAGACTATATACTAAGATTTCTCTTCCTTATATTTATAGCCTTAACAGCTCTGATACCATTAAATTATAACACCCCCATATCTATACACCCACGGTATCTGATATGGTGCTTACTACTAGTCAATGTATATAACGCATTCAAATCTTTACGCCCATGGTATCTGATTATATGCTTTTATCTAATTGAGTGACTATACGATTATAATAAGATGGAATTCCCGTAGATCCAAGATTCACAGTACCCCATAACAGATAATAATTCTCAGAAGAACTATTGCTGTGTTTGGATACCCTCACTTGGATGTATGAACTGTATCTGTGAATAGTATCTATCTATTCAAAATTCAGAGTACCAGTAATAACATGAAGAGTCCATATTACCAATACCCTCACTCAGATGTATAGTCTATATCATGCGAATTTACACTATCGTATCGATAGTACCTATCTATCCAAAATATAGAGTATCAACAAGAACATAAACAGTCCATATTGTCAATACCCTCACTCAGATAAATAGTTCCCAAGGATCTCAAACTAAATTGGAAATTCTAATTACATCTATATATGTAAAGAAAACATGATTGCAGAAATAAAAGATGTTATATATATATATATATATATATCATTATGGTTCAATTACATGATTCTTCATACAAAATTTATTATTACAAAGTATTACATTCAACTCGACAGTAAAATAAACTAATCTAAACAGGGACGCTTCCCTTTATTAACTCTAGAAATGTCAGGGTTACCATCTAATACTGCAAAGGGAATAATTTTCAAGGGTGAGCCATGACATGCTAAGCAGGTTCTATATTATAATAATATATGATTTGAAGATGTAATGTCCCAAGAGTTTTAGAATATAGTATATGATAATGATCCTTAGGGAAAGATAATGAACGGGTCAAAGAATATGTAATACTCAAATATAATTGAGTCTAAGTAAATGTTATGAAATAAAACGTACAAAAATTTATTATCAAGAATGGTGGGAGTAAGAAATATAAAACCTATATTAAGGTAATGTGTTGAAGTTATTCAATCGAAGAGATTTGATGAAAACACAGGTAAGGTAGGGTTTCGGTGATTCCGAGGACGGAATCCTTATAAGGGAGGGTGAATGTAATATCCTAGATTTTTCCATGTAATTAAACAATTTCAATAAACAAACTTATGTGAAATTCTTATGTGAAAATTATTTTTAGATGAATTATTTATTTTATTATAAGTTATGTGATAAGATGCATATTAATGGTTGTTACGGTTAGGCCAATTATTTAAATTGGTTAAGGATGGAATTAATTCTAATTAATTTCATGGGATAACTTACAAATATAATTCTAATTGCCCAGCAAGTATACGGAATAAATGGGAAATATACATCAGGATAAAGGCATTTGAATTACTAAATCTCAACAGTTGAAAGATTATCAAGTGTTAAAGAAGAACATCAAGAATAAGAATTTAAGAATTTTCAATATTATACTAAGGGGTGACTTACATCTCATAGTTTTGGAAGAACATAGAGAATGGGTTCATAGCTTACCTCTTTGGCGAATTCCTCTTGATTTAATCTGTTAGAGACTCACTCCTTGCTTGCTTAGACTCTCCAAAATCTCCAGAACTCACCACAACATCTATTACTCTCAATTTCTCTTTCTTTTTGTATCTTGGTGGGATTTTTTCAAAGTAAAACATTTTTTTGTTGGGTGTATATATATATATATATATATATATATATATATATATATATATATATATATCTTGATAGAGTCGCTTCTCTCAAATTTTCTTCACCACTCCCATCATCAGTTACATGCATAATTATCCCACTTGAATATAGTTATGGGGTGAGGAGTTAGGAACATGAAAAGGTTTGCTTATTATGTATGGTTTAATAAGGAGTTATCACCTTTCTTCCTCCTTATTGCTATATATGAATATACTCTCCCTCCTTGTCCCATATTATGTGTCACAAGTTGGTATCAAAGCTGTAGGTTATAAACCTTAGGTAGGAGTACCTTAGGCTATAACCTTAAAGAAGAGAGGTGAAGATAATGAACGAATACACTCAAATAGAGTTTGAACAATAAGAAGTAATTTAAGAAATTTATAAAGAATGGATGAAAACATGCGCGAGAGGATTCAAAGAAGAATCTCGCAGAGTTATGGAGTTACCCAAGTCCAATAATAAGAATGTAAAGTGGTAACAAATAGACAATGTCTATAAGAAAAGATTGGTAACGAAGTTAATAATGAAAAGTTATAGTTAAGTATGGTACAGTTGTACTCTTTAGTAGTTGAGGTATGGTATCTGGGCTAAACGATTCCTTCATAGAGCGGAGGTATATACGAACTAGTAACTTCGGAATCTAGTTTGTTGGTTGTTTGTGGGAAACTACTCAAATGTACCATATTGAAACCTGCTAGAGACTCGATGTGTACCAAGTGTAGAAATGGATACATATGATGAAAGTGTAGAACTCAATGAAATTTTGAAGCGATGTAAATGAAGTTAGAAATTCTTAAAGGAAGAATTTTTTTTTATAAACAAGAAGATTCAAAGAAGAATCTAAGAGATATAAAGATAAGAAATGGGAGTTTCCTAACTCCAAAAGCCAAGATAACGAATAATGTAGTAAATGATGAAAAAGAGAAAGAAAGAAGATCGTAAAACAAAACGATCACGAGTTAAGAAAAGAATTTTAAGGGAGATGATTATAGAATAAGATCACGACGTGGTCTGTTTAAGTTATAAAAGAAAGATGGTCTATAATGTTTGAATAATTATAGCTTAATGCTATGAAGATGGAGTACTATGAAATAGTAAGAGATAACTCATGAGGAGTTATAGATGATGTGATACGAGGAATTCGTATCGAGCAAAGAGCAAGTTATAAGCAAGATAGAGTTAGGTGGAATTTCAATTGAGGACTCATATGATGGCTGAGTTGTACAAACCTTTGTATTGGTGAGGGTTTTGTGCTTGCACTCAGTTTATCACATTGATAATCATTGGAATATTTGTGTCACACATTTTTTGCTATATGCCCGTTGAGAAGGTGATTCTTTTCTCATGTATATAATGAGATAGGTAGAGTATAGTTAGAGAATATTATAAGGTTAAGTGCGAGTTCTTAAAACTCATACTTATGGTAGGTTCGTGACTCATAATTATATGGTATGTTTTTGAACCCCTCAAATGAATGGACGCCTATGGCCCCGACTAGGATAAGTTATTAAACTCATATGATTGTGGCAAGTTCCCGAACTCATAACGTGTGGTAAGTTTGATTTAACCGGGTATAGATAAGTGTAAATGGAGTATTGAGGATGATAAGAATAGATAGACCTATTAAGCAATGGATCAAGATAGAAAGTGGAGTTGATGGTGGAAGCATAGGTACTCTAAATCTACTAGCTAAGCTAGACTTTTCGAAATTATTGACTTCGTCTTTGATGTTTACACTTCTATTTTCTTGAAAAACATTGGATCAAATGATGGAACCAATGAGTTTTAACAACAATCATCATTATTCAGTATATTCATGCTAATTACTTCCTACTGAAGAAAAAATGATTTGTAATATATCAAAATATATTTTATATCATTAATGCATCATGTAACCTGGTGCAAAGATGATAAAAATGATGGAGTTATCAATGTAGAATTTCTTAGTGTTGGATGTGATCTAAGGATCGTTAGCCCACTATGGTATGATGTAGTATGACAAAGTCACAAAATGACGGAATCCTCAAACGGACTGTAAATACAGTGCGGTATCATGACGTCATAAAAAGATTTTTGAGGTTTCTTTAAGATATGAGAACATATATATACGTGTATATGTATATTTCGATTGATGTCCGAATTGTTGTAGAAGTCTATGCTATTTGATTCAGCTAGACGAATATTGAAAGATGTTCAGGAAATTAAAGTATTTCTTGAGAAGTTATGCCAAACCAAATTATTTTGGTGCGGATTCGAGATGTTGAAAAGTCGAGGTGAACAACCACGTAAAAGGGGACATGTTATCGGAGACAATGGTTCCGAAGTAACGATATATAGTCGTTATGATGTTAAGATGTAATACGTTGTGCACGCACGGCGTTAGGGTACGATAAGTCGATCACCTAGAGTACTTGCAGAGAGTGTTTTCGATGCGTGTGATTGCTAAACATTCTATTAAAGATGGTTTACGGTGGTGATGCACTGTTAAACCTAGAGAAGAGTTCAAGGTCCGTATAGTCTTATGATTGTTAAAGGTTCAAGTCGAGATACTTGATAACCTAGGGACGTAGTTCAAGGTCTTATGACCCCTCAGCATGATTTGGAAACTTTTAAATTCCTGTTATTCATATCGCTTCCCAATTATTGAGCAATTGAGGAAGATTCTTGTTATTCTGAAAGGTGAAAGTGGAAAGGATGAGACAATTAAGCAAAGCATAATAGTTTCAAGAAAGAAATGAAGTTTCAGAAAGAAGAGAAATGTGAAACTCTTAAAAGAGGATGAGGTGAGGAATATGATGATCTTAGAAAGATCCGTAGAGAAAGAATTTGGTTGCAGAACCTAATGAATAAATAGATATTAACATAAAATCTATTTTGATAAATGGAATGAATGAAAATTAGTAAGTCAACAAAATTTCGAGGACGAAATTCTTAGAAGAAGGGGTGAATGTAATGTCCCGAGAGTTTGAGAATATAGTATATGATAATGATCCTTAAGGAAAGATAATGAACGGGTCAAAGAATATGTAATACTCAAATATAATTGAGTCTAAGTAAATGTTATGAAATAAAACGTACAAAAATTTATTATCAAGAATGGTGGGAGTAGGAAATATAAAACCTATATTAAGGTAATGTGTTGAAGTTAGTCAACGAAGAGATTTGATGAAAACATGGGTAAAGTAGGGTTTCGGTGATTCCGAGGACGGAATCCTTATAAGGGAGGGTGAATGTAATATCCTAGATTTTTCCATGTAATTAAACAATTTCAATAAACAAACTTATGTGAAATTCTTATGTGACAATTATTTTTAGATGAATTATTTATTTTATTATATGTTATGTGATAAGATGCATATTAATGGTTGTTACGGTTAGGCCAATTATTTAAATTGGTTAAGGATGGAATTAATTCTAATTAATTTTGTGGGATGACTTACAAATATGAGTTTGAGTTTGAGTTTGGAGCGGAATTTAGAGACGCGGTCTGTGTATTTGAGTCAGAAACGTCGAAATTAGGGAGGATAGATTGTAACCACGAAAATGTGTCACGAAACTGAGACATGTCTCATAATATTTTTAAATGTGTCACGAAAATGAGACATGCCTCATAATATTTTTATATATCCACCATTCTCTTTTACAATGCTCTTATTTATAGATATATAGACTTGGAAGTTTCATGACGTAAAATATCACATACAGTCAAATCTCTTCTCTTGAACTTTATTAGATATAATATTATCTTAAATTTAGCCCAAGCACACTTTGAGCGGCATTAATTGTCAACTACAAATTTTGAAGTTGAGTTTGACTGTAAACAGATAGTTCCACGACGTCCGGGACGTCGACTTTTAGTAGAATCGATATAAGTATCGACATACGCATGGCTACTCTGAGGGCAAAACGGTCAAAATCGGTATTTAAATGATTAAAATAACATTATAATGCATTTGTTTAATTGGACAACAACAGGTGAGGTCTTGTGACACATAATATGGGACAAGGAGGGAGAGTATATTCGTATATAGCAATAAGGAGGAAGAAAGGTGATAACTCCTTATTAAACCATACATAATAAGCAAACCTTTTCATGTTCCTAACTCCTCACCCCATAATTATATTCAAGTGGGATAATTATGCATGTAACTGATGATGGGAGTGGTGAAGGGGCTGGAGAGAGCAGCTCTATCAAGATATATATATATATATATATACACCCAACAAAAAAATGTTTCACTTTGCAAAAATCCCACCAAGATACAAAAAGAAAGAGAAATTGAGAGTAATAGATGTTGTGGTGATTTCTGGAGATTTTGGAGAGTCTAAGCAAGCAAGGAGTGAGTCTCTAACAGATTAAATCAAGAGGAATTCGCCAAAGAGGTAAGCTATGAACCCATTCTCTATGTTCTTCCAAACCTATGAGAGAATATGCATAGGAGACCTTTATAAATGGTTTGTTTTGGAGTATGTGATGTTGTGTAATTGTGGTCTGATTGTTATGGTGTAATAAGAACATACGTTCTGGACAAATCATGCCATGTATGCTTTAAAAATCCAAAGAGTTATGCCTTGCATGCTAAGTGTTTGATATTATGCCTCTTAGTTGCTAATTTGATCAAAACATGAAAAGTTAGAGAAATGAATTGTTGTAACATGTATATATATGTTATTAGAAGTGGTCTGGATAATAGGAATCAAACCCATGCATGCTAGAATCAAAATCATGATTTTCTCAAAAGTTGGGTTAAACTAGTTGCATGATTTTTCAGGATTTTTGGTCACTCGAAATCATGTCTTAGATAATTCATTTGTTGCATGTAATAATTTTGTAAAATAGTATGTAGCATGAGGTATAACATGTCCAAATTTCATTCGGATCGAAGCTATATTGAGTGAGATATGAAAATCGTAAGGTCGCGAAATAAACATGTTAGAAACTGAAAAATATTGTGAACTGCTGACCCTAAGGACAAATTTGGGGCTAGCTACAGTTTCCAAAAAATTTTAGGCTTTTGGGTTATTATAGTGCACTAAATAAGCTTTCCATAGACTCCAGAACGGACTAATTCCGACTTCGGAGCAAGGAGTTATGACTTTTTAAAGTAGTTGCGTCAAATCAGTCCAACAAATTCGGAGTAGTCTCCTTGCACGGATTTTCTGGAATTTTGTGCTTGGAATTTGAAGATGGTCCATGAACGAAAGTTGTAGCCCCAGAAGTTAGCTTCGCGTGGGTGCAAGAATCGCTCAAAATGTTTTAAAACGAATTAGTTATGACTGTTTTAGCGAGGTATGGTAAAGCTGAGAAACAAAAAATGTAAAAACTGTTATGTTTGGGCTTTTTAAGTTCTATTTTGGGCTCCCTATGATATCTAAAATGGGTGGCATATATTTTCTAAATATATTCTATTATGATGTTTATAGCATATCCAATAGGAGACCCTTTTACTTCAAATTAGATTTTGTATGAATGGTGATTAACGAGACACATGTGATTAGGTTATGTAAAGGTTAACCGCTAGCGTTAATTGTAGCAGGCTTATCAGGCAAGTTTCCTAACCCTAATTTATTTTGGTTATTTATTAAATCCTTACTAATATTATCGTAGTAAGGGTAAGTATTGGACTTGTGTTAGTTATTTATTCGTGCAAGTTTCTTGGTTGAAAAGTCATACAAACTCCAATTATCTTGCAAGCTTTTCAATGGTTATTCAGTTATTATTCTAACGGCTATGCTTTTAAGTTTCATGTCATCATAGAACTGTTTCCTATGTATGTTCCTAGCCTTGGTTTCGGCTAGTTATTATTGATGAAAAATGATTTAAAACACATCTTTCGAAGCTATTGAATGTTTACCAATCCAAGTTGCCTTGGTGAGGTCTCGCATGATTACTAAGATGAACAACCCAATGAACGGAAAAAAATAGATGTCGGGCAAATAGTCCCATTTATGCTTATGAATTTTAAACTTAATACATGTGCACAATGTCGGGTACAATGGGCTGATCACCTGGCGTACTTGCAGAGACCGTTTACAGTCTATTTGATTGATAAACCGTCTGATGGTTTTTGATGAAAGAAAATATGTTCAGGGTATTTTACAACCCTTAGTATAATATTGAAAATTCTTAAATTCTTATTCTTGATGTTCTTCTTTAACACTTGATAATCTTTCAACTGTTGAGATCTAGTAATTCAAATGCCTTTATCCTGATGTATATTTCCCATTTATTCCGTATATTTGCTGGGCAATTTGTGCTCATTCTTGTTTAAACCTTTCAGTTAAGGATGAGAAGGCTGAGGGTTCGGTCAAGGACAAAGGAAAGTCCAAGATGAAGTGATGCTAATGGTTATGTAATAAAATAATTATTTACACATATGTGTATTGTAGCGATAAACGCTAAGACTGAGTTCCATTATGTTTTAAGGTTGTAAAGACTTGGGATTTTATATTGAATAATTATGTAATAGTTAATATTATTATTCCTTATTGTTAAGGTTTACTTAGTTAGATGATGGTGTATGTTGAATCGTGAGCACCAAGTTCTATAATCGATGATTACACGGATTTGGGGGCGTCACTGAAGAAGTATAATAGTTCAAAATTTTACTTATTATTGCTACCATTTTTGGAATTTCTTTTTTAACCATTTCTGGACTTTTTATTTTTATCAGTCACACAGACTTAGAAACTTTGTTTAGATATGAGATAGGGGATCAACCAACTCAATATCCTAAGAGTATACATCTCATCCTACTAGTGCTCACATGCACCCAATGTCAATATATTATTGACCAAACATCGATCCCTTTACGGGATACACAACTTCAGTATAGGATGTCTTACCAAAACAATATGGTTTGACATAACAGATTATGCTTAACAAACAATATCATATGAATAAATAATTCATTTCTTAGTTATGTTGAAACTATAGCAATAACATTTCAATAAGTGGCAATTCAAGTTTAGGTTTGATATATCATATCAAAAGCAATTCAAGATAGGAATCTTGTTTAGCGAATACACAGGGTTCAAGAAATTTGCGTAAATAATAATTTGTGCTTAGTAAACTTGCTTGATAAGAGATTTAAGGATATATAACTTGCGTAAATAATTAAAATAGGGTTTAGTAAACTTGTTAAGTGAAGATCAGTAAAGCAATGCTACTCGATTCGTTAGTAAACACCTAAGATGTTCATTCATATAAATCTAACACATTAGTATTGATAACAATACTTAAATACAAAATCTACAAATGTTCGGTTTAAGTTTAATATAGTTTCGGTGTCCAAAGACTTTACCAAGTACTTAATAAGTTGATAATTCGATTAAATTTTATTTAAAAGCTTTATTATATTTTTAGATAATTTAAATATCCATTATAATAATTTCTAGAAGCTTATAATAATTTTTAAGTATTTATTTATCCCTTAAATTATTTTTAAATCATTTATTTTTATTTCTAAATAATTAATATTTAATTAGAATATTATAAAAACTTTGTTTACTATTTTAAATAATTTATAACCATTTATTATGATTTTTATATAATTAATATTATTTTTCAACAATTATTTATTATTTATAAGTAATTATTTTATTATTAACTTAATTATTAATAATATCCAAATAAATTTAAATATTTATTGAATTTATGTAAAAATATTGAAAGTTAATTATAATAACTTAAAATAATTTTTAAAACCGATTTTATATTGATTTATTAATTTTTTCTAATTTTTATTAATTAATTTCTTAGAAAACATTTTATGTCTGTCGCTAAAGCTCTATAGTGACAGAAAGTGTTGCTATAGGGGTTCTTGAATTTCTAGGTTTCAGTTGGTCATGGTCTAGGGACCACTTTGACCTTTTGATATAATTTGCTACTGTTAATGATTCTGGGTTTGAACATGTATGGATGTTATAATACTCATACAATAGTACAATATCATGCCAAATTCATGCTTTAACGTACATATAACAAGAAGTTATAAAGGCTTAAAGTCACTATCAGAGTTGTTCTTGAGTTTCTGGGTAACCCAGAATAGTGGTCATGGTCGGTAAACGGTTTTGTAGATTCTATATCTTTCAATCCATGTAATAGATTTGTGTTTTGTTTGTTTTAATAGGTAGTCTATATGTCAAGGTACATATATGTAGCACTGATTTGGACCAAGTATGATTCTAAGGTCTCGATCTATTGTAACGCCCCCATATCCATACTCCCACAGTATCTGATATGGTGTTTACAGAAAAATCAACGTAATGCTTTTAAATCTATACACCCATGGTATCTGATTATAAGATTACATTAAATAAAGGGACTATCAGATACAATTCTCATAGATTCAAGATTCACAGTATCCCATAACAATTGGTAATTCTCAAGAGAACTATTACTGTGTTTGGATACCCTCACTTAAATATATGAACTGTATTTGTGACTAGAGTTTATCTATCCGAAATTCAGAGTACTAGTAATAACATGAACAATCCATATTACTAATACCCTCCCCCAGATGTATAGTTTAAGCCAACGAATTTATACTATCGTATCAATAGTAACTACTTATATGAAATCCAGAGTATTAATAACAATATAGGATTTGAAGAATTATAACAATTCAAATGTCAACTGATAGTTGTTACCATTTTTAGATTTTTAACTTCACCATTTCTAGAATTTTTCTTATTTCTGTCAGTCACAAAGACTTAGAAATTTTATTTAGATGTGAGATAGGGGATCAACCTATTCAACATCCTAGGAGTATGCATATCACCTACAGTGCTCAAGATACACTTACAATTTATTGTCAATATATGAATTGACTAAACTTCGCTCCCCTACGGGGTACTCAACTTCAGTATAAGATTGTCTTACCAAAACAATTTGGTTTGAAACAACAGTTTATGCTCAATAAACAATATCATATGGATAACAATTCATTTCTTAGTTATGCTGGAACTATAGCAATAACTTTTCAATAATAAGGTAATTCAACTGTAGGTGTAAGATATTATATCAACAGCATATCAAGATAAGAATCTTGTTAAACAATAAGCAGGGTTTAAGAAATTTTCTTTTTAAGGATAGAGAACTTGCGAAAGTAATAACTTGGGTATAGGAAACTTGTCGGAGCGTAGATCAGCCAAGTTATGCTATTCAAACGTTAATAAGTACCTACGATATTCATATAAATAAATCTAACACGTTAATATTGATAACAATATTCATGTATAACATTTATTTAATATCGGGTTAAATTTGAATAGGGTTTAGTATTTAATACCCTTGTCATAAGGACTAAATTTTATTTATCCATTATAATATTTTTTTTTAGAATTTTTAAAGTACTTAAAATATTTATTTATCCTTTAAATGATTTTGAAATCATTTATTTCTATTTATAAGTAATTAATACAAATACGTTGAGTATTATTATTAAATAATTTATATTCACTTATTATTATTTTATATCATTAATAATATTTTTCCATAATTATTTAGTATTTATAAATAATTATTCTAATTTCTTTATTAATAAATAAATTCTTAATAATAATAAAATAATATAAAATAATTATTCTATTTATGTAAAAATATCAGAATTTAATTATAATAACTTAATATAATTTTTAATATTGTTATTATATTTATTTATTAATTATTTCTAATTTATTTTTAAAGAAAATAATTTTTGTGCATGTCATTAAAGCTCTCTGATGACGAAAGTGTCACTTTAGGTGTTCTTGAGTTTTACGGGTAGCCGTTGGTCACGGTCGGTGACCACCACCATCAAATAACTCATTCTCGGTAATGATTTTTGGTTAGATCAAGTATTAGTGTTGTAGTACTCATACAATAAAGACAAGATCAAGTAATAAACAGGCTTTAATCTACATCTAACAAGAGATTATAAAGGTTCAAAGTTACTCTCGTGAGTCGTTCTTGGGTTTACGGCAACCCGAGCAGCGATTAGTCATGGCCGATCAACTATTTTTGTGGCTTAAATATCTTCCGATTCTGTGTATTAGATGTGTATTGTGTTTGTTGTAATATGTAGTATATATGTCAGGTTACATATATATAACATTAACTGGAACAGATCATAACTCTAAGGTCTCTAAATTGGATGGTCAAAGTACAACTAGATGTTGTTCTTCATGTTCTTCAGTTTTTTGGAAAACCTAGAAAACTTGGTCATGCTCGGTCAACTACTTTTGACCAATAATTCCGGTAATCCTACGAGTTATTTGTTTGATGGAAGATCGTAGATATGTAGTATGTATAACAGGGTACTAATCTATAACAAAAACATAAACAATTAACAATCAAAAGATGATTAAACAGGTCGGTCAAAGTAGCCGGTTCGACTGTTCATGAGTTTTTTGGGCAACCCAGAAAACTAAAATCCATGAACGGTCAACCCACTTTGACCGCTTATAACTTGAAATATACGGTTCATCTGAACCTGATTTCTTTTTCAGATTGAAGACCTACTAACAGACTACAAATACCAATCGATTAACAGACCAAAACATAAACACACACGAATCTATAAGCTCTGACATTCGACTGTCAGACCAAGTTTTACAAAATTCCCAGATTTCATAAAACACTTAATTAAGGTATCTAGATGTTATGAAAACGTGTTCTACCAATCTAAAATACTTTCTAACATCCTAATACATAATTCTAAACATCTAAACAACAAATCTAACATAAGATCAAAGAGAAATTTATAAACTAGAGTTTGCACCTTTTCTTGAGCAATCTATGATTCTAGCTTCTTATGTTCTTGTTGCTATCAATCAGGCTTGATATGGTAGGTTTATAAGTGTATCTAGGCTTTGAGAATTTGTGAGTTTGCTCAGCCCTAAGGTTCCTATTTATAGAATTCTTCAACTTGGCTTTTTGGTCATTTTTCCACCTACTTGCCTCTATAAAGATCTGATTTGTGACTCTTCTACTGCTTGGGAGTTTGGAAGCATGTCATGTGATGTTTTGGAACTTGAAATGGTGACTCTCAACCTACTTGTGAGCTAGTTGATCAAATTAGTAGCTTAATTAGGCTTAAATCTTCACTAATCTTGATTATGGTTTTGTTTCTAATGATTAGGAATGTTAAGTAATGTTAATTAGTACCTAATTGATGTTTACTAACCATGATTAGGTGTTATCATAAGCTAATTAGGGTTTAATTAATAAACTAGGGTTAGGGTTTTGATAATTAGGGTTAGGATTTGTTAACCTAGGTTTACTAACCTAAATTTCTCACTAATCCTAACAAGCACGACAAAGCGTTTTGTCAGTGTAAGCACGACAAAGAAACTTGTCAAAATAATTTTATCGAAAAGTCTGATTATAGAAAAAATTTAAGCACGAGGTGTCAAGCACGACATTTTTCGGATAAAAATTTATTTGGTCAATTTTGTCAACCCAAGTATATAATAACACATAACATATTCAGAACAGAGAAATTTTATTTATATAATGGGATTTATACGTACGAGTCTTATTAGGGTTTTGGGTTTTTACATCTATGTTGGTCAAAGTACAGCCAAAGGTTGCTCTTCATGTTCATCATTTTTTTGGGTAACCCATAAAACTTAGTCATGCTCGGTCAACGACTTTTGACCAATAATTCCAGTAATCCTATGGATTTTTTAAGCAATTGGGTGTCATAAATATGTAGTATGTATGTCAAGGTATTAATTCATTACAAAAATTCATTATAATAGCAAACAGAAAGTGATTAAAAGGTTAGTTAAAGTAGCCGGTTCAACCTATTCTTGAGTTTTCCAGGTAACATAGAAAATAGAACTTCGTGATTGGTTAACCACTTTTGACCACCTATATCTTGCAATATATGGTTCTAATGAACCTTTTTTCTCTTCCAGATTAAAGACCTCATGCCATACTACAAATAACACATAATTAACAGACATAACTATTAACAAACATGGATCTACATGCTCTGACATTCGACTGTTATACTTGTTTTTCTAAAATTTCCAGATTGCTTAAAACACTAATTTGAGGCATCTAGATGTTATGAAAACATGTTCTATTAACGTAGCATACTTTCTAACATGTTATTACATATATCTAAACATCTAAACAACAATTTGAACATAGCATCAAAGATCTATCTATAAATTAGGGTTGGCACCTTTCTTGCTTGATTTTGATTTTTGGCTACTGAATCTGATGTTGCTATCACCCAGGCTTGATTAGGTATGTTTGTAAGAGTGTCTAGGCTTAGAGAATTTGTGGGTTTGGTCGGGAGTTATGCTTCTATTTATAGACTTAAGAAACTTAGGTTTTTTGGTCCTTTTTACCTACTTGCCTCTCTAAATATCATATGCTTATTACCTTGTACTGCTTAGGGGGTGATACCAGCTCATGTGCAGTCTTGAAACTTGTTATCATGACTTGCCTCCTACTTGTGAGCCAGTTAGGTTATATTAGTAGCTTAATTTTGCCCTAATCCTCAATAATCTTAATTAGGGTTTTGTTTTTTTATGATTAGGTTTGCTTAATGATGTTTATTACTGCCTAATTGAAGTTTAAAAATCATGATTAAGTGTTAGGATAACTTAATTAGGGTTAGGGTTTATAATCTAGGGTTAGGTTTTGTAATCTAGGGTTAAGGTTTGTAATATAGGGTTTTTAACTTAGATTTTCCACAAATCCTAACAAGCACGACAAAGCATTTTGTCAGTCTAAGTACGACAAAGAAACTTGTCAAAATAGATATACCAAAAAGTTCGTTTTCGGAAGAAAATTTTTAAGCACGAGGTGTCAAGCACGTCAATTTTTGGACAAAAATTTATTTGACCTAATTTGTTAAACATAGTATATATTAACACATAACACTTTCAGAACGGAGAGATTTTATTAATAAAACTGAATTTACATATCCAAGTCTTATTAGGGTTTTTGAGTTTTCACATTCAACCCCACTAATAAGAATTTCGCCCTCAAAATTACAGTATAAGTTAAGTAAACAGTTGGGGATAGTTCTCTCGTATTTTATCCTCGAGTTCCCATGTAGCCTCTTCAACGTTCTGATTCCTCCAAATCACTTTGACTTTATTCCTCAGGACTTGCTCTTTACGATCGACGATCTGCACAGGTTCTTCTATATAAGAAAGATTTTCTTCAATTTGGATTGGCTCATACTTTATAACGTTTTTATAATCAGGTTTGTATGGTTGTAATACGGACACATGAAACACATTATGAATATGGTTTAACTCCGGAGGTAGAGCTATTTCATAAGCAACTTCACCAATCCTCCTCAAAAATTCAGAAGGTCCAATGAATCTCGGACTCAGTTTTCCTTTCTTGCCAAAACGTATCTTTCCCTTTTAAGGAGATACTTTCAAGAATATGTGGCTTCCTACTCTAAAATTTTGTTGTTGACGATGTGGATCAGCGAATTTCCTCTGTCGATCTTGTGATGCATGTAATTGTTCAAGTATAATTCTGATGGTTTCAGTAGTTTGTTGAATTATCTCAGGTCCTAACATTTGTCTTTCCCTGACTTCATCCCAACACAAAGGTGTTCTACATTCTGTCCCATATAAGGCTTCATAGGGTGGCATACCTATGCTAGCATGATAACTGCTGTTATAGGTAAATTCTACCAAAGGTAATTGATCTTCCCAACTTCCTTTAAAATCAATAATACATGTTCTTAACATATCCTCTAATGTTTGAATGGTTATCTCACTTTGCCCATCAGTTTGAGGTTGATAAGTTGTACCTAATCTTAATTGTGTTCCTAAGTGTTTATGAAGGCTCTTCCAAAAATTTGAAGTAAAACGTGGATCTCGATCTAACACTATAGAAACATTTACTCCATGCCTAGAGATGATTTCATTAATGTACAACTTGGCAAGTTGGTCTAAGTTATGAGTAACTTTAATAGGTAAAAAGTGAGCTGATTTGGTTAAATGGTCAACTATTACCCAAATGGCATTGTGGCCCTTCTGTGTAGCTAGAAGGCCTACCACAAAGTCCATGGTTATATGTTCCCACTTCTACTCAGGAATTGGTAAGGGTTAAAGTAAACCACTAAGCTTTTGATGTTCAGCCTTAACCCTTTGATACGTGAGACATTTGCTTACCCATTCAACTATTTCTCTTTTCATATTCAACCACCAAAATTGTCAACTTAAGTCCTTGTACATTTTAGTACTGCTAGGATGTATGGCAAATTTAGAATTATAAGCTTCGTTTAAGATTTTATCTTTTATGGCATGGTTTAACGGAACCCAAATTTTATCTTCATATCTAATTATTCCATCCTTGTCTATTCTGAATTTGTTATTCTTAATATGAGTTATATTAGACTTAAATTTTTTATAATCTTCATCCTTTTCCTACATCTCTTTGATTTTATCAAGTAGAGACGAAACTTCCTCTATAATGAATTACTTTTGGGTAGAGGTAGTTGGACAACCCACCTCAATTTTTAATTTTTCAAAATCTTTTATTAACCTATCATTGGTGGTTATTGCGTTCAACTTTTCTTGATTCTTTCTACTTAACGCATCAGCTACAACATTAGCTTTACCGGGATAATATAAGATTTCACAATCAAAATCCTTTATCAGTTCTAACCATCTTCTCTGCCTTAAGTTCAGATCCTTTTGTGTAAAAATATATTTCGGACTTTGGTGATCTATATATATCTCGCACTTCTCTCCGTACAAGTAATGCCTCCAAATTTATAGGACAAAAACTATAGCGGCTCACTCTAGGTCATAAGTAGGATACATCTTCTCATAATCTTTGAGTTGTCGTGATGCATAAGCAATCACTTTCCCATGTTGCATCAACACACACCCTAAACCTCCGTGTGACACATCACTAAATACTACGAGGCCTCTTGTATAATCTGGTAAGGACAACACTGGAGCCATGCTCAGTCGCTTCTTCAACTCTTGGAAGCTCTGTTCACATTTATCTGTCCAGACGTATTTCACCGTCTTTCGAGTTAAATTGGTTAATGGGGTTGCTATGTTTGAAAAATCTTTTATAAGCCGTCGATAATAACCCGCTAAACCGAGAAAACTTCTTACTTCTGTTGGAGTTGTTGGTTGTTCCCAATTCACAACCATTTCGATCTTAGTTGGATCTACTGATATTCCATTTTTGTCAATTACATGACCTAAAAATTGAACTCTTTTAAACCAAAATTCACACTTGGAGAACTTTGCATAACGTTGTTCCTTTCGTAATATCTCTAAATTGACTCTCAAGTGTTCAGCATGCTCTTCCCATATTTTCGAGTATATCAGAATATCGTCGATAAACACTACAACAAATTTGTCTAAGCATGGTTTAAACACTCGATTCATCAATTCCATAAATGTTGTCGGTGCATTCGTCAACCCAAAAGACATTACAAGAAACTCATAATGTCCATACCGTGTCCTAAATGTTGTCTTCGACACATCTTCCTTTCTTACCTTTAACTGATGATAACCTGTCCTAAGGTCAATCTTTGAAAAGTGTTAGTCCCCCTTTAATTGGTCAAACAAATCATCAATTCTTGGTAAAGGATATTTATTTTTAATGGTTAATTTATTTAATTATCTATAGTCTATACATAACCTCATGGTTCCATCCTTCTTCTTTACAAACAATAGTGGTGCTCCCCAAGGTGAAACACTAGGTTGTATGTACTTTTTATCTAATAGTTCCTATAGTTGTACTAGTAACTCTTTCAGTTTTAATGGTGCCATTCTCTATGGTGCCCTAGAAACTGCTGTCGTTCCTGATGCAAGATCAATGACAAACTCAATTTCCCTATCTAGAGGTAAACCTGGTAAATAATCTGGAAACGCATCAAAAAAATTCCTACCTATAGGTATTTGATCTAGTTTTACTCCTTCCTGTCGAGTATCAACTATATAGGCCAAATATCCCGAACAACCTTTTCTAAGTAACCTTTCTGCCTGAGTTATGGTCAGACATCAAGATTGCTTAGGTGAACAACCTCCGTTGAACACTACCTTTTACTTCGATACCGTCAAAAGGTTTATACGTTTTTGATGACAATCGATCATCGCATTATGGTTAACTAACCAATCTATTCCTAAGATTACATCAAATTCTCCCAACCGAATTGGAATAAGATCTACCAGAAAATTATGTCCCTTTATCTCCACACTACAATCTCTATATATGGTCTTAACCGAAATCGTTTTATTTTTTAAAATTTCTACACATAACAGTTTATCTAAATTTTCACATGGTATATTCAGATTTTTAGAAAAACTATTAGACACAAAGGAACAAGTTGCACCAGAATCGAATAACACATATGCATTTAAAGTGTTCATAAGGATGATACTTGTCACCACATCCTGTGAAGCAATAGCATCCCTCACCGACATATTAAATGTTCTCGCGGTTGGTCGATTTTAAGCTCCAACTACAGCTATTGTTGATTGATTATTGTTATTCTCCGGTATTCTATTTCCCTTTCCTCCCTGGTCCTTGGGTTTGGGACAGTTCTTTGCAAAATGTTCCAATGAACCACAATTGAAACATTTATTTTTATTAGGGACAGGACGCTGTGGAGAAAGGTGTCCCATTTGTCCACAATTGTAACATTTTTTATACTTTTAAAACATACCCCTTTATGTTTTCCTCCACAAGTAGAACAATGTTTAAAATTATTATTACTAAAGTTATTGTTATTATTACTTACCTTCTTCCCCGGGTTATTAGAAAAATTAGAATCCCATTTTTCCTTATTATTAAACCCACCTGAACTAGGTTCGGTCTTAGGTTTTCCCTTCTCATTTTGACACTTCTTTTCCTGATGAAATTTAATGAGATTCTCGTTTTCACTCTCGGCTATGGAAGCTTTCTCGAGTATTTCAGAAAAAGTCTTTAGTTGGAAAATGGATAAATTACTTCGTATCTAAGGTATCAAACCTTACTAATACCTCCGAGTCTTTCTAAGTTCAGTATTGACTTGGTGAGGAGCAAACCTGGACAGTTCGTTAAATTTGGTCGTATATTGAGATACGGTCAGGTCTCCTTATTTCAGTTCTAGGAATCGTACCTCCATACGATCTTTCAAAGATTGGGAAAATAGTTTTTAAAGAACAATTCTTTGAATCTATCCCATGGTACAATTTTAGTTTCTACCCGACCCTTAGTTAACTCCCACCAGTAATTAGCCTCACCTTTCAAGAAAAAGGTTGCAAAAGTTGTCTATTGATTATTATTGACATTGGTTACTAAGAAAAAAATTTCTATTTCAGTAATCCAGATTTGTGCATCGACAGGTTCAGACGTACCTTTAAACTCGGGTGGACCAACTACTTTAAAATCTTTAAAGGAAATGTTTTATGTTTATGGGTTTATTCATAGCACCTAATAAAAGTTCTACTAAATTTTGAGTAGGATTATCATCATTATCTATCTCTCGTTGGGGTCTTCTGGTTGGTGGCATGATTCTATATAAGAAAACAACAAAAATCCACATAAGAATTTGAATAATACAAACATATCTTTTATTCATATATTACAAAATTCATACAAAACGACTTAGTAGTTTACACATACTACTAGCTATATTACAAACTTTAAATTCTCCTTTATTAATACTATTATAGAGCATTTAGACTTCTATACTACCCTCTGGAACACATTAACCTCATCAAAGGAATCCTGGATCATGTGGCATACCACAGATTGATCTATCAAATAGGCAGTTTTCTTCTCCTCCACCTGATATCGAACTACTAGGCGCTAAAAATCATTGAAGACATCTCGAGTGGTGGATTGTTTACTATCACCATTTCTTCAGCACTGGAGTTGGTCATCTATAAAATAAAACTCCTTTAACACTGGTATAGAAATTTACACAAATATAATATTTTTAATGTTATTTTTATGTGTACTTTAATATTTTTACGGACTCGAAGACTAATTACTAAGATTTCTCTTCCTTATATCTATAGCCTTAACAGCTCTGATACCATTAAATTGTAATGCCCCCATATCTATACACCCACGGTATCCGATATGGTTCTTACTACTAGTCAATGTATATAACGCATTCAAATCTATACGCCCATGGTATTTGATTATATGCTTATATCTTATTGAGTGACTATACAATTATAACTAGATGCAATTCCCATAGATCCAAGATTCATAGTATCCCATAACAGATAATAATTCTCAGAAGAACTATTGTTGTGTTTGGATACCCTCACTTGGATGTATGAACTGTATCTGTGAATAGTATCTATCTATCCGAAATTTTGAGTACCAGTCATAACATGAACAATCCATATTACCAATACTCTAACTTAGATGTATAGTCTATATCATGCGAATTTATACTATCGTATCGATAGTACCTATATATCCGAAATCTAGAGTATCAACAACAACATGAACAGTCCATGTTGTCAATACCCTCACTCAGATAAATAGTTCCCAAGGATCTCAAACTAAATTGGAAATTCTAATTACATCTATACATGTAAAGAAAACACGGTTCCGAAATAAAAGATGGTATATATATATATAATTATGGTTTGATTACATGATTCTTCATACAAAATTTATTATTACAAAGTATTACATTCAACTCGACAGTAAAATAAACTAATCTAAACAGGGACGCTTCCCTTTATTAACTCTAGAAATGCCAGGGTTACCATATAATACTGCAAAGGGAATAATTTGCAAGGGTAAGCAATGACATGCTCAGTAAGTTCTATATTTATAACAATATATGATTTGAAGAAGTATAACAGTTCAAAATTTTACTGATTGTTGCTACAATTGCTGGAATTTCTTTTTTCAACCATTTCTAGACTTTTTATTTTTGTCTGTCACACAGACTTAAAAACTTTGTTTAGATATGAGATAGGGGATCAACCTACTCAATATCCTAGGAGTATGCATCTCATCCTACTAGTGCTAACATGCACCCAACGTCAATATATTATTGACCAAACATCGATCCCTTTATGGGATACACAACTTCAGTATAGGATGTCTTACCAAAACAATTTGGTTTGACACAACAGTTTATGCTTAATAAACAATATCATATGAATAAACAATTCATTTCTTAGTTATTCTGAAACTATAGCAATAACATTTCAATAAGTGGAAATTCAAGTTTAGGTTTGGTATATCATATCAAAAGCAATTCAAGATAGGAATCTTGTTTAGCGAATACACAGGGTTCAAGAAATTTGTGTAAATAATAATTTACGTTTAGTAAACTTGCTTGATAAGAGATTTAAAGATAGAGAACTTGCGTAAATAATTAAAATAGAGAACTTGCGTAATGAGTTAAGGATAGAGAACTTGATAAGAGATTTACTAGAATCGATAATGCAATACCCAAAATTATTATCACAATATAGTTCGTTAACTTCCTTTCGTTCGAACTAATTAAACAAAAAAAATAGAATAATAAATATAAGTTACCTAATATCTATAATTTATAATAACATGGATTTATTTCCTAATTTACATCAGTTTCATGATACAAATCCAAATTAAATTATAATTGATCTTTTAACCATTTTTATTTTATATTTTTTTTAGAACAAACCATATTACTATTATATATATATATAGACATTAAGACATTGCTTTACAATAATAAAGCTCAATCAAAGTTATGAATTTTTTTTTTCAAAATCCTTAATATATAATAATAATAATAATAATAATAATAATAATAATAATAATAATAATAATAATAATAATAATAATAATAATAATAATAATAATAATATACTGCATACAGGTTACTGCCCAAACATGTTAACCTTCAAATTCACTCTCTCTATATATATAATATACATCAACAATGCTCCATCTCAGTACCATCATGTTAACGAATTATTATTATTATTATTATTATTATTATTATTATTATTATTATTATTATTATTATTATTAAACCAATCATCATATGGCTGTTTTACTAGTGCATGATAAGATCCAATAAGTAATGATATACAAAAAAAACCAAAAAGAAAGAATTGCACCTCTTTTGTTTCTTCAGCAGGCTAATTCACAATTCCAACTCCCTCCTTCTAGATTAAGCGACCGCCTCTTTTTTTTTAATCAGACGAACAAAGGTACGGTACAATATATATGGTTTAGGTTTTATTTATTTATTTATTAATATATTTTACTAACTCTCCTAATTTTAATAAAATTTATTATTACCCACATAAATTAAACCCAATTAGTTTTTAAGGCCCAAATTTTACAAATTTAATATCCATCATTATTAATACTTATTAGCCCACATAACTTAAATGACTAGTTTGACACAAATAAAAACAAAGTCCATTTAATATGTTTTAAAACAAAATAATTTTTAATATTTAATTATTATTTTTCGGGTATTACATCACCTATCCCTTAAAAAGGATTTCGTACCCGAAATCAAAAGGATGGACCGTACCTAATTATCAAAAAATGTGGATAATCCGCTCGAATAGAGTCCTCCATTTCCCAAGTAGCTTCCCGCTTTGAATGATTCTTCCATAAAACCTTAACAAACGGAATTGTCTTCATTTTCATAATCCGCTCTTGACGATCCAATATTTCCTCAGCTTGTTCCTCACAAGTAAGATCCTCCCGAATCTTATCGAATGGATATTGCACCACATGCAACGGATGATAATGATAACTCCTTAATACCGACACATGGAACACATTGTGCACATGAGCTAGCTGTGGAGGCAAAGCTAACCGATATGCAACCTCATCAACCCTCTTCAGAATCTCAAATAGGCCAATATAATGCGGACTAAGTTTTTCTTTCAACCCAAATCGTCGAATGCCCTTCCAAGGAGAAACTTTTAGAAACACATGCTCACCAGGTTCAAACTCTAAAGTCCTCCTATGCTTATCAACATAACACTTCTGTAGTGATCGAACTGACTTCAATTTCTCCTTAGCCACCGCTACCTTCTTCGTAGTGATTTAAACTAACTCATGCCCTTCTATGGCCCTTTCGCCAACCTCATCCCAACAAGTTGGTGCCCGACACTTCCTACTATACAATGCCTCTAGTGTCTGAATATTTCGTTCTGATTGCCCATCAGTTTGCGAATGGAAAGAAGTACTAAAGTTGAGCCGAGTACCCCAAGCTCGTTGAAACCCTTTCTAAAACCGTGAAGTGAACCGCGGATCCCGATCTGAAATAATAGACACCGGAGTACCATGAAGTCTAACAATCTCCTGCTAAAAGATATGTGCCAACCTATCCACCGAGTAACCCTCATGGATAGCCAAAAAAGTGTGCCGATTTGGTCAACCGGTCAACCACTACCCAAACGATATCATTCTTCTTAAAAGTCTTCGGCAAACTATCACAAAATCCATCGTAATATCCTCCCACTTCCACACTGGAATGTCTATATGTTGCAGTAAACCACTAGCTCATTGATGTTCTATCTTCACTTGTTGACAAGTGAGGCACTTCCCAACATATTTGGCCATATCTCGTTTCATTCCATTCCACCAAATATTCTTCTTCAAATCCCTATACATCTTTGTAGAACCTGGATGAATAGAAAATGGCAAACTATGAGCCTCAGCCAACACTGCCTCCCGAATTATTGGATCCGATGGTATAAACAATCGCTCACCCAACAAAATCACACTGTGATCATCAATACAAAACTCGGGCTGCTTGCCCTCTTCCAGATTTTGCGCCATTCTCCATAACTCCCCATCTTCTTTTTGAGCTTCTTTGACCCGCGAGATAAGAGAGGGCTCCACTCTCATACATGCCAAATGTACATCTGAACCTCGTACAAACAATTCCATCCTGAGTCACTCCATATCTGAAATAAGCTGAGGTTGTGTAATAAGGGCTGCTACACTCCCTGAATTCTTTCGGCTAAGAGCATATGCAACCACATTTGCCCTTCCGAGGTGATACTGAATCCTCGCATCATAATCTTTTAGAACCTCCAACCAACGACTATGCCTCATGTTAAGCTCCTTCCGAGTGAAAATGTAACGCCCGAGAAAATCAAATTTTTACGAGAATTAAATTTTTACTTGATTATGTGGATTAAATAAATTTAGTTGATTATTTATGTGAGTAAGTTATTTGAAGGTCGTTCTATGACCTAGAATGTGCGAATGTAGTTAGGATTTTGGCTACGTGATAGAATTAAAGTGTTTGAATTTCCAAGATGGAAATAAAAGTTTTCCGAGAAATTTTTGTAAAAATACTATTCACTGATTTCTGCTCGAGAATTATTTTTGAATTTCTGAGAAACGTGTAATGATAGAATTCTAAGATGAAATGGAATATCCAATAATATTTTAGTTATGGCAAACGCAATTTTTTTCCAGCGGACTTAAAACTTAACGGTTAGGGAAAGTGATTTCCGAGAAGGAATTTAAATACGTATAATAAATTAAAACGATGATCGTATGATACATAGGTATTATACGAGGTAATGAATACGAGTATAATATGAAATATTATACGAGTATGTATGAATGATGGTATGTCGTATATGAATAAGTATACGAATTGGAATAAGAGATTAATACGTAGATTATACGTTATAAGGCTTTAAGCCAAATGGATTGGACTTGTAGGATTTGTTAGGAATTGTACAAGCCCAAGTATAGGAATGGTTAAGTCCAATTGGAATTAAAGGATAAGGTCCAAGGTGAATTAAATGCAATCCCAAAGTATAAGTTAAGTTAATTAAGCTAATTGAATATAAAGCCCAAAGTTATAGGCAAGTAAACTTAAGGGCTAATTAAAGGATAAGTTAAGTGGTGAGCAAGCACATAATGCGATGAGCAATTAAAGTGCTTATGTGTGATGAGCAAGTAAAGTGCTTATGTGTGATGAACAAGTAAAGTGCTTATGTGTGATGAACAAGCAAAGTGCTTATATGTGATGAGCAAGCAAAGGATAAGTTAAGTAATGACCAAGTATATGTGGTAATCAAGTAAACTTGATGGTTAAGCTAGGAATAGTAAGGAGGTGATGGCTTATTGACCATTAAGCCCTCACTTTGAGATTCCTATAAATAGGAGATGTCTTAATTCATTTCTTAGTTGTTAGATTTTCCACCAATAATGTGACACCCCCAAATCTAGGTACTTCATTCCTAGAAGATTTGGTGTTCACTTTCCATTCATTCATACTATCTACCCAAATATAATAAAATTAAATCATAAATCCGCCCTCTAAAAGGTTTACATCATCAAATAAAAATCTTCCCAGGTTGTCTAACCTTAATCATCATTTTCAAGTGCGAAAATAAAAATTATTACATCACATCATTAATTAATAGTCTATCATCACAACAATAAATGACATTACAAGTCTTCATCACTTGTACATGTTTCCCTTTCCTTTGCTAGTTGAAGGCTCATCTACCTTCTAAACTTTAGCTGCAACAATTATATTTAAGCAAGAGTGAGCAAAACAAATGCTCACTAGATATAGCAATGAATCAACAATATAATAATAACTGTCAATGAAATAGGCTCATCAAAACTGAATAGTACTCTATCAATGATAACCAAAGACTGGAATCAAAATGTGGAATATATGTATCTGAGGGTCATAAGACCACGAACTATGTCCATAGTTGTAAATAATCTTTCAACTCCAACTTTAACAGTCATAAGTCTATAAGGACTCCTCGTACTTAGGGGGATTAGCCCTTCGTACAATGTATTGTGCACAAACATTTCAATGCTAAGCATAATTTATCCCCTAATAATAGGTTTATTCATCTTAGTATTTAGAGTACAAGTCTGCACCAAAGTAAGTTTGGTTTGGATACATTTTAAGGGTAATTTAGAATTCCACGGTCATCAACTAAGGATTAGTTGAATAAAATATTGATAACACCATGCTATGGAATAATCATAACTGAATCGACATTGTAAATTAAGATCATGCTTTAGGAATAAACTAATAGCATAAACATCGAATAATCATAATGTACCTTGCATGAACAATATTAAGCCAAGGTTATTTAGAATTGAGTCATGCATAACAAATAGTAATTTAAACGATAAAACTTGTTCAACATGAGTATATTAGAATATGTAAGCTTGCATGCTAGATAACAAGTTAAAGACAAGAATAACTTGTTCAATATCAGAATAAGATTTAGAAATCATAAACAAACTAAATACAAGAACTTGCTCAATCGTAAGAATAAACTTGCACATTATAATAAATGAACTAGCTCAGCGAAAGTGTAGAGTTAGAAAACTTGCTCAAATATAAAAGTAGAATTAAAGAGCTTGCTCAATGTAAAAAGATAAGTTTAGAAACTTGCCTCGAGCGTAAGCTATAATATTACACTCACGTTCACCTATACATAGGTTTAGAACCATAATATCTCTTAGACATACTAAAATACCATAGCATATGCATTTCTAGTTAGACTTGTTACTTTAGTACAAGTCTTATGCTACCATATACATTTCAGAATTTCCAAGTGTTAACATCACAACACTTATCAAACATTCATTGTATAAACTAAGTTATCACATAACACGTTCATAACTTATAATCATTTAAAACTTTGAAACTACTAACCACCTAACACGATTCTGTTTTAACCATGTTATTACATTTTTGACACCTTAACACAACCTTAGACCAAGCTATAGGGGTGTTTCAAGGTCTGTAGTAGCAGCAGAACAAATTGTCTCAGGACAGGGTATGACGCAGCTACACGATACATAAGCACAGGGATCCAAAGCAGCTTTATCGCCAAAGGTCTTGTTCGCGCCATTCGCCTCAAGACCATGCAAGAAATTAGCTTAGTGCATGCATGAACTGTAAACTTGGCTATGAACAGTTGTAATGACCCCAAAATTCATACAATTTAATTCTTGACTTCGGTCGTTAATAATACATTCAACCTCTACTTTTACATCATTAAACGATAAAACAACCATTGAAATTTGCAGAATAATTAAAATTTTCTATTACAATTAAAATTTTATATTACAAACTATTCTCGTTCCCAGAACTTTCAACCTTTACATCTAAATATCTTAGAATCATTTTAATACTACAAGAGATTACATCACAAAACGATATTAAAATTTAACATTAATACATTATTTGGAACCTTAAACATGGTTCAAATAATAATAACATAAACAAAGTGTATAAATCTTCAAGTATCACATCTGATTCATATCTTTCAAGTAACACATAACTTTACCTTGATTCTTGAACCTGCAAAAATGGTTATTTGCAAGGTTGAGCTCGACAGCCCAGCAAAATCTAACAGTTTTTGTGCATCACATAGCACATAATAACATGCTCAACATATAACATACATGCTATAGTTCATATAAGAGGTATAAAGATTGAGTCCTTACTCAATCAGCATGCTTTAATCAATCAACATAGTCATAAATTAACTTTAACATTTCATACTTTCAACATATATATAACACATCATACTCTTTGTAATAAAGATTTAAAACAGTTAATCATCAAGTTCACATAGCAAATAGGAACTGAAAGACTTGCCTTTATCGTTGTTTACCAATAACAGTTTAACAGCTTATAGTTATCTGTACTTCACGTGCCCTACACAATTATATAATCATTCACATCAACTATTAATCACATAGCAATGCATAGTAGTTGTAATGTAAACTTTAATCTACATCCTATAACCCTTCCTATTAATTAATACACAATGTTCAATTTGATTGTGTTAATTTTAGACTTATAACTCACTATATTTCTTCTTAGTCAAACTCGAAGTTCATTCAAGTGCTTAAGTCTTGCTGGGAATACTTATTGGTTTTATATTAAATCCATTCCATATCTTATAATATTCATTTCAATTGAATTGAAACACTTTTAAGTTCATTAACACTTGGCACGGCGTTTCGACGTTCATTTGTCACATGTCCGATTCGTCTCTCATGTGTGTGCTTAGTATGCTTACAACTTATCTAATACATCATTTATTAATGTTAAGCATCATTATATTTACTAATATTCATGTTTTATAACTTAGGACAACATCTTTTATCGTCAGGAGCACTACATTTGCATATGTGCATTCCCGACACCCTCTGATTGCCTCCTAATACATATCAGTCCCACAAATGACCATTTTGACACCTGTTACCGACCTTAAACTGACAAACTTAAAGAACAAAAGTTGTAGGACTATTCGTCCTCATTCCTAATCATCTTGAATCACCTCAATCGGAGTTTGTATGAAAACATTATGGTCGTTTTACTACAGTAGGTCAAAACTGTCCGACCTAGACCTATCGCTCCGTTTGCAGGCACGAGAACTAACTAAGTCGATAAAGTGTTACACAATGAAATTGACATTGTGGCGCTGATTCCGACGTTTCGGCGTGGAGTTCTAGGCTGGGGCTCTGATTTTTGGTGCTGAGGAGCCAAAACTTACAGAAACAGCACACAAAGAACCGAACACAACAATTCTTAACGGTTTAATGGCTTCTATCAACTAAATTAACATATATAATTTATGTAAATCATTAACAAGCATATATATACTAATTTAACACAACTTAAACAATAATTTTAGAGAAGTTAAATCCTTGAAACACTATTTTTAAACCAACAAAACTCCATTTTTGATATTTCTTGACGCAGTGAACACTGTAGTCATAATTATATCCCAAATTGATTTATTCTAACTACGTTGTCTTCGTTTCTTACCAAGTTAATATATTCTAAGTTCAATTTATCTATTAGCATACAATCATATATATTTTCATACCTATATTCACCATGTTCATACATATATGTTCACTGAAAGAAACCAATTCTTTCTTGCAGATGTAGTTATCATGCAATTCTTTATCTAACACTAGTTCTAATCCTCATAACCACATACAATCATTATAATTTAATTGTATAGCAGCAATTATAGAAATTTGGAATTCACAGTAAGTATAAAACTCGTGAACATAGATGCTAAAACTCACGTCGTTAAAACACACACACACACACACAAACACACACACATATATATACATATAATAAGGTTATAATCATACCTTTTGTTGCTTAAGAAATCCCTGCTAATTACATACAATTCTCTCACCAGTCTTTCTCAAACTCTAACAAGTCTCTCTCAAAACTCTCTGTAACCTTCTGAGAACTCTTTTCTTCTTTTCTTTTGTTAGTTATCAGTAAGCCAATACTCTATACGTAAAAGCAAAATAAAACCAACGCACGCCCATTTTAAAAAAAAACTGATGCCTATTAATTACCCATATTCAATTTATCAGTTACCAAATTAATATATATATTTTATTTATATTTTATTTATTTAATTTATATTATTATAATTCAAAATTCAAAAGAAATCCAAAAGCCATAAGGCTCCGTTTGGCAAAACCCTTTTAAAATTAAACACTTAATATTTTTAAGCCTTGTTTGAGAAACTAAATTAAAGTCCTTTACTTTATTTTAATAACTCCTTTATAATATAGTTATTTGTCATACTTAATTCTAATAACAATTTATTAAATAAATCATTTAATCATTATAAACTCTCTAACTTAATTATTAAATTAAATTAGAAAATTATCTCATAACAATTAATCTCCTTAACCTATTAATTATTTATTAAACAAATAATTAACCAAATCAACTCAAATCAAACTAAACAAATATTTATTCAACAATAAATAAATATTTATTCAACAATAAACACATCCATTAAATATTTATATAATTCAATAAATATTTATAATTACAATTAAAAGTCTGGATTGTTACATTAATCACATCGTAATAATAATTTCAATTATTAAATTCTTATTTTAATAACTTATGAAAATTCGGGTTGTCACATCCTTCCCTCCTTATAAGGATTCCGCCCTCGGAATCAAAGACACCTCCTTTATTGGGTTTTCACCAAGTCTTTTTTTTTTTCAAAAATTTATCGTTGAATATCTTCAACATATTACCTTAATATAGATTTTATATTTCCTACTACATTCATTACTTCAACAAATATGTTTTATTTCATAACTTTCACTTGAACTCAATTATATTTTGAGTATTATATAACCATTCATTTCCTTTGCTAAGGATCGTTATCATAAAAACTAAGGATATTACATTCACCCATTCTTCTAAGAATTTCATCCTCTAAATTTTATCTATTAATCTTTATTCATTCAATCTATCAAAATAGATTTTACGCTAATACTTTATTCATTCATTGGGTTCTACAACCAAATTCTTTCTTTAATGATCTTTCTAAGATCATCATATTCCTCACCTCTTCCTCTTCTAAGAGTTTCACATTTCTCTTCTTTCTGGAGTTTCAATTCTTTCTTGAAATTATTTTGTTTTGCTTAATTTTCTCATCCTTTCCACTTTCATCTTTCAGAATAATAAGAATCTTCCATAATTACTCAATAATTGGGAAGCGATATGAATAACAGGAATTTAAAAGATTCCAAATCATGATGAGGGTCATAAGACCTTGAACTACATCCACGGTTATAAGTACTCTTTCAACTTAAACGTTAACAGTCATTAGACTATAAAGACTCCCGTACTTAGGGTGTTAAGCCCTTCGTATGATGTATTATGCATAAACATTTAATTACTATGCGTATGTCCATAGTTATAAGTAATCTTTCAACTTAAACTTTAACAGTCATAGGACTATAAGCACTCCTCGTACTTAAGGGGATCAGTCGTTCGTACATTGTATTATGCACAAATATCTAAACTCCTCCACGTAATCCCCTATAAAAGGGTTGTTCATCTCAACTTTTCAACATTTGAATCCGCACCAAAAAATTTGGTTTAGCATAACTTTTCAAGAAATGCTTGAATTTCATGAACATCTTTCAATAATTGTCTAGCTGAATCAAATAGCATAGACTTCTAAAACAATTCGGACATCAATCGAAATATATATATATATATATATATATATATATATTCTCATATCTTACAGAAATCTCAAAAATCCTTTTTATGACGTCATGATACTGCACTGTATTTACAGTCCGTTTGAGGATTCCATCATTTTGTGATTTTATCATACTACATCATACCATAGTGGGTTGACGATCCTTAGATCACATCCAACACTAAGTAATACTGCATTGATGACTCCATCATTTTTATTTATATTTTATTTATTTAATTTATATTATTATAATTCAAAATTCAAAAGAAATCCAAAAGCCCTAAGGCTCCGTTTGGCAAAACCCTTTTAAAATTAAACACTTAATATTTTTAAGCCTTGTTTGAGAAACTAAATTAAAGTCCTTTACTTTATTTTAATAACTCCTTTATAATATAGTTATTTGTCATACTTAATTCTAATAACAATTTATTAAATAAGTCATTTAATCATTATAAACTCTCTAACTTAATTATTAAATTAAATTAGAAAATTATCTCATAACAATTAATTTCCTTAACCTATTAATTATTTATTACACAAATAATTAACCAAATCAACTCAAATCAAATTAAACAAATATTTATTCAACAATAAACAAATATTTATTCAACAATAAACACATCCATTAAATATTTATATAATTCAATAAATATTTATAATTACAATTAAAAGTTTGGATTGTTACATTAATCACATCGTAATAAGAATTTCAATTATTAAATTCTTATTTTAATAACTTATGAAAATTCGGGTTGTCACATTATAAGGATTTCGCCCTCGGAATCAAAGAAACCTCCTTTACTGGGTTTTCACCAAGTCTTTTTTTTTCAAAAATTTATCGTTGAATATCTTCAACACATTACCTTAATATAGATTTTATATTTCCTACTACATTCATTACTTCAACAAATATGTTTTATTTCATAACTTTCACTTGAACTCAATTATATTTTGAGTATTATATAACCATTCATTTCCTTTGCTAAGGATCGTTATCATAAAAACTAAGGATATTACATTCACCCATTCTTCTAAGAATTTCATCCTCTAAATTTTATCTATTAATCTTTATTCATTCAATCTATCAAAATAGATTTTACGCTAATACTTTATTCATTCATTGGGTTCTACAACCAAGTCCTTTCTTTAATGATCTTTCTAAGATCATCATATTCCTCACCTCTTCCTCTTCTAACAGTTTCACATTTCTCTTCTTTCTGGAGTTTCAATTCTTTCTTAAAATTATTTTGTTTTGCTTAATTTTCTCATCCTTTCCACTTTCACCTTTCAGAATAATAAGAATCTTCCATAATTACTCAATAATTGGGAAGCGATATGAATAACAGGAATTTAAAAGATTCCAAATCATGATGAGGGTCATAAGACCTTGAACTACGTCCACGGTTATAAGTACTCTTTCAACTTAAACGTTAATAGTCATTAGACTATAAAGACTCCCGTACTTAGGGTGTTAAGCCCTTCGTACGATGTATTATGCATAAACATTTAATTACTATGCGTATGTCCATAGTTATAAGTAATCTTTCAACTTAAACTTTAACAGTCATAGGACTATAAGCACTCCTCGTACTTAGGGGGATCAGCCGTTCGTACATTGTATTAAGCACAAATATCTAAATGCCTCCATGTAATCCCCTATAAAAGGGTTGTTCATCTCAGCTTTTCAACATTTGAATCCGCACCAAAAAATTTGGTTTAGCATAACTTTTCAAGAAATGCTTGAATTTCATGAACATCTTTCAATAATTGTCTAGCTGAATCAAATAGCTTAGACTTCTAAAACAATTCGGACATCAATCGAAATATATATATATATATATATATATATATATATATATTCTCATATCTTACAGAAATCTCAAAAATCCTTTTTATGACGTCATGATACCGCACTGTATTTACAATCCGTTTGAGGATTCCATCATTTTGTGATTTTATCATACTACATCATACCATAGTGGGCTGACGATCCTTAGATCACATCCAACACTAAGTAATATTCCATTGATGACTCCATCATTTTTTTTTCATCTCTGCACCAGGTTCCATGACACATTGATGATATAAAAATACATTTTAATATTTTTCAAATCATTTTTGTCTAGCCAAAACAATTAGCATAGACATACGAATAACGATATTGTTTTTAAAACTCATTGGTTTCATCATTTGATCCAATATTTTTCAAGAAAATAGAAGTGCAAACATCAGCACGAAGTCAATAAATTTCGAAAGTCTAGCATAGCTAGTAGATTTAGAATATCCAGGTATCCATTAACTTCAGTCTTTACTTCATTACTTCATTAATTCATTACTTAACCATTCTATCAATCTTCAACTTCATCAATGCTCTCTATACTATAACCGTTTTCTACCCAAAATAGTTCATCAAACTTACCCCACATTGGAAGTTCAGGAACTCGCCACAATAATATGAGTTTAAGAACTCATCCTTGTCAGACCATAGGCGTCCATTTGCTGAGGGGTTCAAAGCATACCATATTATTATGAGTCACGAACTTACCATATGCATTAGTTTTAAGAACCGCACCTAATCCTAATAATATCTGACTGATCTTAATAGTTTTTAACTATCAAATATACATATGAGAAAAGAATCACCTTTTCACCACACATACATTGATAGCGCGACACCGACATTCCAATGATTATCAATGTAATAAACTGAGTGCAAGCATAAAACCCTCGCCCATTCAAAGGTTTGTACAACTCAGCCATCAGATGAGTCCTCAATTGAAATCCCACCTAACTCTATCTTACTCTTAACAACCTACCCTTAACTTGCTCAATACGAATTCCTCGTATCACATTATCTATACCTCCTCGTGAGTTTATCTTGTACTATATCATAGTACATTATCTTCATAGCATCAAGCTATAATTATTCAAACATTACAAACCATCTTTCTTTTATAACTTAAACAGATCACATCATGATCTTATTCTATAATCATCTCCCTTAAAATTCTTTTCTTAGCTCGTGATCATTTTGTTTTATGATCCTCTTTATTTCCTTTTTTATCATTTACGATTTCATTTATGCTTTTAATCTTCCAGACTTTTTGTATTCATCATTATTCGTTATCTTTGGTACTGGAGTTAGGTAACTCCCATTTCTTATCTTTATATCTCTTTAAGATTCTTCTTTGAATTCTCTTGTTTATAAAACAATTCTCCTTTAAGAATTTCTAACTTTGTTTACATTGCTCAACATTTCATTCGAGTTCCACATTCTTATCATACGTAACCACTTTCTATACTTGGTACATTTCGAGTGTCTAACAGTTTCAATATGGTACGTTGAGTGGTTTCTCACAAACAACCAACAAACTAGGTTCTGAGTTGCTAGTTCGTATACACCTCCGCTCTATGAAGGAATCGTTTAGCTTAGATACAATACATCAACTATTAAAGAGTACAATTGTACCATACTTAAATATAACTTTTATTCTTAACTTCTTTATCATTCTCTTCTTATAGACATTATCTATTTATTATCACCTTACATCCTATTATTGGAGTTAGGTAATCCCACTTTCATATTCCTTATAACTCTACGAGATTCTTCTTTGAATCCTCTCACGCATGTTTTAATCCCTTCTTTATATATTTCTTAAATTACTTCTTATTGTTCAAACTCTATTTGAGCTTATTCTTTCATTATTTACACCTCTCTTCTCTAAGGTTATAGCCTAAGGTACTCTTACCTAAGGTTTCTAACCTATTAGCTCTGATACCAACTGTAACGACCCCAAAATTCATACAACTTAATTCTCGACTTCGGTCGTTAATAATACATTCAACCTCTAATTTTACATCATTAAACGATAATATAACCATCAGCTCTGTCGACGTCGGGATTTTTGAGTGTCCCTTTTCGTTACTTGTTTTTTGGTGTTCTCATGTTAATGTGAGATTTGTTTGAAAAAACAAGTGAAAAAGGTCTGACATGTATAATGTCGATGATTTGACTTTAAGAGTCGCCAGTTGGTGTATTTAACTGGTTGCACCAACACAACCGAAAAGGTTTGCACATTGACCCAGTGATGTGACACTGCTAAACAGGTCTGTTAAACCGAGATTCAATTAGGTCTGGGGGCTTGATTATGCGGAGGGAAGGTGTTAAGCATCTCCCGACATCCGTGTTGCCATGGTGACCGCCACTTTTCAAAGAAACTGTTATATGAATATGTGTGTGTGTGTATGTGTGGATCAATGTGCAATTATTTTGAAGTAGTGTTGTACCTCATTCGCACCTATATACATAGGGTTTGAATTTATAGAAAAAATTCAGTTTTAAACAAGATATAGCAATGGCGTTTTGTAAAAGAGGTTTTTCAAACATTGTGCTCAATAGTAATTGAGGCCTTTAATACTTCCATTTTATTATTATTATGTTCGGCTTGTTTGCTTTTATTTGCGAGATGCGAAACATTCTCGAGAAAATAATATACAGCAGTGCCGAACTCCTCATGGGCATGATAGCCATCCAAAGAAATTCAGACACTGTGAAATAATGTACAAGCTGCTCACAGCTGAAAAATGTCCATAATGGGAACCAAATCTTGATAAGTGGGTTTTACACCTACTTATTGGATATTAATTCACGCGAACTATGCCCATCTCAAGTACATTTTAGTGTGTTTTTAGTTACATTTCATGTTATTTTGCATTACATTTACTTAAAACTCCTTTGGTGGAACAATTGCAGGAAATTGAATAATTTGGTGATGTAGATGGCATGAGGCTAATGGATGCATGGCATGAGGATCAAGTGGAGCAGGAGACCAAGCATGGATTGATAAAGGAATGAGCAAAGAGAGCAAATCAAGAGGCAAGCATAATAATGCGTAACCGTAATCGAAGCGAAGAAAGTCGAGTTCAGATTGCAAAAGCCTTGGCCGCATGCAGATTAAACTTGAGGACGCCATACCAAGCAAGCACTCTACCGACGATATTGCACATCGCAAGTCGCGTACCTCATGCGAGGATTATGAAGGAAGGAAGGGCCAAGAATAAGGCCGATGGTATTCTTCTTTGAGATGTTTATTTTAATTTTTAATTTTAAAGGTTGTAATTAATTAAAAACGATTTCTGACTGGTGTCAGACGTATCATTCAGTACTTTTTACGTATTTTCATATTGAAACTAGGGTTTACACTCTGGGAGAGATTCCAACAGAGAACGAAGCCTAAATTTCATCTTTTCTAATTCTTCGTGGGATTTCCAATCATTGTGGACAACTCTTGTTATTTTGCTGGATTTATATGATGATTTGAACATTAATATTGGTTTATAATCAACAATTGGGTTTGATCGTTTCTATCCCTTCTCTTTCAATTATTTTCTTAATAGCCATGTTTAGCTTTGATCCCATAATGGCTTTTGGTTCAGTCATGAACTAAACTCCATTATGGGATTCTAACGGATTTTAATATGTACTTCAATTGCATGCTTGAATGCTGGACTATTTTACATATCATAAGGAATTTCTATCATGGTTGTTTTGCATGCATGAATGACTGATCACCATTCGTTTTCAATACTTGTATGGAATTGACAATGAACATGCGAGTATGGACTGTAATCATGATAGCATACGTATATGGGGTTGTTTTGCATGGCTTGTGTATTTCGTGAACCAGATAGACATATACTTTTTCATCGTATGAGTTAATATAAGGGCTTGTCCTTAAATTCAATATAGTTGCAATTTCACATAGACATATAGTGATTTTGGTTATATTGATGATTACATGGTATCTATCGGTTGTGGATACTGTGTGAGTAGGTCATAGTGCATTGAAAAATGGCTATGACTATTTTAGTGCTCTTGACTACTGTTCTGTGATATGTAAGCAATCTTGCATGATGGTGGTAATTGGATGAAGTTAGGATCCCATTATTTCCATATTTGCTTTATTATATTCTTATTCTCATTTTAGTTATTATTTGCATTTAGAATAAATTCACAATTATAATCATTAGTTTAAGCATATAAAAATAGTGATTTAGTTGATGCATAAGAGTTTAAATTAAACAACTTTCTCTGTGGGACGATACTCTACTTACTCTGTATTACTTGTTGACACATGTATGCTTGCATGAGTTAGAGCTCTTTTGTTTGAACTGAAAAAGAGGCAACAAATCTATATTCAGTAGACTGAATCTGTGATCACATGATTCCTAGGCTCACATGATACTGTAGTTTGTATGGAAAGTAGTAAGCAGTTATATATATAAAAGCTATAAATATATATATACAGATAGGATTAACCACCACGAAGCAACTCCATGGGGGATCAGAAATGTAAATATATAAAAGCAGTAAATATATATATATGGACATGATCAACCACCACGAAGTAAACTCCAGGTGGGACGAAATATAAATAAAGCTATAAAAGCGATCAACTACCACGAAGTAAACTCCAGGCAGGACAAAATGTAAATAAAGCTGTAAAAGCGATCAACTGCCACGAAGTAAACTCCAGGAAGGACGAAATGTAAATAAAGCTGTAAAAGGCTACAAAGTAAACTCATGGCCTGACAGAAATATATATATATATATATATATATATATATATATGTACAGATATATATATAAAAGCAGTAAACGCATTGGGTGTGAATCCAGGCTTATCGAATATGTCCGACAACATTTATATATATATATATATATATAAGCAATAAACGCTCCAGACCGAAGTCTAGGCTTCGAGACATAACTCAATAATGTTAGTCCATATATGAAATATATACATATATAAGTATATATACAGATAGAAATGAAAACCACGGACCGAAGTCCGGGCAAACGCACACAACACGACTCTCAATGTGTATAACAGTGTGTGCTAATATGAGAAGAAGGGTTTATATAATGTGAGAAGGCTTACAGTGGGATGCCAAAGTAGACTTCTATGACTTTAAATGGATAAACACTCAGCTCCCGCCGGATAAAAGATAGCTATATGTGAGCTAACAAGTGTTTAAAGATGAGGAAACACTCAAAAGATGTGTATACAGAGTAAAATGGACAGGGCTTCCTCGCCTTTTCCTCTCCTTCTCTTCTCCAAATGGCTGACCCCAAGGCTCATATTTATAGACGAATGGACGCAGGTACACCTACGGCAGCCGTAATTATACCTGCGGCTAGTCGTGGTGCATCCGAGCCTGGCGAGTCCCGTCATCTCGAAGTACGTGCACTTATGAACTCTAATGTCCGTTCGAACTTCTAGAACTTTAATCCGAGCATCCAAACGAGGTATATCTTACCTTCTTTGGACCGCTTATGTGGAGAGTTACGCAATGACATAGATTAGGGGTTGTACGAAATCAGGAAGAGGGGTCTATGCCCATGGTCTTCAAGCTTAAAATTCTATCCAAAGTATTGCCACGCGTAATAGTCACTCAGGATTGTTACTCCTCGGTTCTTGTGGGACATTGTTGTATGTATGTATGTATGAAGTGTTGAGATGACGCGCAAGTGTTGAAGGGGCAAGATGATGTTTGACTCTTCGCCGGGGTTATCGTCGGTTTGAGTTAAAAGTAGACGTTGCTCAGGGTTACATCTAAGATTGGACTACTGCAAGTGTTTGAATGCCGCAAGGTCATCTTGTGAGAGAAAATATTGAGGCGGTAAGACGACATTTTGACTCCTCACCAGGGTTATCGCCGGTTTGAGCGGAGAGCAGACGTTGCTCAGGGTTACATCTGAGATTGGACTGCTTGTTTGTATGTCTCATCATCATCCGTGGGTGTACATTCGTCGCCTCGTTGTTAGCTCCGGGTCTGAGGTATGATTGCCTCGGCAGGAGGTCTGAGCTTGAAGCTGATCGCATATGTTTGAAACAAACAATTCTGGAGTTATCACCAGAACTGCAAAAGCATTCCTTGAGGCTATCACCAAGGATGGAATCGCTACTCCCGGTGTTGTTTCTGGGACTGGAACTGAATGTCACGGTGTTATCGCTGAGACAGAACTATTCTCTCCAGTGTTGTTGCCGGTCTTTTGATCTGTATACCTCGGGGTTATCTCAGAGATTGGAAATGACACTCCCGGTTTGTATTCCGGGTTGGAACTGATGCTCCCGGTTTTTGTTCCAGGTTGGAACTGAACTTTCGGTAGTATCCGAAATGGAACTGAACTTTCGGTAGTATCTGGAATGGATGTCAACTGTCTTCCAGGGTTATCTCTGAAAGACGAATCAACCCTCCTACAATGTCAGTAACAGGCGTGCAGAAAATTTTGAGTGTCTACAGATTCCCCTCTTTATCATATTCATGCAATGCAAGGCATGGATAGGATAAAGAATCCTAGACATTTGAAATGCAAGCAAGATAAACATGATGTTATATGCAGTAACATGATGCAAATGTATGATGCATGATTGTCAGGTAATCCTGTTGGGATGACAATCAGTGATGGCTTGGACATGCGATCAAAGTCTCCAAGGATGTTGACGTTGGGGCTATCACCAAATTCTTTAATCCTAGACATTAGCTTATATTCCATAGAGGTACCTCTTGTGTGTAAGAGATCTGTGGGGATAAAGCTTTGTCTGTTTCAGTATGTGTATAACCTATTTTCTCATTCTATCGGAGTTACTGCCAACAGTTTATCGTCATCAGGGTTGCCCGACCTTCGTTGATGTGTGTATCATCGGATAGATCCCTGTTGGGTGTCTTGTCAAGGTTGTTTGACCTTCATTGATGTATGTGTCAATTATAGCATTGCGTTGTAACCCCCGCTAGGGATACGTAAATGAGTTGCTTCGATGGGTTTACTTGCCATCGGCTGACATGACGTCAAGGTTGCTTAACCTTCATTGATGTGTGTATCATGGTTGCATTGCGTTGTAACCCCCACTGGGGATACGTCAATGCTTAAAAGATGTGCGTTGTGACCCCAGCCGGGGATACTTTATCAGTTTCTAACTTCGGCGTTGTAACCCCCGTCAGGGAGGTTTGGTATTTCATAGTTTTGCGTTGTAACCCCCGCCGGGGAAGTTTAGGGTTGTAACCCTGCAAATGATGACATCGGACCTTTATGGGGTATTTCTGAGCATGATCTATGAAAGCTAAGCTCATTGGTATAGTATACCCTGCATTCAGGTGAATACCATTGAGACGATGGGAGTTTAACTCTGACCAACAAGAAACCAGGATTCCAGGCTATTCCGCTCAATCGCGTAGCATTTTTATTCCTGATTTGGCCTTTTCAGCTTGTGAGATCTCCTTTACAACTCTAACTGGAGCGAGAAGGAGGTGTGGGACCCATGTAGAAGTGCCACAGGTACACCTCCAGGAGCCACAGGTGAGCCTGCAGCCAACCGTGCCTATGTATAGGCCAATGGTTGCTTTCATAAGTCATTTTCAAGTTGCGCAGTGAAGGAAATCTAAGAGCTCTTCTTCAGATTTGCTGAGTTCGGGCAATTTTTTGCATATTCTGCCACCGTACAAGCATTCTTGACTGTCCTGGTAGCGTATGCATGTATTTTTTCCAGTTTATATCTGTTGGAAAATGACTTATCACATGAAATGCATTTAGACACATAGTAGTGAATATGCATGCTGATATGATTTGATAAAAAATATTCAACATAGCAAATGTTAGTATTAAACCATGCTGAACATAATGATGTGAAAAAATTTGAGTTTTGAAATAGTCAAATTAGCACCTTTTACTGTCATTTCTTATCCTATCTTAGGACAAATGAGTAAAGGTAGAAAAGCAAAATAATCCTGGTAATTAGACTACACTTACGAATTTTTTTACTCTGATGTGATTAATGCATGTGGTATGTATATGACTGTGTATAGGTGTGCTACTGAATGGACACCTAGTCATGCCTATGTGCATATGGATAATCCCATTTACAAAGGGAGCTATGGCAAAATTTTCCCAAAATGTAGGTATTGGGTAGTCATGCATTTTTAACTCTACTGTAAATGTATGTTAAAACAATGCATTTTGAAAAGCTCCAGGTAAGAAATTACCACACCCTTTCTGAGGCGATTTGGAGACTTGTTGTCCAGATATTATGGATCCGGATCAGCCGAGTAGTTCCCGCAGGACCACTTCTAGTGTACGGAGGAGAGCTTCTAAAGAGCCTCAACGCCGTTCTGTCAGACAACCTCGTCGTTTAGTGGAGGCGGTGATACGTCCTATTCGGGTTGAAGTGCCGAATGTTGAGGATGAGGAGGAGGATGTACCGATCGAGGTTCCTGCTCCTGTTGTACGTGGTCCCCGTAGGGAATTGCCAGGTATTCAAGTGGCGAACCCAGATCTTCTAGGTGACTTGAGTAGGCATCCTTTAGTATACCTGCACGCAAACGAGGTATGAAGTTAGATCTTTAATCTTCCTTATTTCCTATTGATGAGGAGTTAAGGATTCTGATGTTGATCTGCATTTGATGTAGGTTCCCGGCTTCACACAGCCTCGATGGAACTGCTTTAGCATCCACTCTATGTATCAGGCTTTGCATGATGACTACAGACCGATCGTCTATGGCTGGGGATTTGGGATGTTCTTCTCCATTCTACCCCGTCGCTGTCCTTGGGGTTATCTTAGGGCATTATCTGAGCGGTGGTTTCACTAGACTCAGTCACTCCATTTGTTGGACTGTGAGATGATGATGACGCCGATGGATTGGCGGTTTATCACAGGTATGAAGTTTGGAGGGGATCCAGTGCTTTTCACGACGAATATTACCCCTACTTCCGTCAGATCCTTGTTGGGAGTTTCGGCGGAGGAGCTCAAGGGCAGGACTGTTCGTACGGGTCCTTTGAGCGTAGAAGCTATGAGCGGGCTGTTGAGTGAGCCCATACCCGATGATGTGAGAGTCAGGGATCGCATTCTTCAGCGATTGTTCCTGATGATCATTAGGGGCTGCTTTATAGCAGATAACTATTATACGGTGTCCTTCGCTTTAATCAGTGCCACTCGACACGTGGACCGTATAGGAGAGTATGATTGGGGTTCCTACACCTTTTCCTACTTCCTCAGGGGAATGCGCATGCGATCGCAGGGCTTAACCGAGGCATGGTTAGGATTCTACCCGTTTCTGCTGGTGAGTGTTTCTCTTGTCTTTTCCCATGTATAGGTTAAGAGTGTTGACTGACAGCAGATGTTTCCCTTTGTGTTGGCAGTTTTGGGCCTATGAGAGGCTTCCCTGTTTGCGTTCTGTGAGCGTGTTAGGTTTAGACACCAATCTATGAGGACAGAGATGGCATCATTCCATACTGGCGGAGGTCCCTATTGCTGAGGGTTTCACTCATTGTCGCCTACAGCTAGAGTTGTTGATAGCCGATGTCATCACATGGATTCCCTACTCTGGAGAGCATTTGGGAGTTGGTTTTGAGGATGGGTACCCGACTGGAGTAGAGTACGTCATTTCCACCCGCAGGATTCCTCTCTTTACAGATGGAGGATAGGAGCTCTATTTAGGAGAGCGTGCTATCAGGAGCACTACAGGAGAGATCCGTATGCAGATCTTGCCTCCTGCAAGGCATTATTGGCCTATTTTGTAGTCACCCGTCATCGACATCCCATTGATGGGGATTGACGGTTTTACATTGTCAGAGGGCCCCGGTCTCAGGAGATGTTCCAGCATTGTGGATCCCTCGTACTATTGGAGCTCAGACCCGTGCAACACAGTTCATGGGGGATATAGTTCCAGGATCCATGATGATGACGGATTGGCTAGCCTGTGTCAGAGATCCGACTCATGTGACACAGATGCCAGATTGACCCGGCAGCTGGACCGGTCACATCTTTTCATTCGACATTTGGGTAGAGATCCTTCAGAGGTTGATACTTTTGATCCTTCCAGCTCTGGCGCTAGCCCCTCAGGTGACCTATATGGCTTTACCGGTGCAGATCCTCACTTGTATCGACCTGACATCCCTGTAGATAGAGATCCAGTGACTCAGATGGATAGTATCGATGATGTAGACATCGACACCATTGACTTTTTCTGATGTATTTCTTGCTATCTCTTTTGATAGGCCTCTGTTAGTTGCTGGGTAGCTTCGCCCTATTTCCCTGTATTTTGGCTATACAGAGATGTATTAGATGATGATATACTTAGGATTGTATGTACAGTTTTCCATTCCCTATATCATATTGCCATCTATTGTATCATGCATGTTATTATGTTATGCATATGTATGTATGTCCAGAGATATTCAGCATTGACCCCTGGATGGTCTTTGGACACAGCTTGTACAGATGTCTTCTTCAACAGTTAGTCGTATTGATCATACCCCGCCATTTTTAGTGGTATCTGGTATGCGCTCATGGTATGATAGTATATCACCATAAGACATGGTGATCGTAGATGATTTGTTGTAGCATACTATGACCCTGTTGATGTTTTAGGTTCCCACAGGATTTGTAGAGGGTATGCTAGATCATTGGGTATCGGAGAGGCAGGTTTTTCTATTTGGGACCCAGGAGTTGACTCCTACTTTGTAGGAGTATGCACGGTTAACGATGCTACCGCTGGACAGACCTTGCGTGCATATGGCTATCGGAGACATGAGCAGACAGTTCATGACCCTCACCGGATTAAGACGTAGAGTGGGCCATGACGAGATTACATCTAGCCATGTGATATCCCAACGTTTCCTATTTGACAAGTTTGGCTCTGAGGATAGCTATGCACGACATTCCGGGGATTTCAACACACCGGAGGACCATTGGCGTTCAGCCAGAGTAGATATACTGCTTCTGCAGTGCATATTGTCATACGTCTTCATGTCGCGGTACATGGATGAGTTGGATATCGGCGTCATTATGGCAGTGAGAGCTCTCAAGGAGGGTCATACCATTGTACCGATGATCATTGCAGAGACTCTGAGGTCAGCTACATACTGCTGCACTTATCCGGCAGGAGTGTTTACAAGTAGCTCGGTCATGCTGTATGTGTGGTTTATGTCACACTTGAGACCGATTGGCACATTTACACGGCAGGGGTTTTGTTTCACCCATGATATAGCCACGTCGTACTCCTTTCAGCCTACGGAGTGTACAGATGCTGCATTGTGGTCAGCTTTTCTGGCAGGGATTAGGGATCTGTTTGCCATATTGCCATGTTAGGGGATTAGTTCACCCTACAACTTCATTACTCATGCTCCGGGAATGAATTATCTCCCTCTAGCTAGTTTGAGGGTCATGATCACTTACCACCCATTGGCCGTTATGTGTCAGTTTGACCAGTTTCAGGATTTTCATCCGTATGAGGGGGTAGTGAGTCAGCGCGTTGCTTCACACCGTTTATCAGTGGAGGATAGATCCAGGTTGTATGCCTGTTGGGATCAGTGAGGGCTGGCTGAGTTTTATGTCAGTCATCTAGGTTGTTTTGCAGAGTATTCCGCATGGATGGAGACAGAGACTGCATCGGCTGCGGTAGTATACAGTGCAGGGGATTGATTCTGACGATGAGGAGCCTATAGAGGAGGCTATTATTCCCATCGATAATTTGACTGCTTTGCTGGCAACATTTGTGATGGATTCTCCCACCCCGAGTGCCATTGTTACCCAGTATTCGGCATAACATTTGGAGCAAAGCTTACATCTGATGACCTATGAGAGAGATCAAGCTAGGGCCGCTATGACGCCCCCAAAATAGGTATACATCACCCATTTTGAGTCGCCAAATACATGGTGTAATAACCCAATATTTTCTATACAAATAAATTAGAAATTTTGCATATAATTTTTTTTTATGGTATATTATGTCAAACCCTAGGTTGCTGTAGGAAACCCTAATTTGAAACTTGGTGGTGAGTTCAAGTCTATTATATGACTGTGTTATATGACCTATGATTAACCCTAATTAACATTGGGACTTGTTAATTTCTTGAAACCTTAATTATTAAGTATAAACCCTAATTGCTAAGTTAGCAAGGATAAGTATAATTATTATCTTAAAACCCTAATCAAAATAAGAAAAACCTAATTATAAATTGGGTACACTAATTATATTTGTTTTAAACCCTAACTTAGGTAACATAGATGAATAATTATTGGGCTAGGATTATTAAATGGCCCAAACCAATTATGGAAGAAGCCCAAAAAGAAATCAATTCAAGCCCAAATCATAGCCACTTGGTCAGGGGTATTTTAGACCTTTGAATTATCTAATTATGCATTAAATAATAGCTAAGTGAAGAATTAGAGGCTATAAGCATGGCTGGCCAGAATTTACCTTTTAAGGTAACAAATTTTGATAATCAAGTTTCCTTATATAGTTAGTAACATTACTTTATTTAATTTAGTACAAAAAGTACATTGTTGTCAACCTATCATTTGTGGGAAATCTCATTAAGCATGCTTAGGGACAAGATAAGGAATTTTATTCAATGGACAACATGAGTATGAAGGTTAATAGCTAAATCCCACATACATTGCCACTTCTATAAATTGATTAAAGAGAGAGAAATAAGGCATTGCTAGCTCATTTTGTATCAACACTCAACCTAGACTTTTCTCTCAGCAAACCAACAAAATTATTAGCTTATCAGTCCCTAAACCAATCCCCACCATTTCCATAAACAAATCAGAAGCTAGGATCAAGAAATCAAAGTTTAAAGGTATAAAACCCTATAACGATTTCTGTCCATGATCTTATGTTAATGTTATGTTTGAATGTTAGAATATGTTGGTTATAGTGTCTAGTGATGATCTGGGTTGATAAATGTTGAATCCATAACATTTAAAAGCTCGGATTTGAAGATCTACAAATCTGGAAATTTTGTTAGCTGTGGTCTGACAACAAATGTCAGTGGCCACAGATCTTTGGTCATTTATGATTTTTAATGTTTTTAAGTTTGTAGTTGTAGTATGATATGTGATCTCTAACCTGGAACAAGAATCAGGTTCATATCTTAAACAGGTTGCAAGAGATTCAAGGTCAAAAATTGATTGATCGGCCGTGGCCAAGGCGTTTACAGGTAACCTGAAACCGCCTTTAGACTACCGACAACATATATTAAACTAACTAGATCTTGCTTACGTGGTTGTTTTAGTGTTGTTTGTTATATCAAGGTTATAGTATGATGAAAGTACTACATGTTGAAGCTTTTAGATCTCTTATATCACAATCATCTGGGCCTGGGAGTTGGTCAAACCAAGCAAGAAGCTCACGGATGAACTTTCTGGGCAACCCGAAATTTCATATAAGTAACTTCGACAAGGTTTGACCGGTCCAAATTTTGATATTCGGTTGATGTTTTACTTATGTTTTGTAATGGATTTGTAGTGTTACATGTGGTCTAGAATCTAGAGGTCATAGATCACCACAACAGTTCACGAGGATCGTGTATTGAATGCCCAAAGTGAGCAGGTCTGACAACTTCTTTGAGAGCTTAGATCTTGTTTGTTTTATACCTGATTTCCATGGTTGATGTTAGTTATTGTAGAGGTGCATTAGTACTACAAGAGCTAATTCATAGATTGTCCAGAAGCCCTACACACACTGATTTACACTTGGTCAAACATGCATGCTCGGTAACTGACAAGATGTTCTGGGTTTATATGAAGAACACCTATAGCGACGGTTCTGTCGCTATAGGTGGTCTTTAGCGACAGTTTTAGATAAAATTAATTATTTTTATTAGATAATTAGTATTAATTAGTTTTAAATTATAAAAATTTCAAAATAAATTATTAAAAATTATTTTAAAGTCCGAAAATTTTATTTTAATTATTTCATAAATATTTAATATTTTTAGAATATTAAAAGTATTTAATTTATTTAATTATAATATTAAATAAATTGTTTAAAAATGATTTTAATACATGAAAAATCATTTAAAATTATATTATGGTATAAGAAAATATTCTAAGTTATTTTCTATGACTTTTAATATTTTGTGTTGAATTTCATTAATTAATTATTATTAATGATATTAAAGTTATTTAATATTTATATTAAATAATTTAGTTTACAAATGATTTTATTATTTAAAAAATCATTTTAAATGAAAATAAAGTGTGTAAAAATATTTGAAGTTATAAAACATAACTTTTAATATTTAAAAGATAATTTCATTAATAAATTAATATTAATGATAGTATTAATGATATTAAATTTATTTAATAAATAAATAGTTTAAAATGGTTTATTGATTTAAAAATCATTTAAAAAGGATATAAATGAATTAAAAATACTTTAAGTTATAATTAATGACTTTTAATATTTGGATAATTAGTACATTAATATTTGAATATTAATGGTAATTATTTATAAATGATTTTAAATATTTTAAAAATCATTTAAGGGTAATATTAATACTTTAAAATATTTTGAGTTTTATAAATGAACTTTGATATTTTGACAATGATTTCATTTATGGTTCAATATTAATGAAGTATTAATGATAATAGAACAGTTTGATATTTAATAATGATTCCGGTGTTTGAAATTCATGTTAAAGTATAATAAATGTTTAAAAATTTTTTATTAAGTCATATGACTAATGTTTACAGATATTGAGTAATAGAATAGTTAGACTCGTTAATTACCCGATAGAGCTATCGGTTTTGCAAACATAGTTAAAATTGTTCTAGACTTAGATATTTTGACCGCATTCTTTGTTTTTTGTTTTGATGCAATGACTGCTGTATATGTGTAACAACGTGATTAGGTTATGTGATGACTGCGAGATGCAGTACTATGTGTTATAGTATATTGTTCTAATCGAACGAATGATCTGATTAATGATAGGTGGTACATAAAAGATAAAACTAAGTTAACGTGATATGTAGCGCGCTAGATCGGTGCAAGTATCCTACCTTTGCATTTCCTTTATGCAATGGACATGAGTAAGAATGATTCAGAATTATATTATTACTGTACAGATTGTTAAACCTATATTATATACGCCCATTGATTATCAACATGTTAGTATATGGTAATTTAGATATTTATTCTGTTCATTAATTTCTATAAATAATTATACAAGTGTCCCCACTTGGATAATCATTGTATTTAAACATATGTTGATACACCTTTGATATATATACATATATGTTGAATTATAGATTATTGTTGGATAAGATAAAACCTTTTGTTTGGAACCTTGACAAGTATGAACATCCCGAACATGGGAAAATTTTTATGCGCTACGGCGGACAAAGGATGAACGATAATATCGTTCTAGCAATGTAGTATTGATCAAGACAGGGTACAACGGGCTGATCACCCTCCGTGCCCGTAAGTTATGACGGTTTATAGATGAAGTTCTGTTTAACCTTTTTGAAAATGAAAACAATGTTCATAGTATGTCCCCAAAACTTATTTATAGTTCATGACGTAGTTTCAAAGATTTGAAAGAGAATTGTTATTATTATTGGTTCAGAATTACTTCGCAACTATTGATCCATTGTTGAAGGGTAGTATAAAGAAAGTATTTAAATTCTTTCAGCATATATATATATATATAATTGCTATTACTTGCTGGACACTCAAATGCTCGTCCTTGCTTAATTTAAATATTTTCAGCTAAGTGTGAACCCTCCAAAGGCTCTGCTAGAAACAAGGGAAAAGGAAAGGTTGCTGAATGATGACAATGTTATCTGTGTGATAGTTTAATATTATTAAGACAATGTTATATATTTATGATCATGTGTTGTAAGGAATGATTTAAGGTTACGTACTTGGGAGTTAAACTTTGATATTATGTAAGTTAAGTTTAAATATTTATATTATTGGCATTATTATGAGTATTATTCCGGTTATAGAGATGGTATCGTGAAGCACTGAATTCGGGTTTCAAGTACCCGGATTTGGGGGCGTCACACATGGTACAGAAAAACAACTACAACTTTATTAATACAATTGTTGTGCAAAATACGACAACACATACTGTGAGTTTAAATACAATATTGTCTTCTAGACAATATCCACACACAAATAAAGTCCTCATTACAATTATTGATGCACTATTTTACAAAATAGTGAGGACTACTAAAACAGCTATCTTAAATCATCACTCAGGCACTCAGCTAGTCCCCTCGCTAAACTCTCACCTCCTGAGAAGAAAAATGGAACAAAAAGGAAAAAGAGTGAGCTCAACTAGCCCAGTAAAGAAAATTATGACTAAGATAATATACAACAAATTATCCTTAGTCTTTAACAGGGAAAATCGATAGAATACAATAGACAACAAGTTTTAGATCAACAATCGCAATGAAACAACAATTCATTCGAAGAGTTAAGTAGAGAATGAAATCTACTATCATCTATGAATTTAAAAGTCCATCATCAATATTTTATCCTTGTAACATCAATCAATATACATCTGGAATCAAATATTCATCTTTGCACTACGAGCCAAAGATATTCATTTGTATCACCAGTTGGTCATGTTCATCTCAACACATGTTCATCTTTGCACTACGGGCCAAAGATATTCATCAGGTAATCATTCATCTTTGCACTACAGGCCAAAGATATTCATCAAGTATCACCATTAAGGACTGAGGATGATGAAAAACATTTTAGAGAACGAATCTAGTGAGACGGAAGGACAAATATTAGGGATTCATATTTCGGTTTACCCAAATTCAATAATACTCCATAATAACCAAGTGTGAAGTAGAATTCAAAAATAAAGATCAAAACATGGATACAATCAAATATAATAACCATAAAAGACATCTGGAAGAGAAAGAGAAAATTTCATTTTTTGGTGAATAGTGTCGTACTTGTGAATAGTGCCGTAAAAGTGAATAGTGTCGTATACATGAATAGTAACCCCGACACAAAAAGTTCCAAATTTGATTAAAAGTTCATATCAATACTTCAGCATAATGATATTGAAAGAAATAATATCATATATGAAGAAAATAACATCCCTTACCTCAAAGAAATAGTACTTCGGAATGAAAGGTCGGAAGTGATGCTGAATGAAACTTGTACTGAACAGCAACTCTCAAAGTATCTAAATACTCACAAAATACGCTCGATAATATAGAGAGAGAAAGAGAGGAAGATTATGTTTCTGGTGTGATTTTCAATTCTAACTTAGCCCTCTATTTATAGGAAAATGTTAGCCCGCCGAAGCAGACTTGACCTGCTACCTGATGGCTTTACCTGCTACTATTGCCACCCACCACATTTGAAATTCAATTTGAGCACATTTATCACCAACCACAAGTGGGGCCCACTCAATTCTAGAATTTTCTATCAAAATCATTTATAACCCTAATTTCTGAAGCAGTCACCTCTTAAAATTCATAACAAATCATTCGTTCATTTTTAACGGTTCAAAATTTGTGGACATATACCCAACTTATATATGTATAACATATCTACAAATCACAATGATCCAACGGTCAGATTAAAAATTATAACTCACTCAATATATCGTAAAAATACTGATTTGATTTTTAATACCTCCATTCCGACAAAAATACAGATAAAACACCCGAGTGGTTACCGCTTTTTGTCTCAGATTCTTCCCTCCTCATTTGGTTATTAACGCCCCGATGATTTCCACATCATAAATATTACCACAGTTGTGGTCCCTCGGTTGAACATACTCATTATCACGCTCTAATAATTGAGCCCTATTTACAACATCTAAATATAAAAAAAAATTATGAGAGATAAGATATTGTCGAATCTCGGGTTTTAGACCTCTCAGAAACATCCGCGTCATACGTTCCTCATTTTCTACCAAATGAGGTGCAAACCTGGATAACTTCGCGAACTTCGCTTCGTACTGGGACACCATCATGTTGTTCTGTTCCAGTCTAATAAACTCTACCTCCTTCATATGACGAATACTTTCAGGAAAGTACTTGTCATTGAACAGTTTCTGAAATTTTTCCCAAGACATGTTGAGTGCGGCTGGCTAGGTATGCTTCACAGACTCCCACCAATAATCTGCCTCTCCACGGAACATAAACGTGGCAAATGGAACCTTCTGTTCCTCCGTGCAGCCCATGACATCGAATATCTTGGTCATTTGCTTAACCCACGTTTTCGCCTTAATCGGATTGGGCTTTCCCCAGAAATCTGGTGGTCCCAACTCCTTGAACTGCTTTGCTGTGACAGACCGCGCGTTGCTATCATTTCCACTCGTATTTTGCACATGAGTCTCCCTCGTCTGATTTTGCATGAACTGCAAAAAGCTTCTAAACATCGCATCATTCATCGTTTGCTCGGTAGTGTTGTTTACAGGAGGAATATTGCCTTCATGTTGCACGTTCTCTTGGTTGGTAGTCAAAGGTTGTTCCACAGTCTCATAGACTCCATTGTTAACGTTCTCAGCTGCCATTCTTAAAAACTGCCATAAAATAGGGGTTAATTAAACAAATTAACATATCACATAATATCCCTATATTATGACCGACCAACAAATAAGCTTAGGTAGGACACATTAGCAAAGGATTTACTCATCTCTCCCCTCCTAGTTCTATTCCCCGATCTCCGCCAGAGACCATATCCTAAGCTCGATACTACATTATGATGCCCCCAAAATAGGTATACATCACCCATTTTGAGTCGCCAAATACATGGTACGTGCAAAAAAACTACAACTTTATTAATACAATTGTAGTGCAAAATCGACAACACATCTTGTGAGTTTAAATACAATATTGTCTTCTAGACAATATCCACACCCAAATAAAGTCCTCATTACAATTATTGATGCACTTATTTTACAAAATAGTGAGGACTACTAAAAAATGACTATCTTGAATCATCACTCCGTACACTGGCTAGTCCCCTTAAACTCTCACCTCCTGAGAAGAAAAATGGAATAAAAAGGAAAAAGGGTGAGCTCAACTAGCCCAGTAAAGAACATTATGACTAAGATAATATACAACAAATTATCCTTAGTCTTCAACATGGAAAAATCTGATAGAATACAATAGACAACAAGTTTTAGATCAACAACTGCAGCGGAAACAACAATTCATTAGAAGAGTTAAGTAGAGAATGAAATCTACTATCATCTATGAATTTAAAAGTCCATCATCAATATTTTATCCCTGTAACATCAATCAATATACATCTTGAATCAAATATTCATCTTTGTACTACGGGCAAAAGATATTCATTTGTATCACCAGTTGGTCATGTTCATCTCAACACCTGTTCATCTTTGCACTACGGGCCAAAGATATTCATCGGGTAATCATTCATGTTTGCACTACAGGCCAAAGATATTCATCAAGTATCACCATTAAAGACTGAGGATGATGAAAAACATTTTAGAGAACGAATCCAGTGAGACAGAAGAACAAATATTAGGGATTCATATTTCGGTTTACCCAAATTCAATAATACTCCATAATAACCAAGTGTGAAGTAGAATTCAAAAATAAAGATCAAAATATGGATACAATCAAAGATAATAACCATAAAAGACATCTGGAAGAAAAAGAGAAAATTTCATTTTTTGGTGAATAGTGTCGTACTTGTGAATAGTGCCGTATACGTGAATAGTGCCGTATACGTGAATAGTAACCCTGACACAAAAAGTTCCAAATTTGATTAAAAGTTCAGATCAATACTTCGGCATAATGATATTGAAAGAAATAATATCATATATGAAGAAAATAACATCCCTTACCTCAAAGAAACTGCATTCCTGAATGAAAGGCTCAAGTGATGTTTGAATGAAACTTGTCTTTGATGAAAGAACTCTCAAAGTATCTAAATACTCACAAAATACGCTCGATAATATAGAAAGAGAAAGAGAGAAAGCTTATGTTTCTGGTGTGATTTTCAATTCTAACTTAGCCCTCTATTTATAGGAAAATGTTAGCCCACCGAAGCAGACTTGACCTGCTACCTGATGGCTTTACCTGTTACTATTGCCACCCACCACATTTGAAATTCAATTTGAGCACATTTCTCACCAACCACAAGTGGGGCCCACTCAATTCTAGAGTTTTCCACCAAAATCATTTATAACCCTAATTTCTGAAGCAGTCACCTCTTCAAATTCATAACAAATCATTCGTTCATTTTTAACGGTTCAACATTTTTGGACATATACCCAACTTATATATGTATAACATATCTAAAAATCACAACGATCCAACAGTCAGATTAAAAATTATGACTCACGCAATATATTGTAAAAATACTGATTTTATTTTTAATACCTCCATTCCGACAAAAATACATATAAAACACCTCAACATTAACTCCTTCAATTATAATCACATAAAATAAATAAATCCATCATTTATATAAAATAAATATTTCCTTATCATATAAATCAATAATTAATTATTCACAAATAATATTATAGAATCACAATTATGACAACCAGGCCGTTCCCAGGAAAGAGGAGGCTTTCCAATAAGGATTTCTCCTTACTGGAGCGCAATTAGATGACCAAACCTCTCCTTAGACAGAACTTTCTAGACATTGCCAATAATGCTATCTAATAATATTATTCAAATAATATGAATTATTGATCCGATAATGGGAAATACTGCATGCGGTGACAATTATTGAAACAACAATAATATAAAATATCAACGCGGGCAATTATTGAATCAATAAAATAAAATATTGAACGATAATTCACATAACAATTATTGAGTAGTGCCTTCTTACGTAAGAATCAATAATTCAACTATCTTTATGCAATACCGCAAAGTACTAACGCTTTGTTATTCCAGACATCGTATTTTAACCACCAGATATTCCAACAGTGTTAACGATAACCATTACGCCGTTAATTATAAAAACTCACACTTTGTCGTTTTCTTCATCCGACAATTATCCTGTTATGGGGCCCACGAATGACTGCGCCGTCATACGAATATTCCCCGACAAAAAGAATATTCCATGACCAAACGAATATTCCCCTTTTCGTTACTTATTTTTTGGTGTTGTCATGTTAATGTGAGATTTGTTTGAAAAAACAAGTGAAAAAGGTCTGACATGTATAATGTCGACGATTTGACTTTAAGAGTCGCCAGTTTGTGTATTTAACTGCTTGCACCAACGCAACCGAAAAGGTTTGCACATTGACCCAGTGATGTGACACTGCTAAACGGGTTTGTGAAACCAAGATTCATTTAGGTTCGGGGGCTTGATTATGCGGAGGGAAGGTGTTAGGCACCCCCCCGACATCCGTGTTGCCACAGTGACCGCCACTTTTCAAAGAAACTATTATATGAATGTGTGTGTGTGTGTGTAGATCAATGTGCAATTATTTGGAAGTAGTGTTGTACCTCGTTCGCACCTATATACATAGGGTTTGAATTTATAGAAAAAATTCAGTTTTAAACAAGATATAGCAATGACGTTTTGTAAAAGAGGTTTTTCAAACCCTGTGCTCAATAGTAATTGAGGCCTTTAATACTTTCATTTTATTATTATTATGTTCGGCCTGTTTGCTTTTATTTTTGAGATGCAAAGCATTCTCGAGAAACTAATATACAGCAGTGCCGAACTCCTCATGGGCATGACAACCATCCAAGGAAATTCGAGACCTTTGTAAAATAATGTACAAGTTTGCTTTCACAAATTTAAAAATGTCCATCATGGGAACCGAATCTAGATTCAATAGACGGAATCTGTGATCGCATAATTCCTAGGCTCACATGATACTGCAATTTGTATGGAAAGCAGTAAGCAGTTATATATATAAAAGCTATAAATATATATATATATATATAGACAGAATCAACCACCACGAAGCAACTCCATGGGGGATCGAAAATGTAAATATATAAAAGCGGTAAATATATATATATGATATTGATCAACCACCACGAAGTAAACTCCGTGTGACGAAATGTTAATAAAGTCAGAAAAGCGATCAATCGCCACTGCTAAGTAAACTCTGTGCATGACGAAATGTAAATAAAGCAATAAATGTAATCAACCGCCACGAAGTAAACTCCAGGCGGACGAAATGTAAATAAAAGTCAGAAAAGGCCACGTAAGTAAACTTCGAGCTGATGTAAAATGTAAATATATATATATGTACAAATATATATATATATATATATATATAAAGCATTAAACGCATATGGGATGTGAATCTAGGCTCATCGGATATGTCCGACAACAATTATATATATAAGTATATATATATATATATAAAGCTTCAAATTTATCCATAATTAATAATTCGAGATTCTCCTATTCTTGTGGGACATTGATGTGATTAATGTAACAATCGTTTGAATTTTAATTATAATTATGAATATTTATTGAATTATATAAATATTTAATGGATGTGTTTCTCATTGTTGAATAAATATTTGTTTTATTGTTGAATAAATATTTGTTTAATTTATATTTTTAATGATTTTTATTGATTATTTGGTTAATTATTTGTTTAATAAATAATTAATGGGTTAAGAAATTAATTGTTATGAGATAATATTCTAATTTAATTTAATAATTAAGTTAAGAGAATTTATAATTATTAAATGAATTATTATATTATTCAATAAATTGTTATTAGAATTAATTAAATTAAGTGTGAAAACTTAATTAAATAAAGTGTGACAAATAACTAAACTATAAAGGAGTTATTAAAATAAATTAAGAAATTTAATTTAGTTTGCCTTAAACAAATATATTATATATATTAAGTCTTTTAAGTTTTAAAAGTTTTTGCCAAAAAATCCTATGGCTTTTGGATTTTTGAAATTTAAATTATTTATAAAATAAATTAAATAAATTAAATATATTTATAAGCTATACGTTATATTGGTAGCGATGCTTTTTTATTAGGTTATTATGACCATATCGTTTTCTTTTATGTACGCTTTGTTATCGGTTTAGTATTATGTATAATCTATATTGTCTAAACCTAAGCTAAGAAAAGCTACGAGAGAAAAAAGAAAAAGCAAAAGGTTTTAAAGAAGAAAAGTACGAAAAGTTTTGAGAGAGAATTATCGGAGAAATTGAGAGTGTACACGTGAGGTTTTCAAACAATTCTAGTGGTGTTAGCAAGGATTCTTGAGCAATTAGAAGGTATGTGGCATAACCTTTATATATATATATATTTTTATCGTAATTATGCCTAAAGTCTCTATGTATATGTGAATTTGACTATAATATAAGGTTCTTTACAAAAATTATACATAAACTATATGCTTTACTAAATCATGTGTTTTGGTAATAACTAGCATGTATATATATATATATATATATATATATGATTGTATGCTTAATGTATAGATAAGATTGTATGCTAATTTATGGTTACAAGAAGGAAATAGTTTTACAGTAAAGATATGAACAGTGATTGTTAAATTTTGTATGATAACAAAATTAGATTATACTAATTGAGAAGTTAAACTATGATTATGTTAATTTGTTTGTTACAAATTTCAGAGAATTGTAGTTAAAGTAAACAAATTGGTTGTTATTAGAATTTACAGTGTTTACTGTGTTAAAATATATCAACTATGGAGTTTTGGTTTTTAAGCTGTGTTTTCAAAATTTAAGTTTTCTAAAAAATTTTATTTAGTTGTTTAAATTGGTACATATATGCTTGGTAATATTTATGTGTGTTTTACATGGATTACACATGTTAATTGGTGTTAGAAACTAAGACACAGTAGCTTGGTTTTGTTTACGGTTTTGGGTGTTACGTAATTGAACCCAGGCCCAATGAAATTCGCCTCAACACCAATTCAATGGCGTAAATTTCGCGCCTCAACGTAAAAATGGGCTAGAAGTTAGGCCCCCATAATGAAATTCGCCCCCAGCGGAATTCATGCCCAGTATTTGGAATTGTGAGTGCTAGGTCGGGTGGGAATTTTGACCTCCTGTAGTAAAATGACCATAACGTTTGCATACGAACTCCGATTGAGGTGATTCAAGATGATCCAGAACGAGCACAAATAGACCTACAAATTTCGTTCTTTAAGTGTTTCAATTTGAGGTCGGGAACAGAGGTCAAAATGATCATTTGTGGGACTGATATGTATTAGGAGGCAATCGAAGGGCGTCGGAAATTCACATATACAAATGTAGTGCTCCTGACAATAAAAGATTTTGTCCTAAGTTATTAAACATGAGTATTAGTAAATATAATGATGCTTAATATTAATAAATGATGTATTAGATAAGTTGTATAAGCATACTAAGCACACACGTGAGAGACGAATCGGGCGTGTAACGAAAGAACGTCGAAACGCCGTGCCAAGTGTTAATGAACTTAAAAAGTTATTCAATTCAATTGAAATGAATATTATAAGATATAGAATGGATTTAACATAAAACCAATAAGTAGTCCTACCAAGACTTAAGCACTTGAATGAACTTCGAGTTTAACTAAGAAGAAATATAGTGAGTTATAAGTCTAAAGTTAACACAATCAAATTGAACATTGTGTATTGATTAATAGGAAGAGTTATAAGATGTAGATTAAATTTTACATTACAACTACTATACGTTGCTATGTGACTATTAATTGATGTGAATGATTATATAATTTGTGTAGAGACACGTGAAGTATAGATAAGCGTAAGTACATTATTTGTTATTGGTAAACAACGATCAAGGCAAGTCTTTGGTTCCTATTTTCTATGTGAATTTGATCTTTATTGCAAAGAGCATGATGTGTTATATATATGTTGAATGTATGAAATGTTAAAAGTCAATTTATGACTACGTTGTTTGACTAAAGCATGTTGATTGAGTAAGGAACTCAATCTTTATAATTGTTATATGAATTGTAGCATGTATGTTATGTTAGTCGATGTTTATGAGATATATGTTGAGCATGTTATTATGTGCTACGTGATGCATGAAAACTATTAGATTTTCTTTGGTTTTTCGAGAGCTCAACCTTGCAAATAACCACTTTTGCGGGTTCAAGATTCAAGGTAAAGTTATGTCTTACTTGAAAGATATGAATCGGATGTGATACTTGAAGAATTATATACTTTGGTTGAGTTATGATTATTTGAACCATGTTTAAGTTACGAACAATGTATAAATGTTGAATGTAATAACGTTTTGCGATGTAAACTATTGTAGTATTAAAATGATTACGAGATATTTAGATGTAAAGGTTGAAGGTTTTGGGAACAAGGATAGTTTGTAATAGAAAATTTTAATTATTCATAAATTTCAATGGTTGTATTATCGTTTAATAATGTAAAATTAGAGGTTGAATGTATTATTAACGATCAAATCGAGAATTAAATTGTATGAATTTTTGGGATCAGTTACGGTTGGTATCAAAGTTGTAGGTTATAAACCTTAGGTAATAGTACCTTAGTAGCTATAACCTTAGAGAAGGAAGGTGAAGATAATGAAAGAATAAGCTCAAATAGAGTTTGAACAATAAGAAGTAATTTAAGAAATTTATAAAGAAGGGATTAAAACATGCGTGAGAGAGATTCAAAGAAGAATCTCGCGAGTTATAAGGAATATGAAAGTGGGGTTACCCAACTCCATAATAAGGATGTAAGGTGATAATAAATAGGCAATGTCTATAAGAAGAGAATGATAAAGAAGTTAAAAATCAAAAGTTATATTTAAGTATGGTACAATTGTACTCTTTAATAGTTGATGTATGGTATATAGGCTAAGCGATTCCTTCATAGAATTTGGAGGTATATCTGAACTAGCAACTCGAAACCTAGTTTATTGGTTGTTTGTGGGAAACCACTCGGTACCATATTGAAACTATTAGAGACTCGATATGTACCAAGTATAGAAAATGGATACGTATGAGAAAAATGTGAAACTCGAATGAATTGTTGAGCAATGTAAATGAAGTTAGAAATTCTTAACGGAAGAATTGTTATATAAACAAGAAAATTCAAAGAAGAATCTTGAAGAGATATAAAGATAAGAAATTGGAGTTACCCTAACTCCAATAGCCAAGATAATGAATAATAATGAATACACAAAATCTGGAAGATTAAAAGCATAAACGAAATCGTAAATGATGAAAAAGAAAAGAAAGATGATCATAAAACAAAATGATCACGAGTTAAGAAAAGAATTTTAAGGGAGATGATTATAGAATAAGATCACGACGTGATCTGTTTAAGTTATAAAAGAAAAATGTTCTGCAATATTTCAATAATTATAGCTTGATGCTATGAAGTTAATGTACTATGATATAGTACAAGATAACTCACGAGGAGTTATAGATAATGTGATCTGAGGAATTAAGTATTGAGTAAGTTAAGGAAAGTTAAGAAGAGTAAGATAGAGTTAGGTGGGATTTCAATTGAGGACTCATGTGGTGGTTGAGTTGTACAAACCTTTGTATGGGCGAGGGTTTTGTGCTTGCACTTTCGATTTTATTACATTGATAATCATTGGAATGTTGGTGTCACGCTTATCAATGTATATGTGGTGAAAAGGTGATTCTTTTCTCATGTGTATATTTGATAGTTAGAAACTATTAAGATTAGTCGAGATATTATTAGGATTAGGTGCGGTTCTTAAAACTAATGCATATGGTAAGTTCGTGACTCATAATAATATGGTATATTTTGAACCCCTCGTGAATGGGCGCCTATGGTGCGACTAGGATAAGTTCTTAAACTCATATTATTGTGCGAAGTTCACGAACTTCCAATGTGCGATAAGTTTGATGAACTATTTTGGGTAAATTAAGTGTAGTATAGAGAGCATTGATGAAGTTGAAGATTGATAGAATGGTTAAGTAATGAAGTAATGAAGTAAAGATTGAAGTTGATGGATACATTAGATATTCTAAATCTTCTAGCTTTGCTAGACTTTTTGAAATTTATTGACTTAGTCTTTGATGTTATACTTTTATTTTCTTGAAAAACATTGGATCAAATGAGTGAAACCAATAATTTTAAAAAAAATGCTATTATTAGTATGTCCATGCTAATTGCTTTGGCTAGACAAAAATGATTTGAAATATATCAAAATGTATTTAAATATATATATATATATATATATATATCATCAATGCATCATGTAACCTAGTGCGAGAGATGATAAAAATGATGGAGTCATTAATGCGAGTATTACTTAGTGTTGGATGTGATCTAAGGATCGTCATTACCCACTATGGTATGATGTAGTATGATAAAATCACCAAATGACGGAATCCTCAAACGAATTTGTAAATACGATGCGGTATCATAACGTCATAAAAAGATATTTGAGATTTCTTTAAGATATGAGAATATATATATATATATATATATATATATATATTTTGATTGATGTTGATGAATTATTGTAGAAGTACATACTATTTGATTGACTAGATGATTATTGAAAGATGTTCATGAAATTCAAGCGTTTATTGAAAAGTTATGCCAAACCAAATTATTTTGGTGCGGATTCAAATGTTGAAAAGATGAGGTGAACAACCTATAAGGGGACATGTTTTTTGAGGGGACAATGGTTAGAAGCGTAACATATATAGTCGTTACAAAACACTACGTTACATTAGCGTGGTGGTACAATAATAGGTTGCCACCTAGTGTATATGTGGAGGTGTTTTTCGGTCTTTGTGATTGATAAACACTACGGTTTCTGATGTGAAGGATTGAGTTGAAGCACTAGTAAGCCGTGAATAGAGTTCACGGTCTTGTGACCCCTCGGCATGATTTGGAATCTTTGAAATTCACATTATTCATATCGCTTCCCAATTATTGAGCAATTGTGGAAGATTCTTATTATTACGAAAAGGTGAAAGTGGAAAGGATGAGAAAATTAAGCAAAACATAATAATTTCAAGAAATAATTGAAACTCGAGAAAGAAGAAATGTGAAACTCTTAGAAGAGGAAGAGGTGAGAATATGATGATCTTAGAAAGATCCTTAGAGAAAGAATTTGGTTGTAGAACCCAATGAATGAATAAAGTATTAACATAAAATCTATTTTGATAAATTGAATGAATAAAGATTAATAGATAAAATTTTGAGGGCGAAATTCTTAGAAGAATGGGTGAATGTAATATCCAGTGTTTTATGATAACGATCCTTAGCAAAGAAATGAATGGGTTAAAGAGTATATATAATACTCAAAATATAATTGAGTTCAAGTGAAAGTTATGAAATAAAGCCTAGAATTTGTTGAAGTAATGAATGTAGTAGGAAATATAAAATCTATATTAAGGTAATGTGTTGAAGATATTCAACGATAATTTTTTTTTAAGAGATTTGGTGAAAGCAAGGTAAGGGAGGTTTTATTGATTCAGGGACGGAATCCTTATAAGGAGGAAGGATGTGACAACTTAGAATTTTTTATAAGTTATTAAAATAAGAATTTAATAATTAAAATTCTTATTGCGATGTGATTAATGTAACAATCCGAATTTTTAATTGTAATTATGAATATTTATTGAATTATATAAATATTTAATGGATGTGTTTATTATTGAATAAATATTTGTTTGTTGTTGAATAAATATTTGTTTAATTTGATTTGATTTGATTCGGTTAATTATTTATTTGTTTAATAAATAATTAATGGGTTAAGAAAAATTAATTGTTATGAGATAATATTCTAATTTAATTTAATAATTAAGTTAAGAGAATTTATAATTATTAAATGAATTATTATATTATTCAATAAATTGTTATTAGAATTAATTAAATTAAGTATGAAAACTTAATTAAATAAAGTGTGACAAATAACTATACTATAAAGGAGTTATTAAAATAAATTAAGGAGTTTAATTTAGTTTTGCTAAACAAGGCTTATATATATATATATATATTAAGTCTTTAAGTTTTAAAAGATTTTTGCCAAACAAATCCCTATTGCTTTTGGATTTTTGAAATTTAAATTATTTATAAAATAAACTAAATAAATAAAATATATTTATAAGCTATAATATTGATAACTGATGTTATTTATTAGGTTATTATGACCATATGCGTTTCTTTTATATACGCTTTGTTATCAGTTTAGTATTACGTATAATCTATATTGTCTAATCCTAAGCCTAAGAAAAGCTACAGAGAAAAAGAAAGCAAAAGGTTTTTAAAGAAGAAAAGTACAGAAAGTTTTGAGAGAGAATTATCAGAGAAATTGAGAGTGTACACGTGGTTTTCAAACAATTCCAGTGGTGTTAGCAAGGATTACTGAGCAATTAGAAGGTATGTGGCATAACCTTTATACGTATATATGTTTTACATAATTATGCCTAAAGTCTCTATGTATACGTTAATTTGACAGTAATATTGGGTTTTTTACAAAAATTGTCTGTAAACTATGCTTTACTAAATCACTTGTTTTGGTAATAACTAGCATGTATATATGTATATATATGATTGTATGATTAATGTATAGATAAGATTGTATGCTAATTTACGATTACAAGAAGGAAATAGTTTTACAATAAAGATATGAACAGTGATTGTTAAATTTTGTATGATAACAAAATTAGATTATACTAATTGAGAAGTTAAACTATGATTATGTTAATTCGATTGTATTTACAAATTTCAGAGAATTGTAGTTAAAGTAAACAAATTGGTTGTTATTAGAATTTACAGTGTTTACTGTGTTAAAATATATCAACTATGGAGTTTTGGTTTTTTAAACCGTGTTTTCAAAATTTAAGTTTTCTAAAAAAATTTGGTTAGTTGTTTAAATTGGTACATATATACTTGGTAATATTTATGTGTGCTTTACATGGATTACACATGTTAATTGGTGTTAGAAATTAAAGACACGGTAGCTTGGTTTTGTTTTGGTTTTGGGTGTTACTAATTGAGACCCCAAATACCCCAAATTCGTCTTGAATTTGACTCAAAAAAATGGGCGAAAGTTCGCGCCCAGCTTTAAATCACACCCGTTGGAATTAGCGCCCAGTGCGCTTATCTCATCGCATACAGCCTATGCCTCACTTCACTCAAGAATTGTGGTCTGGTGCAGGTGGGATGTTTTGACCTCCTGTAGTACAATGGCCATAACTTTTGCATACAAACTCCGATTGAGGTGATTCAAGATGATCTGGAACGAGCACGAATAGACCTACAACTTTCATTATTTAAGGTCTTTAATTTGAGGTCAGGAACAGGGGTCAAAATGGTCATTTGTGGTATTGATATGTATTAGGAGGCAATCAGAGGGCGTCGGGAATTCACATATGCAAATGTAGTGCTCCTGACGATAAAAGATGTTGTCCTAAGTTATAAAACATGAGTATTAGTAAATATAATGATGCTTAACATTAATAAATGATGTATTAGATAAGTTGTATAAGCATACTAAGCACACACGTGAGAGACGAATCGGGCGTGTGACGAAAGAACGTCGAAACGCCGTGCCAAGTGTTAATGAACTTAAAAAGTGTTTCAATTCAATTGAAATGAATATTATAAGATATAGAATGGATTTAATATAAAACCAATAAGTAGTCCTAGCAAGACTTAAGCACTTGAATGAACTTCGAGTTTGACTAAGAAGAAATATAGTGAGTTATAAGTCTAAAGTTAACACAATCAAATTGAACATTGTGTATTGATTAATAGGAAGAGTTATAAGATGTAGATTAAATTTTACATTACAACTACTATACGTTTCTATGTGACTAATAAATGATGTGAATGATTATATAATTGTGTAGGGCAGGTGAAGTACAGATAACTGTAAGCTGTTAAACTGTTATTGGTAAACAACGATCAAGACAAGTCTTTCAGTTCCTATTTGCTATGTGAATTTGATCTTTATTGCAAAGAGCATTATGTGTTATACATATGTTGAATGTATGAAATATTAAAGTCAATTTATGACTACGTTGTTTAACTAAAACATGTTGATTGAGTAAGGAACTCAATCTTTATAATTGTTATATGAATTGTAGCATGTATGTAATGTTAGTCCGATTTTATGAGATATATGTTGAGCATGTTATTATGTGCTATGTGATGCATGAAAACTATTAGATTTTGCTGGGCTGTCGAGCTCAACCTTGCAAATAACAACTTTTGCAGGTTCAAGTTTCAAGGTAAAGTTATGTCTTACTTGAAAGATATAAATCAGATGTGATACTTAAAGAATTATATACTTTGGTTGAGTTATGATTATTTGAACCATGTTTAAGGTTCTGAACAATGTATAAATGTTGAACTGTAATAACATTTTGCGATATAAACTATTGTAGTATTAAAATAATTCTGAGATATTTAGATGTAAAGGTTGAAGGTTTTGGGAACGAGGATAGTTTGTAATAGAAAATTTTAATTATTTCGCAAATTTCAATGGTTGTATTATTGTTTAATGATGTAAAATTAGAGGTTGAATGTATTATTAACGACCGAAGTCGAGAATTAAACTATATGAATTTTGGGGTCGTTACATCACCGGGGTTATCACCGGTTTGAGCGGAGAGCAGACGTTGCTCAGGGTTACATCTAAGATTGGACTGCTTGTTAGTATGTCTCACTATCATCTGTGGGTGTGCCTGTCTACCTGTTGTTAGTTCCGGGTCTGAGGTATGAGTGCCTCGGCATGAGGTCTGAGCTTGAAGCTGATCGCATATGTTTGAAACAAACAATTCTAGAGTTATCGGCGAAACTGCAAAAGCATTCCTTGAGGCTATCACCAAGGATGGAGTCGCTACTCCCAGTGTTTTTTTTGGGACTGAAACTGAATGTCACGGTGTTATCGCCGAGAGAGAACTGTCCTCTCCGGTGTTGTTGCCGGTCTTTTGATCTACATACCTCGGGGTTATCTCTGAGATTAGAAATGACACTCCCGGTTTGTGTTCCAGGTTGGAACTGATGCTCTCTGTTTGTGTTTTGGGTTGGGCCCGAACTTCCTAGAGTATCCGAATGGGCCCGAACTTAGATAGTATCCGAATGGATGTCACCGCCTTCCGTGGTTATCTACGAAACACAAATCGCCCTCCTACAATGTCGATGTGAAGATGCGAGAAAATTTCGAGTGTCTACAAGCTCTGATACAAATTGTAACGACCCCAAAATTCATACAATTTAATTCTCAACTTCGGTCGTTAATAATACATTCAACCTCTAATTTTACATCATTAAACGATAATACAACCATTGAAATTTGCAGAATAATTAAAATTTTATATTACAATTAAAATTTTCTATTATTAACTATTCTCGTTCCCAAAACTTTCAACCTTTACATCTAAATATCTTAGAATCATTTTAATACTACACGAGATTACATCGCAAAACGATATTACAATTCAACATTAATACATTATTCGAAACCTTAAACATGGTTCAAATAATAATAACACAACCAAAGTGTATAAATCTTCAAGTATCACATCCGATTCATATCTTTCAAGTAACACATAACTTTACCTTGAACCTGCAAAAATAGTTATTTGCAAGGTTGAGCTCGACAGCCCAGCAAAATTTAACTATTTTCATGCGTCACATAGCACATAATAACAAGCTCAACATATAACATACATGCTACAGTTCATATAACAGGTATAAAGATTGAGTTCTTACTCAATCAGCATGCTTTAATCAATCAACATAGTCATAAATTGACTTTAACATTTCATACTTTCAACATATATATAACACATCATACTCTTTGTAATAAAGATTTAAAACAGTTAATCATCAAGTTCATATAACAAATAGGAACTAAAAGACTTGCCTTGATCGTTGTTTACCAATAACAGTTTAACAACTTACAGTTATATGTACTTCACGTGCCCTACACAATTATATAATCATTCACATCAACTATTAGTCATATAACAATGCATAGTAGTTGTAATGTAAACTTTAATCTACATCCTATAACCCTTCCTATTAATCAATACACAATGTTCAATTTGATTGTGTTAACTTTAGACTTATAACTCACTATATTTCATCTTAGTCACACTCGAAGTTCATTCAAGTGCTTAAGTCTTGCTAGGACTACTTATTGGTTTTATGTTAAATCTATTCCATATATTATAATATTAATTTAAATTGAATTGAAACACTTTTAAGTTCATTAACACTTGGCACGACTTTTCGATGTTCATTGGTCACACGCCCGATTCGTCTCTCATATGTGTACTTAGTATGCTTATACAACTTATCTAATACATCATTTACCACTATTAAGCATTATTATATTTACTAATATTCATATTTTATAACTTAGAACAACATCTTTTATCGTCAGGAGCACTACATTTGCATATGTACATTCCCGACGCCCTCCGATTACCTCCTTATACATATCAGTCCCACAAATGACAATTTTGACCCCTGTTACCAACCTTAAATTGAAAATCTTAAATAACGAAAGTTGTAGATCTATTCATCCTCGTTCCTGATCATCTTGAATCACCTCAATCGGAGTTCGTATGAAAATGTTATGGCCATTTTACTACAGGAGGTCAAAACAGTCTGACCCAGACTACTCTTCCGGCGCCGCGACTCGAGAACTAAGTCAGGCAGTGGCACTGTAGCATAAAATTGGCATTGTGGCTCTGATTTTGGTGCTATGGAACGGAGTTCTAGGTTTGGGTTTCGATTTTTTAGGTATTTGGTAGCGAAACTTCTGTAAACCGCACACTTTACGAAGAATGAGAACACAACAATTCTTAACGGTTTAATGGCTTCTAGTAACTAAATTAACATATATAATTTATGTAAATCATTAACAAGCATACACATACTAATTTAACACAACTTAAACAATAATTATAGAGAAGTTAAATCATTGAAACATTGTTTTTAAACAAACAAAACTCCATTTTTGATATTTCTTGACACAGTGAACACTGTAGTCATAATTATAACCCAAATTGATTTATTCTAACTACGTTGTCTTTGGTTCTTACCAAGTTAATATATTCAAAGTTCAATTTATCTATTAGCATACAATCATATATATTTTCATACCTATATTCACCATATTCATACATATATGTTCACTGACAGAAACCAATTATTTCTTGCAGACGTAGTTATCATGCAATTCTTTATCTAACACTAGTTCTAATCCTCATAACCACATACAATCATTATAATTTTATTGTATAGCAGCAATTACAGAAATTTGGACTTCATAGCAAGTATAAAACTCGTGAACATAGACGCTAAAACTCACGTCGTTAAAACACACACACACACACACATATATATATATATATATATATATATAATAAGGTTATAATCATGCCTTTTGTTGCTTAAGAAATCCCTGTTAATTGCAGACATTTCTCTCACCAGTCTTTCTCAAATTCTGACAAGTCTCTCTCAAAACTCTCTGTAACCATTTGAGAACTCTTTTCTTCTTTTCTTTTGTTAGTTATCAGTAAGCCAATACTCTATACATAAAAACAAAATAAAACCAACGCACGCCCATTTTAAAAAAAAATGACGCCTACTAATTACCCATATTCAATTTATTAGTTACCAAATTAATATATATATTTTATTTATTTAATTTATAATATTATAATTCAAAATTCAAAAGAAATCCAAAAGTCATAAGGCTCCGTTTGGAAAAACCCTTTTAAAATTAAACACTAAATATTTCAAATCATTTTTCTCTAACCGAAGCAATTAGCATAGACATACGAATAACGGTATTATTTTTAAAAATCATTGGTTTCATCATTTGATCCAATGTTTTTCAAGAAAATAGAAGTGCAAACATCAGCATGAAGTCAATAAATTTCAAAAGTCTAGTGTAGCTAGTAGATTTAGAATATCCAGGTATCCATCAACTTCAATCTTTACTTCATTACTTCATTACTTAACCATTCAACGTCATCAATGCTCTCTATACTATAACTGTTTTCTACCCAAAATAGTTCATCAAACTTACCGCACATTGGAAGTTCAGGAACTTGCCACAATAGTATGAGTTTAAGAACTTATCCTAGTCAGAAAATGGGCATCCATTTGTTGAGGGGTTAAAAGCATACCATATTATTATAAGTTACGAACTTACCATATGCATTAGTTTTAAGAACCACACCTAATCCTAATAATATCTGACTAATCTTAATAGTTTTTAACTATCAAATATACACATGAGAAAAGAATCACCTTTTCACCACACATACATTGATAGTGCGACACCGACATTCCAATGATTATCAATGTAATAAACTGAGTGCAAGCATAAAACCCTCGCCCATACAAAGGTTTGTACAACTCAGCCATCAGATGAGTCCTCAATTGAAATCCCACCTAACTCTATCTTACTCTTAACAACCTACCCTTAACTTGCTCAATACGAATTCCTCGTATCACATTATCTATAACTCCTCTTGAGTTTATCTTGTACTATATCATAGTACATTATCTTCATAGCATCAAGCTATAATTATTCAAACATTACAAACCATCTATCTTTTATAACTTAAACAGATCACGTCGTGATCTTATTCTATAATCATTTCCCTTAAAATTCTTTTCTTAACTCATGATCATTTTGTTTTACGATCCTCTTTATTTCCTTTTTCATCATTTACGATTTTATTTATGCTTTTAATCTTCTAGACTTTGTGTATTGATCATTATTCGTTATCTTTTGCTAATGGAGTTAGGTAACTCCCATTTCTTATCTTTATATCTCTTCAAGATTCTTCTTTCAATTCTCTTTTTTATAAAAAAATTATTCCTTTAAGAATTTCAAACTTCGTTTACATTGCTCAACATTTCATTCGAGTACTGCATTTACATCATATGTAACCACTTTCTATACTTGGTAAATATTGAGTCTCTAACAGTTTCAATATGGTACGCTGAGTGGTTTCCCACAAACAACCAATAAACTAGGTTCCGAATTGCTAGTTCGTATATACCTCCGCTCTATGAAGGAATAGTTTAGCCCAGATACCATACATCAACTATTAAAGAGTAAAATTGTACCATTCTTAAATATAACTTGAATTCTTAACTTCTTTATCATTCTCTTCTTATAGACATTATCTATTTATTATCACCTTACATCCTTATTATTGGAGTTGGGTAACCCCACTTTCATATTCCTTATAACTCTATGAGATTCTTCTTTGAATCCTCTCACGCATGTTTTAATCTCTTCTTTATATATTTCTTAAATTACTTCTTATTGTTCAAACTCTATTTGAGCTTATTCTTTCATTATTTGCACCTCTCTTCTCTAAGGTTATAGCCTAAGGTACTCTTACCTAAGGTTTCTAACCTATCAGCTCTGATACCAACTGTAATGACCCCAAAATTAATACAACTTAATTCTCGACTTCGGTCGTTAATAATACATTCAACCTCTAATTTTACATCATTAAACGATAATACAACCTTTGAAATTTGCAGAATAATTAAAATTTTCTATTATAATTAAAATTTTCTATTACAAACTATTCTCGTTCCCAGAACTTTCAACCTTTACATCTAAATATCTTAGAATCATTTTAATACTACAAGAGATTACATCGCAAAATGATATTATAATTCAACACTAATACATTATTCGGAACCTTAAACATGGTTCAAATAATAATAACACAACCAAAGTGTATAAATCTTTAAGTATCACATCTGATTCATATCTTTCAAGTAACACATAACTTTACCTTGAATCTTGAACCTGCAAAAATGGTTATTTGCAAGGTTGAGCTCGATAGCCCAGCAAAATCTAATAGTTTTCATGCATCACATAACACATAATAATATGCTCAATATATAACATACATGCTACAACTCATATAACAGGTATAAAGATTGAGTCCTTACTCAAGCAGCATGCTTTTTTAATCAATCAATATAGTCATAAATTGACTTTAACATTTCATACTTTCAACATATATATAACACATCATACTCTTTGCAATAAAGATTTAAAATAGTTAATCATCAAGTTCACATAGCAAATAGGAACTGAAAAGCTTGCCTTGATCGTTGTTTACTACTAATAGTCTAATAGCTTACAGTTATATGTACTTCATGTGCCCTACACAATTATATAATCATTCACATCAACTATTAGTTAAATAACAATGCATAGTAGTTGTAATGTAAACTTTAATCTATATCCTACAACCCTTCCTATTAATCAATACACAATGTTCAATTTGATTGTGTTAACTTTAGACTTATAACTCACTATATTTCTTCTTAGTCACACTCGAAGTTCATTCAAGTGCTTAAGTCTTGCTGGGACTACTTATTGGTTTTATATTAAATCCATTCCATATCTTATAATATTCATTTCAATTGAATTGAAACACTTTTAAGTTCACTAACACTTGGCACGGCGTTTCGACGTTCATTCGTCACACGCCCGATTCGTCTCTCGTGTGTGTGCTTAGTATGCTTATACAACTTATCTAATACATTAGTTATTAATGTTAAGCATCATTATATTTACTAATATTCATGTTTTATAACTTAGGACAACATCTTTTATTGTCAGGAGCACTACATTTGCATATGTGTATTCCCGACGCCCTCCGACTGCCTCCTAATTGCCTACCTTAAATTGAAAAACTTAAAAAACGAAAGTTGTAGGTCTATTCGTCCTCGTTCCTGATCATCATGAATCACCTCAATCGAAGTTCGTATGAAAATGTTATGGCCATTGTACTATAGGAGGTCAAAATTATCGACCTGACTATCGCTAGGCGTCATGACGTGAGAATTAAGTCGAGTATAGCACTTCTGTTGTGAAATTGGCGTTGTGGTGCTAATTTCGGCGCTGCGGCGCGGAGTTCTAGGTCGGGGCTCTGATTTTTGGCACTGAGGTGCCGAAACTTACAGAAACCGCACACGAAGAACAGAACCCAACAATTCTTAATGGTTTAATGGCTTCTAGCAGCTAAATTAACATATATAATTTATGTAAATCATTAACAAGCATACATATACTAATTTAACACAACTTAAACAATAATTTTAGAGAAGTTAAATCATTGAAACACTATTTTTAAACCAACAAAACTCCATTTTTGATATTTCTTGACACAGTGAACACTGTAGTCATAATTATAACCCAAATTGATTTATTCTAACTATGTTGTCTTCGTTTCTTACCAAGTTAATATATTCAAAGTTCAATTTATCTATTAGCATGCAATCATATATATTTTCATACCTATATTCACCATGTTCATACATCACTGAAAGAAACCAATTCTTTCTTGCAGACGTAGTAATCATGCAATTCTTTATCTAACACTAGTTTTAATCCTCATAACCACATACAATCATTATAATTTAATTGTATAGCAGCAATTACAGAAATTTGGAATTTACATCAAGTATAAAACTCGTGAACATAGACGCTAAAACTCACGTTGTTAAAACACATATCGATATATATATATATATATATATATATATATATATATATATATATATATATATATATAATGGTTATAATCATATCTTTTGTTGCTTAAAAAATTACTGCTAATTGCAGAGAATTCTCTCACCAGTCTTTCTCAAACTCTGACAAGTCTCTCTCAAAACTCTATGTAACCTTCTGAGAACTCTTTTCTTCTTTTCTTTTGTTAGTTATCGATAAGCTAATACTCTATAACGTAAAAACAAAATAAAATCAACGCATACGCCCATTTTAAAAAAAAAAGCGGCCTCTACTAATTACCCATATTCAATTTATCAGTTACCAAATTAATATATATATATATATATATATATATTATTTATATTTTATTTATTTAATTTATATTATTATAATTCAAAATTCAAAAGAAATCCAAAAGCCATAAGGCTCCGTTTGGTAAAACCCTTTTAAAATTAAGCACTTAATATTTTTAAGCCTTGTTTGGGAAACTAAATTAAAGTCCTTTACTTTATTTTAATAAATCCTTTATAATATAGTTATTTGTCATACTTAATTCTAATAACAATTTATTGAATAAATCATTTAATCATTATAAACTCTCTAACATTAAATTAAATTAGAGTATTATCTCATAACAATTAATTTCCTTAACCCATTAATTATTTATTAAACAAATAATTAACCAAATCAACTCAAATCAAATTAAACAAATATTTATTCAACAATAAACAAATATTTATTCAACAATAAACACATCCATTAAATATTTATATAATTCAATAAATATTTATAATTACAATTAAAATTTTGGATTGTTACATTAATCACACCGTAATAAGAATTTCAATTATTAAATTCTTATTTTAGTAACTTATGAAAATTCAGGTTGTCACAACAGTAGCCGACTTTAGCCCAACTAACATGAATTTCACCCACCAAATAGTGAATTTAACACAAACAATTGGTATAAAACTATTACAAACACGTTTGCTAACATATTCAACCAATTAGAACAATTTAACAACAACTAAAACTAGTTTAATTTCTCAAATTTCATGTTTTCATATAAAAACTCAATTTTTTATATCCTTCACGAAAATCAACACTATAAACACAATTCTTGTCCAAATTGCTTCGTTCAAATTACGTTATGTTCGTTTATTAATGAACTAGCATAATCAACCCTCAATTTAAAGTTTAGCATAAGAATTGACCATAAAAATTAGTACTTACATAAGCCATATAAGAAAATATTCATAACAACATACACTTTAATTATCTTTCCTACTTTTAACTGTAATTAGCATACAAATTCCTTGTTTAAACATAAACTCTAATCATCATTAACACAGATAATCACCATAATCAGTTGTAAAGCAACATTTTGAAAGAAATAGAATTCATAGAACTTGAGATTTTATGCTGTAAATTCATATATATATATATATATATATATATATATATATATATATATAATATTCAAGATATGAACAATACCTTCAATAAGCTTGATAATTCTTGCTAATCAACTGAAGTTGCTGTGAATTTCTTAGGTTTCCTCTCAATCTCTCTCAATTCTCTCTGTCTTTGTATTCTTACGCTTTTCTTTCTTTGGCTCAGTCTTAGACCACAGACGTAAACAAACAAGTATGCGTAAACAAAAAAATTGATATAGCCTTAATAATCATAATAACTATTATCAGTTACCAAAATAACGTATAGATTATAATTATATTGAATTTATTATTTTAATTTATTTAATTTATTCTATTTATATTATTTAAATTCAAAAATTAATAATCCAAAAGTCATAAGGCTTTGTTTGGCAAAACCATTTAAATATTAAAGACTTAATATTTTAAGCCTTGTTTTATTTAAATCAATTTAAAACTACTTTAATTATTTTAATAAACAATTTAGTTTATACTTTATAATCACATATCCTTTATTTGGATTTCCATATCCAACATTAATCAAATAAATTAATTATAAACACTATATTTTAAATAAATTTCCCACTTTAACAACTATCACAAAATTATAATTTCATACTAATTTTATTTAATAATTTAACATACCAATTGAACTTATTAATCAACAATATAACACCTCATGTTATATTACAACTATCTAAATTATAATTTAATTTAGAATATTATCTAATAAATTTATATTTATAAATATTTACTAACAAACATCACATCAATAAAATATTTATTCAACAATAAACACCTCAAATAAATATTTATATAATTCAATAAATATTTAAAATTACAATTTGAAATTCTGGATTGTTACATCCTTCCTTCCTTACAAGGATTCTGTCCCCAGAATCACAACTCAAACAATCAAATCGCAACTCAAACAATCAAATCGTCACATTTTTCCCTCCTTGTAAAGAGTCTGTCCCCAGAATCGAAGACACAGACTAAACAAATAACTCAGGGTAATTCTTCATCATTTCCGCTTCGAGTTCCCACGTAGCCTCTTCGACATTGTGGTTCCTCCATATCACCTTCACAAAAGGTATCACTTTATTCCTAAGCACTTGTTCTTTCATGTCGACTATTTAGATAGGAATCTGTTCATATGACAAATCTTTACTGAACTGCAATGGTTCATACTTGATCACATGTTTGTAATCAGGTTTATACGTTCGCAACACTGATACATGAAAAACGTTGTGAACGTGTTCTAATTCTGAAGGTAAAGCTACCTTATAAGCTACTTCTCCCACTCTACCTAGAATCTCAAAAGGTCCAATAAACCTTGGGCTTAGCTTTCCCTTCTTGCCGAAATGAATTTTTCCCTTCCAAGGAGAAACTTTCAGGAACACAAAATTTCCTGCTTCAAATTCACGATTCTGCCTGTGTTGATCAACATACTTCTTCTGTCGATCTTGAGTAGCTACTAGTCTTGCTCGGATTAGTTTGATAATTTTAGTGGTCTGCTGTACTAGTTCTGGTCCTAGCAGTTGACGTTCACCAACTTCATCCCAACATAGTGGAGTTCTGCATTTTCTTCCGTATAATTCCTCTTATGGCGGTATGCCAATGCTTGCATGGTTACTGTTATTGTATGCAAATTCCACCAACGGTAGATGATTATCCCAGTTTCCTTTGAAATCTGTGATGCATGCTCTAAGCATATCTTCTAGCGTCTGAATTGTTTGTTCACTTTGCCCATCGGTTTGTGGATGATATGTTGTACTCATCTTCAATTTTGTTCCCATGCATTCTTGTAATCTCCTCCAAAAATTTGATGTGAACCTCGGGTCCCGACCTGACACTATTGATATTGGAACTCTATGTCTTGAGACGATCTCGTTGACATATAGTTTCTCCAGCCGATCAAGATTAAATCTAATCTTTATTGGCAAAAAGTGTGCTGATTTTGTCAGTCTGTCCACCATTACCCATATCGCATCGTATCCTTTCTGAGTCGTTGGAAGACCTTCCACAAAATCCATTGTGATATGCTCTCATTTCCATTCCGGTATTTCCAATGGTTGAAGTAATCCGATTGGCCTTTGATGCTCTGCCTTCACTCTCTGACATGTTAAGCACTTTGTAACGCATTCTTCAACGTCTCTTTTTATATTTGGCCACCAAAAATGTCGCTGCAAATCTTGATACATCTTCGTACTTCTCGGATGAATTGAATATCTTAAGCTATGAGCTTCTGTCAAGATGTCTTCTTTAATATCATGTACTACTGGAACCCAAATTCGTTCCTCGAATCTTAGCATTCCCACAGTATCAAGCTTATACTTCACCTCTCTACCTTAGACCACACTTTCCCTTATTTTTCTGCATTCTTCATCTTGTAGTTGGGCATTCTTCACCTTGTCCACCAAAGTTTGACTAGCTTCCATCTAGTATAATCTTTCATCGGATTCTTTTGGAAATTTGATTTCCAACTCCAGCCTTGTCATTGCTGAAATGAGCTCATCCTTATCGGTTAACAGCATCAACTTTTCTCGGCCTTTCCTACTCAAGGCATCTGCAACTACGTTTGCTTTACCTGGATGATAAAAGATTTCACAATCATAATCTTTTATCAATTCCATCCATCTCCTTTGACGAATGTTCAGGTCCTTCTATGAGAAAATATACTTCAGACTCTTATGGTCTGTGTAGATCTCACATTTCTCTCCATAGAGATAGTGTCTCCATATCTTCAGAGAAAATACTACTGCTGCCAACTCTAAATCATGAGTTGGATACATTTTCTCGTAGTCTTTCAATTGCCTTGATGCATATGCAATGACTTTGTCGTTCTGCTTTAGGACACATCCTAAACCCTTGTGTGACGTATCACTATACACCACAAAATTTCCTGTATTATCTGGAAACGACAACACAGGTTCCAGACTTAACTTCTTTTTCAATTCTTGAAAACTTTCTTCACACTTCTCCGTCTAAACAAATTTTACAACTTTCCTTGTCAAATTTGTCAACGGAGTGGAAATCTTAGAAAAATCCTGAATAAACCGTCTGTAATAACCTACCAATCCCAAGAAACTTCTCACTTCTGATGGAGTTCTTGGTTGTTCCCAATTTATCACAGCTTTGACTTTTGATGGATCCACTAAAATTCCATCCTTATCAATTACATGCCCAAAAAATTATACACGTTCCAGCCAAAACTTATATTTAGAGAATTTTGCGTACAACTTTTCTTTTCTTAACGTCTCCAGCGTCAGACGTAAGTGTTCCACATGTTCTTCTTGAGTTTTGGAGTACACCAAGATATCATCGATAAATACCACCATAAACTTGTCTAAAAATGGTTTAAACTCCCTATTCATCAAATCCATGAACGCTGCAGGGGCGTTTGTCAAACCAAAAGACATCACTAAAAATTTGTAATGTCCTTACCAAGTTTGGAAAGTCGTATTCGGTACATTCTCCTTTCTTACTTTCAGTTGCTGATACCCACTTCTCAAATCTATTTTTGAGAAGTATCTAGCACCCTTCAATTGATCAAACAAGTCATCTATTCTTGGCAACGGATATTTGTTTTTAATAGTGACTTTTTTTAATTCTCTATAATCAATGCAAAGACGCATTGACCCATCCTTCTTCTTCACGAACAACACCGGTGCTCCCCACGGTGACACACTCGGCTGAATGTACTTCTTGTCTAACAGTTCTTGCAGTTGCACCATTAATTCTTTCATCTCTACCGGAGCCATTCTGTACGGGGCCTTTGATATTGGAGTGGTTTCTGGCGCTAAGTCAATTACGAATTCAATCTCTCGGTCAAGCGGAAGTCCTAGAAAATCTTCCGGAAACACATCCACAAATTCCCTAACCACTGGTATTTCCTCCAATTTTACACCCTCCTTCTTTTGAGTATCGACTATGTAAGTTAAATACCCTACATAGCCTTGACTCAACAACTTCTTAGCCTATATAACCGTCAGACACCTCATTTATCTACGCGATTTGCTACCATGAAAAACTACCTTTGACGGGGTCATAAGGTTTATACACTTCTTTTGGCAATCAATTATCGCTCCATAATTGAATAGCCAATCCATTCCCAATATATCGTCAAACTCTCCAAGTTTTATCGGGATTAAATCTATTGTCATAACATTCCCCTTAATATTCACCCTACAGTTCTTGAATACGAACCTAAGAAGAATCACTTCCCTATTCGCAATTTCAATGTTTAAAGGGAAATTCAACTCTTCACTAGGTATTTCTAACCTCTTAGCAAATTCATCAGATATAAACGAGCAAGTAGCACCCGAATCAAATAATACATATGCATTTATATCATTGATGGGGATAATACCTGACACGACATCTTTTGATTGTACCACATCCTGCACCGTCATGTTGAAGGTTCTTATTGTGGGCTTATTTGTTAACGTTGGCCCAGCAATAGTCAGTGTACCTCCACTAGCATTTCCCTTGCTTCCATTTGTCTCACCAAATTTCTTCTTTGGACACTCGCGAGCAAAATGATCCTTCGACCCGCAGGTGTAGCAAGCACTCTTCTTGGATTGAGTGCAATTTGGGGCAATGTGACCCTCCTGGCCACAGTTAAAGCATGCCCGCTTTCCCCTTAAGCACATACCCGTGTGAAACTTCCTGCATGTAGCACATGCGTCAATCTTCTTCCTCTGTTGGTTACCTTGCTGATTTCCAGCTCCCGCATTTGCATTCCACTTTCTCTTCAAATTGTTCTTGCCATTTTCACCATTACTACCTCCACCATTTTTAGCTTCACCTTCATTCTTCTTCTTTCTCTACTCTTGGTTGTGTTTTGCTACAGCCTCACCTCCACTCTCAGTGAGAATTGCTTTCTCAAGAACTGCTAAAAACGTCTTTAACTGGAACAAGGAAACCCTGTTGTACAACTAGGGCTTCAGTCCCTGCTCGAACCTTCTTGCTTTGCGTTCATCAGTATTCACTTGATATGGTGCAAACCTCGCTAACTCGTTGAACCTTGCTGCATATTTCGACACTGTCATTGTGCCCTGCTTCAATTCCAGAAATTGCACCTCCATCTGGTTGTTTGAGCTTTCTAGGAAATAGGTCTCAAAAAATATTTCCTTAAACCTTTCCCAAGACATTACCCCTTGACCTCCTCAGTATTTATTGGCTTGCCACTAATAACTCGCCTCTGCTTTCAACATGAATGTTGCAAAAGCAGTCTTCTGGTTATCATCTACCCTAACAACATCGAAAACTTTCTCTATTTCCATGATCCAGGTCTGTGCCTCAATCGGATTCATGGACCCTTGGAATTCTGGTGGCCCAACCGCCTTGAAATCCTTAAATGTTACAGCTTGATTCTGTGGCTAATTTTGTAATTCTCCTGTCAGTAGCGTTATAAATTGCTGAACTGGATTATCCTTAGCATTGTTGTTATTCTCAAGGTTCCTTTGTCGTGGTTGGCGTCTTGGAGACATTTTCTGTTAAAATACTCCCATTAGATTCTATTCAACCTTTTAAGTATTACGTACTTAAGTTGCACACTATAAAAGATTATCACGTAACACATAACACTTTTGAATAAAACAATAACTTTTATTCATTTATAATCTTTTAAAAACATCAAAACAATAGCATCACTGCCATTTACATTACTTTCCTGAACTATAACAGTTTCAGGACAACTACATCATCATCACATCCCATTGGTTATATCATACCTGGAATGTATATCTTATTTACTCACTGATCACATAATAATTACATTTATGACGTTCTATTAAAATGCTACATAGCCTTACGACGCTCCTCTTCCATAATTCGGAACATTGTTCGGTGATCTAATATGTATGATGGCAGCGTCTCGAATTGAATAGGATAACACATGACCCGATCTTGAGCTTGATTGATCACGGTGTTGAATACGTTATTCGTCTCTTCCATCTTCATCCTCTTTGTTAGTGCGTCTCTCTCTGCCATTCCGGCTCGTTGATAAGCTTCATCATATGCGTCCTCAACTCTTGCCCTCTTTATAGCTTCCTCTTTCAACTTGTTCTTTAACTCCGTAATCTTTGCTATCATTCGCTTGTTCTCTCCTTCAGTGTGGACCAGCTTCTCTTCAACGTTATTCAGGTGTTCCTCTCGATCTTGGATCTCGTTGTCCTTCTGTGCCATCGAGGTCTGTTGTTCAGCTACTATCTCTTGTAACTCCTCGACGGTATCTTAAAGTTCCACATTGCGGTTGTAATAACCCGAGATTTTCTATATAAAATAAATAAGAAATTGTGCGTATAAATTTTTTTTTTATTTAATGACGAGACTAAGTGTCAAGTAAAGTGAATGATAAATGCGAATACATTTATTACTTGAAAATTAGAAATAATTTTGAAATTATTAATTTCCACAAATTATATGGTAATAAATTTCGTAGTTCAAAATGTTTTTATTAATTATTTTCCATGAAAACATGATTGGAAATAATATATGAAGTGATAATTAGATTTATATAATAAATATTTTATTATATGAATTGTTCGAATATTTAATTTAATTATTTTAACTTGATTATTGATGTTGTGTACGTAAGAATAAGTCGGACATGAGATCCAAACTCGGATTGGGATTATGATCAAGAGATGAGAATAATAATATTATATTATTTATATAATGATTTTACAAATACCATAATTATGTACCGGGTATGTGCTTGACAGACAGAATAATATTGAAAGAATGACGGTCCAATTAGGTCATAGCATATTACCGTCTTTGTGAAACCCCTAATTATTAAACTCGCTTATGGGATATTTACGAGTAAGTATCGTGTATATATGAAATTACCGTGAATAAGAATATCGGTAATTAGAAGAAACCCTAATTATCACAGTAACGTCGATAATTAGGACAAACCCTAATTATTATAACCTTAACCGGTTAAAATTAGAAACCGTAACGACTGTGTTAGTAACATACACAGATAATTAAAGAACCATTAATGGTCAATTAGAAACCCTAATTGATGACGTTGAGAAACCATAATTTTAATTACCGGGTTTAATTTCGATGTTACTGTATAAGTGTTTTAATTTACCAAAGGATAGAAGTTAATTGGTAAATTATAAGAATTAAATCTAGTGATTAAATATTACATTTAATAGCTTTGTACAAGATTGCCCATACACTCTTAAACAAAGCCCAACCATCACCCATAACAAATCAGAAGCAAGAATCAAGATTTTTTGGCAAAAAGGGTATAAGAACACTAAACCTAGAAATCCTTTGATTCGATGTTATTTGATGCAATTGATTGTTTAAAGTTGTGTAATAGAATGTTAATTGATGATATGGGTTGATAAATCAAAGACCCATAACATCAAAGTGCACGAATTTGAAGATTTAAGCAAGTTAGAAAAACTGAATTCTGTTATTTTTCACCAAATGTCAGAGGCCATAACTCTTTGCTCGGTCATGAGTTTTGTTCTTTAAAAGTTTTTATGTGTAGCCTGATATGTGGTCTTTAATCTACAAAAAGAATCAAGTCCATATCATGTATAGATTAGAAGTTATAGATGGTCAAACATGGTTGAATCGATCATAATAAACTATTTTTAGGCGATCAGAATGGGGTCATTGTCGTCCACTTTTTGTTCTTTAAAAGGTCTGGGCTTTTGATATGTTGTAGTGCGAAGTTAGGAAGCCATAGGCTTTGGAATGACCTCATTCCGACCTCGGATGAGGGAATTACGGTGATTGGAAGGAAATGTGTCAAATTTCTCAAAACCGAAAGTCGGCGAATGGATGTGCTATTTGGGACACTGTTTGATCGCTTAATGTTTCCAAAACCTTCTGGGCTTTTTGTATGTTATATTACAATCAATAAGCTTTCCATAGACTCAAATGCATTAAATCCGATATCGGAGGAGAGAGTTATGACATTTCAAAGTGGTAGTGTCAAAACTTCCCAACAAGTGCGGTGCAGTCCATTTGAACGGAATTTCTGGGCTGATGTGTTCGGAATTTGGAAATTGTCAAAGAATAAAAGTTGTAGCCCCGTGGTTAGCTTCGTGTGGGCTCAAGAATCGCTCAAAATGTTTTAAAATGAAAGAGTTATGACCGTTTTAGCGAAAGAGGGTAAAGCTGAAACGAGATTGAAAAGCTCATATGAACGTCCCACTTTTGACGACTGCTTTTTGGGCTACCTAATGAACCCGAATTGGGTAATTCGTATTTTTAAAAATAGTCTTACATACCATGTATAACATATCCAAAAATCAGATTAATCGGAGTTATGAGCAATGCGTTAGAAAATCGCAGAAAGTGAGCTATTGAAAAATTAGTATAAACCAAGTTCCACATCGACTAAATTGAGAACTTCACCATTTTCTAAACCTATAAATAGAAGGGCTTGGCCTTTGTTTCATTCACCAACAATAAGGTCTCCAATTTTTGAGAAAGGCTTTTGTTGTGGGAGAACTTTTATAAAGATCTCCTTAGTTAAATTTTAGGCGTGGAAGTGCGTATTCATTCTGTGAAATTAGATATTTAGGGTGTGTTTCTTATTTAATTTTTGTAATGTTATTATTTTTAATTGTTAGTTAAAGTTTGAATTTTTGAAGTTTAGTTAGTGTTGTTAATAAACTAGTTAGTTTACTATGTTTATTTTGGCTTGGAATTGATTATGTAAATGAGTTATTTGTGATGACTTTTAATATTTTGTGATGAATTTCATTAATTAATAATTATTAATGATATTAAAGTTATTTAATGATTATATTAAATAATTTAGTTTAAAAATGATTTTAATATTATAAAATCATTTTAAATGAAAATAAGGTATTTAAAAATATTTGAAGTTATAAAATATAACTTTTAATATTTAAATGATAATTTCATTAATAATTAAATATTAATGATATTAAGATAATATTAATGATATTTAGTTTATTTAATGATTAATATTAAATAAATAGTTTAAAAATGGTTTACTTATTTAAAACCATTTAAAGAGGATATTAAGGATTTAAAATATTTTAAGTTATAATTAATGACTTTTAATATTTGATAAATAGTACATTAATATTTAAATATTAATGGTAATTATTTGGGTAATATAAATGTTTTAAAATAGTTTGAGTTATTATAAATAACTTTTATATTTTAGCAATGGTTTCATTAATAGTTTAGTATTAATTAAACTATTAATGATAATGGAATTGTTTAATGTTTAAATCATTTAATTATGATTCCGATATTTGAAAGTTATAAATTTTACCAAACTAGTGACTTGAGAACCGATTATGAAGTTCGAATTTGAAGAAGAACACCTATAGTAATGCTTATATCACTATAGGCCCTTTAGTGACAGATTTAAATTATTTTAAAATTTTCAATTTAAAAATTATGAAAATGATTAAAAATAAGATGTCCGATATTTACTGATGTTGAGGTATAGAATAAGAGTCTTAGACTCATATTTACCCGATAAAAGTCATCGATCGCAGACAAATGTCGACCTTATAAAAGAAAGAAAAGACTACTTTGTAAGAGCATGGATGAGATATTTGAAAATGTATAAAAATATTTCAAGTATAGAATATGAACTAAAAGTATGATCACCGTGATTATGTGATTAGACTATGTCTTTGAATCGTAATAGATAAGACTTATGTGTTAAGATATATTGTTCTAATCGAACGAATGATCCGATTATTGATAGGTTGTGATAAAGAGATAAAACCTAAGTTGAGATTTGTAATCGTTGAATCGTGCAAGTATCCTACCTTTGCATTTTCTTTATGCAATGGACATGAGTAAGAAGTTTCGTAATTATTCTATTCTGCATGCATTATGTACGCTTTGATTATCAACATGTTAGCTCGGATATATATTCTGCTCATTGATTTCTATAAATGGTTATACAAGTGTCCCCACTTGGATAATCATGGCATTTGTTCACATGTTGATACACCTTTGTCAATTACCCGTATATATATGTTGAATTACATATTATTGTTGAGCAAGATTAAAACCTTCTGGGTTTGGAACTGTGCATGTATGAACATCCCTATATGGGAAGATTTTTTGCAAGTGCGATAGAGTGAGCGATGAATTTCGTTCAAGTTATGTAGTATTGATCAATACAGGTACAATCGTGGTTTGATCACCCTCCGTGCCCGTAAGTTATGACGGTTTGAGGATAGAATTCCGCTAAACCTTTTAGAAAATGAAAAGAATGTTCATAGTATGATTCTTAAACCCTATTCATGGGTAGAGCCAGAGCCAAATTTAAATAATTTGGAAGATAGTTGTTATGTGAATTTTTATCAAGATAAATTACTTCACAACTTTCGATTCGTTATAGAAGTGTTATGTAAAGAGAATACTTATATTCTTTCAAATTTATATATAATTGATATTACTTGTTTGGGCACTTAAATGCTCATCCTTGCTTAAATTAAATGTTTTTAGTTATGTATGAAACAACTTTGAAGGCTCGAGCACGAACAAAGGAAAAGGAAAGTCGATTGAATAAGTGTGTATTATGAGTTAATGGTTATAGTTGTATTGGTATCTATTCAAGTATTGTAAGGAATGTATTTGAAGGTCACGTGCACAGGGAAGTAAACTTTGATGTATGTAAATTAAGTTCGAATGTATTATTATTTAGTATTATTCAGCTTAAAGAAATGGTATCGTGGAGAACCGAGTTCGGGTTTCAAGTACCTGGATTTGGGGTCGTCACAGCGGTCGTATACTTTGTCGTACATATGAGCAGCTATCGAGTTAAGTTGAATCTCTTCCTCCTCTTTCTCCTCATCCTCATCCGTCTGTGGCAGTTCAATGGGGTCCTCCTCGTCCATCTCTATCTCATCGTCCTCACCACATATTCTCTCATGCTCAACTATTGTGACCAACGGAGTTGTTTCCCGTGACAGTAGTTGTTCCCAAAGCACCTGAATATCTCGAGGCTCCTCCTCTCTAGGCATCTGGGATCCTTCCTCCCTAGCCTGACTGGATCCTCCCATATTAGCCATCCTGTCAACCAAATTTTAAGTTTTAATTACTAATCATTACTACTCGACACTCACGAGCACATAAGTTATAATCACATAAACACATAAGTATTTTATTACTTCTTCCTTAAAACTCGATAAAAATTCATCATCACTATCTTTTCAAAGGCTACTTCTAAGGCTTTTCCCCACCTAAGGTTCATAATCTAAAGCTTTGATACCAACATGTGACACCCCCAAATCTAGGTTCTTCATTCCCACAAGATTTGGTGTTCACTTTCCATTCATTCATACTATCTACCCAAATATAATAAAATTAAATCATAAATCCTCCCTCTAAAAGGCTTACATCATCAAATAAAAATCTTCCCAGGTTGTCTAACATTAATCATCATTCAAGTGCGAAAATAAAAATTATTACATCACATCATTAATTAAAAGTCTATCATCACAACAATAAATGACATTACAAGTCTTCATCACTTGTACATTTTTCCCTTTCCTTTGCTAGTTGAAGGCTCATCTACCTTCTCAACTTTAGCTGCAACAATTATATTTAAGCAAGAGTGAGCAAAACAGATGCTCACTAGATATAGCAATGAATCAACAAGATAGTAATAACTGCCAATGAAATAGGCTCATCAAAACTGAATAGTACTCTATCAATGATACCCAAAGACTGAAATCAAAATGTGGAATATATGTATCTGAGGGTCATAAGACCACGAACTATATCCATAGTTGTAAGTAATCTTTCAACTCTAACTTTAACAGTCATAAGACTATAAGGACTCCTCGTACTTAGGGGGATCAGCCCTTCGTACAATGTATTGTGCATAAACATTTCGACACTAAGCGTAATTTATCCCCTAATAATAGGGTTGTTCATCTCAGTATTTAGAGTACAAGTCTGCACCAAAGTACGTTTGGTTTGGATACATTTCAAGGGTAATTTAGAATTCAACGGTCATCAACTTAGGATTAGGTGAATACAATATTGATAACGTCATGCTATGGAATAATCATAACTGAATCGACATTGTAAATTTAGATCATGCTTTAGGAATAAACTAATAGCATAAACATCGAATAATTATAATGTACCTTGCTTGAACAATATTAAGCCAAGGTTATTTAGAATTGAGTACTAAGCATGCATAACAAATAGTAATTTAAACGATAAAACTTGTTCAAGATGAGTATATCAGAATATGTAAGCTTGCATGCTAGATAACAAGTTAAAGACAAGAATAACTTTTTCAATATTACAATAAGATTTAGAAATCATAAACAAACTAAATGCAAGAACTTGCTCAATCGTAAGAATAAACTTGCACAATGTAATAAATGAACTAGCTCAACGAAAGTGTAGAGTTAGAAAACTTTCTCAATTGTAAAAGTAGAGTTAAAGAGCTTGCTCAATGTAAAAAGATAAGTTTAGAAACTTGCCTCGAGCGTAAGCTATAATATTACACTCACATTCACCTACACATAGGTTTAAAACCACAATATCTCTTAGACATACTAAAATACCATAGCATATGCATTTCTAGTTAGACTTGTTACTTCAATACAATTCTTATGCTACCATATACATTTCAGAATTTCCAAGTGTTAACATCACAACACATATCTAACATTCATTTTATAAACTAAATTATCACATAACACGTTCATAACTTATAATCATTTGAAACTTTGAAACTATTAACCACCTAACACGATTCTGTTTTAACCATGTTATTACATGTTTGACACCTTAACACAACCTTAGACCAAGCTATAGGGGTGTTTCAAGGTCTACATGAAGAAGAAAAAAAAGCTGTCTCAGATTGTAGGGTATGGCGTAAATGCCATACACAAAGCTCGGATGTGTGCTTGGCTACTGTGGTAGTAATGTATGCCATTTCGACCTTAACTTATTTCAACAAGACCAAAGGTCAAAGATGAGAACGTAAATCGGCTATGAATAAGAGCTTTACTTTTAGCCCAACTAACACGAATTTCACCCACCAAACAGTGAATTTAACACCAACAATTGGTATAGAACTATTACAAACATGTTTGCTAACATATTCAACCAATTAGAATAATTTAACATCAACTAAAACTAGATTAATTTCTCAAATTTCATGTTTTTATATAAAAACTCAATTTTTGATATCCTTCACAAAAATTAACATTGTAAACACAATTCTTATCCAAATTGCTTCGTTCAAATTACGTTATGTTCGTTTCTTAATGAACTAGCATAATCAAGCCTCAATTTATAGTTTAGCATACGAATTGACCATAAAAATTAGTACTTACATAAGCCATATGGGAAAATATTCATAACAACATACACTGTAATTATATTTCCTACTTTTAACTGTAATTAGCATACAAATTCCTTGTTTAAACATAAACTCTAATCATCATTAACAGAGATAATCAGCATAATCAGTTGTATAACAACATTTTGAAAGAAATAGAATTCACAAAACTTGAGATTTTATGCCGTAAATTCATATATATATATATATATATATATATATATATATACACACACACACATATATGTATAATATTAAAGATATGGACAATACCTTCAATAAGCTTGATAATTCTTTCTAATCAACTGAAGTTGCTGTGAATTTCTTAGGTTTCCTCTCAATCTCTCCCAATTCTCTTTGTCTCTATAATCTTACGCTTTTCTTTCTTTGGCTCAGTTTTAGACCATAGACGTAAACAAACAAGTATGCGTAAAGAAAAAAACTGATATGGCCTTAATAATCATAATAACTATTATCAGTTACCAAAATAATATATAGATTATAATTATATTTTATTTATATTATTTAAATTCAAAAATTAATAATCCAAAAGCCATAAGGCTTTGTGTTTGGTAAACCCCTTTAAATATTAAAGACTTAATATTTTAAGCCTTGTTTGGTTTAAATCAATTTAAAACTACTTTAATTATTTTAATAAACAATTTAGTTTATACTTTATAATCATATATCCTTTATTTGGATTTTCATATCCAACATTAATCAAATAAATTAATTATACACACTATATTTTAAATAAATTTCCTACTTTAACAACTATCACAAAATTATAATTTCATTATAATTTTATTTAATAATTTAACATACAAATTTAACTTATTAATTAACAATATAACACCTCATGTTATATTACAACTCCCTAAATTATAATTTAATTTGGAATATTATCTAATAAATTTATATTCATAAATGTTTACTAACAACCATCGCATCAATAAAATATTTATTCAACAATAAACACCTCAAACAAATATTTATATAATTCAATAAATATTTAAAATTACAATTTGAAATTCAAGATTGTTACAAATAACTTATAGCTTATTGGTTAGAGAGAAAAAGCTACAAAAGCTAGAACAAGTTAGCCTTTGTTAATTCAAGAAGCAAGAAGAAGGTTAAAGCTTAATCAAGTGATTATCAATGGTAAGAACCTAAACCATGAATCTCTTTCTCTTCAATTTTTAGAGAAGTGAGTAGTGGTAGGATTTGTATGCTAAGAAGAAGTAGGAATGATTAATCAAAGGACTTAAGTCTTAATAAGCTATGAATAACTACTTTGTTCATAGTTAAGTTATGAACTAAGGAAGAACTTGTAAGACTTGTAATATGTATATATAAATGAAATTTGTATGATTAAAAGATGAGAGGATGATGGTTAGAAGACTTAACTATGATAAGTCATGTGAAGTAAAATCATAAGTAGTTTATACTTTTATAAGTTATAAACTCATGAAGAACAAGTAATAATTTATCATATAAATAAGTTAATGAAATATGTATGTTAAGATGTTAATATGATGGATAGAATCCATTTGAAACAATAAACAAATCATTAGTCACGAAGTTATGCCGGAATTCACATGATTAGACGATAATCGTCGAATTCGTGAAATTCTCGGAATGGAAGTCAAATTTTGACGTTGAGCTCAGACACATTGGTTTTCAATGGAGTATAGTCTCATTTGGAATTATAGAGTTGTGGACTCAAAAATCACTGAATTCTGACTTAGAACGAAGAAACGAGCGTTGAACGTTCACAACCGTTTATCATTTTTGTTAAAATGAACTAATAGGTGAATTTTTAGTTAACGGATTCGAAAATGGAAAATTCTTGCATAAACACGTAGAGTGTGTAATTTGTGAGCTAATGGCTTTTGAACAAGCCAATTCGGACTTATAACGAAGAAGTTATGCGTCCAGGAAATTCGTTTGTGTAATAAAACTGTCAAAACTATCTGGTACTGAGGTCTGGCGTCGCAGTGCCAAACAAAGCACACGGAGTGGCGCCGCAACGCCAAAGTGTCCAAGAACTACTAAAGTCTCACGCTGCAGCGCGATTGAATGAACTGGGCATGGCACCACAACGGCAAGGCCGGTTCTTGCCAATGATGACGAGTGGCCAGCAGTATTGATTCTTAGATATATGTCAAGCGCCGCATCGCCAAAGACTAAGTGAAGCATAGAGAGGGATGTTTTTAAATGTAAAGTAAAGGAGAAGTAAATGAAGAGTGAATTAAATCCTTAATTAACTTAATGTAACATCATTACGGATGTTATAAACCTTAAGTATAACACTAAAGGTTGGAGGTAAGTCAATTGAATGTGAATGTGAACGGTATGCAATAAGTGTACGTAACCAATGACGATCGAGTTTCTATTGATAATGTAAGAATTTTAGTAAGACGTGAGGAAGGATGATTAACTCGAAATGAGTTGTATTAATGAAGTAAATCCACTTAAGACATAGAAGAGAAAGAAGTTGGTAAGAATGATGTAAATTATAATGGTAAGCCGGAACCAATAATAACAAATCTGATACATGATTAGATTGAGAAGAAGGGTAAGATTCATTAGGAACCATGTGTGACACCCCCAAATCTAGGTACTTCATTCCCACAAGATTTGGTGCTCAGTATTCATACATTCATACTATATACCCAAATAAAATAATAGTTAAACCATAAATCCTCCCTTTAAATAGGGTTACATCATTAAATAAAATCTTCCCAGGTTATCTAACCTTAAACATCATTCAAGTGCAGAAATAAAATTATTACATCACATCATTAAGTAAAAGTCTATCATCAAATTAATAATCAAAAATTACAAGTCTTCATCACTTGTACATTTTTCCCTTTCCTTTGCTAGTTGAAGGCTCATCTACCTTATCAACTTTAGCTGCAATGAGTATATAACAATGCAAGAGTGAGTAAAACAAGTGCTCACTGGATATAATAATGAATCAACAGGAGAATAACAATAATAACTGCCAACGAATAGGCTCATCAAAATTGAATAGTACTCTAATGATGAAAATCAGAAATTAAAATCCAAAATATGGAATATATCTAACTGAGGGTCATAAGACCATGAACTATGTCCACAATTGCGAGTAATCTTTCAACTCCAACTTTAACAGTCATAAGACTATAAGGACTCCTCGTGCTTGGGGATCAAATTTAAGTACAATGTATTAATGCACAAACATTTCAACGCTAAGCATAAATTTCCCCTAATAATAGGGTTGTTCATCTCAGTATTTAGAGTACAAGTCCGCACCAAAGAAAGTTTGGTTTGGATAAGCTTTCAAGGGTAATTTGAAGTTTAACGAACATCAACTAGAGGACTAGTTGAATCAATAGTGTTTGATAATCACAACAGATGTTTAATAACAACATAACATAGACCAATTGAGAATCATAAATGAACTGATTATATATATTAAACTCATGCTTGAAATAACTATAGAGCATACGTATTCAACAAAATGAATAAAATGGTTAACCTTTGCTTGAACAGTAAATAAGCTAAGGTTAGAGTATTATAAAATTAGAAATGAAATTACAGAGCGTAGATTATCTGATAGCAAGCTAGAAACTAAAAACTTGCCCAACAGGGTGTTAACTCATGCAAAGAATTAAAACAGTTTAATAATAGAGACGAGAGTTCAAAAACTACATTCATTATACAATAATAGAACTTAAGAAACTTGCTTAACTATAAACAAGTTAGAATGAATCAATTAAATGAGAATTTCAAATAACATTAGAGTTGAAGTTTGCTCGAATGAATTTTAGGAACAATTGACTTATTCAATAATAGTTAAGATAAAAAGCTTGCTCAATCAAACGAATAAAGTTACACAATGTAATAATAGAACTAACTCAACGAAAGTGTAGAGCTAGAAAACTTTCTCAATGTAAAAAGATAGAGTTTAGAAACTTGCCGTGAACGTAAGCTATAAAATTAAACTCACGATCACCAACACATAATTTTAGAACCACAATACCTATTAGATATGCTAACATACCAAAACATGTACACTTCTATCTAAACTTATCATTGAAGCACAAGTCTTTCATTACTATTTACATTTCAGAAATTCCAAGTGTTTTACTTCGCAACACTTATCTAACGTTCATTGTGTATACTAAGTTATCACATAACGCATTCTCGATTTACTAATCATTTTTGCTACTTTGAACTTACTAACCACAAATCACTATGTTATGTTATCCTTAACATTACTCATTTAACATGCTAACATAATTTCAGACCATGTTATGATGTTTTCCCCAAGTCTGCAGCAGCAGCAGAAGTTAGAATCTCAAACCAGGGTATGGCGCAGCTGTGCCATACAAAAGAAAGCTTGGGACCACAAGCATATTTACTTTTTTTTGCCTTAACATGCGACGCAGCAATTTGTCTTGGTTTTGTACAAACAGACGCAGAGACTAACGGTGATGAAGATGTCAAACTTTAGCCCAACAAACACAAACTTCACCCACCAAATAGTGAAATTAACACGTAAAATAAATATACAACTATCATAAACATGATTGCTAACATATTCAACCACTTAGGACAATTTAACAACAACTAAAACTATTTTAATTTCTCAATTTTCATGTTTTCATGAAAAACTCAATTTTCTTGACATCCTTTACAAAATTCATCACTGTAATCTCTATACTTGGCCAAATCACTTCATTCGAATTACGTTATGCTCATTTCTTAATAAACTAACATATACCAGACTCAATTTATAGTTTAACATACGAATTGACCATCAAAATTGGTACTTACATAAGCCATATAGAATGAATATATATACTGTCAAAATTTTCTACTGTTAGAACAAAAAATAACATGAAATCTCTTGTGTAAACATAAACTCTAGCATCACGAACATGTATCATCACAATTATTCAATTATCTAGCAATAATTCGAAGACATGAAATGTACAAAACATGAAATTTTTGCCGTAAAACTCATATATGTTTATATATATATATATATATATAATATATATATATATATATACACACAAAGGTTATATAAACATACCTTCAATTAGCGTGTAATTCTTGCTACGATCACTGGAATTGTTGTGAAAATTCACACGTTTCCTCTCAATTCTCTCAAGCTTTCTGTCACTTCTCTCTGAACTCAGACTAAGCCAATACCCAACTGACTAACTAGTATGCGTAATAATACAATACAAAACTGATATAGTCTTAATACTCATAATAGCTATCATCAGTTATCAAAATAACGTATATATTGTATTTATTATTTTATTTATTTTATTTAAATTCAAAAATTAGAAATTCAAAAGCCATAGGCTTTGTTTGGCAAAACCCTTTAATTTTTAAAGAATAAATATATTAAGCCTTGTTTGACAAAAACTAAATTAAACTCCTTTACCTTTATTTACATAAACACTTTAGTTTATACTCTATAATCACATATCATTTTTAATTAAATATATCATTTTAGCAAATATCACACAATTATAATTTTTATTATAACTTTTGTAATAATCTAATATACCATCTAAATTATTAAATCAAAACAACATTATAACATCTCATGTTATACTACAATTCTCTAAATTATAAATTAATTTAATTTAGAATATAATCTAACAAATTTAGATTCATTAATATTTACTAACAACCATCACATCAATAAAATATTTATTTTATTAATTCAACAATAGACACATCAAATAAATATTTATATAACTCAATAAATATTTAAATTACAATTTAAAATTTCGGATCGTTACATACTTCCCTCCTTACAAGGATTCTGTCCCCAGAATCACAATTCAAACAATCAAATCGTCACATTCTTCCCTACTTATAAAGATTTTGTCCCCAGAATCGAAGACACAGACTAAATAAATAACTCAGGGTAATTCTTCATCATATCAGCTTCGAGTTCCCACGTAGCCTCTTCGACATTGTGGTTCCTCCATATCACCTTCACAGAAGGTATCACTTTATTTCTGAGCACTTGTTCTTTCATGTCAACTATCTAGATAGGAATTTCTTCATAAGATAAATCTTTACTGAACTACAACGGTTCATACTCTATCACATGCTTGTAATCGGGTTTATACGTTCGCAACACCGACACATGAAAAACATTGTGCACATGCTCTAGTTCTGGAGGTAAAGCTACTTCGGAAGCCACCTCTCCCACTCTTCGCAATATTTAAGGTCCAATAAACCTTGCACTGAGGTTTCCTTTCTTACCAAAATAAAATTTTTCCTTCCCAGGAGAAACTTTCAAGAACACGAAACTTCCTGTTTCAAATTCACGACTTTGTCTGTGTTGATCAGAATACTTTTTCTGTCGATCTTGAGCAGCTACCAGTTTTTCTCTGATGAGTTTGATAACTTCAGTGGTTTGCTGAACTAGTTCTGGGCCTAACAGTTGACGTTCTCTAACTTAATCCCAGCATAGTGGAGTTCTGCATTTCCTATCGTATAACGCCTCGTATAGCGGCATACTAATGCTTGCATGGTAACTGTTGTTGTATGCAAATTTCACCAATGATAGATGATCATCCCAGTTTCCTTTGAAATCCATGATGCACGCTCTAAGCATATCTTCTAGGGTCTGGATTGTTCGTTCGCTTTGCCCATCAGTTTGCGGATGATATATTGTGCTCATCTTCAGTTGCGTTCCCATGCATTCTTGAAGTTTCTTCCAGAAATTTGATGTGAACTTCGGGTCTCGATCTGACACTATTGATACTGAAACTCCATGCCTCGTTACAATCTCCTTAATGTATAGCTTCGTCAGCTGATCAAGATTAAATTTAATCTTTATTGGCAAAAAGTGTGCAGATTTTTTCAATCTGTCCACTATCACCCATATCGCATCGTATCCTTTCTGAATCGTTGGAAGACCTACCACAAAATCCATTGTGATATGCTCCCATTTCCATTGCGGTATCTCCAACGGTTGAAGTAATCCGCTTGGTCTTTAATGTTTGGCCTTCACTTTCTGACATGTCAAGCACTTTGCAATGCACTCTGCAACATCTCTTTTCATGTTCGGCCACCAAAAATGTCGTCGTAAATCTTGATACATCTTTGTACTTCCCGGATGAATCGAATATCTTGAATTATACGCTTCTGTCAAGATGTCTTCTTTAATATCCTATACTGCTGGAACCCAAATTCGTCCCTCGAATCTTAGCATTCCCGTAGTATCGACCTGGTACTTCACTTCTTTACCCTCGACCACACTTTCCTTTATTTTCTTGCATTCTTCATCCTGTAGCTGAGCGTTTTTCACTTTGTCCACCAAAGTTGGACTAGCTTTCATCTGGAACAATTTTTCATCGGACTCTTCTGGAAATTTGATTTCCAACTCTAGCCTTGCCATTGCTAAAATGAGCTCCTTCTTATCAGTTAAGAACATCAACTTTTCTTTGCCTTTCCTACTTAACGCATATGCAACCACGTTTTCTTTGCCTGGATGATTAAAGATCTCACAATCGTAATCCTTTATCAATTCCATTCATCTCCTTTGCCGCATGTTCAGGTCTTTCTGTGTGAAAATATACTTTAGACTTTTATGGTCTGTGTAGATCTCACATTTCTCTCCGTAGAGATAGTGTCTCCATATTTTCAGTGCAAAGACCACTGCCGCCAATTCTAAATCATGAGTTGGATACACTTTCTTGTAATCCTTCAATTGCCTTGATGCATACGCAATGACTTTGATGTTCTGCATAAGGACACAACCTAATCCTTTGTGTGAAGCATCACTATACACCATAAAATTTCATGTATTATCTGGTAATGACAACACAGGTGCCACATTTAACTTCTTTTTTAGTTCTTGGAAACTTTCTTCACACTTCTCTGTCCAAACAAATTTTACAGATTTTCTCATCAAATTTGTTAACGGAGTAGCAATCTTAGAAAAATCTTGAATAAATCATCTGTAATAGCCTGCCAATCCCAAGAAACTTCTCACTTCTGATGGAGTTCTTGGTTGTTCCCAATTTATCACAGCTTCGACTTTTGATGGATCCACTGAAATTCCATCCTTATCGATTACATGCCCAAGGAATTGTACAAGTTTTAGCAAAAATTCACATTTAGAGAATTTTGCGTACAACTTTTCCTTTCTTAACATCTCCAACGTCAGACGTAAGTGTTCTATGTGTTCTTCTTGAGATTTAGAGTACACTAAAATATCATCGATGAACACCATCACAAACTTGTCTATAAATGGTTTAAACACCCTGTTCATCAAATCCATAAATGTTGTAGGGGAGTTTGTCAAACCAAATGACATTACTAAAAATTTGTAATGTCCATAGCGAGTTCAGAATGCCATCTTCGGTACATCCTCCTTCCTTACTTTCAGTTGATGATACCCGCTTCTCAAATCTATTTTCGAGAAGTATCTAGCACCCTTCAATTGATCAAACAAGTCATCTATTCTTGGCAATGGATACTTGTTCTTAATAGTGACTTTATTTAATTCCCTATAATCAATGCAAAGACGCATTGAACCATCCTTCTTCTTCACGAATAACATCGGTGCTCCCCACAGTGATACGCTCGGTTGAATATACTTCTTATCTAATAGTTCTTACAGATGCACCATCAATTCTTTCATCTCTACTAGAGCCATTCTATATGGGGACTTCGATATTGGAGCGGTTCCTGGCGCTAAGTCCATCACGAATTCAATCTCTCGGTTGGTCGAAAGTCCTGGCAAATCTTCCGAAAACACATCCACGAATTCCCTAACCACTTGTATCTTCTCCAGTTTTACACCCTTCTCCGTTTGAGTATCGACTATGTAGGCTAAGTACCCTACACAACCTTTACTTATTAACTTCTTGGCCTGCATCATCGTCACAAATTTCATTTGTCTAGGCAATTTGCAACCATGAAAAACTACCTTTGACGGAGTTATAAGATTTACACACTTCTTTTGACAATCAATTATCGCTCCATAATTGAATAACCAATCCATTCCCAATATCACGTCAAACTCTCCAATTTTTATCGGGATTAAATCTACTGTCATAATATTCCCCATTATATTCACCCTACAGTTCTTGTATACGAACCTAACAAGAACTACTTCCCTATTCGCAATTTCTATGTTTAAAGGGAAATTTAGCTCTTCACTAGGTATTTCTAACCTCTTAGCAAATTCATCAGATATAAACGAGCAAGTAGCACCCGAATCAAATAATACATATGCATTTATATCATTGATTGGGATAATACCTGACACGAAATCTTTTGATTGCACCGTGTCTTGCACCGTCATGTTGAAGGTTCTAGTTGTGGGCTTATTTGTTGACGTCGATCCAGCAATAGTCAATGTACCTTGATAAGTGATATTTTTACTCACTTATTGTATATCAATCCATGCGAATTGTGCCCACCTCAAGTATATTTCATTGTGTTTTAGTTGCATTTCATTGTGTTTTACGAATTGTGCCCACCTTAAGTGTAGGAATCAGCTTCATTTTGGTGGAATTCGAGGTATCGATGAGCGGATGCGTGAAGGCTAGTCGTAAGGCGAGGATGTGTATGGCATGGGGGTACAATGAGGCATGGAAATAAAGCAAGCAAGAGGATTAAAGCAAGAGTGAGCAAGTAGCAGCAGTAGCAGAGCAAAAACCCGGACTCAGAACTGCAGAGAACACAAAAGCCGACCGCTGCCCAAGCGTAACAAGTGAAGATTCGCGCGGCATGCATGTAGAGTGCAGGCTTTACATGGGGAACCTTCTACAAGTTAAGCGCCCCACGAGGCATGATCACGCGACCGCACGATAGGACGTCTGGACTGGCTTGAACTTAATGTAAGTCTCGCAGCCACGAGACAGAGATACTAGAGACGCGCGCGGTCGCGCGCGATGCTGATGCTGTAATTTGTTTTATTTTTAATTCTCAATTAAATGATGTGTAATTTGGTTTTAAACGATTCTGACTGGTGTCAGAGGGAGACTTGACTTTTATTACGTATTTTTCATAGTAGCAACTAGGGTTTTTTACCTTGGGAGAGATTTCAACGGAGAACGAGGCCATAACATCTATTTCTCTTCTTCTTCTTGGAATTCTTTACCATCCTGGATTTTGATTATTGTTTATTGGAATTCTTTGGGGATTTAATAGATAATCATTGATTACTATTCAGCGATTGGGTTTGATCGTTCTCTCCTTCTTACTTTCATTCGTTTCTTTATTGATCATGTTTAGCCTTGATCCCATAATGGCTTTTGGTTCAGTCATGAACTAAACTCTATTATGGGATTCTAACGGATTTTAATATGTAGTTTGGTTGTACATCTAAATGTTAGATTTGTTTTGCATATCATATGGATTATCTATCATGGTTGTTTTACATGTAAGAATGACTGATAATCATTCATTTTAGTATTTGTATGGAATTGGAAATGAACATATAAATATGGATTGTAATCATGATAGCATGCGAATATGGGACTAGAGTAAGTCTTGCATATTTTGTGAATCAGATAGGCATATGCTGTTTCACCGTATGAGCTAGAATAAGGGTTGTGCTTAAAAATCAATAGGATTGCAATTGCGCATAGGAATATGGTAATTGTGATGGTATTGGTGATTACATAGAGTCTAACATTTGTAGATGCTATGTGAGTTGGTTATAGTGCATTGGAAAATGGTTATAAATCTCTTTGTGCTCTTGGCTATCTTCTTGTGATATGTGAACACTTCTTGCATGACATATGGCGATTAAATGAAATATTGAATGAAGTTAGGATCCCATTGTTTCCACATTATATTTTAGTCCATTTATATTCTTATTTTTAGTTGGTAATCATAATTAGTTCAAATGAACAATTAAGTCCATAGTCTTAGCATATAAATATAGTGAGTTAATTAATGCATAGTAGTATAAGGTTAACAACTTTCTCTGTGGGATCAATAATTTACTTACTCTGTATTACTTGTTGACACATGTATGCTTGCATGAGTTAGAGATCTTTTATTAGAATTATAATAGAGGCAACAAGTTTTTGGCGCCGTTGCCGGGGAAAGGCGTTAATTTAGATAATTGTCATTAGTTTAAAGTTGTATTGTATGACTTAGACAAGTCTGTTCATTTCTCATTTCTATTTTTATTTTGTTTTTGGTTTGGTTACAGGTACTTGCAGAATTTTATACACGCGATCATCCAACTCAGAGTTAACACCAGCGCACGCTAATATTAACGGAAAGGGTTGGAAAGCAAGTGTGCGAAGAAATCTGCAAGAGCAGTTAGAAAGCACTACAGTCAGTATGGCGGAAGAACAAAGAATTGAGCAAAGAGAAGAGCAACGGGCTCTAAGGGAATATTCCATGCTAAACATAAATGAATTACAGTCTAGTATAGTCAGACCAGCGATAGCAGAAAACACCTATGAAATAAAAACGGGCACTATTCAGATGGTGCAGAACTCAGTACAGTTTGGGGGTGCTGCTACGGATGATCCAAAGGAGCACCTATTAAGTTTCATCGAAATTTGAGACACATTCAGATATAATGGTGTGATGGAGGATGCCATCAGACTACGGTTATTCCCATTTTCATTGAAGGATAAAGCAAGGAGTTGGCTACATTCTTTGCCGGCTGGATCGATCACTACATGGGAGGACTTAGCACAGAAATTATTAGCCAAGTTCTTCCCAATGGCTAAGACTGCAAAGATGAGGACGACCGTATCTCGATTCGACAGCAACAACAGTATGAAACCCTATATGAAGCATGGGAAAGGTATAAAGAGATGCTTAGGAAGTGTCCACATCATGGTTTGCCAGACTGGATGGTAATTAATTCGTTTTACAATGGCTTGGGATGGCAGTCCAGACCGATTATAGATGCAGCCGCAGGAGGGGCATTATGGGCAAAAAGCTATGATGAGGCCTATACGCTTATCGAGACTATGGTCGTGAATGACTATCAGAATCCTACAGCTCGGATGTCTCAACCCAAAGTTGCAGGTGTGTTGGAGGTAGATGCGATTACACAGCTGTAGGCACAAATGGCAGCCATGGCTAAGAAAATAGATACTTTGGCAGAGAGAAAAGTGAAGACAGTTGCTTTTGTATGTGAGATTTGTGCGGGGTCACACTCCACGGATCAATGTGCTATCAGCTCAGAATCAGTACAGTATGTAAGCAACTACAGAAAAGACCAAGGCCCATTTCAGAACACATACCATCCCAACAACCGAAATCATCCGAATTTTAGTTGGTCTAACAACCAAGGACAACAACAAAATCAGTTCTAGCCGAATCAACAGTTTCAACCACAGTCACCACAACCACAGTTTACACCAAAACCACCGTTTCCACCGGGATTTCCTCAACAGCAACAACACCACACTCCAGCTACATCACATCCAGAGAAGAAATCAGAAGCGGAGGAGATGATGTTGAAATACATGCCAAACACCGAGGTCATGATCAAAAGCCAAGCAGTGGCTATCAAGAATTTAGAGACGCAAATGGGGCAAATGGCGAACATGCTTACTAATAGGCCCCAAGGTGCTTTGCCAAGTAACACAGAGACGAATCCTAGAAGAGACGGGAAGGAGCAGTGTCAAGCAATAAGATTGCGATCTGGGAAAGATTTGACAGGGTCTGCAAGTCGAGCGCCCGCGCATGATAACACGAAGGAGGCCGCGCGACCGCGCGAGGCAGAGCAGGAGTCTGACAAAGAGAAAAATCTAGAAAATTCTGAGGTTCAGCAGGAAGAAAAGAATAAAGCAGGTTCAGAAGAGAAGGTCAAGAGTCCATTACAACCACTGCACCCTCAGGTACCATATCCGCAGAGGTTAGCTAAGCAGAAATATGACAAACAATTCAGCAAGTTTTTATAGGTCTTCAAAAAGCTGTAAATCAATATACCTTTTGCCGAAGCATTGGAACAAATGTCAAGCTACGCAAAGTTCATGAAAGGTATCTTGTCAAGGAAGAGGAGATTATATGAGTTTGAAATGGTAACCTTGACAGAGGAATGCAGTGCAGTGCTCCAACGCAAGTTACCTCCAAAGCTGAAAGATCTGGGTAGCTTCACAATTCCGTGCACCATTGCAAAGATGGATTTTAACAAGTGTTTATGTGATCTGGGAGCAAGTATAAATTTGATGCCATTGTCAGTATTCAACCAGTTGGGATTATCGGCTCCAAGACCGACAAACATATCATTCTGATTAGGTGGCCAAATTCAAAATCACATATTCGCGGGGAATTATTGAAGATGTATTGGTTAAAGTGGATAAGTTCATTTTTCCGGCTGATTTTATCATTCTAGATTTCGAAGAAGACAAGAATAAACCGATCATACTAGGGAGACCATTCTTGGCCACGGGCAGGACTTCTATAGTTGTTCAAAAAGGGGAACTAACCATGCGTGTACAAGATCAAGAGGTCACATTTAATGTCTTCAACGCAATAAAGCTCCCAACAGATGAAGAAGAGTGTTTTCTGGTTGATCTGGTAGATGTCAATCGCAAGGATTGGGTACACAACCCGAGAATGAATGAATCACAGAGGTGTGTAATGGGTGAAAATGCAGAGTTGAAGGTGGAGCCATTGATGAAAGCCGAAGTCATTAAATTTCAGAGTGCCAAGGACAACAAGGAAGGCACCTCAATTTTTGATGTGACGTGAAAATTTTGAGACAGTCAAGCTAATTGACTATAACTTAGCATTTGATGGGAGGCAACCCATCAATTCTTCACCCAAGAATTCATTTATTGTCGTTAATTCTTTTTGATTATTTTAGTTAGTATTTCAAATTCAGTGATAAAAAGATATTTGATAAGCAAGCGTAAATGCGTGACGAGTGTCAATTGATATTAATTTCACGATGTACGCATTACGTCACCACTATTGCATGCCTTATTCATGTGAATTAATATCTGTGCAGGTACCATGATTGGAGAGCATCACTGATGGAAGGATAAGATCAAATCTTAAAATGGCAGTAATTAAGATCGCGTGGCCGCGTGACCCAGGCAGTATCAACTCGCGCGCCCACGCGTTAAGCCATTCAGTCCACGAATCTTTCTGCAAGTCTCATACGCATGCGTGCCAATGCAATATATCATCGTCTTGGTACAGCGGCGACAATCGGATCTAGTCGATAAAACATTTTAAAATAGAAGTTTGGATCATTCGGACTCTTATTTGCGATAGCAACGGACGCGAAAATCTCTCACTCTCCATAACTCACATCTCTATTTCTCTATCAGTTATAGATTGATGCGTATTTCTCTCCATCAAATCTCCACAATTTCCTTCACGATTCAATGCTCATCCACATCTCCTTCATTATATAAAGCTAGGGCTCTACATTGGGTTAGCACATACAAAAATGAAGATTATCAATTCACAAATACATTCTCTCTTTCAGTAAGTTCATCTGCTATCTCCTTCAACTATCTCAAATGGGTCCAAAGAGAGCACGTGCAGCTTCATCATCTTCATCTTCCTCTAGCAGCCACGAGGAGGATATTGTCGACCACAACAAATTTCTATGTTTGGAGGCCCAACAGGAATACTATCGCATTGTCGCGAAGACATTCATCAAAGAAAGAGGATTTAGACCAGAAGGCCAAGATGGAGAGCTTTGTGCCATGATTCACGAACGAGGATGGGGTGGACTGACTGTCGCACCCACGTCGATTCCAATGAGCATAGTTCGAGAGTTCTACGCCAATGCCAAAGTCACCATGAACAATTCATCTATGGTTCGTAGTATAGAGGTAGACTACAGACCCTCCGCCATCAGAAACGTGTTGAGGATCATCACTAGACTACCAACAGGGGCGACCAATTGGATTACGGGAGCGCATCAGGAAACAGACTCGTAGAGAGTCATAGCAGAATTATGAATTCCTGGCACAAAATGAACTTACAAAGTTGGTACGACCCAGCCTCGCATATTCCCAGCAGCTGCATTGAATCGGTATGCCAAGGCATGGAATCTGTTCATTTGTGCTAAATTACTGCCATCATCACATCAACATGAAATCACAGCAGAGAGAGCCATACTTCTGTGGGGCATCATAACTGGCGAATATATCGATGTAGGGTATTTAATCAATCAAAATATTGTGAAGTATCTGAAGGGAACTACCACTGGAATCATCCCACATGCTTCAGTGGTAGCCATGCTATATGCGCAGCAGGGGTGCCGTTGGGGCAACGAACAAATGCAGTATCCCAGCCAAGATATCACATATGCCACGATTGCTAAATTTGAGGACTGGGCAGGTGGCGAGCCACATCCGCGCGGATGTGGATTCATTCTCCGACTCACCTCAATAGAACCAACCAATCAGCCCCCATAGACCGATGAAGCAGGCCCATCCACCCGAACACCTTGTCTGACAATCTTGGGAGACTCACCAGGGCCTTGGCCGAAGCATTCGTGCAGCAAGGAACCATGCTTGAATGGCCCCAGTTCCGGACCGCCGTGCCGTATCCACCACCAGATTCACCACCCGAGGAGGGTGGTCATGCCGATCAATAGGGGAGTTTTTCTCGTACCCTTTACCTTCATTCAATGAGGACATTGAACATTTTAAGTTTGGGGGTATTGGAGTACTTGTATAGTAGTTTAGATTGCATTCTGTTTTAGCATGTTTAGTTTAATTTTGCATGATTATGTGTTAGTAAAATTTTGCATAAAATTTTTAATTTTTATTCATTGTTGATTGTGTTAGTATGTTTTAGTTTAATGTCTCACACAAATTCTTGCTTAATAATAGAAATTTTTGCCTAGCCAATGATGATAGTGAATTGTGAAAGATTTTAGAATATGTTGCATAACATAGTTTGGATATAATGTTTTACACAATGTGATTCATGTTGTTGTTTAAATGCTTTCGGTTTGCACAAATGTATTCACAATCACTTGTAGGTTTAAGATGTGTGTCTTGCATTGCTCAATAGAACATATAGTTTTAAAAAGAGAAACATGAGGAAAGTGTTGTAGATTGTAAAGTCATTGAAGTGCAAATTTTTTTGGAAAAACATGGGTATGCTATGAATAAAAAAAAATATCGAATAGCAATAATGTGGCTAGTTTTAATTCGGCCCCAGCTACTTGAGTAGAAATCGCTTGAGGGATTGTCTCTACACATAGCGCCCTAAGGTCTTTCATGGTCTGGGAGTCGTTAGTTGAAAGCTCGCTAAGGGGTAGTAGTGTGCCTAATGGATTGAGACATTGCACAGTCATGTGAAAAAAAAAGAGAAAAAGAAAAGAAAAATATAGCAATAAACACCGCGGGAAAGTGCAAAATCGCCCTCGTGAGTAGCAATAAAGCAATAAACCCATTATTGAACCTTAGTTTGTGGTGATATGTCGAAACAATCTATGTTGCATGAGTATACATGAGTCTTGATTTAGATTATAATTTTCTATGTGGAGCAGTGTAGGATATATAATCTTTTCTTAGATCAAGTTTTTGTGAACATCACACACACACATAGCATCTCTATAGCATTCATGAATTATCTGAGTGTATGATGTTATGTCTATGGTTTGGTTTGAAATTATGTTCTGAGATCTAGATAGTTCACTGAGGCAATTTGGGCTTAAATTCTGTTATGGCTAAGATTATGTGAGACTAGTTTGCATCATAGAGTAGTTGCATAGTTTAGTAGTTACATTTTCAGTGTTCATTCATATGCATTGCTTGAGGGCAAGCAAAAGTTCAAGTTTGGGGGTATTTGATAAGTGATATTTTTACTCATTTATTGTATATCAATCCATGCGAATTGTGCCCACCTCAAGTACATTTCATTGTGTTTTAGTTGCATTTCACGTTATTTTGAATTGCATTTACTTAAAACTCCTTTTGGTGAATAAGTATAGGAATCGGCTTCATTTTGGTGGAATTCGAGGTATCGTTGAGCGGATGCGTGAATGCTAGTCGCAAGGCGAAGATGTGCATGGCATGGGGGTACAATGAGGGATGGAAATCATGCAAACAAGAGGATTAAAGAAAGAGTGAGCAAGTAGCAGCAGCAGAGTAAAAACTAGACTCGAGGCTGCAGAACCACAGTAGCGTGGCCGTGCTGCCAAACAATGAAGACTCATGGCCCAAGCGAGTCTGAGGCTTTATATGGGAAACCTTCTGAAGTTAAGAGCCTGAGGCAGCGATGGATCTTGCCTGCATGAGATACTCAAATAGCCAAGCCCATAAGCATGATGATCAGCGCGACCACGCGATAGGACGTCTTGACTGGCTTGAACTTACTGTAAGTCTCGCGGCCGCGAGACAGAGATACTAGAGACGCGCGCGGCCACGCGCGATGCTGATGCTGTAATTTGTTTTATTTTTAATTCTCAATTAAATGATGTGTAATTTGGTTTTAAAAGATTCTGACTAGTGTCAGAGGGAGACTTGACTTTTATTACGTATTTTTCATAGTAGCAACTAGGATTTTTTACTTGGGAGAGATTCCAACGGAGAACGAGGCCATAACATCTATTTCTCTTCTTCTTCTTGGAATTCTTTACCATCGTGAATTTTGATTATTGTTTATTGGAATTCTTTGGGGATTTAATAGATAATCATTGATTACTATTCAGCGATTGGGTTTGATCGTTCTCTCCTTCTTACTTTCATTCGTTTCTTTATTGATCATGTTTAGCCTTGATCCCATTATGGCTTTTGGTTCAGTCATGAACTAAACTCCATTATGGGATTCTAACGGATTTTAATATGTAGTTTGGTTGTACATCTAAATGTTAGATTTGTTTTGCATATCATATGGATTATCTATCATGGTTGTTTTACATGTAAGAATGACTGATAATCATTCATTTTAGTATTTGTATGGAATTGGAAATGAACATATAAATATGGATTGTAATCATGATAGCATGCGAATATGGGACTAGAGTAAGTCTTGCATATTTTGTGAATCAGATAGGCATATGCTGTTTCACCGTATGAGCTAGAATAAGGGTTGTGCTTAAAAATCAATAGGATTGCAATTGCGCATAGGAATATGGTAATTGTGATGGTATTGGTGATTACATAGAGTCTAACATTTGTAGATGCTATGTGAGTTGGTTATAGTGCATTGGAAAATGGTTATAAATCTCTTTGTGCTCTTGGCTATCTTCTTGTGATATGTGAACACTTCTTGCATGACATATGGCGATTAAATGATATATTGAATGAAGTTAGGATCCCATTGTTTCCACATTATATTTTAGTCCATTTATATTCTTATTTTTAGTTGGTAATCATAATTAGTTCAAATGAACAATTAAGTCCATAGTCTTAGCATATAAATATAGTGAGTTAATTAATGCATAGTAGTCTAAGGTTAACAACTTTCTCTGTGGGATCGATAATTTACTTACTCTGTATTACTTGTTGACACATGTATGCTTGCATGAGTTAGAGCTCTTTTATTAGAACTATAAAAGAGGCAACATACCTCCACTCGCATTTCCCTTGCTACCATTTGCCTCACCAGATCTCTTCTTAGGGCATTCACGAGCAAAGTGATCCTTGGACCCGCACGTGAAGCAAACGTTCTTCTTAGGTTGAGTGCAATTTGGGGAGATGTGACCCTCCTGGCCACAATTGAAGCATACCCACTTCCCCATCAAACACACCCTTGTGAAACTTCCCGCATGTAGCACATGCTTCGAACTTCTTCTTTTGCTGATTTCCAGCTCCCACATTTGCATTCCACTTCCTCTTTAAATTATTGTTGTTGTTTCCACCGTTACTACCTCCACCATTTTTAGCTTCACCTTCATTTTTCTTCTTCCTTTCCTCTTGGTTGTGTTTTGTTCTGACCTCTCCTCTCTCTCACGAAATTACTTTCTCCATTCTTCTTTGCAAACGTCTTGGTGGGAATAAGGAGACCATATTGTACAACCAAGGCTTCAGTCCTTGTTCAAATATCTTCACCTTGCGTTCGTCTGTGCTGACTTGATATAGCGCAAACCTAGCCAACTCGTTGAATCTTGCGGCATACTCAGATACCGACATCGTTCCCTGCTTTAGTTCCAAACACTGCACTTCTAGCTGACTCTTCGAACTTTCTGGGAAATAGGTCTCAAAGAACATTTCTTTGAACCTTTCCCAAGTAATAATCCCTTGACCTCCTCGAGTTTTATTGGCTTGCCACCAATAACTAGCCTATTCTTTTAACATAAATGTTGCAAAAGCAGTCTTCTGATTCTCCTCTACCCTAGCAACATTGAAAACTCTCTCTATTTCCATGATCCAGGTCTGTGCTTCAACCAGATTCATGGACCCACAGAATTCTGGTAGTCCAACCGCCTTGAAATCCCTAAACATTGTACCTTGGTTCTGAGGTTGATTCTGTTGAACTGGGTTACCTTCCACATTGTTGTTGTTGTTTTCCTCAGTGGTTCTCTATCGTGGTGGTTGTCGTCTTGGAGGCATTTTCTGTTAAAATACATCCATTAGATTCTATTCAATCTTTTAAGTATTATATACTTAAGTTGCACATCATGAAAGTTTATCACATAACACATAACACTTTGAATAAAACAATAACTTTTATTCATTCATCATCTTTTAAAAAACATCAAAACAATAGCATCACTGTTATTTACATTACTTTCCTGAACTATAAAAGTTGCAGGACAACATCATCATCATCTATCCCATTGGTTGTATCATACCCAGGATTTACAATTTATTTACTCCTTAACCACATATCAGGTACATTCCCTATAATGTCCTACTAAGATACTGCGTAGCCTTACGACGCTCTTCCTCCATAATTCGAGTCACTGTTCGGCGATCTAAAATATACCATGGCAGCATCTCGAACTGTATCGAATAACCCATGACTCGATCTTGAGCTCGATTGATCACGGTGTTGAATATGTTATTCTTCTCTTCCATCTTCATTCTCTTTGCTTGTGCATCTCTCTCTGCCATTTCAGCTCGTTGATCAGCTTCATTGTACGCGTCTTTGGCTCTTGCCCTCTTGATAGAATCCTCCTCCAGCTTATTCTCCAGTTCTACAATCTTCTCCATCAGTTGCTCGTTTTCCCCTTCTGTGTGGATTAGCTTCTCTTCAACGTTATTCAGACGTTCCTCTTTATCCTGGCACTACTAGAAATTCAACCTATAGCGATGGGCTATAGTGACGGTTGGGGCGGAAGCGTCGCTATAGGAGTATATAGAGACGGTCAATATCTGGCCGTCGGTGTAGGGAATATTTTTTTGGCCCGGGTCTTTAGCTTGGTCGCATACAAATCCTGAGCTTCTATTTTTCCCCCAAATCACAAGCCCCAAACATTCAGTCGGTCGTCTCATCTCTAACCCTTTCAGTCGATCGAATCTCCCCATCTCAGTCGATCGTCTCACCATCTCAGTCGATCGAATCTCCTCTCTCACCATCTCAGTCGCGAATCTCCTCTCTCACCATCTTAGTCGCGAATATCCTCTCTCACCATCTCAGTCCGGTCAAATTGGCCCTCCGGTCGATTCTTCTCATTTGGTCGTGTGTGCGCCGCCCACAAGTGGTCCTCCGGTAGTGAATCGTACAGCTGGAGGTGATTCCCTATTTCCCTCTATTTTTCTCGCTCATTACGCGACTGTATTGACTGTACATGGAAGCCAAAGATATGGATTTGTTGTTTAGGTTAATTGTTAATATTCAATGATACTTGCATGTAATCTGTTCCCCAAGCCCTAGTTTATGGGTGGTTATCCATTACAGTGAATTATACTCAACATTGTGTTTGTTTAGGTTGATTTCCAGGTGTATGTTGATAACCCTTGGTTTGTCAGTCATAACCAACTAGCGTGCCAACATGTCGCTTTCTTCGTTGTGATCACAGAATATTTCATCTCTGGTTGAACTGCAATTTTTACAGTTAAGTTAGCTCTGGTTGTACTTCTGTAACATAGATTCCAATTTATCTGAACTAGAAAATTGGGTCTGTTAGCTAACAAAATGTGGCATTTGCTTTTGGTGTAGGTATTACAAGATTGTGGAAGGTATTGTAGATCGTGATGGGAAGTCGTCTCTACTTTCGCTGGTGAAAGCTTTTGATTCTGTTCCTGCAGTCTATGAAGGTTTCTGTAACTTGAAACAGGTATAAATTTCAAATATTTTTTAAATATAGTGCCATTTATCTCTTTAAGGGTTTTGTCGCTTTACTTCTGTTTAATTATACTCTTTGGTTTTGGGGAAGCAAAGAGAAGGAGAAAAAAATATTAGGCTTTTGGATGGAGTATGTATGTTGTTTAGTTCGAGAAGATGAAAAACTATATTTAACTTGGACAATTATTTTTATTTTCTTTGAAAGAAATTGATTTTGTTTTGTTTATAAAGGATGAGAAAGCTTAAATTTGGTTCTAATTGTGCTTCCTTAATTTTCAGCATTTTCTTTCCTCTAAACCAGACAAAATGTTGATGTGTTTGGAGGTAGTGGAGATGTTGTCGGTAGATCTCGGAAGGCAAACATATTTTTTTCTGGTTATTTGCTTTGTTTAAGCTATTAATTACCTGTGGTTTGTTATTGAGAGACGGTGGGATGAAACAAAAGTATTTTCAGTTTAGTGAATTTTGTTCTTTCCCTTTCAAAAGTTGGAAAACATGAAGTAAATAGGCATAAAGTCGATCATATTTTCGAATTCCTCAAAAAAAATTTGGTCGACAGTACATTCTTTCTCAATAGTCAATAATAGCATGATGAGTTGGTGACTATATTGACATTAAAGACTTGGTTTTGGTGGTATTGTTTCAGGTGGATCTCAAGCTCAAAATCTGCAGGGGTTCAGCAATCCGAAAAATCCTAGTCCGTGAAGCGAAGTCTTACTTTGCTACTGAGGTGATAGTGGGAACTGCTAGAAATCATCATAAGCTCCGGTCATCTGTCTCAATTGCAAAATATTGTGCTAGGAAACTATCGAAGCATTGTTCGGTACTTGCTGTTAATAATGGTAAAATTGCATTTCAGAAAGAGGCTTCTTCTGGATCTAATGTCGGTGCAAAAGGTGAATTTTATTTTGTAGGCACTAGGCAGTATTGTTTTTCCTACTGTAGCTGGGTTCATGTTTGAAAGTATTCTTGCTTCTATCAGTGTTCTTAGTTTGGGATTTTCTTATATCATCTTTTGTTCTTATTTACCACTCTCTGTCTTGTCTTTATTATTATGACATATGTTTAGGGAAGTTTTTTTTTTGGGGAGAGATTTTGGTTTGGTTAGAATTGGGTATCTGGAAAACAGAGATAATGATAAAAAAAATTTTCGATGAGAATAAAGTTTAAATCTTTGTTGTTTGTAGTTGGTGGGTTAGTGTCAGCCGAACTTAATCTTGTTCCCTTTTGATTGCTATGAAATTATTAAGAAATGTAAATAGGTGCTTTGAGGAATTGCGCAAACATTGGCAGAAACACATGTTTGATCTTTCATGTAGTAGTAGTAGTAATTAATCAAATGAATTAAAATATGTATATACTCCTGTAATTTATATACTTTTTGGTCAGGAAATAAGAGTTCGTTGATTTTTATTTTTTTGTTAATAGTTATAAAAGTTTGTCTATACCATTTGGCCCCATTTTTGGGGATTTTTTTTCTTTGTCAGTGTAAAATTTCACGATTCGGAAGAGAATTTACACTAGTAGTGAATCTAATGCTTGTCAAAACATTAAATAGTAATGGAGGATATTTGATGTTGATAATCTAAATGACCAAAACTTATTGGGTTAATGGATTTGTTATCTCTATTTTACTCTTCCTTTTAATTTTTCATGATGAAACTTTAGAAATTAATTACTTCCTCTGATTAATTTAATATGATTTAGGCACATTGGATTCATTTTCAACTCTGTACTGTTCTTATTTATTGATTCTTATTTATTTATGACTGATTTTGTCCTGCAGCTGAAACAATTTTGTTAGCATTTCAAAACTATATATTAGTGCTGGGCACAAGTGTTATGATCCCCACCTTGCTTGTCCTATTAATGGGTGGAATTGATGTAAGCAATTTTATTTTTATTTTTCATCTTTATGATTTTAGGAGCCATTTGTTCAACTGACCGTCTTTTACTGGAAAATACATGTGCCCAGTCAACAGAAGAATCTTCTGCTGATGGCAGCGAAGACAAATCCATGGCTATAGTGCCGGTACAGAAGCTTGAGGGTGCATCTAGTTCAATATCTCTGTTGATGAGAGAGTTGCCTGAACTGAGATCTGGATGGTCATTTCTTCACCGAATTATTTCATCACATCGGAAAGCTTTTGATAGACCTTCTATGCGGCAGATTTCTATTGTTCAATGGGAAATGCGGTTGCCAAGTAGAAATTGTCTTTCATTCTCTGATTCAGATGAAAGAGAAAGTTGTTTGCGTTGCAATCAAGGCCAATATTCTGAACTAAATGAAGAAAATGGTGCAATTGTTCCTTTTGGTAATGAGACTCTGTCTGGTCCATCTTCTCCAAGTACTAGTACAAGAAGCCTACCAGAAGAACTGGAGGGTCTTCATGAAAAGTACTCAGCAACTTGTAGACTATTTCAATATGAGGAACTTCTTTTGGCAACATCAAAATTCAAGCCTGGTTTGTTTCTTCCACAATCTCATACTAGTACTTGATTCCTTTCTTTCTCAAATTTATGGGCACCGTCTTACTAAAAGTCTAAAGCAATCATTTATTGATTTTCCAGACAACATGATTGGAAAAGGAGGCAGTAGTCAGGTTTATAGAGGCTACCTTCCAAATGGCAAGGAACTTGCTGTGAAGATTCTGAAGCAATCTGAAGATGTATTAAAAGAGTTTATTTTGGAGATTGAGATTATTACTGAAGATTCTAAAGGAATTCGACCATCTTAAAATGAAGGAGTGATATCTGCTCTAAGATGTCGCAGGGTCCTAACTCAATTTCGGTTTTGTAATGTTGTAATGATTGTATTGTGAAAGATTGTATTGTGAATGATTGTAATGTTGTAAAATATCTTATATTGTAATGTTGTAGTGTGAATGATTTTAAATGATGTATATAATATTTTTTATATTTTATTTTATATTGTATTTGTGTTTGTTGAATAAATGTGCATTATTAATTTTTTTTTAAATATAAAAAGGCTATAGCGACGGTCATCGACCGTAGCTATAGTGTTCTATAAAACACATCCCTATAGCGACGGTCACCGAGCGTCGCTATAGACATCTATAGCTACGGTCATGACCATAGCAATAACTCTCAGCGACCGTTAGTAAAGAGCAAATACACGATTTTGCCATGACCTATAGCTAGGGTCGGTGACCGTCGCTATAGGCCAAAAGACCGTCGCTATAGGCTTTACCGACGGGTTCTATGGCGACGGTCGGCGACCGTCGCTAAAACTTTTAGCGACGGTCTTTTTTTATATATAGCGTGCGTCGTCGTAACCGTCGCTATAGTCCCATTTTCTAGTAGTGTAGATCTCGTCGTCATCCATTGCCATCGTGTTTTTCAATCTTTGTGACACCCCAAATCTAGGTACTTCATTCCCACAAGATTTGGTTCTCACTATTCATACATTCATATTATCTACCCAAATAAAATAATATTTAAACCATAAAATCTCCCCTTAAATAGGGTTACATTGTTAAGTTCAAACACATCCCAGGTTATCTAACCTTTAAACATCATTGAAGTGCGGAAATAAAATTTATTACATCACATCATTATTAAAAAGTCTAAGAGCATCATAATAAATAAAAGTACAAATCAGCATCACTTGTACAATTTTCCATTTTCTTTGCTAGTTGAAGGTTCATCTACCTTCTCAACTTTAGCTGCAATGAGTTTATAAATATGCAAGAGTGAGTAAAACGATTGCTCACTGAATATAACAATGAATCAACAGGAGTATAATAATAATAATTGCAAACAAATAGGCTCATCAAAACTTGATAGTACTCTAACAATGATAATCAGGAACTAAAATCCAAAACATAGAGTATACATAACTGAGGGTCATAAGACCATGAACTATGTCCACAGTTGCGAGTAATCTTTCAACTCCAACTTTAATAGTTATAAGACTATAAGGACTCCTCGTACTTGGGGATCATTATAAGATGTATTGTGCACAAACATTTTAACGCTACACATAAGTTATCCCCTAATAATAATAGGGTTGTTCATCTCAGTATTTAGAGTACAAGTTCGCACCAAAGAATGTTTGGTTTGGATAAGCTTTCAAGGGTAATTTGAAGTTCAACGAACATCAACTAGAGCACTAGTTGAATTAATAGTGTTTGACAATCACAACAGATGTTTAATAACAACATAACATAGAACAATTGAGAATCATAAATGAACTGAATATACATGTTAAACTCATGCTTGAAATAACTATAGAGCATAAGTATTTAACAAAATGAAGAAAATGGTAAACCTTTGCTTGAACAATAAATAAGCTAAGGTTAGAGTCTTATAACATTAGAATTGAAATTACTGAACATACATTAACTGAGTTAATCAAACTACTGTTTTCAATTCGATTATGATATAATGATGTAAGTTATTCTTGAGCAAGTTATTCTTGTATTTAACTTGTTGTTTAGCATGCAAAATTTATATATTCTAATGTTGAACATTTTTATCGATCAAATTGCTATGCTTGCTGAGTATTCAATTCTAATTAACCTTGGCTTAGTATTGTTCAAGCAAGGTGTGTTATAGTTATTCAAATTGTATGCTATTAGATTATTCCTAAAGCATGACTTTAGTTTACTATGATTGATTCAATCACGATTATTCTATAGTATAATGTTATTGGTTTTATTCAACTAATCCTTAATTGATGTTCGTTGAATTCCAAATTACCTTGAAAGCTTATCCAAACCAAACTTCCTTTGGTGCTGACTTGTACTCTAAATACTGAGATGAACAACCCTATTGTTATGAATAGGGATTAACTTACGCCTAGCGTTAAAATGTTTGTGCACAATACATTGTACAAAGGGCTGATCCCCCTAAGTACGAGGTCCTTCTAGTCTTATGACTGTTAAAGTTGGAGTTGAAAGATTACTTGCAACTGTGGACGTAGTTCATGGTCTTACGACCCTCAGTGATGTATATTTTCCATATCTTGGGATTTCAGTTTCTGATTATTGTTGATAGAGTACTATTCATTGTTGATGAGCCTATTTTGGTAGTTATTATTGTTGTACTCCTGTTGATTCCATATTATATCCAGTGAGCAATTGTTTTGCTCACTCTTGCATATTTATAAACTCATTGCAGCTAAAGAAGAGAAGGTATGTGAACCTTCGTCTAGCAAAGGAAAGGGAAAAATGTGCAAGTGATGAAGACTTGTAATTTTTACTTTGATTAAGATGTTAGACTTTTATTATGATGATCTTAGACTTGGTTTTAATGAAGTTTATTTAATTTCTGCATTTGAATGATTGTATTTAAAGGTTAGATAAACTGGGAGATTTTATTATGCAACCCTTTAATGGGAAAGGTTTTATTTATCCAGTTTTATTGTGATTGGGTAGTTAGATACGAATGTTTGATTAAGTGAACACCAGATCCTGTGGGAATGAAGTACCTGGATTTGGGGGTGTCATAAGTTGGTATCAAAGCCTTTGGTTATGAACCTTAGGTGGGGGAAAAGCCTTAGAAAGTAACCTTCGAAAAGATAGTAATGATAAACTCTTATCGAGTTTTAAGGAAGAAGTAATAAAACACTTATGTGCTTATGTGTTTACAACTTATGTGCTCGTGAGAGTCGAGTAGTAATGATTAGTAATTAAAACTTAAAATTTTGTTGTCAGGATGTCGGATGTTGGAGGAGCTAGTCGAGCTGGGGAGGAGGAACCCCGAGTACCTATAGAGGAGGAGTCCCGAGACATTCATGTCGTCGAGAACAAATTTGGTCTTGAGATCGAGGCACGAGGGGCGAGGCCGATCCAGGGAGGATCTTGAGGAAGAAAAGGAGTTCCCACCGAACTCCATTGATGCTGAGATGTATGATGCACTTTATGATCGTAACATAGAGTTGCAGGATACTATCCGGAATCTGACTAAGCGGGCGGTTAGTTAGCAAATTACTATTGAGCAGAGGGATAGGGAGATTGTGACTCTTCACACACGTTTAGGAAACATGGAGTAGGATCTAGTTCACGAGAAGGGTCAAACCGAGGATAAGTCCGCAAAAATAGAAAAATTGAAGAAGGATCTCAAGAGAGAGCTCGAGAGGGCTTGCCATAGCATAGGAGGGTTTGAGATGCGAGAGTCATGTCGGGCTGATCTTGCAGAAGATGATCGCCGTACGGAGAAGGCTAAACTTGAGGAGACGTACTCTACACTACAGAATGCAATGGATGCGGTCCAAGATAGAGTTAGGAAGTATCCAATCCAGTTAGAGGATCTACCATCATATATGCTGGATCGCATAACGATGTCGCTCATCATGGAAGAGGAACATAGCAAGGCTATTCAGCGCCTTAACAGACAGTGATAGTATTAGTCAAATTATGTGAAAATTATTTGGTAATTAATGATGTAAATTCCGATGGGTTTATAAATAAAGGAATATTTTGATGTTTTAAATTTTGTAGATTCTTTATCTCAGGATAGTGGATGTAAATAGAAGTGATGTTATTGATATGATGTTTTCAAAGAAGTTATGAATAAAAGATATTATTTTCTTTATCCAAAGTTTTATGTGTTATGAAGTGATTACTTTCATGGGGGCAAGTTAAGCAAAAAATTACTTGAAAAGAGTTGAGTAATGATCTAATGAATGTATTTTTTTAACAGAAAATGCCTCCAAGACGTCAACCACCTCGTCAGAGAACCGCCGAAGGAACCAACAACGATAATCTTTGAAGCTAACTCAGTTTCAAAGAACCGGTGGCGTTCTTGACAGTTGCCTTTAAAAAATCAATCGCAGAATCAACCTCAGAACCAAGGTGCTACGTTTAAGGACTTCAAGGAGATTGGACCCCCAGAATTCCGTGGATCCATGAACCCAGTTGAAGCACAGATCTGGATCATGGAAATTGAGAAAGTTTTTGATGTTGCTAGGGTAGAGGACAACCAGAAGACTGCTTTTACAACATTTATGTTGAAAGAGAGGCTAGCTATTGGTGGCAGGCCAACAAAACTCGGGAAGGACCAGGAGTAATGACCTGGGATAGGTTTAAGGAGCTGTTCTTCGAGACTTATTTCCCAGAGAGTTCGAAGAGTCAGCTAGAGGTCCAGTTTTTGGAGTTGAAGCAGGGAACAATGTCGGTATCGGAGTATGCCATAAAATTCAACGAGTTGGCGAGGTTTGCGCCATATCAGGTCAGAATAGACGAGCGCAAGGCGAAGAGGTTTGAGCAGGGACTGAAACCCTGGTTATACATTAGGGTCTCCCTGTTCCAATTGAAGACATTTGCAGCAGTGATGTAGAAGGCGATTTTTGCTAAAAGTGGAGGCGAGGCGGTAACAAAGCATAATCAAGAGCAGAGAAAGAAGAAAAGTGAAGGTGAAGCTCAGAGTGGTGGTAACGGTAGTAATGGCAACAACCTGAAGAGAAAGTGGAATTGTAATGGAGGAGCTGGAAATCAGCAAAGAAACCAGCAAAATAAGAAGGTCAAAGCATGTGCTACGTGCGAAAAGTTTCATAAGGGAGTGTGTTTGCTGGGGAAACGAGTATGCTTCAATTGTGGCCAGGAGGGTCACATCGCCCCAAATTGCACTCAAGCTAAGAAGAACGTGTGCTTCACATGCGGATCAAAAGATCACTTTGCTCGTGAATGCCCTAAGAAGAGATCTGGTGAGACAAATGGGAGCAAGGGAAATGCTAGTGGAGGTGCGTTGGCTATTCTTTGGACCAACAACAACAAATAAGCCCACAGCCAGAACCTTGAACATGATCATGCAAGATCTTTGTGCAATCAAAGGATGTGGTGTCAGGTATTATCCCGATCAATGATATTGATGCTTATGTATTAGTTGATTCGGGTGCTACTTGCTCATTTATATCTGATGAATTTGCTATAAGATTAGAATTGCCTAGTGAAAAATTGAATTTCCCTTTAAACATAGAAATTGTGAATAAGGAAGTAGTTCCTGTTAGGTTCGTATACAAGAACTGTAGGGTGAATATTAAGGGAAATATTTTAATGGTAGATTTGATTCCGATCAGGCTAGGAGAGTTTGATGTTAGTTTGGGAATGGATTGGTTGTTCAATTATGGAGCGATAATTGACTGCCAAAAGAAATGTGTAAACCTTATGACTCTGTCAAAGGTAGTATTCAATGGTAGCAAATCGCCTAGACAAATGAGATGTCTGACGATTATGCAGGCCGAGAAGTTGTTGAGTCAAGGCTGTGTGGGTTATTTAGCTTACATAGTCGATACTCAGAAGAAGGGTGCAAAACCGGAAGAAATACTAGTAGTTAGGGAGTTTGTGGACGTATTTCTGGAGGACTTGCCAGGACTTCTGCCTGATAGAGAGATCGAGTTCGTGATTGACTTAGCACCAAGAACCGCTCCGATATCGAAGGCTCCGTACAGAATGGCTCCGGTGGAGATGAAAGAACTGATGGTACAACTACAGGAGCTGTTGGACAAGAAATACATTCAGCCGAGTGTGTCACCGTGGGGAGCACCGGTGTTATTCATAAAGAAGAAGGATGGGTCAATGCGTCTTTGAATTGATTATAGGGAGTTAAACAAAGTCACTATTAAGAATAAATATCCATTGCCGAGAATAGATGACTTGTTTGATCAATTGAAGGGTGCTAGATACTTCTCGAAAATAGATTTGAGAAGTGGGTATCATCAACTGAATGTAAGAAAGGAGGATGTACCGAAGACGGCATTCCGAACTCGGTATGGACATTATGAATTTCTGGTGATGTCTTTTTGTTTGACAAACGCCCCTGCAACGTTCATGGATTTGATGAACAAGCTGTTTAAACCATTTTTGGACAAGTTTGTGGTGGTGATTATCGACGATATTCTGGTGTACTCTAAAACTCAAGAGGAACATGTGGAACACTTATGTCTAATGCTGGAGATGCTAAAAAAAGAAAGGTTGTATGTGAAATTCTCTAAATGTGAATTTTGGCTGGAACGTGTACAATTTCTTGGGCACGTAATTGACAAGGATGGAATTTCAGTGGATCCATCAAAGGTTGAAGCTGTGATAAATTGGGAACAATCGAGAACTCCATCAGAAGTGAGAAGTTTTTTGGGATTAGCAGGGTATTACAGATAGTTTACCCAAGATTTCTCTAAGATTGCCTGTAAGACCCCAACTTATTATTAATGAAATTTAATTTTCTCTATTTATTATTTTGAAATAGTAATGGTTGATTTGATTAATGTGGATAGTTATGGGTAAAATCGCAAATATTTCAAAATAAGCAAGTGGTTATAAAATATTCATTGTTGTCGAGAATATTACGTTTGGTCGTGGAATATTCGTGTTATTAATATTAAATGCGACGACGTAGCCCATGTGAGCCCCATAATGGAAAGCGATTGGATGAAGAAAACGACAAATATAAGTTGTTTAAAAATAATCTGCAGTAGTTATTACTGCAGTAATCTTTGTTAAAATACTCGGTGGTTAAAACACAATAGCACACTGTATTGTACCAATTATTGATTCTTTCGTAAGAAGGCACTACTCAATAATGGTTACAGTAATTACTGTTCAGTATTTTATTGATTTAGTAATTCTTTGCGTTGATATTTTATATTCTTGTTGTTTCATAATTGTCATTACACAAGATTTTTTCATTATCGAAGCAATAATTCATATTATCCGAATAATATTATTAGATAACATTATTGGCAATGTCTAGAAAGTTACATCAAGGAGAGGTTTGGTCACCTAATTGCGGCGCCATGAGAGAAATTCTTATTGAAAGCCCCTCTTTCTGAGGAACCTGCACAGTTGTCGATATTGTGATTCTATAATATTATTTGTGAATAATTAATTATTGATTCATATGATGAGAAAAAATATTGATTTTATGTGGATATAGATGGAGAAAATTTTAATGTGACAATTGTTGAAAATTGAAATTTTATCTTTTTCTTATAAAATAATTTATTTATATATATTATTATATTTTAATAATATAATAATGATGATATTTTTATACGATAAATGTGGGATATATGAGTATATGTGGAGGAGTATTTTTGTTACCAAAAATATTTAAAGCATATTTATGTGTGTTTGCGGACCCCATTTCTTGTGAGAAATTTGATTATAGCACAAAAAATCGCTTGCTTTTATGGATTTCGGTCAATTTCTATTTGGAATTTGGAAAAACTTTCTTTTGCAAAGTTGTAGAGACTCGAATTTCCTATAAAAATGCGCGAGATTCAAATTTTCTGATAAAAGGGCTATTTATTATGAATTATTGAAGTTCTGAAGCTCCGAAATAATTGATTTTTGGAAGTTTAAAATAATTTAAATTAGAAAAACGTTTTTGATATGTTTGGTGGGCTTGGTTGGTTGTTGAAATGAGCTGATTTCAGTTTATAAGAGTGTGTGTAGGAAAAAATTTTATATATATTAATATTATATTAAATTTTCTTCTTTGGTGTTCTAAGCATTTTCCTATAAATAGGGTGCTTAGGTTAGAATTGAAAATCACACCAGAAACTGAAGTTTTCTCTCTCTATATTATCGAGCGTATTCTTGTAAGTATTTTGAGTATACTTTGAGTCTTTTTGTTGCTATATAATGCAAGTTTAAGTCATAGCTTATATCCTGTTTTCAACTAAAGTCTTGTCTTTTCGAGGTAAGGGATATTATATTTTTTTTAAATGATATTATTTCTTCTAATATCATTATGCCGAAGTATTGATCTGAACTTTTAATCAAATTTGGAACATTTTGTGTCAGAGTTACTATTCACGTATACGGCACTATTCACGTATACGACACTATTCACGAATACAACACTATTCATCAAAAAATGAAAATTTTCCCTTTTCGTCTAAAATATTTATTGTGGATACTAGCTTTGATTGTATCCATGTTTTGATCATTCTTGAATTTTACACCACTATGATTATTTTTGAGGTATGGATAAAAAAAAGTACTAATCCTTAATCCTTAATTCTTGTCATTTTGTTTCACCGGATTCGCTTTAAAAAAATATTTTCATCATCCTCGGTCTTAAATGATGATATTATTGAATATCTTTGGCACGAAAGTGCAAAGATTAATGATTTCGATGAATATCTTTGGCTCGTAATGCAAAGATGAACAGTATTTAGATGAACATGACCAATGATGAATATCTTTGGCTCAGTAAAGCAAAGAAGAATATTTGATTCCGGATATATATTGATTGATGTTACTGAGGATAAAAGATAGATTTATGAACTTTTAAATTCATATATAGAAGATAGTAGTTTGCATTCTCTACTTAACTCTTCTAATGAATTATTATTTCATTATGAATATTGATTTAAAACTTGTTGTCTATTGTATTCTATTAGATTTTTCCCTGTTGAAGAATAATGATAATTTGTTGTATATTATCTTAGTCATAATATTCTTTCTTTGGGCTAGTTGAGCTCACCCTTTTCCTTTTTGTTCCATTTTCTTCTCGGGGAGGCGAGAATATAAGCAGTACAAGTCGGGGTATGGAATGAAGGTTCTAGAGAGAGTTGTTTAGTAGTCCTTACCATTTTTGTAAAATAATGTATCAATAAATGTGATGAGGATTTATTTGAGTATAGATATTGTCTAGAAGATAATATTTGTATTCAAACTCACGCTTTTCTCATTGTAATAATAAAGTTGTAGTTGTTTTACGTATGCATGTATTGACAACTCGAATGGGTGATGTATACCTATTTTGGGGGCGTCCACGGTTGGTATCGAGCTTAGGGATATGATCTCTGGCGGAGATCGGGAATAGAACTAGGAGGGAGAGACGAGTAAATCCTTCGCTAGTGTGTCCTACCTAAGCTTATTTGTTAGTTGGTCAGTATATAGGGATATTATGTGATATATTGATTTCCTTAATTAACCCTTGTTTTATGATAGTATTTGAGAATGTCGACTGAGAATATTAACAGTGGAAATGAGACCATGAAGATGCCTATACTCACCAACGAGGAGAACGTGTAACAGGCTGGCAATGTTCCTCCTGTGAACAACACCACTGAGCAAATGATGAACGAGGGGATGTTTAGAAGCTTTTTGCAGTTCATGCAAAATCGAGACGAGGAGACTCGTGTTCAAAATCTGAGGAGAAAATGATAGCAATTCACGGGTTGTCACAAACCAAGCGATTCAAAGAGTTGGGACCACCAGAATTTAAGGAAAGCGAGATCCGATCATGGCGAAACATGGGTCAAGCAAATTACCAAGATATTCGATGTCTTGGGATACACGGAGAACAGAAGGTTCCATTCGCCACCTTTATGTTCCGTGGCGAGGCGAGACTCTTCGTGGGGAGTCGGGTGAAGCGCACTCCATCCAAACCACTTAGCATTTCTTGGGAGACGTTTGAGAAACTATTTAATGACAAATACTTTCCTGAAAGTGTTCGTCATATGAAGGAAGTGGAGTTCATCAGATTAGAACAAAACAACATGGCGGTGTCTCGAAGACGAGGCAAAGTTTGCGAGAGTTATCGAGTTTTTGCTCATTTGGTGGAGAATGAGGAACGTATGACGCGGATGTTTCTGAGAGGTTTGAAACCCGGCATACGACAATATCTCATTTCTCATAAATTTTCTCTCTATTCAGATGTTGTAAACAGGGCTCAATTATTAGAGCGAGATAACGAGTACGGTCAACCGAGGGACCACAATCAGGATCATACCGGAGATAGCAGTCAACAAAACAACGATAACCAGCGGAGAAAGAAAAAGACGGACAAAAATGGTAACCACTCTGGTGGTAATCATGGCCATGAAAATAGAAGAAGCGAGTCAGGAGGAGATTTTAAAAAGAGGAGATTTAACAACGACCATGTGAAGACGACAGTGCCGGCAGCAACTGATTCTAAGGGAGTAGAACGACCACCGGTCATATGATATAAATGCGGAAAAGAGGGACATATCAGTCCAAACTGCCCACAAAAGTTCAAGGTATGCTATAATTATGGAAAGGAAGGACATATCGCTCGAGATTGTACGGTAGCAAAACCTAGTTCAGCGGGGACAGTGACTTAAAAGACTGTCCCAAAAAAGTCAAAGTCAATGGTTCCTGGAAGAGCGTTTATTGTGACTGGTCAAAATGCGAGGAACCCAAATGAGGTGATCACGGGTAAGCTATTTATAAATTCTTGCAAAGTTTATACCTTACTTGATATCGGTGCTACCCATTCATTTATCTCTCCTGCTTGTGCTCAACGTTTAAACTTGACTCCGGAGAAATTAGACTTTGACCTATCTGTGGAAACTCCGTTAGGAGAAACTTTCATCACATCCACTGTTTATAAATCTTGTTTGATTCAAGTTGGCACCATCACCTTACTTGTTGACCTTATCTCTTTAAAGATACTTGCTTTTGATGTGATTTTAGGGATTGATTGGTTAACTACTCATCATGCCAAAATTGATTGTTTTCGTAAGGTTGTTAGTTTTCATATTCCTAACCAACCTGTTGTACGAATTCAAGCAACTAAACCATTAAAATCAATCACTGTCATATCTAATCATAAAGCTATTCGTTTATTGAAAAATGGATGTCAAGCTTTCTTAGCCCATGTTATGGATTTGAATAAAGACACGTCAAATTTGAATAATATTCCTATTGTTATTGACTTTCCTGACGTATTTCTTGAAGAACTTCCCGGTCTACCCCCAGAACGTGAAGTTGAATTCTTTATTGATCTTGAACCTGGTACAAAGCCCATTTCTAAAACCCCATATCGAATGGCTCCTATTGAACTTCAGGAGTTAAAGGTCCAACTACAGGAGTTGTTGGACATCGGTTTCATTAATCCCCAGTACATCTCCTTGGGGTGCTCTATTTTATTCGTAAAGAAGAAAGACGGGGTATACGACTTTGTATTGACTATCGGGAATTGAACCATGTCACCATCAAGAATAGGTATCCTCTACCTCGTATTGATGACTGTTTGACCGATTTCACCGAAGGAGCATAATTCTTTTCAAAGATCGATCTTAGCTTACGGATATCATCACCAAGATTAGAAATGAGGATATTCAAAGACGCCTTCAAAAAACTTCGATGCGGGCATTATGATTTCTTAGTCATGTCATTCGGATTGACTAATGCTCCTGTGGCTTTCATGGATATGATGAACCGAGTATTCAAGGAATATTTGGATCGATTCGTTGTTGTTTTTATTGATGACATCCTCATATATTCCAAAAGTCGTGAAGATCATGAGCACCATTTGAAGCTGGTACTCCAAAGGCTTCGTGAAAACAAACTATATGCCAAATTTAAGAAATGCGAGTTCTAGCTTGAGGAAGTAGCATTCCTTGGGCGCGATGGTGTCGAAACATGGAGTATCTGTTGATCCTGGCGAAGATTGAAGCAATACAAAGTTGGAACAGCAAAAGTCGGTGGTCAAGTACGTAGCTTTTTGGGCTTATTTGGTTATTATCGGAGATTAGTGGAAGGGTTTTCTCGAATCGCTACTCCATTAACCCAAAACTAACGGAAGGATACAAAATTCGTTTGGAGCGAAGAATGCGAGAAGAGTTTCCAAGAGCTCAAGAGGAGACTCATTTTGGTACCTGTTATAATAATACCATCTGGTACGGATGGATTTGTTATCTACAGCGATGCTTCAGGCAAAGGGTTAGGATGTGTTCTCATGCAACGTGGGAAAGTCATAGCCTATGCCTCGCGACAACTTAAAGAGTATGAGAGGAATTATCCTACTCATGATCTAGAGTTGGCAGCAATCGTTTTCGCGTTAAAGATATGGAGGCACTATCTATATGGTGAGAAAGTGGAGATATATTCAGACCATAAAAGCTTTAAATATTTCTTCACTCAAAAAGAACTCAACATGCGGCAGCGACGTTAGCTCGAGCTATTGAAAGACTACGACCACACTATTTAATACCATCCTGGAAAAACGAACGTGGTAGCTGACGCGTTGAGTAGAAGATCATATGTAGAAATGAGTGTGATGATGTTAAGTATACGCATAGAGCCAACTTTAATAGAAAATGTTACGGTTGCTCAAGCCACCGACCCAGAGCTGATGCGTATAAAGAAGAAAGTACAAGAAGGTGCTATTTCGGAAGCGAGAACTGATGAAGAAGGAATACTTCGAGTCCACTCTAGACTTTGTGTTCCTAATGACTCTGATTTGAAGTACAAGATTATGATGGAGGCACACAATACACCATTTGCAATCCATCCTGGAAGTACTAAAATGTATCATGATCTTCGACATACATTTTAGTGGAACAATATGAAGAGAGAGATTGCAAAGTTTATCTCGATGTGTTTAACTTGTCAACGTGTAAAGGCGGAGCATCTAGTACCTAAGGGTCCGTTGCAACCACTTGAGATTTTGAAATTGAAGTGGGAACACATTACCATGGATTTCGTTACGGGTCTTACTACGGTTTCTCAAGGCATCAATGCTATTTAGGTTATTGTTGATAGATTAACCAAGTCTGCTCATTTCTTGCCGATACGGGAGACTTATTCCTTGAACGTCTTGCTAGTATATATGTAAAAATGAGATTGTGAGGTTGCATGGCATGCCAAGTATCCATAGTTTTGGATCGTGACCCAAGATTCACTTCAAGATTTTGGGTTAGCTTGCAAAAAGCTATGGGCACGGATTTACGATTGATTCGACATACCATCCTCAAACGGACGGACAATCGAGAGGACTATTCAAACTCTTGAAGATTTATTAAGACTCGTGGTCCTGAGACTTCAAGGGCGAGTTGGGATAAATATTTACCATTGGTGGAATTCTCCTACAACAACAGTTATCAGGCAAGTATAGGTGTGGCTCCATTTGAAGCATTATATGGACGAAAGTGTCGCTCTCCAATATGTTGGGATGAGGTGGGTGAAGCAACATTGTTGGGACCCGAGTTTGTACGTATGACTACCAAAAAGATCCAAATGATTCGACAACGTATACAAACGGCACAAGATCGACAAAAGAGTTATACAGATCTTCATCGAAAGGACGTGGAATTTAGTATAGGGGATCATGTATTGTTGCGAGTTACTCCATGGAAGGGAGTTACAAGATTTGGGAAGAGAGGAAAGCTCAATCCACGATTTATTGGTCCATTTCAAATTCTTGACCGAGTAGGAAATGTAGCCTATAGACTCGCGTCACCTCCGAGTATGTCTCATGTTCATAATGTGTTTCACATATCTGTACTTTGTAAATATGTGAAAGACCCAAACCACGTTATAGAGTTAGAACCGGACGAGATAGCCGAAGACTTAACGTACGAAGAGGTACCTGTCAAGATCTTGGATAGGAAGGAGCATGTCCTACGCATAAAGGTCATACCACAAGTTAAAGTTCTGTGGAGGAATCATGCTATAGAGGAAATGACCTGGGAATTGGAAACAGAAATAAAAGCGATGTATCCTCACCTTTTCGAAACACCAGGTACGTACGTCAATTTCGAGGACGAAATTTCACGAGGGGAGGTTGTAAGACCCCAATTATTATTAATGAAATTTAATTTTCTCTATTTATTATTTTGAAATAGTAAGGGTTGATTTGATTAATGTGGATAGTTATGGGTAAAATACGGAAATATTTCAAAATAAGCAAGTGGTTATAAAATATTCATTGTTGTCGGGGAATATTCGTTTGGTCATGGAATATTAAATCTTTATCGAATATTAAATGCATTTGCTGTGACCATGTGTGGGCCCCATAACGGAAAGCGATTGGATGAAGAAAATGATAAATATAAGTTGTTTAAAAATAATGGCGTAGTTGTTACCAAGTTAATCTTTGTTAAAATACTTTCTATGGTTAAAACACGAAGAAGACACCGGTATTGCACCAATTATTGATTCTTACGTAAGAAGGCACTACTCAATAATGGTTACAATAATTACTGTTCAATATTTTATTGATTTAGTAAGTGCTGCGTTGATATTTTATATTGTTGTTGTTTCAATAATTGTCATTACACAATTTTCATTATCGAAGCAATAATTCATATTATCCTAATAATATTATTAGATAACATTATTGGCAATGTCTAGAAAGTTCTCGTATAAGGAGAGGTTTGGTCACCTAATTGCGCCAAGAAGGAGAAATTCTTATTGAAAGCCCCTCTTTCTTGGGAACCGCCTGTTGTCAATATTGAAGTTCAAAACTCAAAATAATTGATTTTGGAAGTTTAAAATAATTTAAATTAGAAAAACGTTTTTGATATGTTTGGTGGGCTTGGTTGGTTGTTGAAATGAGCTGCTTTCAGTTTATAAGAGTGTGCGTAGGAAAATTTTTTATATATATTAATATTATATTAAATTTTCTACTTTGGTGTTCTAAGCATTTTCCTATAAATAGGGTGTTTAGGTTAGAATTGAAAATCACACCAGAAACTGAAGTTTTCTCTCTCTATATTATCAAGCGTATTCTTGTGAGTATTTTGAGTATACTTTGAGTACTGTTGCTATACGGATCAAGTTCAAGTCATAGCTTATATCTGGTGTTTCAACTAGAAGTACTGTCTTTCGAGGTAAGGGATATTATATTTTTTTAAAATGATATTATTTCTTCCAATATCATTATGCCAAAGTATTGATCTGAACTTTTAATCAAATTTGGAACTTTTTGTGTCGGAGTTACTATTCACATATACGACACTATTCACGTATACGACACTATTCACGAATACGGCACTATTCATCAAAAAATGAAAATTTTCCCTTTTTCGTCTAAAATATCTATTGTGGATATTAGCTTTGATTGTATCCATGTTTTGATCATTCTTGAATTTTAAACCACTATGATTATTTTTGAGGTATGGATAAAACAAAGTACGAATCCTTAATACTTAATCCTTGTCATTTTGTTTCACTGGATTCGTTTCTTTAAAAATATTTTTCATCATCCTCAGTCTTAAATGATGATATTATTGAATAACTTTGGCCTGTAGTGCAAAGATGAATGATTTCTGATGAATATCTTTGGCCCGTAGTGCAAAGATGAACAGGTGTTTAGATGAACATGACCAATCGATGAATATCTTTGGCTCAGTAGTGCAAAGATGAATATTTGATTCCAGGATATATATTGATTGATGTTACAGGATAAAAGATAGAGCGATGAACTTTTAAATTCATACATAGAAGATAGTAGTTTGCATTCTCTACTTAACTCTTCTAATGAATTATTATTTCATATGAATATTGATTTAAAACTTATTGTCTATTGTATTCTATTAGATTTTTTCCCTGTTGAAGACTAATGATAATTTGTTGTATATTATCTTAGTCGTAATATTCTTTACTGGGCTAGTTGAGCTCACCCTTTTCCTTTTTGTTCCATTTTTTTCTCAGGAGGCGAGAATACAGCAAGTACGAGTCGGGGTATGGAATGAAGGTTCTAGATAGAGTTGTTTAGTAGTCCTCACTATTTTTGTAAAATAATGTATCAATAAATGTGATGAGGATTTATTTGAGTATAGATATTGTCTAGAAGATAATATTTGTATTCAAACTCACAGTTTTACTGTTGTAATAATAAAGTTGTAGTTGTTTCTGTACCATGTATTGATAAATCAGAATGGGTGATGTATACCTATTTTGGGGGCGTCACATTGCCACTCCGTTGACATATTTAACGAGGAAATCTGTAAAATTTGTTTGGATGGAGAAGTGTGAAGAAAGTTTCCAAGAATTGAAAAAGAAGCTAAGTATGGCACCTGTGTTGTCGTTACCAGATAATACAGGAAATTTTGTGGTGTATAGTGATACTTCACACAAGGGATTAGGATGTTTCCTTATGCAGAATGGAAAAGTCATCGTGTATGCATCAAGGCAGTTGAAGGACTACGAAAAAGGGTATCCAACTCATGATTTAGAGTTGGCGGCAGTTGTGTTCGTACTAAAGATATGGAGACACTATCTCTACGGAGAGAAATGTGAGATTTACACAGACCATAAGAGTCTGAAGTATATTTTCACTCAGAAAGACCTGAACATACGTCAAAGGAGACGGATGGAACTGATAAAAGATTATGATTATGAGATCTTTTATCATCCAGGCAAAGCAAACGTGGTTGCAGATGCCTTGAGTAGGAAAGACAGAGAAAAGTTGATGTTGTTAACTGACAAGGAGGAGCTTATTACAGCGATGTCAAGGTTAGAGTTGGAAATTAAATTTCCAAAAGAATCCGATGAGAAATTATACCAGATGGAAACCAGTTAAACTTTGGTGGACAAAGTGAAGAACGATCAACTGCAGGATAAGGAATGTAGAAAAATAAGAGAAAGTGTGGTCGAGGGAAAAGAAATAAAGTACAAAGTTGATACCGAGGGGATGCTGAGATTTGAAGGACGAATATGGGTTCCAGCAGTACCAGATATTAAAGAAGACATCTTGACAGAAGCCCATAACTCGAGATACTCAATTCATCCAGGAAGTACGAAGATGTATCAAGATTTGCAGCGACATTTTTGGTGGCCAAATATGAAAAGAGACGTTGTAAAATGCATTGCAAAGTGTTTGACATGTCAGAGAGTCAAGGCTGAGCATCAAAGACCAAGCGGATTACTTCAACCGTTGGAGATACCAAAATGGAAATGGGAACATATCACAATGGATTTGTGGTAGGTCTTCCAACAACTCAGAAAGGATACGATGTGATTTGGGTGATAGTGGATAGGTTGACAAAATCTGCACACTTTTTGCCAATAAAGATTAGATTTAATCTTGATCAGCTGGCAAAGCTATATGTTAAAGAGATCATTGCAAGACATGGAGTTCTAGTGTCAGACAGAGATCTGAGGTTCACATCAAACTTCTGGAAGAGACTACAAGAATGTATGGGAACACAGTTGCGTATGAGTACGACATATCACCCACAAACAGATGGCCAAAGTGAACGAACGATTCAGACATTGGAAGATATGTTGAGAGCATGCGTCATGGATTTCAAAGGAAGCTAGGATAAAAAATTACCATTGGTGGAATTTGCCTACAATAACAGTTACCACGCAAGCATCGGCATGCCGCCTTACGAAGCATTATACGGCAGGAAGTGCAGAACTCCACTGTGCTAGGATGAAGTCAGAGAACGTCAACTATTAGGACCAAAACTAGTACAATAAACTACTGAGGTTGTCAAACTCATCAGAATAAGATTGATAGCTGCTCAAGACAGACAAAAGAAATATGCTGATAAACACAGAAAAGATCGTGCGTTCGATGTAGGAAATTACGTGTTCCTAAAAGTTTCTCCTTGGAAGGGGAAGATTCGATTTGGTAAAAAGGGGAAACTAAGTCCGAGGTTTATCGGACCCTTTGAAGTGCTGAGGAAAGTTTGAGAGGTAGCTTACGAGGTAGCTCTACCTCCAGAATTGCAAAACATTCATAATGTTTTTTACGTGTCGGTGTTACGATCGTATAAACCTGATTACAAGCACGTAATTGAGTACGAACCATTACAGTTTGAGAAAGACTTGTCCTATGAAGAGGTTCCTATCCAGATAGTCGACAAGAAAGAACAAGTGCTCAGGAATAAGGTGATACCTTCTGTAAAGGTAGTATGGAGGAACCATAATGTCGAAGAGGCCACGTGGGAACTCGAAGCTGAAATGATGAAGAATTACCTTGAGTTGTTTGTTTAATCTATGTCTTCGATTCTGGGGACAAAATCTTTGTAAGTAGGGGAGAATGTGACAAATGAATTGTTTAAATTGTGATTCTAGGGACAGAATCCTTGTAAGGAGGGACTGATGTAACGATCTGAAATTTTAAATTATAATTTAAATATTTAGATTCATCAACCATCACATCAATAAAATATTTATTTAACAATAAACACCTCAAATAAAATTTATAGTATGTTATAATACAAACCTCTAAATTATAACTTAATTTAATTTAGAAACTTCTCTAATACATTTAGATTCATCAACCATCACATCAATAAAATATTTATTTAACAATAAACACCTCAAATAAAATTTATATAACTCAATAAATATTTAAATTACAATTTAAAATTTCAGATCGTTACATCATTCCCTCCTTACAAGGATTCTATCCCTAGAATCACAATTCAAACAATCAAATCGTCACATTCTCCCCTACTTACAAAGATTTTATCCCCAGAATCGAAGACACAAATTAAAAAAATAACTCGTGGTAATTCTTCATCATATCGCCTTCGAGTTCCCGTAGCCTCTTCTTCGACATTGTGGTTCCTCCATATCACCTTCACTAAGGTATCACTTTATTCCCCGAGCACTTGTTCTTTCCTCCCCGTCGACTATCGTGATAGAATCTCTTCAGTGAAGACAAATCTTTACCGAATCGCAACGGTTCATATTCGATCACAAGCTTGTAATCAGTTTATACTGATCATAACAATCGGCACGTGAAAAACATTGTGCACATGCTCTAATTCTGGAGGTAAAGCTACTTCATAAGCTACCTCCCCCACTTTTTGCAAAATTTCGAAAGGTCCAATAAACCTCGGGCTGAGATTTCCTTTCTTTCCAAAATGAATTTTCCCCTTCCATGGAGAAACTTTCAGGAACACAAAATTCCCTGCTTCAAATTCACGACTCTGCTTATGTTGATCAGCATACTTTTTCTATCGATCTTGAGCAACTACCAGTCTTGTTCTGATGAGTTGTATAACTTCAGCGGTCTGCCAAGCCAGTTCTGGGCCTAACAGTTGTCGTTCTCCAACTTCATCCCAGCATAGTGGAGTTCTGCACTTCCTGCCATATAATGCTTTGTATGTCGGCATACCAATGCTTGCATGGTAACTGTTGTATGCAAATTCCACCAACGGTAAATGATCATCCCAGTTTCCTTTGAAATCCATAATGCATGCTCTGAGCATATCTTCAAGCGTCTAGATCGTTCTTTCATTTTGCCCATCGGTTTGCGGATGATACAATGTGCTCATCTTCAATTGTGTTCTCATGCATTCTTGTAGTTTCTTCCAAAAATTTGATGTGAACCTCGGATCTCTGTCTGATACAATTAACACTGGAACTCCATGTCTTGAGATGATCTCTTTAACGTATAGTTTCGCCAGCTGATCAAGATTAAATCTAATCTTTATTGGCAAAAAGTGTGCAGATTTTGTCAATCTGTCCACTATCACCCATATCGGTTCGTATCCTTTCTGAGTATATCTTCAAGCGTCTGGATCGTTCTTTCGTTTTGCCCATCGGTTTGCGGATGATACAATGTGCTCATCTTCAATTGTGTTCCCATGCATTCTTGTAGTTTCTTCCAAAAATTTGATGTGAACCTCGGATCTCTGTTTGATACAATTAACACTGGAACTCCATGTATTGAGATGATCTCTTTAACGTATAGTTTCGCCAGCTGATCAAGATTAAATCTAATCTTTATTGGAAAAAAGTGTGCAGATTTTGTCAATCTGTCCACTATCACCCATATCGCTTCGTATCCTTTCTGAGTATATCTTCAAGCGTCTGGATCGTTCTTTCGTTTTGCCCATCGATTTGCGGATAATACAATGTGCTCATCTTCAATTGTGTTCCCATGCATTCTTGTAGTTTCTTCCAAAAATTTGATGTGAACCTCGGATCTCTGTCTGATACAATTAACACTGGAACTCCATGTCTTGAGATGATCTCTTTAACGTATAGTTTCGCCAGCTGATCAAGATTAAATCTAATCTTTATTGGCAAAAAGTGTGCAGATTTTGTCAACCTGTCCACTATCACCCATATCACTTCGTATCCTTTCTGAGTCGTTGGAAGACCTACCACAACATCCATTGTGATATGCTCCCATTTCAATTCTGGTATCTCCAACGGTTGAAATAACCTGCTTGGTCTTTAATGCTCGACCTTCACTTTCTGACATGTCAAGCACTTTGCAACGCATTCTGCAACATCTCTTTTCATGTTCGGCCACCAAAAATGACACCGTAAATCTTGATACATTTTCGTATTTCCCAGATGAATTGAATATCTTGAGCTATGTGCTTCCGCCAAAACTTCTTCTTTAATATCATGAACTGCTGGAACCCAAATTCGTCCCTCACATCTTAGTATTCCCGCAGCATCGACCTGGTATTTCGCTTCTTTACCCACGACTATACTTTGCTTTATTTTCCTGCATTCTTCATCTTGTAGCTGAGCATTTTTCACTTTGTCCACCAAATTTGGACTAGCTTCCATCTGGAACAATTTTTCTTCAGATTCTTCAAGAAATTTGATTTCCAGCTCTAGTTTTTCCATTGCTGAAATGAGCTCCTCCTTATCAGTTAACATCATCAACTTTTCTCTACCCTTCCTACTTAATGCATCTACAACCACATTTGCTTTGCCTGGATGATAAAAGATCTCGCAATCATAATCTTTTATCAGTTCCATCCATCTTCTTTAACGCATGTTCAGGTCCTTCTGTGTGAAAATATACTTTAGACTTTTATGGTCTGTGTAAATCTCACATTTCTCTCCGTAGAGATAGTGTCTCCATATCTTCAATGCGAACACAACCGCCTCCAACTTTAAATCATGAGGCGGATACCCTTTCTCGTAGAATTTAAGTTGCCTTGATGCATACGCAATAACCTTTCCGTTCTGCATAAGGACATAACCCAATCCTTTGTGTGACGCATCACTATAGACTACGAAATTTCCAGTATTATCTAGTAACGACAACACAGGTGCCACACTTAATTTCTTCTTCAATTCTTGAAAACTTTCCTTACACTTTTCCGTCCAAATAAATTTACAGATTTTCTTGTCAAATTTGTCAACGGAGTAGTAATCTTGGAAAACTCTTGAATAAATCGTCTGTAATAGCCAGCCAACCCCAAGAAACTTCTCACTTCTGATGGAGTTCTTGGTTGTTCCCAATTTATTATAGCTTCAACTTTTGATGGATCCACCGAAATCCCATCCTTATCAATTACATGCCCAATAAATTGTACACGTTCTAGCCAAAATTCACATTTAGAGAATTTCGCGTACAACTTTTTCTTTCTTAACGTCTCCAATGTCAGACATAAGTGTTCGACGTGTTCCTCTTGAGTTTTAGAGTACACCGAAATATCATCGATGAACACCACCATAAATTTGTCCAAAAATGGTTTAAACACCCTGTTCATCAAATCCATGAACGCTGCAGGGGCGTTTGTCAAACCAAAATACATTACTAAAAATTCGTAATGTCCATACCTAGTTCGGAATGCCGTCTTTGGTACATCCTCCTTCCTTACCTTCAATTGGTGATACCCACTTCTCAAATCTATTTTCGAGAAATATCTAGTACCCTTCAATTGATCAAACAAGTCATCTATTCTTGACAATGGATACTTGTTCTTAATAGTGACTTTGTTCAATTCCCTATAGTCAATGCAGAGACGCATTGACACATCCTTTTTCTTCATGGACAACACCGGTGCTCCCCATGGTGACACACTCGGTTGAATATACTTCTTGTCTAACAGTTCTTGCAGTTGCACCATTAGTTCTTTCATTTCTACCGGAGCCATTCTGTACGGGGCCTTCGATATCGGAGCGGTTCCTAGTGCTAAGTCGATCACGAATTCGATTTCTCGGTCAGGTGGAAGTCTTGGCAAATCCTCCAGAAACACATCCACGAACTCCCTAACTACTAGTATTTCCTCCAATTTCACACCCTTCTCCCTTTGAGGATCGACTATGTAAGCTAAATACCCTACATAGCCTTGACTCAATAACTTTTTGGCCTGCATCATCTTCAGACATTTCATTTGTCTAGGCGATTTGCTACCATGAAAAACTACCTTTGACAAAGTCATTAGGTTTACACACTTCTTTTGGCAGTCAATTATCGCTCCATAATTGAATAGCCAATCCATTCCCAAAATAACATCAAACTCTCCGAGCTTTATCGGGACTAAATCTACTTTCATAACATTCCCCTTAATGTTCACCCTACAGTTCTTGTACACGAACCTAACAGGAATTACTTCCCTATTCGCAATTTCTATGTTTAAAGGGAATTTCAACTCTTCACAAGGTATTTCTAACCTCTTAGCAAATTCATCAAATATAAACGAGCAAGTAGAACCCGAATCAAATAATACATATGCATCTATATCATTGATTGGGATAATACCTGACACGACATCTTTTGATTGCACCGCGTCCTGCACCGTCATGTTGAAGGTTCCGGTAGGCTTATTTGTTGATGTTGGTCCAAAGAATAGCCAACAAGACCTCCACTAGCATTTCCCTTGCTCCCATTTGTCTCACCAGATCTCTTTTTAGGGGCATTCACGAAGCAAAGTGATCCTTGATCCGCATTTGAAGCAAACATTCTTCTTAGCCTGAGTGCAATTTGGGGCGATGTGACCCTCCTGGCCACAATTGAAGCATACTCGCTTCCCCATTAAGCACACACCCTTGTGACCACACGTAGCGCATGCTTTGAACTTCTTCTTTTGCTGGTTTCTTTGCTGATTTCCAGCTCCCCCATTCTCATTCCACTTCCTCTTTATGTTGTTGTTGCCACTCCCACCGTTACCACCACCACCATTCTTAACTTCACCTTCACTCTTCTTCTTCTCTCGCTTCTTGATTGTGTTTTTGTTCTCGCCTCACCTCCACTTTCAAATGAGAATTGCTTTCTCCATCATCTGCTTTGCAGAATGTCCTCAATTGGAACAGGAAACCCCTTCAGTATAACTAGGGTTTCAGGTCCACTCGCCGAACCTCTTTGCCTTATGCGTCATCTGTCAGGCGACTTGATATGGCGCAAACCTCACCAACTCGTTGAATGTTGCGGCATACTCTGACACCGACATCGTTCCCTGCTTTAGTTCCAAAAACTGAACTTCTAGCTGACTCTTCGAACTCTCTAAGAAATAGGTCTCGAAGAACAACTCCTTAAACCTACCCCAGGTCATCACTTCTGGTCCTTCCCGAGTTTTGTTGGCCTGCCACCAATAACTAGCCTCTGCTTTCAACATGAATGTTGCAAAAGCAGTCTTCTGATCCTCCCCTACTCTCGCAACATCGAACACCTTCTCTATCTCCATAATCCAGGTATGTTCCTCGACTAGATTCATAGACCCACGGAATTCAGGTGGTCCGACTGCTTTGAAATCCTTGAACGTGGTACCTTGATTTTGAGGTTGATTCTGCAAAGCACCCATCAGTAATGTCACTAGCTGCTGAACAAGGTTTCCTTCCACATTGTTGTTATTGTTGGTTTCCTCAGTGGTTCTCTGTCGTGGTGGTTGACGTCTTGGAGGCATTTTCTATTAAAATACATCCATTACCTTCTATTCAACCTTTTAAGTATTATATACTTAAGTTGCACATCATCAAAGTTTATCACATAACACTTAACACTTTGAATAAAATAATAACTTTTATTCATTCATCATAAAAAAACATCAAAACAATAGCATCACTACTATTTACATTACTTTCCTGAACTATAATAGTTTCAGGACAACATCATCATCATCTATCCCATTAGTTATATCATACCCGGGATTTACATTTCATTTATTGTCTAATCACATATCAATTACATTCTCTATAATGTCCTACTAAGATACTGCGTAGCCTTACGACGTTCTTCTTCAATAATTCAGAACATTGTTCGGCGATCCAACACGTATGATGGTAGCGTCTCGAACTGAATCGGATAACCCATGACTCGATCTTGAGCTCAATTGACCACGGTGTTGAATAGGTTACTCATCTCTTCCATCTTTTTCCTCTTTGCTTGTGCGTCCCTCTCTGCTATTCCAACTCGTTGATAAACTTCACTGTACACGTCTTCGGCTCTTGCCCTTTTTGTAGATTCCTCCTTCAGCTTATTCTCCAGCTCTACAATCTTCTCCATCATTCGCTCGTTCTCTCCTTCAGTGTGGACCAGCTTCTCTTCAACGTTGTTCAGTCGTTCTTCTCGATCCTAGATCTCATCATCTTTCTGTGCCATCGAGGTCTGTTGTTCAGCTACTATCTCTTGTAACTCCTCGACAGTATCTTGAAGTTCCACATTGTGGTCATACGGGATCCTCCTCGTCCGTCTCTATCTCATCATCCTCATCAAGTACCCTCTCCTACTCAACTACTGTGACCAACGGAACTGTTTCCCGTGGCAGTAGTTGTTCCCAAACTACCTGAATATCTCGAGGTTCCCCCTCTCTAGCCTGACTAGATCTTCCTATAATAGTCATCCTGCCAACCAAAGTTTAAGTTTTAATTACTAATCATTACTACTCGACACCCACGAGCACATAAGTTGTAATCATATAAGCACATAAGTGTTTTATTACTTTCTCTTTCCTAAAACTCAATAAGATTTTATCATCACTATCTTTTCAAAGGTTACTTCCTAAGGCTTTTCCCCACCTAAGGTTCATAACCTAAGGCTCTGATACCAACCTCTGACACCCCCAAATCTAGGTACTTTATTCCCACAAGATTTGGTGCTCATTATTCATACATTCATATTATCTACCCAAATAAAATAATATTTAAACCATAAAATATCCCCTTAAATAGGGTTACATCGTTAAGTTCAAAAACATCCCAGGTTATTTAACCTTTAAACATCATTGAAGTGCAGAAATAAAAATTATTACATCACATCATTATTAAAAAGTCTAAGATCATCATAATAAATAAAAGTACAAATCAGCATCACTTGTACAATTTTCTCTTTCCTTTGCTAGTTGAAGGTTCATCTACCTTCTCCACTTTAGCTGCAATGAGTTTATAAATATGCAAGAGTGAGCAAAATGATTGCTCACTGAATATAACAATGAATCAATAGGAGTAAAATAATAATAACTGCCAACAAATAGGCTCATCAAAACTGGATAGTACTCTAACAAAGATAATCAGGAACTAGAATCCAAAACATAGAGTATACATAACTAACGGTCATAAGACCATGAACTATGTCCACAGTTGCGAGTAATCTTTCAACTCCAACTTTAACAAATATAAGACTATAAGACTCTCCTCGTACTTGGGGATCACCCTTTCGTATAATATATTGTGCACAAACATTTTAACGCTACGCGTAAGTTATCCCTTAATAATAATAGGGTTGTTCATCTCAGTATTTAGAGTACAAGTCCGCACCAAAAAAAGTTTGGCTTGGATAAGCTTTCAAGGGTAATTTGAAGTTCAACGAACATCAACTAGAGGACTAGCTGAATTAATAGTGTTTGATAATCACAACAGATGTTTAATAACAACATAACATAAAACAATTGAGAATCATAAATGAAGTGAATATACATGTTAAACTCACGCTTGAAATAACTATAGAGCATAAGTATTTAACAAAATGAAGAAAATGGTAAACCTTTGCTTGAACAATAAATAAGCTAAGGTTAGAGTCTTATAACATTAGAAATGAAATTACTGAAAATACATTAATTGGTAGCAAGCTAGAAACTATAAACTTGCCCAACATGGTATTAAATTCAAGCAAGGAATAAAAACAGTTCAAAAATAAAGACGAGAGTTCAAACTGTGTTCATTATACAAGAATGTAACTTAAGAAACTTGCTTAATTATAAACAAGTTAGAATGAATCAACAAAAATGAGAATTTAAATAACATTAGAGTTAAAGTTTGCTCGAATGAACTCTAGGAACAATTGACTTATTCACTCAACAATTGAAATAGAAGCTTGCTCAATCAAAGAATAAAGCCACATAATTTAACAATGGAACTAGCTCAACAAAAGTAAAGAATTAGGAAACTTTCTCAATGTAAAAGATAGAGTTTAGAAACTTGCTCAATGTAAATATAAAGTTAGAAAACTTTTCTTGAACGTAAGCTATAAAGTTAAACTCACGATCACCTACACATAATTTTAGAACCATAATACCTATTAGACATGCTAACAAATAATAACATGTTCATTACCATTCACATTTCAGAAACTCTAAGTGTTTTACTTCGCAACACTTGTCTAACTTGCATTATGTATATTAATTACCACATAACGCGTTCTTGATTTACTAATCATTTTTACAATTTTGAATTCATAATCCACATAACACGACTCTATTTAACCTTGTTGTCACATGATTCTAACATTCCATAACCTTAAGCTAAGCTACAACGAACAACCAAAGTATGCAGAATAAACAGACTTTAGTGTGCGAAAAGGCACTCACACGTCAGCCTGAAGTTTTATATGGGGATGTCACGCGTTCACATGACAATTGCCGCCAGCGCGCTTAAGGGTTCATGCCACGCCGACTTGAGAACCCAGCTTTTGTGTAACGTAGCTCGACACTTTTCTTAAGCCAACTAACACGAATTTCACCCAATAAACAGTGATAATAACACGTAAAATAAATATACAACTATCTTAAACATAATTGCTAACCTATCCAACCACTTATCACAATTTAACTACCACTACCACTATTTTAATTTCCCAATTTTCATATTTTTATGAAAAACTCAATTTTCTTGGCATTCATCCTAAAAATCATCACTGTGAATTCAATATATGACCAAATCATCTTATTCAAATTACATTATGTCCGTATCTCAACAAACTAGCATAAACAAAACTCAATTAACATTTTAGTATGCAATTTGACCCTCAAAATTGAAACTTACATAGCTACACATGAAAAACATAAACACAGACAAAAATTTTCTACTATTAACTGTAATTAGCATGAATTTCTCGTTTAAGACACAAATCTCCAGTTATCACATACTCATATACTCACAAGTAATCCCATAATATAGCAACAATTCAACAATTTGAAATTCACAGATTATATAAAAGTTGTCGTAACACTCATAAACATATATATATATATATATATATATATATATATATATATATATATAATATCAATGTTGTGTGAAAATACCTTGAATTTGCTTGCAATCCTTGTTAACTCATTAGAATTTGCCGTGAAAATTCTTAAGACTCTCTCAATTTTCTCTGAAGCTCTCAACTCACTCAATTCTCTGAACTCTCAAGCTTGGAAAATAGAATGCATGAAAACAAAGGCTAGACTAATATCCAGTTAGTATGCGTAATAGCAAAACACAAACTAAAGCCATAACATAAATATATTATATTTATTATTTATTTTATTTTATTTATATTATTTGTTTTATTTAAATTTCAAAAATTAGAAATATCAAAAGCCATAAGGCTTGTTTGGCAACCCATTTAAAATTAAAGAGTGAAAATACTTAAGCCTTGTTTGACAAAACTAATTTAAATCTTTTTTAATTTATTTTAATAAACACTTTAGTTTATAAACTATAATCACATATTATTTTCATATCCAACATTAACCAATTAAATTAATCACATACTATATTTTAATTAAATATAGCCTTTTAACAAATATCACAAAATTATAATTTTCATTATAACTTCATTTAATAATTTAACATACCATCTAAATTAATAAATCAACACAACAACATAACACCTCATGTTATAATACAAACCTCTAAATTATAACTTAATTTAATTTAGAAACTTCTCATACATTTAGATCTAATACATTTAGATTCATCAACCATCACATCAATAAAATATTTATTTAACAATAAACACCTCAAATAATATTTATATAACTCAATAAATATTTAAATTACAATTTAAAATTTCTGATCGTTACAGCTACTATCTCCTGTAACTCCCCGACCGTGTCTTGAAGTTCCACATTGCGGTCATACACCTCATCGTACATACGAGCAGCTATCGAGTTAAGTGGAAGCTCTTCCTCCTCGTCCTCCTCATTCCCTGACTGTGGCAGCTCAACAGGGTCCTCCTCTTCCGTCTCTATCTCATCCTCTTCATCCGGTACTCTCTCATGTTCAACTATGTGACCGACGGAACTATTTCTCGTGGCAATAGTTGTTCCCAAATCACTTGAATATCTCAAGGCTCCTCCTCTCTAGGCTGACTAGATCCTCCTATATTAGCCATCATGTCAACCAAATTTTAAGTTTAATTACTAATCATTACTACTCGACACTCACGAGCACATAAGTTATAATCACATAAGCACATAAGTGTTTTATTACTTTCTCTTTCCTAAACCTCGATAAGAGTTCATCATCACTATCTTTTCAAAGGTTACTTCTAAGGCTTTTCCCCCACCAAAGGTTCATAACCTAAAGCTTTGATACCAACCTGTGACACCCCCAAATCTAGGTACTTCATTCTCACAAGATTTGGTGCTCACTATTCATACATTCATACTATCTACCCAAATAAAATAATATTTAAACCATAAATCCTCCCTTTAAATAGGGTTACATCATTAAATAAAATCTTCCCAGGTTATCTAACCTTAAACATCATTCAAGTGCGTAAATAAAATTATTACATCACATCATTAAGTAAAAGTCTATCATCAAATTAATAATCAAAAATTACAAGTCTTCATCACTTGTACATTTTTCCCTTTCCTTTGCTAGTTGAAGGCGCATCTACCTTCTCAACTTTAGTTGTAATGAGTATATAAATATGTAAGAGTAAGCAAAACAAGTGCTCACTAGATATAATAATGAATCAACAGGAGAATAACAATAATAACTGCCAACGAATAGGCTCATCAAAACTGAATAGTACTCTAATGATGATAATCAGAAACTGAAATCCAAAATATGAAATATATCTAACTGAGGGTCATAAGACCATGAACTATGTCCACAGTTGCGAGTAATCTTTCAACTCCAACTTTAACAGTCATAAGACTATAAGGACTCCTTGTACTTAGAGGGATCAACCCTTCGTACAGTGTATTGTGCATAAACATTTCCACTAATAATAGGGTTGTTCATCTCAGTATTTGGAGTACAAGTCCGCACCAAAGAAAGTTTTGTTTGGATAAGATTTCAAGGGTAATTTGAAGTTTAACGAACATCAACTAGAGGACTAGTTGAATCAATAGTGTTTGATAATCACAACAGATGTTTAATAACAACATAACATAGACCAATTGAGAATCATAAATGAACTGATTATATATATTAAACTCATGCTTGAAATAACTATAGAGCATAAGTATTCAACAAAATGAATAAAATGGTTAACCTTTGCTTGAACAGTAAATAAGCTAAGGTTAGAATATTATAACATTAGAAATGAAATTACAGAACGTACATTATCTGATAGCAAGCTGGAAACTAAAAACTTGCCCTACAGGGTATTAACTCATGCAAAGAATTAAAATAGTTCAATAATAGAGATAAGAGTTCAAAAACTACGTTCATTATACAATAATAGAACTTAAGAAACTTGCTTAACTATAAACAAGTTAGAATGAATCAATCAAATGAGAATTTCAAATAACATTAGAGTTGAAGTTTGCTCGAATGAATTTTAGGAACAATTGACTTATTCAATAATACTTAAGATAAAAAGCTTGCTCAATCATAAGAATAAAGTTACACAATGTAATAATAGAACTAACTCACCGAAAGTGTAGAGCTAGAAAATTTTCTCAATGTAAAAAGATAGAGTTTAGAAACTTTCCTTGAGCGTAAGCTACACCTACACATAATTTTAGAACCACAATACCTATTAGATATTCTAACATACCAAAACATGTACACTTCTATCTAAACTTATCATTGAAGCACAAGTCTTTCATTACTATTTATATTTTAGAAATTCCAAGTGTCTTACTTCGCAACACTTATCTAACGTTCATTGTGTATAATAAGTTATCACATAACGCGTTCTCGATTTACTAATCATTTTTGCAACTTTGAACTTACTACCACAATTCACTATGTTATATTATCCTTAACATTACTCATTTAACATGCTAACATAATTTCAGACTATGTTATGATGTTTTCCCCAGTCTCGCAAAGAGCAGTGAAGTCGAGAATCTCAAACCAGGGTGTAAGCGTAATTGCTACAGTAAGACCCCAACTTATTATAAATAAAATTGAATTTTCTATATTCATTGTTCTAAATTAATAAGGTGTTAATTTGATATAATACTTTGATTATGGGTGAAATGTGCAAATTTTGCAAAATAAGCAAGTGGTTATAAAATATTCATTATTGTCGGGGAATATTCATTTGGTAGTGGAATATTCTTTTTGTCAGGAATATCCGTACGATGTCGCAGTCATTTGTGGGCCCCATAGCGGATTAACTGTCAGATGAAGAAAATGACAAAATTTGAGTTTTTATAAATAACGGCGTAATTGTTACCGTTAACACTGTTGGATTACCTGGTGGTTAAAATACAGTAATACGCGTGGTAGCACACGGTATTGCACAGTATTGTTGAATTATTGATTCTTACGTAAGAAGGCACTACTCAATAATTGTTATAGTAGTTACTGTTCAATATTTTATTTTATTGATTCAATAATTGTTGCGTTGATATTTTATTTATTGTTGTTTCAATAATTGTCACTGCACAGTATTTCCCATTATCAGATCAATAATTCATATTATTTGCATAATATTATTAGATAAGCATTATTGGCAATGTCTAGAAAGTTCTGTCAAGGAGAGCTTTAGTCACCTAATTCGCTGGCGCAAGATGGAGAAATCCTTATTGAAAGCCCCTCTTTCTTAGGAAACTACCGGTTGTCATAATTGTGATTCTGTAATATTAGTTATGAATAATTAGTTATTGATTTATATGATAAGGAAATATTTATTTGATGTGAATATAAATGATGGATTTATGTATTTTATGTGGTTATAAATGAAGGAATTAATGCTGAGGTGTTTTATCAGTATTTTGTCAGAGTGGAGGTATTAAAAATCATCCGTTTGTGGATTTGGGATATTTTTTGTTTGGCGTTTGGAAAAACTCAAAGCTACAAAGTTATAGAGAATTTGATTTCGCGTGGAGGTTTCGGAAAATAAAATGATTTTTATTAATTTATGGGCGGGACCCACTTTTGTGATTTAAAGCATGAGGGCTGTTGGGATTTTGCAAGAGTGGCATGCTGGTCTTTGATGGCTAGCATGCGTAGAATGAAGAATAAATAAAATAATATTTTATTATTTTAGTCTCCTATGGCGTTCTAGCATTTTCCTATAAATAGACGCTTAGGTTAGAATTGAAAATCACACCAGAAATAAGTTTTCTTTCTCTCTAGATTATCGAGCATATTTTTGTGAGTATTTTGATACTTTGAGAGTTGCTGTTCGGTACAAGTTTCCTTCGAATTTCTATCCGATATTCCGATCAGAAGTACCGTTATTTTGTGGTAAGGGATGTTATTTTCTTCTTAAATGATATTATTTTCTTCAATATCACTATGCCGAAATATTAGTTTGAACTTTTTAATCAAATTTGGAACTTTTTGTGTTGGGGTTACTATTCACGTATACGACACTATTCACGAATACGGCACTATTCACCGAAAAATAAAATTTTCTTATTTTTGTCCAAGATGTCTATTATGGTTACTATCTTTGATTGTATCCATGTTTTGATCTTTATTTTTTGAATTCTACTTCACAATTGGTTATTATGAAGTATTATTAATCTTGGATAAACTGTTATACGAATCCCTAATATTTGTCCTTCTGTCTCACTGGATTCATTTTCTTTAAAATATTTTTCATCATCCTCAGTCTAAAATTATGATGTTACTGAATATCTTTGGCCTGTAATGCAAAGATGAATGATTAACTGATGAATATCTTTGGCCCGTAGTGCTAAGATGAGCAGGTGTTGAGATGAACATGACCGACTGGTGATACAAATGAATATCTTTGGCCTGTAGTGCAAAGATGAATATTTGATTAAAGATGTATATTGATTGATGTTACAGGGATAAAATATTGATGATGAACTTTTAAATCTTCGAAGATAGTAGAACTCATTCTTTACTTGACTCTTCTAATGTATTGTTGTTTCTGCTGCAGAATATTGATCTAAAACTTGTTGTCTATTATATTCTATAAGATTTTTCCCTGTTGAAGACTAATGATAATTTGTTGTATATTATCTTAGTTATAATATTCTTTACTGGGCTAGTTGAGTTCACCCTTTTCCTTTTTGTTCCATTTTTCTTCTTAGGAGGTGAGAACGTAGCAGGATCTAGTCGGGGTATGGAGTGATAGTTCTAGAAAGATGTTTTAGTAGTCCTCAGTATTTCTATAAAATAGTGTATGAATAATTGTAATGAGGACTTATTTGAGTGTGGATATTGTCTAGAAGACAATATTTGTATTTAAACTCACAGTATGTGTTGTCGTATTTTGCACGACAATTGTATTATTGAAGTTGTAGTTTGCTTTCTATACCATGTATTTGGCAACTCAGAATGGGTGTTGTATACCTATTTTGGGGGCGTCACAGTTGGTATCAAAGCTTAGGGATATGGTCTCTGGCGGAGATCGGGGAATAGAACTTGGAGGGGAGAGATGAGTAAATCCTTCGCTAGTGTGTCCTATCTAAGCTTATTTATTGTTCGGTCATAATATATAGATATTATGTGATATGTTAATTTGTTTAATTAACCCTTGTTTTATGGCAGTATTTAAGAATGTCTGCTGAGAATGTTAACAATGGAGTGTATGAGACTGTGGAACAACCTTTAGTCACAAACCAGGAGAATGTGCAACAAGAAGACAATATTCCTCCTGTAAACAACACTAGTGAGAAAACGATGAATGATGGAATGTTTAGGAGCTTTTTGCAGTTCATGCAAAATCAGACGAGGGAGACTCGTGTACAAAATACGGGTGGAAATGATGGCAACGCTTGCAATCATCACAACCAAGCAGTTCAAGGAGTTGGGACCACCAGTTTTTGGGGAAAGCCCGATCCGATTAAAAAGCGAAACATGGGTCAAGCAAATTACCAAGATATTCAATGTCTTGGGATGCACGGAGGAACGTAAGGTTCCATTCGCCACCTTTATGTTCCAGTAGAGGCAGATTCATTGGTGGGAATCAGAAGCGTACCCAACCAACCTTTTCAACTCAACATGTCTTGAGAAAGATTTGAAGCGTTCAATGACAAGTACTTTCCCAGAAAGTATTCGCTATATGAAGGAGGTAGAGTTTATTAGATCGAATGTAACAACATGAGCGGTGTCTCAAAGACGAGGCGAAGTTTATGAGTTATGCAGGTTTGTACCTCATTTGGTAGAGAATGAGGAATGTATGACGTGGATGTTTCTGAGAGGTCTAAAACCCAAGATTCGTCAATACCTTATCTCTCATAAATTTTCCTTGTATTCAGATGTTGTCTACATGGCTCAATTATTAGAGAAAGATAGTGAGTATGTTCAACCGAGGGACCACAACTAGGGTCATACCGGTGACAACAGTCATCAGAGCGATGGTAACCAGCGAGGAGGGAAAAATACGGACAAAGGCAATAACCACTCAGGGGGTAATCGTGGCCATGATAATAGGAGAGGTGAGTCAAGTGGAAATTTTAGAAAGAGGAGATTCAACAATGATGGGAAGACATCAGCATCAGCACCAACACTAACAACAAATTCTAGGGGAGGAGAACGTCCGCCAGTTAGGTGTTATAAATGCGGGAAAGAGGGACATATCAGCCCAAACTGCCCATAACAATCCAAGGTATGTTATAACTGTGGAAAGGAGGGTCATATAGCTCGAGACTGCTCTATAGCAAGACCAAGTTTAGCAGGGATGGTGACTCCAAAGGCTTTCCCAGATAAGTCAAAATCAGCGGTTCCTGGAAGAGCGTTTGTCATGACTGGCCAAAACGTAAGGAACCCGAATGAGGTGATCACGGGTAAGCTTATCATAAACTCTTATGAAGTTTATACCTTACTAGATACCGGTTCTACCCATTCTTTTATCTCTCCTGCTTGTGCTCAACGTTTAAACTTGACTCCGGAGAAATTGGACCTTAACTTATCTGTTGAAACTTCGTTGGGTGAAACCTTCGTTACATCTACAGTTTATAAATATTGCTTGATCCAAGTTGGCACAATCACATTACCTGTTGATCTTATTTCTTTAAAGATACTTGCATTTGATGTGATTTTAGGGATTGATTGGTTATCTATTCATCATGCCAAAATTAATTGTTTTCGTAAGGTTGTTAGTTTTCATATTCCTAACCAACCTGTCATAGGAATTCAAATAACTAAACAACTAAAATCAGTCACTGTCATATCAAGCCATAAAGCTACTCGTTTATTGAAAAATGGATGTCAAGCTTTCTTAGCCCATGTTATGGATTTGAACAAACACAAGTCAGATTCGAATAATATTTCTGTTGTTAGAGAATTTTCTGATGTATTTCCTAAAGAACTTTTCGGTCTACCCCCAGAACGTGATGTTGAATTCTTTATTGACCTTGAACCGAGTACAAAACCCATTTCTAAAATCCTATATCGAATGGCTCCTATTGAACTTCAGTAGTTAAAAGTCCAACTACAGGAGTTATTAGACATCGATTTCATTAGTCCTAGTACATCTCCTTGGGGTGCTCCTGTTTTATTCGTAAAGAAGAAAGACGGGAGTATGTGACTTTGTATTGACTATCGAGAATTGAACCATGTCACCATCAAGAATAGGTATCCGCTACCTCGCATTGATGACTTGTTCGACCAGTTTCAAGGAGCACAATTCTTTTCAAAGATCGATCTTAGCTACGGATATCATCAATTTGAAGATTAAAACTGAGGATATTCCAAAGACTGCCTTCAGAACTCAATACGGGCATTATGAATTCTTAGTCATGTCTTTTGGATTGACTAATGCTCCTGCTGCTTTCATGGATATGATGAACTGAGTATTCAAGGAATATTTGGATCAGTTTGTTGTTGTCTTTATTGATGACATCCTCATCTATTCCAAAAGTCGTGAAGATCATGAGCACCATTTCAAGCTGATACTTGAAAGGCTTCGTGAAAACAAGCTATATGCCAAGCTGAAGAAATGCGAGTTCTGGCTTGAGGAAGTAGCATTCCTTGGGCACGTGGTGTCAAAACATGGAGTATCTGTTGACCCAGCGAAGATTGAAGCAATACAAAGTTGGGAGCAACCAAAATCGGTGACCGAAGTACGCAGCTTTCTGGGCTTAGTTGGTTATTATCGGAGATTCGTGGAAGGATTTTCTCAAATCACTACTCCGCTAACTCAGCTGACTCGAAAAGATACAAAATTCGTATGGAGCGAGGAATGCGAGAAAAGTTTTCAAGAGCTCAAGATGAGACTCATTTTGGCACCTGTTTTGGCAATACCATCTGGTTCGGATGGATTTGTTGTCAACATCGATGCTTCAAGCAAAGGGTTAAGATGTGTTCTCATGCAACATGGGAAAGTCATAGCCTATGCCTTGTGACAACTCAAAGAATATGAGAGGAATTATCCTACTCATGATCTGGAGTTGGCAGCAGTTGTTTTCGCGTTGAAAATCTGGAGACACTACTTGTATAGGGAGAAAGTGGAGATCTATATGGATCATAAAAGCCTCAAATACTTCTTCACCCAAAAGGAACTCAACATGCGGCAACGACGTTGGCTCAAGCTATTGAAAGATTATGATCATACCAATCAATACCATCCTGGAAAAGCAAATGTAGTGCTAACGCATTGAGTAGAAGATTGTATGCGGGTACAAGTCCAATGTTGTTAACACAAAGACCCATTTTGTACGATTTACAAAGGATGGAGATTGAGTTAAAGACTCCAGGGACCCATGTGATGATGGCGAATATATGAGTAGAACCAAATTTAATCGATAAAGTTTAAGCTGCTCAAGCTAATGACATGGGGCTAATGCGTATGAAGAAGAAAGTGCAAGAAGGTGCTATTCCAGAAGCAAGAATCAATGAAGTAGGAATACTTCGAGTCAACTCTAGACTTTGTGTTCTTAACAATTCTGACTTGAAGCATAGAATCATGATGGAGACACACAACACCCCGTTTGCAATCCATCCTGGGAGTACCAACATGTATCATGATATTCGACATACATTTTGGTGGAACAATATGAAGAGAGAGATTGCGGAGTTTATCTCGAGGTGTTTAACCTGTCAACGTGTAAAGGTGGAGCATCAAGTGCCAAAAGGTCCATTGCAACCACTTGAGATTCCGGAATGGAAGTGGGAACACATTACTATGGATTTCGTTATGGGTCTTCCCAAATTTTCTCAAGGCATAGATGTGATTTGGGTTATTGTTGATATATTAACCAAGTGTGCTCATTTCTTACCTATACGAGAAACTTATTCCCTTGAACGTCTTGCTCGTATGTACGTGAACGAGATTATGAGATTGCACGGCATGCCAGTATCCATAGTTTCAGATCATGACCCAAGATTCACTTCACGATTTTGGGTTAGCTTGCAGAAAGCTATGTGCACGGATTTACGATTCAGTTCAACATACCATCCTCAAACGGATGGGTAATCAGAAAGGACTATTCAAACCCTTGAAGATCTATTAAGACTCTGTGTCCTAGATTTCAAAGGAAGTTAGGATAAGTACTTGCCACTAGTGGAATTCTCCTACAACAACAGTTATCAAGCAAGTATAAGCATGGCTCCATTCGAGGCGTTGTATTGATGAAAGTGTCGCTTCTCCAAAGATCTTTGACGAGGTGGGAGTGGGAGAACGTTGTTGGGACCATAATTAAATGTACGCATGAATACGAAAAGATCCAAATGATTCGACAACGTATTCAAACCTCACAAGATCGACAAAAGAGTTATGCTGATCTTCATCGAAAGGACGTGGAATTTAATATTGGGGATCATGTATTGTTACGTGTTACTCTATGGAAGAGAGTTACAAGATTTGGGAAGAGAGGAAAGCTCAATTCAAGGTTTGTTGGTCCATTTGAGATTCTTTACCGAATAGGAAATGTGGCCTATAGACTCGCATTACCTCCAAACATGTCTCGTGTTCATAATGTTTTTCACATATCTATGCTTCGTAAATATGTGAAAGACCCGAACCATATTATTGTGTTAGAACCAGACGAGATAGCTGAAGATTTAACGTACGAGGAGGTACCTGTTAAGATCTTGGATAGGAAAGAGCATGTCCTATGCACCAAGGTTATACCACAAGTTAAGGTTTTGTGGAGGAACCATGCTATTGAAGAAATGACCTGGGAGTTGGAATCTGAAATGAAAGCGAGGTACCCTCACTTGTTCGAAACACCAGGTACGTACGTCAATTTCGAGAATAAAATTTTATAAGGAGAGGAGGTTATAAGACCCCAACTTATTATAAATAAAATTGTATTTTCTCTATTCATTGTTCTAAATTAATAAGGTGTTAATTTGATATAATACTTTGATTATGGGTGAAAATAAGCAAGTGGTTATAAAATATTCATTATTGTCGGGGAATATTCGTTTAGTCGTGGAATATTCTTTTTTTCGGGAATATCCGTGCGACGACGTAGTCATTTGTGGGCCCTATAACGGATTAACTGTCGGATGAAGAAAATGACATAGTTTGAGATTTTATAAATAATAGCAGTAATTGTTACCAAGTAATTAACCGCTGGATTACCCGGTGGTTAAAATACGATGTCTGGCGTGGTAGCACACGGTATTGCACAATATTATTGAATTATTGATTCTTACGTAAGAAGACACTACTCAATAATTGTTACAGTAGTTATTGTTAAATATTTTATTTTATTGATTCAATAATTGTTGCGTTGATATTTTATATTATTGTTGTTTCAATAATTATCACTGCACAATATTTCCCATTATCAGATCAATAATTCATATTATTTGAATAATATTATTAGATAAGCATTATTGGCAATGTCTAGAAAGTTCTGTCAAGGAGAGCTTTGATCACCTAATTGCGCGCCAGTAAGGAGAAATCTTTAGTGGAAAACCCCTCTTTCCTAGGAACGGCCTGGTTGTCATAATTGTGATTCTGTAATATTAATTGTGAATAATTAGTTATTGATTTATATGATAAGGAAATATTTATTTGATGTGAATATAAATGATGGATTTATTTATTTTATGTGGTTATAAATGAAGGAATTAATGCTGAGGTGTTTTATCAGTATTTTGTCGGAGTTGAGGAATTAAAATTCATCCGTTTGTGGATTTCGGATATTTTCTGTTTGGAATTTGGAAAAACTCAAAGCTACAAAGTTGTAGAGAATTCAATTTTGTGTGGAATGGACATAAAATTCGTATTTTTCTGATAAACGGGCTATTTCTATGAATTATTGAAGTTTAGGAAAATAAAATGATTTTTATTAATTTATGGGTGGGATCCACTTTTGTGATTTAAAGCATGAGGGTTGTTGGGATTTTTCAAGAGTGGCATGCTGGTCTTTGATGGCTAGCATGCGTAGAATGAAGAATATATAAAATAATATTTTATTATTTTAGTCTCCTATGACGTTCTAGCATTTTCCTATAAATAGACGCTTAGGTTAGAATTGAAAATCACACCAGAAACAAGTTTTCTTTCTCTCTAGATTATCGAGCGTATTTTTGTGAGTATTTTGATACTTTGAGAGTTGTTGTTTGGTACAAGTTTCCTTTGGCTTTCTATCCGATATTTCGATCAGAAGTACCGTTATTTTGAGGTAAGGGATGTTATTTTCTTCTTAAATGATATTATTTTCTTCAATATCATTATGCCGAAATATTGGTTTGAACTTTTTAATCAAATTTGGAACTTTTTGTGTCGGGGTTACTATTCAGGTATATGGCACTATTCACGTATACAACACTATTCACAGAAAAATGAAATTTTCTTCTTTTTGTCCATGATGTCTATTATTGTTACTATCTTTGATTGTATCCATGTTTTGATCTTTGTTTTTCGAATTCTGCTTCATAATTGGTTATCATGAAGTATTATTGATCTTGGATAAATTGTTATACGAATCCCTAATATTTGTCCTTCTGTCTCACTGGATTCGTTTTCTTTAAAATATTTTTCATCATCATCAGTCTTAAATGATGATGTTACTAAATATCTTTGGCCTGTAATGCAAAGATGAATGATTAACTGATGAATATCTTTGGCCCGTAGTGCAAAGATGAACAGGTGTTGCAATGAACATGACCGATTGGTGATACAAATGAATATCTTTGGCCTGTAGTGCAAAGATGAATATTTGATTAAAGATGTATATTGATTGATGTTACAGGGATAAATATTGATGATGAACTTTTAAATATTAGAAGATAGTAGAACTCATTCTTTACTTGACTCTTCTAATGGATTGTTGTTTCCGCTGCATAATATTGATCTAAAACTTGTTGTCTATTATATTCTATCAGATTTTTCCCCATTGAAGACTAATGATAATTTGTTGTATATTATCTTAGTCATAATATTCTTTACTGGGCTACTTGAGCTCACCCTTTTCCTTTTTGTCCCATTTTTCTTCTCAGGAGGTGAGAACATAGCAGGATCTAGTCGGGGTATAGAGTGATGGTTCTAGAAAGATGTTTTAGTAGTCCTCACTATTTCTGTAAAATAGTGTATGAATAATTGTAATGAGGACTTATTTGAGTATGGATATTGTCTAGAAGACAATATTTGTATTTTAACTCACAGTATGTGTTGTCGTATTTTGCACGATAATTGTATTATTGAAGTTGTAGTTTACTTTCTGATCCATGTATTTGGAGACTCAGAATGGGTGTTGTATACCTATTTTGGGGGCGTCACATGTGCCATACAAAGGCTTGGGACCTACGTGCATTAATTGCGCCATTTTTTTTTGGCACCAAGACACCATTGCTTGCAAGTGTATTGTGACAGATGCATCTTGAGGCGAATCGATGAACAAGTGAGCCGACTTTAGCCCAACAAACACAAACTTCACCCACCAAATAGTGAAATTAACACGTAAAATAAATATACAACTATCATAAACATGATTGCTAACATATTCAACCACTTAGCACAATTTAACAATAACTAAAACTATTTTAATTTCTCAATTTTCATGTTTTCATGAAAAACTCAATTTTCTTGACATCCTTTACAAAATTCATCACTGTAATCTCTATACTTGGCCAAATCACTTCATTCGAATTACGTTATGCTCATTTCTTAATAAACTAACATATACAAGACTCAATTTACAGTTTAACATACGAATTGACCATCAAAATTGGTACTTACATAAGCCATATAGAAAATATATATATACTATCAAAATATTCTACTGTTAGAACAAAAATTAACATGAAATCTCTTGTGTAAACATAAACTCTAACATCACCAACATGTATCATCACAATTATTCAATTATCTAGCAATAATTCGAAGAGATGAAATTTACAGAACATGAAATTTTTGCCGTAAAACTCATATATATATATATATATATATATATATATATATATATATATCATCGAATTGTTATGAAAATTCACATTTCCTCTCAATTCTCTCAAGCTCTCTGTCACTTCTCTCTGAACTCAAACTAAGCCAATACCCAACTGACCAACTAGTATGCGTAATAATATAATACAAAACTGATATAGTCTTAATACTCATAATAGCTATCATCAGTTATCAAAATAACTTATATATTATATTTATTATTTTATTTATTTTATTTAAATTCAAAAATTAGAAATTCAAAAGCCATAAAGCTTTGTTTGGCAAAACCCTTTAATTTTTAAAGAATAAATATATTAAGCCTTGTTTGACAAAAACTAAATTAAACTCCTTTACCTTTATTTACATAAACACATTAGTTTATACTTTATAATCACATAACATTTTTAATTATATATATCATTTTAGCAAATATCACACAATTATAATTTTCATTATAACTTTATAACTTCATTCACATGTTTCCTCTCAATTCTCTCAAGCTCTCTGTCACTTCTCTCTGAACTCAAACTAAGCCAATACCCAACTGACCAACTAGTATGCGTAATAATATAATACAAAACTGATATAGTCTTAATACTCATAATAGCTATCATCAGTTATCAAAATAACTTATATATTATATTTATTATTTTATTTATTTTATTTAAATTCAAAAATTAGAAATTCAAAAGCCATAAAGCTTTGTTTGGCAAAACCCTTTAATTTTTAAAGAATAAATATATTAAGTCTTGTTTGACAAAACCTAAATTAAACTCCTTTACCTTTATTTACATAAACACATTAGTTTATACTTTATAATCACATAACATTTTTAATTATATATATCATTTTAGCAAATATCACACAATTATAATTTTCATTATAACTTTATAACTTCATTCACATGTTTCCTCTCAATTCTCTCAAGCTCTCTGTCACTTCTCTCTGAACTCAGACTAAGCCAATACCCAACTGACCAACTAGTATGCGTAATAATATAATACAAAACTGATATACTATTAATACTCATAATAGCTATCATCAGTTATCAAAATAACGTATATATTATATTTATTATTTTATTTATTTTATTTAAATTAAAAAATTAGAAATTCAAAAGCCATAAGGCTTTGTTTGGCAAAACCCTTTAATTTTTAAAGAATAAATATATTAAGCCTTGTTTGACAAAAACTAAATTAAACTCCTTTACCTTTATTTACATAAACACATTAGTTTATACTTTTATAATCACATATCATTTTTAATTAAATATATCATTTTAGCAAATATCACACAATTATAATTTTCATTATAACTTTATTTAATAATCTTATATACCATCTAAATTATTAAATCAAATCAACATTATAACATCTCGTGTTATACTACAATTCTATAAATTATAAATTAATTTAATTTAGAATATAATCTAACAAATTTAGATTCATAAATATTTACTAACAACCATCACATCAGTAAAATATTTATTTTATCAATTCAACACTAGACACATCAAATAAATATTTATATAACTTAATAAATATTTAAATTACAATTTGAAATTTTGGATCGTTACACCATGTATGTTCATTCATGACCTAATGTGGTATTTTATGTGGTTATGTGTTGTAGAGACTGTAAAGACTCGAAGGAAAGTAATTTTATTGTAGCGGACGCTAAAGGCAAGTTTTCTTATCGCTTGTCTAACCTTCGTGTTAGCCAAGTTTTCAGTGATTCATGTTATGACATGCATGAATGGTTTTAAAGAAAGGGTCGATGCCAGTTTTAACTTGGCTAGACTAATCTTGAAAGATTGATTGATTTATTTACAAGTCTTTCAATATAGAATTGATAATGCTATCCTACGCCAATTGTTTGGTACGGATTCAAGGTAAGCCTGAGTATGAATAAACAAATGTATTTTTCATTGATTATTCGATGGGCACATGAGATTGTCAAAACTTAAACGTAAATACGTTTAAAGGATGTATTGTTGATCAACATAGAGTACTATAGGCTGATCACCTAGAAGTGTTCGTAAGAAATGTCGGACTTACGGTCTTAGTATTGGGTTATCCTTTTTATAAATAAAAGCTAAAGAGAATGTTCATGGTCTATGGAACTACTCAGAATTTCCAATCTACTATATGTTCTTTGGAATTATTTTATGAGATGAGAAGTGTTATTCAATGTTTCATAGTACTTCATAACTATTGTTCAGTTAATGATGAAAAATCATATGATTCTCGAAATGGTATCTTTATAATATATTGGTAGACTTGTTGAGCTAGTTATGATCACTTCTTGCTTGAATCATATGATTGCAGCTAAGGTCGAGAGAACCGAGGGTTCCAGTAGAGGTAAAGGCAAGGCGAAGATGAACGACTAGTTTATTCTGTAATAGACTAGTATATTTTTATGAATTATATTACAACGAACAAAGAATGTAACGATTTCAAAACCTGAGAACATGATGTATTATTATTAATGTAATAAGAATGTCATTGATACACATATTTTAATGTTGTTTCAATAGAATGAATGTACAGTTATGAGTACCGTCTGTCGGGAGGGAAGACCCGAATTTGGGGGCATCACAAGTTGGTATCAAAGCATTAGGTTATAAAACTTAAGGGGGGGGGGGGGGGAACCTTAGGCTAATAACCTCGTTAAGGAAGGAAAAGTCTGAAGGAAGTAAACGCGAGTTGAATGAGTTAATAATGTATTGAGGAAACTCAGTACCAAAAGATTTAAAAGATGGAAATTAATCCTAAATAAATTAATTGTGATTTGTGCGTATACTATTATGTATTATGTACTAATCAACATGTTATGTGTTATTGTAGATTTTGATCGATAGCTTGATGTATAGAGATATACATATGGTGAGCGAAGAGCTTGTGAATGTAGTAGCTTGTACTCTGCCCTAGTAGCACCATTACCACCATTAGAGAATGGAGAGCCAAAGGAGTACTTTTCTGTGGAGAACTACTCCGAGGGAGAAATGGATATAGCATCATATCCTAATATGATGATGGATGTGGAGGAGGAAATGGAGGTAACATCGGTTAATACGGTGGTACCTACACAAGAGTCAACGCCTCCAGATGCAATGAGAGCATTGTATCTGGTAGTGCTTGACAGGAATGTGCAACTGAGTATAGTTATGCAGAATTAGAATGAAGAGATTAGTTATCTCTATGAAGCTAAAGAGTCTGCAGAAGAAGATTTTGAGTCGGGAGCACGATGAAAAGATGTTTATGACAAATAAGGCTAGGGACAATAAGAAAGAGGCCGATGAGCTTCGTAAGAAATTAGTTGAAAGAGACAAGAAGATAGCACGGATGTCTTACATCCATGAGAGTGCTCATAAGGATTTCAAGCTGAAAATTTCTTGTTATTCCATTGAGTGGGACAAACTCGACATACTATTAGTCAGGATATTGTGTCGATTCTTGCGAATGAGAAACACGAGGACGTTGTTATGCTTTATTAGAAGTCTAGAGTGATAAATATGGGTGTAGTGACGTAAAACCCTCATTTGTATAAAAGGGTAGTCTTTTTGTAAATCCCAACTTTTGTGAAGTTCAATTGTGGGATAGAAATGTAATAGCTTTTAGCTATGGAGACAAATTGTAAATAGTTTCAGACTATGAAGAAGCATATGAATATAATGATGTTTTCATTTAATATGCTTTGTATAGTATGAGTTGTTGTTTGACGAGTAATAACTAAGTAAGTAAATAGATAATAATAAAGTTTTATTTATTTAATTAGAAAATTCTGCCAAGAAGAAGACAACGTAATTAGGAGGCGGAATCACATAACAATAACCAAGGGGGTCAGAATGACCCTATGCAAGAGTTTGTTAATTTATTAACGGCTGCATTTAACAAAACCGAGGGTAGAGCACCCGCAGGACCTAGGGTATCCAGAACAACTATCTGTAAAGAGTTTAAAAGTGTAGGTCCGCTGGAGTTCAAAGGAACGACGGACCCAATAGAGGCCCAGACATGGGTAAAAGAAATAGAGAAGGCGTTTGTTATTACAAACGTAGCTGAGGCGCAAAAGATTTCTTTTATAACTTACATATTGAAAGGGGAAGCCAACTTTTGGTGGGAAGCTCACCAGGGTGGGGCTAGAACTGATGTGGTAACGTGGGAACAGTTCAAGAAGGTTTTCTTTGAGAAATATTTCCCTATAAGCATGCAAGGGAGGATGGAGATTAAGTTCTTAGAACTTAAGTAAGGGGACATGACGGCTCCTCAGTACGTAGCCAAATTCAATGAATTGGCAAGGTTTGCTACACATCAAGTGGACACTGAGGAGATGAAGGCTCGTAGGTTTGAGCAGGGCCTGAAACCCTGGCTCTATAGTAGGATATCTATGTTTTAGAGTGCTTCCTATGGGACCATTCTGGAGAAAGCAATTATTGCGAAAGGTGGTAGTGAGGTGTTGACCTAATACCATAAAGAGAGAAATAATAAGAGTAAGGGAGAGGGAGGAACCAAGGCAGAGAGTGCCATTGGTAGTGGCAGTATGCCAAAAAGAAAGAATTTTACCTCTGGGAATACTGGAGTGGGACAAGGGGATCCTAAGCGTAGGATCGAAGCATATAAGACATGTGGAAAGACTCATTTAGGAGTTTGTCTGAAGGGGAAGTCAGTTTGTTATAATTATGGACATGCGGGTCATGTATTACCCAATTGTCCTAATACTAAGAAAAACCATGGATGCTTTGTATGTGGGTCGTTGGATCACATGGCAAGAAATTACCCAAAGAAGGGGTCGGAGGAAAGTAAAGGTGTTAGTAGTGGTAAGTTAGCCATTACTGGACCACCATCGTTGGGTAGATCTATGGCCCGTACTTTTAATATTATGGTTCAAGATGCAGTTGCATCAGCGGATATACTGACATGTATCATTTCAGTCAATACAATGAATGCTTATGTGCTATTTGATTGGAATGCTACTTGTTCTGTTATATCATGTGAAGTTGTTAAGTGATTAAGTTCATTTTCGAAGGGATTATAAATACCTTCAAACGTTAAGGTAGAGAATGAGGAAATAACTCTCGTTGAATATATTCATGGGAATTGTTTCATGGATAATGAAGGTAATAAAGTATAGGTAGATAAGTACCAATAAGGTTAAGAGAATTTGAAGTAATTCTTGGTATAAATGGGTTAATTAACCATAAAACTTTAATAAATTTTCATAAGAAAAGTGTAAACCTTTGGATTTCTAAGGAACCCAAGGTATTATTTTACGGTAATAATTCACCGGGACGTTCTTGTTGTCTAACCATGACGTAAGTTAGGAGGATGTTAAGGAAGAGGATGAGTTGTTACGTTTGTGTATCAACTATCGTAAGTAGAGTAAGTTAATAATTAAGAGTAAATACCCATTGCCCAGGATCAATGATCTATTTGATCGGTTAAAAGGGGCAAAGTATTTTCTAAGATAGATTTGTGTACAGGATATCGTCAGTTGAAAGAAAGGAAAGAGGATGTACCTAAGACGATGTTCAGAACTCATTATGGTTATTATGAGTTTTTGGGTATGTCATTTGGGTTGAATAATGTACTGAAGTTAGACTTTCAGTAAGGGGCATCGAGCAAGTTGGTGGTAAGCTGATAGGTACTCTTGTGAGGTGCTATAGTTGAAAGTGCCATTAGCATCACAGAGTGTTCAAATAATATTTGGACGAGTGTGTTGTAATGAACATTTGTGATATTCTAGTCTATTTTAAGACACCAGAAGATCACGTTGAACGTTTGAAGATAGTGTATGAAACACTACGGAGGGAGAAGTTGGATATGGAATTCACTAAGTGTGAATTTTAGCTTAAAAGATATATCGATTTGTTATCGATAAGTATGTTGGGAAAGAGAAGTAAGAAAAAAAGTTTTTAGAAGCTAAAAAGGAAGGTTAAGTGAGGCACCTGTATTATCTTTATCAGATGAAACGAGGAACTTTGTAATTTATAGCGATGCTTCGTATAGAGAACGAGGTTGCATGCTCCTGTAGCATGGCAAGGTAATTGCATATGCATCACGCCAGTTAAAGGATTATGAGAAGGTTTATCCTACTTATGATCTAGAATTGGCAGCTGTAGTTTTTGAATTTAAAATCTGAAGATAGTATTTATACGGGGAGAAGTGTGAGATATACACAGACTATAAGAGTCTAAAATATAGCTTCACATAGAAGGAGTTGAAAATGAGGTAGATAAGGTGGTTAGAATTGATAAAGGATCATGACTGTGATATCTTATATCATAAAGGGAAGATAAACGTAGAAGCCGACACGTCAAGTAAGAAAGGTAGGGAAAAGCTATCAATGTTAACGACTCAGAATGAGTTAATAACGAAGATGGCAAGAATGGAGTTAGAAGTTAAATTAAGAAATGAAGTGGTAGAATGTTATTTACAATGAAGACTCAATCCACGAAAATGGAACGAGTCAAGGAAGTACAACTAGGTAACGAGGAGTGCAAGCGAATGAAAAAGAGGATGAAGAAGAAAGAGAATATCAAGTATCATCTCTTTTTGAAGGAGGAATTTAAGTTCCAAATAATTCTAAAAGATAAAAAAAATATAGTGAGTAAAGCCGTAGTTCGAGGTGCTCGATACATCCAGGTAGTACTAGGAGGTATTAAGACCTTCGACGGAACTTTGGTTGGCCAAATGTGAAAGAGAGATAGCGTAATGCGTTAGTAAGTGCTTAATTTCCAATTCAGATTAATGATAGAAAGGAACAAGTATTGGGAAATAAGATAATACCTTCGGTGAAGGTGAAATGGAGGAATCACAATGTCGAAGAAGCAACGTGGGAACTCGAGATTAAAATGAAGAAAATTTTTCCTCATTTGTTTATATATTGTAGCGAGATTCTGGGGATGGAATCCTTATAAGGGGTGAAGAATGTAACGCCCGAGAAAATTGGATTTTTACGAGAATTAAATATTTATTTGATTATGTGGATTAAATAAATTTAGGGGATTATTTATGTGAGTAAGCTATTTGAAGGTCGTTCGATGACCTAGAATGTGCAAATGTGGTTAGGATTTTGGTTACGTGATAGAATTAAAGTGTTTGAATTTCCAAGACGAAAATAAAAGTTTTCCGAGATATTTTTGTAAAAACACTATTCACTAATTTTTGCTTGGGAATTATTTTTGAATTTCTGAGAAACGCGTAATGATAGAATTCTAAGACGAGATGGAATATCCAATAATATTTCAGTTATGGCAAACGTAATTTTTCGCCTGTGGACTTAAAACCTAACAGTTAGGGAAAGTGATTTCTGAGAAGGAATTCAAATACGTATAATGAATTAAAGTGATGATCGTATGATACGTAGGTATTATACGAGGTAATGAATACGAGTATAATATGAGATATTATACGAGTATGTATGAATGATGGTATGTCATAAATGAATAAGTATACGAGTTGGAATAAGAGATTAATACGTAGATTATACGTTATAAGGCTTTAAGCCAAATGGATTGGACTTGTAGGATTTGTTAGGAATTGTACAAGCCCAAGTATAGGAATGGTTAAGTCCAATTGGAATTAAAGGTTAAGGTCCAAGGTGAATTAAATGCAAGCCCAAAGTATAAGTTAAGTTAATTAAGCTAGTTGAATATAAAGCCCAAAGTAAGAACATATGGGTTATTGGATGATTAAAAACCCATGGGGCAACCCATGGGTGATCCAAAGTGATAAGCAAGTAAACTTAAGGGTTAAGTAAAGGATAAGTTAAGTGGTGTGCAAGAAAATAATGTGATGAGCAAGTAAAGTGCTTATATGTGATGAGCAAGTAAAGTTCTTATGTGTGATGAACAAGCAAAGTGCTTATATGTGATGAACAAACAAAGGATAAGTTCAGTAATGACCAAGTATATGTGGTAATCAAGTAAACTTGATGGATAAGCTAGGAATAGTAAGGAAGTGGATGGCTTATTGACCATTAAGCCCTCACTTTGAGATTACTATAAATAGGAGATGTCCTAATTCATTTCTTAGTTGTTAGATTTTCCACCAATAACTTATAGCTTGTTGGTTAGAGAGAGAAAGCTACAAAAGCTAGAATAAGTTAGCCTTTGTTAATTCAAGAAGCAAGAAGAAGATTAAAGCTTAATCAAGTGATTATCAAGGGTAAGAACCTAAACCATGAATCTCTTTCTCTTCAATTGTTAGAGAAGTGAGTAGTGGTAGGATTTGTATGCTAAGAAGAAGTAGGAATGATTAATCAAAGGACTTAAGTCTTAATAAGCCGTGAATAAGTACTTTGTTCATAATGAAGTTATGAACTAAGGAAGAACTTGTAAGACTTGTAATATTTCTATATAAATGAAATTTGTATGATTAAAAGATGAGAAGATGATGATTAGAAGATATAACTATGATAAGTCATATAAGTAAAATCATAAGTAGTTTATACTTTTATAAGTTATAAACTCATGAAGAATAAGTAATAACTTATCATGTAAATAAGTTAATGAAATATGTATGTTAAGATGTTAATATGATGGATAGAATCCATTTGAAACAACGAACAAATCATAAGTAACGAAGTTATGCCAGAATTCACACGATTAGACGAGAATCGTCGAATTCGTGAAATTCTCGGAATGGAAGTCAAAATTTTGATGTTGAGCTCGAAAAAGTTGGTTTTCAATGGAGTATAGTCTCATTTGGCATTATAGAGTTGTGAACTCAAAATGACCGAATTTAACTTAAACAAAGAAACGAACGCTTGAACGTTCACGAACGTTTATCGCTTTCGTTAAAATGAACTAATAGGTGAATTTTTAGTTAACAGATTCGAAAATGGAAAATTTTGCATAACACATAGAATTGTAATTTGACTTATGGCTTTTGAGAACTTAATTACTTATCCGGAAGTTATGAGTTTGTGTAATAAAACTATCAAAAACTGCAAAAAAATATCGAGGTTCCGGTGCCACAACGCCACCAAGCAAAATAAGCAGTGTGGGCCATACAGTGCACTGAAAAAGTGTCCAAGAGCTACTGAAGTCTCGTGTCAAGCAGGCATTGAAATGAATGAATCGGCATGGCGTGCGGCGCCCAAGGTCGAAATTCTTCTTCAGCCATGATGAGTGGTGCATGACGTGGGTTCTTGTATATGAAATTGAAATACAGCAAAGACCATCACTAAGTGAAGCATAAAGAGGGATGTTTTTGAATGTAAAGTAAAGGAGAAGTAAATGAAGAGTGAATTAAATCCTTAATTAACTTAATGTGACTTCATTATGGATGTTATAAACCTTAAGTATAAAACTAAAGGTTGGAGGTAAGTCAATTGAATGTGAACATGGACGGTATGCAATTAGTGTACGTAACCAATGACGATCAAGTTTCGATTAGTAATGTAAGAATGTTAGTAAAATGTTAGGAAGGATGATTAACACGAAACGAGTTATATTAATGAAGTAAATCCACTTAAGACATAAAAGAGAAAGAAGTTGGTAAGAATGATGTAAATTATAATGGTAAGCCGGAACCAATAATAACAAATCTAATACGTGATTAGATTGAGAAAAAGGGTAAGATTCATTAGGAACCATGTATCTTCATTCATGACCTAATGTGGTATGTTATGTGGTTATGTGTTGTAGAGACTGTAAAGACTTAAAGGAAGAGTAATTTTACTGTAGCAGACGCTGAAGGAAAGTTTTCTTATCGCTTGTCTAACCTTCGTGTTAGCCAGGTTTTCAGTGATTCATGTTATTACATGCATGAATGGTTTTAAAGAAAGGGTCGATGCCAGTTTTAACTCGGCTAGACTAATCTTGAAAGATTGATTGATTTATTTACAAGTCTTTCAATATAGAATTGATAACGCTATCCTACGCCAATTGTTTGGTACAGATTCAAGGTAAGCCTGAGTATGAATAAACAAATGTATTTTTCATCAATTATTCGATGGGAACGCGAGGTTGCCAAAACTTAAACGTAAATATGTTTAAAGGATGTAGTGTTGATCAATATAGAGTACTATAGGCTGATCACCTAGAAGTGCTCGTAAGAAATGTCGAACTTATGGTCTTAGTACCGGGTTGTCCTTTTTATAAATAAAAGCTAAAGAGAATGTTCATGGTCTATGGAACTACTCAGAATTTCCAATCTACTATATGTTCTTTGGAATTATTTTATGAGATGAGAAGTGTTATTCAATGTTTCATAGTACTTCATAACTATTGTTCAGTTAATGATGAAAAATCATATGATTCTCGAAATGGTATCTTTATAATATATTGGTAGACTTGTTGAGCTAGTTATGCTCACTTCTTGCTTGAATCATATGATTGCAGCTAAGGTCGAGAGAACCGAGGGTTCCAGTAGAGGTAAAGGCAAGGCGAAGATGAACGACTAGTTTATTCTGTAATAGACTAGTATATTTTTATGAATTATATTACAACGAACAAAGAATGTAAAGGTTTCAGAACCTGGGAACAAGATGTATTATTATTAATGTAAAAAGAATGTCGTTGATACAGATATTTTAATGTTATTTAAATAGAATGAATGTACAGTTATGAGTACCATGTAGCACCATCTGTCGGGTCGGAAGATACCCGTATTTGGGGGCATCACAAAAAATGTATTTAAGACTTTTGTGATCGGTGAAGATATCACAAGTCTCTCCATACAAATAATGCCTCCAAATCTTTAGGGCAAAGATCACCGCTTCCAACTCCAAATCATGTGTGGGGTAATTCACCTCGTAAGGTTTAAGCTGCCTAGAAGCATAAGCAATCACCTTACCGTGTTGCATCAAAACACACCCTAAGCCCTTCTTAAAAGCATCACTATAAATCTGGTAACCTCCTGTCCCCGATGGCAATGCAAGTATAGGAGCTGTCACAAGTCATTTTTTCAACTCCTCAAAACTCTTCTCACGCTCTTCATTCCACACAAACTTCTTGCCCTTTCTCATCAACTGGGTCAATGGTAAGGCAAGCAAAGAAAACCCTTCCACAAACCGCGTATAATACCCTACCAAACCCAAGAAACTCCTAATCTACGTCACTGTAGTAGGTCTCGGCCATTTAGTGATAGCCTCAACCTTCGCAGGATCCACCTTTATGCCTTTAGCAGAAACAACGTGACCCAAAAATGCAACCTACTCCAACTAGAACTCGCATTTAGAGAATTTAGCATACAACTTCTCTTTTTGCAAAATCCTCAACATTGTGCGAAGATGCTCCTCATATTCTTCCTTAGACTTGGAGTAAACCAAAATGTCATCAATAAAGACAATAACAAATTGGTCCAAGTACTCCCTAAACACCCGATTCATCAAATCTATAAACACCGTCGGAGCATTAGTCAACCCGAATGGCATCACCAAAAACTCATAATGCCCATATCGAGTGCGAAAAGTCGTCTTAGGGATATCCTCATCCCTTACCCTCAACTGATGATAACCCGATCTCAAGTCTATCTTCTAAAAATACTTCGCCCCTTGAAGTTGGTCAAATAAGTCATCAATCCTCGGTAATGGATATTGATTCCTGATGGTAATCTTGTTCAACTCCCTGTAGTCTATGCACAATCTCATAGACCCATCTTTCTTCTTCACAAATAAGACCGGAGCACCCCACGGCGAAACACTTGGGCGAATCATACCACGATCTAACAACTCCTGTAACTATTCCTTCAACTCCTACATTTCCAACGGTGCCATCCGATACGGTGCCTTAGAGATAGGCTTTGATACCAACTATGTAACACCCTCTTTCCGAAACAGAAAGAGAGGTTACTCAAAACACAACAGAACTAACAAATTTCACAAGGCTCTAAACCACAAAAGGATAATTTCATAATTATTAAATGTCATAAGACATATCATAATAAATCTTACACGGGCTCAAACCACAATCTAAAATAATTATTACGATTTCAAATAAACTGACATATCAAGCCTAAATAGAATATCTCTAAACCATTAGAATGAAGGGAGCTCTCATCACATTTACCCTTGATTCCCCTGATTACGTGCTGGAAGAAAAACAAAGCATGAGACAAATGCCCAGTACGGATATAGAATACAAATAATGAAATGAAAAAATTAATTCAATTAAATGAACTGAACTGAAACGAAACGAACAAAGCTAACACAATGAAATAATAGGTTGAAACAAATGGTTGTGGGTTATTTCATACCGAGCTTAAAATAAATAATAATATACCTTGCCACACAGGCAAGTCAAATAATGCCACATAGGCAATCAAAATAATGCCACACAGGCAATCACACATCGGACTGTGCAATCCAGATGAATGCAAAATTGGAAGGCATGTTTGGTACAAACATCACCAATCTGCATAACAGAACAGAACAAAAAACTAGGGTCGACCCATACACCTCCCACAACAAAATACCAAATGGCCAACTCCCACCGGAGCACAAAACGGAGACGTCATGGACTGATCATACCGCCACGGAAGGTGTCATGCCTCGGTACCAAGAGGACATGCCAGTGGTACCCCCACAGGTGGTTATAGCTCAGGTATAACATACGGTATTCTAACAAAAATATAATGTCACAACACATACGATAAAATATCAACACAGAAGGGTTCTAACGTGTACATGTTAAATCGAACGAAACATCAACACAAGTCTCCAGAAATATACTAACATGTACATCACTACAAAAATCGAAATAAATATTAAACATATTAAACAAGTTCAAAGAGTACAAACATGAGTTCTAAATATCAATGCTCCAAAACGAAACTATCACATGAATTTGAGAAGGAACAGGTATGCGAAACAATAACTAACTTCTAAACAAAAACAAAACGAACAAATCAAAATAAAAGGATTATCGTTGTAGGAGTACGGAATCCGTACCTGGAATCGATAATGCAATACCCAAAATTATTATCACAATATAGTTCGTTAAATTCCTTCCGTTCGAACTAATTAAAAAAAATAGAATAATAAATATAAGTTACCTAATATCTATAATTTATAATAACATTTATTTTCTAATTTACATCAGTTTCATGATACAAATCCAAATTAAATTATAATTGATCTTTTAACCATTTTTATTTTATATTTTTTTTAGAACAAACCATATTACTATTATATATGTACATTAAGAACATTACTTTACAACAATGAAGCTTCAATCAGATTACTGAATTCTTTTTTTTTCAAAATCCTTAATATATATATATATATATATATATATATATATAATATACATCAACAATGCTCCATCTCAAGCATTACCATCATGCTAATGAATTATTATTATTATTATTATTAAACCAATCATCACATGGTTGTTTTACTAGTGCATGATAAGATCCAATAAGTAATGATATACAAAAAAAACCAAAAAGAAAGAATTGCACCTCTTTTGTTTCTTTAGCAGGCTAATTCACGATTCCAACTCCCTCCTTCTCGATTAAGCGGCCGCCTCTTTTTTTTTTAATCAGACGAACAAAGGTACGATACAATATATATGGTTTAGGTTTTATTTATTTATTTATTAATATATTTTACTAACTCTCCTAATTTTAATAAAATTTATTATTACCCACATAAATTAAACCCAATTAGTTTTTAAGGCCCAAATTTTACAAATTTTATATCCATCATTATTAATACTTATTAGCCCACATAACTTAAATGACTAGTTTGACCCAAATAAAAATAAAGTCCATTTAATATGTTTTAAAACAAAATAATTTTTAATATTTAATATATATTTTTTTGGGTATTACACACAGGGTTCGAGAAATTTGTGTAAATAATAATTTGTGTTTAGTAAACTTGCTTAATAAGAGATTTAAGGATAGAGAACTTGTGTAAATAATTAAAATAGGGTTTAGTAAACTTGCCTGAGCGAAGATCAGTCAAGCAATGCTACTTGATTCGTTAATAAACACCTAAGATGTTCATTCATATAAATCTAACACATTAGTATTGATAACAATACTTGAATACAAAATCTACAAATGTTCGATTTAAGTTTGATATAGTTTCGGTGTCCAAAGACTTTACCAGGTACTTAATAAATTGATAATTCGATTAAATTTTATTTATAAGCTTTATTATATTTTTAGATAATTTAAATATCCATTATAATAATTTCTAAAACATATAATAATTTTTAAGTATTTATTTATCCCTTAAATAATTTTTAAATCATTTATTTCTATTTCTAAATAATTAATATTTACTTAGAATATTATAAAAACCTTTTTACTATTTTTAAATAATTTATAACCATTTATTATGATTTTATATCATTAATATTATTTTCAACAATTATTTATTATTTATAAGTAATTATTTAAATTATTTTATTATTAACTTAATTATTAATAATATCCAAATAAATGAAAATATTTATTGAATTTATGTAAAAATATTAAAAGTTAATTATAATAACTTCAAATAATTTTTAAAACTGTTTTTATATTTATTTATATTTATTTATTAATTTTTTCTAATTTTTATTAATTAATTTCTTAAAAAACATTTTCTATCTGTCGCTAAACCTCTATAGTGATAGAAAGTGTCGCTATAGATGTTCTTGAATTTTTGGGTTTCAGTTGGTCATGGTCTAGGGACCACTTTGACCTTGATCTAATTTGCTACTGTTAATGATTCTTGATTTGAACAAGTATGGATGTTATAGTTGTGACACCCCCAAATCTGGGTACTTCATTCCCACATGATTTGGTGTTCATTTTACGTTCATTTATATCTAACTACCCAAATATAATAAAATTCTATAGTGATAGAAAGCGTCGCTATAGGTGTTCTTGAATTTTTGGGTTTCAGTTGGCCATGGCCTAGGGACCACTTTGACCTTGATCTAATTTGCTACTGTTAATGATTCTTGATTTGAACATGTATGGATGTTATAGTTGTGACACCCCCAAATCTGGGTACTTCATTCCCACAAGATTTGGTGTTCATTTTACGTTCATTTATATCTAACTACCCAAATATAATAAAATTAAACCATAAATCCTCCTATAATTAAGGTTACATCATTAATCAAAAAGTCTCACAGGTTATCTAACCTTTACATCAATCAAGTGCGGAAATAAAATAATTACATCACATCATTAACTATAAAGTCTATCATCATGACAATAAATAAATTTCAAGTCTTCATCACTTGTTCATTTCCCCTTTCCCTTGCTAGTGGTAGGTTCATCAACCTTCTCAACCTTAATTGCAATGAGTATATGTATGCAAGAGTGAGCAAAACAAATGCCCACTTGGAATAGCAATGAATAACAATAGCATAATAATTGCTAATGAATAAGCTCATCAGAGTTGAATAATACTCTGTCAACGATAATCAAAAACTGATATCAACATACAAAATATAACTGAGGGTCACAAGACCATGAACTATGCTCTAGGTTATCAAGTATTTTTACGTTAACCTTTAACAGTCTAAAAGACTATAATCATCATCTATGTCCTAGATTAACAGGTGTTTTACTATAACCTTTAACAGTCTAAATGACTATATGGACCATCATCTCGTACTCCAAGTGATCAGCCCTTTGTACTATGTATTGCGCAAATATTTTAACGCCATTGTGTAACTTTAAAATAATCCCATGATATAGGGTTGTTCTTCTCAATTTTTAGAGTACAAATCCACACCAAAGAAAGTTTGGTTTGGATAAGCTTCAAGGGTAATTTAGGGTTTCGCAACCATCAACTAAGGGATTAGTTGAATTAACAAGACTTAACAGCACTACGAGTGATTAATAATAGTTTAAGGTAAAATGTTTATGAATCGTATGTGACACCCCCAAATCTGGTACTTCCATTTCCACGGGATTTGGTGTTCACTGCACAAACATCATCTATCTATCTACCCATAAATAAATACAAACCATGCAATAGATAGACATAAATAATAAATCTCTCCCCTTATGGGGTTACATCAACTGCATAATACATAAATAAATCCCAGGTTACTCTAACCTTAAATTATCTGTGCGGAAAACATAAACACATAAGTCTTAGTAACATCAATTCTAATCATCATTACATAGCCACAATAATAAAATAGTCTTCATTACTTGCTAATCTTGCCCTTGCCCTTACTAGTGGAAGGTTCGTCTGCTCTTTCGTTCTTAACTGCAATGTTATTATTACGTAAGAGTGAGCAAAATTGCCCACAAGTATAACAATATAACAATGAATAATAACATGCGAGAGAAATAATAACTTCTGATATAAAGATCAACTTTTGAATCAAGAATGAATAACAAGAATCAAAAGAAATTCTGAGGGTCGTAAGACCTTGAACTATGTCCTAGGTTGTCAAGTGTTTATTCTTGAAACCTTTAACAGTCATAAGACTATGGACTCTTCTTCTCGTACTTAGGGGGATCATCCCTTAGTACCATACTGTGCACAATATCTTAACACTAACGCGTAAGTAATCCCCTATGTAGGGTTGTCCATCTCAGTTTGACATTCGAGTCCGCACCAAAGGAAGTTTGGTTTGGATAATTCATCAAGGGTTCTGAAATTTAGAACGCTCATCAACTATGGACTAGTCGAATCAATAAGGGTTCGCTAGTCTAATAAGGTTTAACAATAACTGATAATTTAACTTGGATAAAATCTCAAAAGTATACAATAGAATAATTATTGTATAACAACGTCATGCTTGAAGGATTAATAAGCTTTAATATACAAAACAGACTTAATCAATAATAATGAGAGTTTGCTCAATGATAACAAGTAGGGTTAGGAAACTTGCCTCGTGCGTAGATTACACTTAAATAAACTCGTTCTTTGAATTAAATCCTACCTATCAATTATGTTCACAATACCAGTCAATAATAACGTACTAAACATCACAAGTTTATTCTTTTGTCTAACTCGAATTCATGACTATACTTAGTCAATTACTACACTTAGTGTCAAAATTAAGACTTCACGAACAATAAGTTAACTATGCATTCAATCATTTAATTCACACGTAATTGTGTTATGGACGTGTTAAGAATTTATTTTAACACCTCATAATATGTCTAACAAGTTTTTATAATCATTAGACTAAGTTGCTATCGCATTTCTATACTTGAATACTAAAAAAACATTTTCTCGACATTACGCTAAGTGGCGTACACATTTCACTTTGTCTCTTAGTCTTAAGGCCATATTTGGATACTTTGCATTATGGCTCGGTGGCGCTTACTTCAAGACGGAAATGAACTAGGAGTTAGCGTAGTGCATGAGACTCCGCCTTCGATTCTATGATGCGAAAATTGTAGAACATGGCTAAAAATTTCCAATCAACTTATTTTTACATGAATTTATACATACCCACATGTTAGAATTCATATATAATCAATACTTAACATCTATGGAGTGATTTTCACCCATTAAAACACATAATCACAGAATTAAAGCATGCAAATTGTACTGTTCTTGATGTTCTTGAAGTTTTGAACATAAATTCTAAAATTCAACGCCATAGATTCGTTATAAAACCAAATTCAATCATTCAAATTTTTTTTTGTTTATTTTATCATGCATAATCATATAATTGTGTGAATTTGTAGAAAAATTTATGGTTGACATATTAAAATTACGTATAAGGCCATATGGCCACATTACATACTCTGAAATCTTTTACTGTATAATTTCATGAAACTGAAGATATAGAAACCCATATAATATACAATAAACATGTTATGCTACTCGAATTACTACATATATTCCTACAACAACACCCTTTCCCAATTTACAGAGACTTAACAGAAAACTTAGGCCATATTCATGAAAACTTTAAAAGACGTAAAAATAATAATTGGGTTGAAGAGATTACCCAAGCGTAGATAAAATAATAGGAGATGAATTAAAGCCTTTCTCAAACTCTTCAATCACATAACTCACACTTCTCAATCTCTCTCTGAAACTCTCTCTGAAACTCTCTCTGTGATTGCCAGACTTAGGAAAAAAAATGAAGAACAAGGCGTAAATAATAAAGAAAACGTCTGACGCGTTGTGGTCAGTTACCCAGTCATGGGTAACTGCCCTCAACTCCCTCTAAGGCCATGTTTGGCTAGTAATATAAATTTCAAAACTCCATTAATTTAATAAAGCCTTATTATATAGTTTAAATAATGTCACATCCATTATAAAATAAATCAAATATCTAGTTTAATTTATTTTAATAAATATAGTGAATTCTCATTAATTCACATAGTCACATAATTAAATTTCTCCTTTAATAAAAATATCAAATTATTAAATCTCTAATTAATAATTAAATTAATTAAAATAACATTAGGCTTATTAAATATTTCTTTTAATTCAATAAGCTCACATAATTGCATACATCATATATAAAATTCTCCACGTTAATTTAATAAATATAACACATATACTTAAATTAATATACCATAATTTCATCAATTAATTAATTAATCTAATAATTAATTCATCAAAAATATTTATTCAATCCAATAAATATTTAAATTAAATTACAAAATCTCGGTTGTCACATCGTAAGCATGCTTGGAAATAACCAAAAGCATAAGCATTGAATAAAACAAAAAACCTTGATGGAACAATATAAGGCTAAGGTTATAATCTTATTAAATAAGAAATGGAATTACTGAACATGTATTAACTGATAGCAAGCTGAAAACAAAACTTGCTCAACATGATACTAACTTGTGCAAAGTAATTGAAATAAAACAGTTCAACATTAGGAATTGAAATTCAAGAAAGCGCATTCACTATACAAGAGGGGAACTAAAGAAACTTGCTTAACTATAAACAAGTTAGAATAAATCAATAATGATTAGAATTCAAAACTTATTCGAATTAAGTTAGGGTTATAGCTTACTCAAATAAAATTTAGAAACAAAGAACTTGCTCAATAAAAGTTTAGAGTAAGGAACTTGCCTCATGCGTAAGCTATAAATTTACAACTCACGTTCACCTACACATAGTATTAGAATCACAATATCTATTAGATATACTATCATCCACTTTCCAAAACAACACTCACTTCTAGTTAAACTTGTTATTTTAGTACAAGTCTTACTTTACCATATACATTTTAGAAATTATAAGTGTTAACTTCACAACACTTATTCACTATTCATTATGTGTCTTAAATTATAACATATACCTTTCCTAACTTATTAAATTTTTACAACATTGAAATTACTAATGTCACGGTACGATTCTGCTTTAACCTCTTCATTACATGTTTGTCACCTTAACATACCATTAGACTAAGTTACATTAGGTGTTCAAAGTTTATGAAATAACAGCCTCACCGTCTCTTTATCGTAGTATGGCATGCTTTCGCCATATACACACGCTTGGGACCAGAGTCATACATTGCTTTGTTTTCGACTACCTTGACACCGGTAAATTGCTACTGATGCATAAACGAAACTACGGTCTTTTTAACAACGGTCTGTTTAGCCCAACTAACACGAATTTCACCCATAAAACAATAAATTTGACATATGCAATTGGTATAGCACTAACACAAACATGATTCCTCACATATTTAACAACTTAGAACAATTAAACAATAACTTCAACTAATTTAAATCCTTAAATTTCATGTTTTTTGTACAAAAACTCTAATTTTGACACCCTTCACAAAAATTCACATTGTGATCACAATTCTTGTCCAAATTAACTCATTCAAACTACGTTCTCTTTGTTTCTTACCGAATTAATATATTCAAGGCTCAATTTACAAATTAGCTTACAAATTAACCACCAAATTTGGTACTTTCACAAGCTATATGTATAAACATACACTGTAAATACTTTTCTTCCTTTTTAAACGTAATTAGCATAATAATTCTTGTCTAAATACCATCTCTAACATCACAATTACTCACAAATGCAACAACTCAATTAATATAACAACAATTCAAGGAAATTGAATTCACAGAAACTTGGAAATTATGTCGTAAAGCATATATATATATAATATCAAGGTTAGGAAAATTACCTTCTCTTACTTTGAATAATCTTTGCTAAGCACCAAGAATTTCTTTGGAATCCTCAGACTTTTCTCTCAAACTCTCTCTCAATATCTCTCTCTGTGTTCTTCTTCTCTCACTCAGTATAAGTCAATTATCACTATACGTAAAAATAAAACTGATAGCCAAGCCATAATACGCATACTTAATAATATCAGTTACAAAACTTAACACTCATCAGTTATAAATATATTTTATTTATTATTTATTTTATTTTATTTATTAAAATTAAAATTCAAAATTCAAAAGCTATAAGGCTTTGTTTGGCAAAAACTCTTTAAAATAAATACTTAATATTTTAAGCCTTGTTTTGGTAAATCCATTTAATTTATTTTAATAAATCTTTACAATATAGTTTATAATCTCATATTATTTATTTGGATCTCCATATCCAACATTAGTTAAATAAACTAATTACACATTCTAAATTTTAAATAAATTTTCCACTCAAACAAATATCACAAAATTATAATCTCATTATAATTTTACTTAATAAATTCACATACCATTTTAATTATTAAATTAAAACATAGCATTCCATCTCTAACTATTGAATTAAATTAGAGTATTATCTAATAAATTTAATTCACAAATATTTACTAACAACATCCACCTCAATAAAATATTTTTTTAATTTAATAAATATTTTAAATTAGAAATAATAAAATCTTGGATTGTTATAATAGTACTCATACAATAGTACAATATCAGGCCAAATTCATTTTTTAACCTACATATAACAAGAAGTTATAGAGGCTCAAAGTCACTGTCAGAGTTGTAGCTTCTATATCTGTGACACCCCCAAATCCAGGTCCCTTTGAACCTCAGATTCGGTCTGCCACGATACTACTATCGTCAAACTATTATATCTTTTATTCATAACTTAAATGAATATAACCTTGCTTATTACAATTTAGAATATAAATTCTTTCCATATCCAGGATCTATGTATAATGACCCCAAACTATTAGAAGTTTTAAATATTGGTCATTTACTATTCTTGTTTTACATCACATTCGATGTTATACAAATATGCGGAATAATTTAAACTTTTTCACTCTCCTTTGAAAAATAAATCTATTACTGATATCTCGACTCGAATCAATTACAAATCCCTGAATCACATTATGTTATGATTCCTTCTATTCGAATTACTGTATAAAGATTTACATCTCATTTCGAATTTTTCTATGTATCACATACAACTTTACAACGCAACTTGTATTACACCTCGTAAATTACTATCTTGTACGACTCCTAAAACATAAATGTGGTTCAAGAGTATATATATTTAAACACATAAACCAATCTCCTTCAATTACTATTGAAATCTATCAATCAAGTAGCACAAAATCTTTACCGTGAATCCTTAACCTGCAAAAGTGGTTATTTGCAAGGGTGAGCTCGATAACTTCCAAAGAATTCTAATAGCCATGCGAAGACGTAGCATATAATAACATATACACATTTCATGCATTCATAATCGATCAATATTTACTACGCATGTTACTTCTCACATAACAGGCATAGAGGTTTATATCACAAGCATATCATCAAAGATCAACTTTCATATTTCATACATATCTCACATGCATTTCATATATATACATCAACATTTGCATAACATAATATTGATCAACTAACAGTTATCAAATTCATATATCAAATAGGAACTGAAAGACTTGTCTGATTCGTAGTTTATCAACTACGACTTAACTGCTTATAGTTATCCGCACTTCGTGTATTCCTACACAGTTATATAATCATGGATTCATATCCATTAGTCATATATTTCATACAGTCTCAATGTAATAATAATGTTACATTATTCTCTAACTAGGTTCGTAAAACCTACACTTCACTTTCTCATCATACGCTTAGAATAGCTAGGTATGTATAGTATACCTTAGCTACACATGTTCAATATCAACATTCATATAAATCTATTACACACGTGACTCGCTATGTGTTTGTTACACATTTTAAACTCATAGATGAATGCTTCATATAGTTCTTGTATTTTGCAAAATTTAATAACTTTTAACAATTTTGGGTTTTATATAACCATTACAAGCTCTTATGCTTAAAACATCATCTATGTCAAGTTTCATAGCTTTAGACATTCATTACACATATGCTTTAAAGTTCAGATGACTACTAAAATAAATTTGGCAACATCGTCATGCAGGTAGCGATTTACCGCTGCTAGATTTTAATAGGATGGGCACAATTGCACTTGGCCCCCCGCCGCACAGGATATAAATATTTAGTTCTCAGTTCACACTTCATTTCTTAACATGCATGAATGTTAACACATAATATTTAAACACGTTAAGAGGTCATTTGTCAAAGTTTAGAACCTCTTGTGTTTATTCAAAGTTGTTTTCCCACTTTAAGGCTTAACGACTTTCTTTAACAAGATTCGATGTTTACAAGCTTTTAAACCATATATTGGTACTAACAAGCCTCTAGTAGCATGCTCGTATGTATATATCTTATCTACATATGACTAGCATAGTTTATCACTTGAAATTTTACTTTCAAAACACGCTTTAATGACTTCTATTGTCAAACTAGATAAGTGTACTTATAGTTCATGTTTAAAGACATAAATAGTACTAGCATGCCATACTAAACTAATCATGCAAGGAAACTTCAACTCACACATTATACTTGTTTGTACATGTTTCTCTCTACGTCAAAATATAACCACTTCATGTTTTAATACTTAGTTTACAAAAGATAATAGAGTTTGTCTTTGAAATCATTTTATCATGAATGATGTAGTATAGCACATATAAAACTCTTATCATAAGTAACTAAGTCATGTGAACATCTTTTCAAGTTCAAAAACTATATCTTATAGCATTCATGTCCATTAGCTTATTATACTAAGCTTTTCTTGAAATTTCTCTAATCCCAAGGTCTAACAAGTTTAATCATAAACAAAGACACTACAAACACCATATCATGCTCATTTACATTTGAACTCAATCATGTTTATAAACCACTAAGTTCAGAAATTATAGCACATAAGCCTCCACAAGGTTTGTTTTCAAAATCTTGAAGTTTCATTTTAGAACACACACTAAGTCACGCTAAAGCATTACATTATGAGTATTGTAATTTTATATGTCATTTCTAATATCATTCATTTTCATTTTATAACACTTAGAATAACATATTCCATTGTCGGGAGCACTATACTTGTGTATGTGCTCGCTCGACGCTTTTCGATCGCCTCCTATTACGTAACAGTCACAAAGATGACTGTTTTGACCCTTCCCAACGACCTCAAATTTAAAACCTTAAAGAACAAAAGTTGTAGGTCTATTCGTCCTCGTTCCGAATTATCTTGAATCACCTCAATCGGAGTTCATATGAAAAATTTATGCCTAATTTACTATAGCAGGTCAAAATAGACTACCCGACATCAAGCCCTGCCAGCGGCAAAGTGCCTTCAATTGACCTTGGGGTAGCGCACACTACGCTCGGGAGGCGTAACGGCCCTTCGTTCTTCTGTACTTCATGATTTTATAGACCTCATCTCCTTCCGATTTTTATAACATGAGTTATACTCATCCAAATCAGTCCATTTTCGATTCTATGGGTTCGTAACTCATAAAACTACAACATAACAATTACCCAACAATTAACATAAACATTAACTATCCCAAATTTAAATCTATAACTCATGTTCATGCTTAGTTTTCTGGTTTTGAAAAGTTTAGTGAATTCATTCACCATGAATTCGTTTCTCAACCAAATTGGTTCGTTTAACTTCCGTTGTTTTCGCATTTAACTATATTATCAGTAGCTAGCAAAAATTCATGGATTATAATAAGACTTAGCCATCAAATTTGAGACTTAAAAGCTACTTTTTCTTAACATTACTAAGAAATTGCAAACTTAGGAATCAAGAACTTATATAACAGAAAGGTTACCTTCTTTGAAGCTAAAATAATCATTTTCTTCCAACCTCAGATTGTCCACTTAATATCAGGACCTCACTCACCCTCTATAAGGAATTTATTAGACAACTTAGCAAATGAAACGGTGAAGAAGAGAGTTTCAATTTATAGAAAATCTAATACCCATACCAAGCCATTGCCCTAGAGTTCTAATCCAGTAGGAAGAAAAAGAAGATGATGGATATTAGAGATTTGGTGAAATAGTAATACCTTCTCCCCTTCAACCATTCACACCATCATCATTTGCTATACACAGAGCTTGAGAAGTAGATGGGTAGGCCATTGGCCTAAACACGACATTTAAAATGAGTTGGGTCACTAATTTTGGGACAAGCCACATACCCTCGGCATTAGTAAAAGGTGACTTGCACACTTGAGTTTATTTCCATTTGGACTAGCAAGCTTATCTCTAATAGCTTAATATTGTTACATCAACTAAGTTAGGGACACATATACACCAACATATATGTACACCCACATATAGGAAGTATACTTATATTTTAAATATACACCAAGTAAAGTTATTTATGTACTCACATCATATAGTCCATATACATTAGTCCACATATTTTAATCTTTAAAACATGTGTGGACTTAATTTAATTGCTCACTAATAACTTAATATCTCTTTTTACTATTTACTTACACATTGGTATTGAAATAAATATTTTAATAACACATATTTATTGACTCCCATCTTTTAGGGTATACATATAATTGTCTCATCACCTAGGATAAGATAACAAAACTCATTTAAATCAACTTTATGATTTAATCACTTTTATCATATGTATATCATTAGTTCCAATTAAATGTCACACTTCATGTAATCTTAAGCAATAGGTATTATATACTACTATTGCCCACATTTTCCATATTACACATAGTAATACCATTAATATTTTAATTGAGATAAATATCAATTAGTTGGGTACTTTCAACCCATTATCACCTTCTAATATCACAACAATTAATTAATATTAATCATTTATTTTCTTTTCAATAATTATTATGCACTCCACTAATTAATAGAATATAATATTCCATATTATCACTTAATTAACCATATTTAATCCGGGCTAATTAATTAAATCTTTATTCAAGTCGTGTTTTCCTAACTAAATTTCTTCATGAATACTTAGTCATCATTCATGACCTTATAAGAGTTATTAGTATACATGGCTCGCAAATCACATTTCCATAAACTAACTCAGAGTTTTCTATGAGGCCCAGGCGCGTGGTTGTCAATGGTCACAGACTTTCAGATATGGCAAGCACTGCTTATACCAAATTTCAGTGCACAAGTTCTGCATTAGCAGAACTAAAACCTTACACTTCTAAACACTTTACACATCCTCGGTTACTATTTTCCTTAATAATTTAAGAATCACACTTCGAGTTTTAAAACTCTATCTCCCTTATTGGTTTAACCAAGTAAACATCTCCTTTAATCTTCACCTCTCGTTGTGTATCAATTTACTCAATAATTCTCTAATCTCTTTAAAGGTATATCGATTCTATTCTCTCGTCAACAACATACATATATACAAGTCCAAACCTAACATACCTCGAGTCTTTAATAGTATTCAATATAGTACACTGAGTGGTTTCCCACAAACAACCAACAAATCAGTTTCTGTCTCGTCTACACTGTTTTCACAGTGAGTTAGATCGGTTACCAATTCGTATATATCTCCGCTCTCTGAAGGAATCGTTTAGCCCAGCTCCTATACGTGAACCATTAAAGAGTAAGATTGCACTACCTTAGAATTGATATTCGCTCGCACATATACTCAAGAAATTGGTGATTATCAAAGATATTTTAATGTCACCAACTTGCTACTATAAAATAATTCTATAAATTATTTAATGTCAATAGATAAATCTTATCCATCTTCATATAACTCCATCTCTACAATTTCTAACAAATATATAATAATGGTATATATTTATTAACCACAACATTACTTATTACATAGATCATAATACCCTATATAACACAATACCACATACCTCGTAACACATTATATATTTTTATTTCAACCCTTCACATGCCTTAAGAATTTTATCTACTAAATTCTTATTTTAATATTTTCTAAAAAATTCGGGTTCTTACAATACCTTTCAATCTGTGTTATAGATTTATATTTTGTTTGTTGTAATACGTAGTCTATATGTCAAGGTACATATATGTAACACTAATTTAGACCAAGTATGATTCTAATGTCTCGATCTATGTTGGTCAAAGTACAACCAAAGGCTTTTCTTCATGTTCATCAGTTTTCCGGGTAACCCAGAAAACTTAGTCATGCTTAGTCAACGATTTTTGACCATTAATTCCAGTAATCTTATGAATTGTTTAAGCAATTGGGTGTCATATATATGTAGTATGTATGTCAAGGTATTAATTCATTACAAAAAGTCATTATAATAACAAATAGAAAGCGATTAAAAGGTTGGTCAAAGTAGCCGGTTTAACCTGCTCTTGAGTTTTCTGGGTAACCCAGAAAATAGAACTTCGTGATCAGTCAACCACTTTTGACCACCTATATCTTGCAATATATGGTTCTAATGAACCTGTTTTCTTTTCCAGATTAAAGACCTCATGTTATACTACAAATAACACACAATTAACAAACCTAACTATTAACATACATGGATCTACAGGCTCTAACATTCGACTATCAGACCTATTTTTCTGAAATTTCTAGCTTGCTTAAAACACTAATTTGAGACATCTAGATGTTATGAAAACATGTTCTATCAACTTAGCATACTTTCTAACATGTTATTACATATATCTAAACATCTAAACAACAATTTGAACATAGCATCAAAGATCTAGCTATAAATTAGGGTTTGCACCTTTCTTGCTTAATTTTGATTTCTAGCTACTGAATCTGATGTTGCTATCAGCCAGGCTTGATTTGGTATGTTTTTAAAAGTGTCTAGGCTTAGAGAATTTGTGGGTTTGGCCTGGAGTTAAGCTTTTATTTATAGACTTAAGTAACTTAGGTTTTTTTATCCTTTTCACCTACTTTCCTCTCTAAATATCTGATGTTTGTTAACTTGTGTTTCTTAAGGGGGGATACTAGCTCATGTGCAGCCTTGAAACTTGTTATCATGACTTGCCTCCTACTTGTGAGCTAGTTAAGTTAGATTAGTAGCTTATTTTTGCCCTAATCCTGAATAATCTTGATTAGGGTTTTGTTTTTTTATGATTAGGGTTGCTTAATGATGTTTATTAGTACCTAAATGAAGTTTAGTAATCATGATTAGGTGTTAGGATAACCTAATTAGGGTTTGGTCTAGCTAATTAGGGTTAGGATTTACAATCTAGGTATAGACACTTAAAATTTTCTGCACACCTGTTACTAATATTGTAGGAGGGCAGATTAGTCTTTCAGAGATAACCCTGGAAGACAGCTCACATCCATTCTGGATACCACTGGATGTTCAGTCTCAGCCCTAGAACACACACCAAGCGTATCAGTTCCAAGCTCGGAGACAACCCCAAGTTTCATCCTTGGAGATAACCCCAAGGAATGTCATTACAGTTCCGGTGATAACCCCAGAAATGCTTATTTCAAATACATGCAATCAGCTTCAACCTCGGAACTCCCACCGATGCACTCATTCCAAAGACCCGGAGATAACACCAGGAAGATAGGCACACTTAAAGATGACCCTGAGGAATTCAAACACTTACAGCGGTCCAATCTCAGAGATAACCCTGAGCAACGTCTGCTTTATCAGCCCAAAACAAAAGATAAACCCAGTGAGGGGCAAAATCGTCATCTTTCCACATCAACCCCACAGCGCGCCGTCTCAACATATCATACATATATTTCTATACAGCAATGTCCCACAAGAGCCAAAGAGTTACAATCTCGAGTGACTATTACGCATGGAAGGACACCGGATAGAATTTGAAGCTTGAAGACCATGGGCATGGTCCCCTCTTCCCGACTTTGTACAACCTATAATCCCATGTTATTGCATAACTATTGACAAAAGTCGTCTAGAGAAGATCTTGTACACCTTGTTTGGATGCTCGGATTGAAGTTCTGCAAGTTCGAGCAGACATCACAGTGTACGAGTGCACGTACTTCAAGATGGTGGGACCCATAGAGCCCGGGGCACCTCAGGCAGCCGCAGGTGCTTCTGCGGCTTCCACAGGTACACCTGCGGCCACCAACTCTATAAATATAGAGCTTGGGGTGGCCATTTTCAAAGAGGAAAAGACGAAGAAGCCCTGTCAAATTTGCTCTATACACACCCCATATTGAGTACTTTCTCATTTTAAACACATGTTAGCTCACATATAGCTATATTTTTATCGGCGGGAGCCGACTGTTTATCCATTTAGAGTCATAGAAGTCTTCTTTGGCAACCCACTGTAAGCCTTCTTACTCTCTATAAAGCCTTTCTCTTCATCTTTGCACACACTATTCTTCACATTGAGAGTCGTGTTGTATGTGTATGCCCGAACTTCGGTCTGTGGTTTTCATTTCTGTCTATATATATATATATATACTTATATATGTATATATTTATATATGGATTAACATTATCGAGTTATGCCTCGATTGAGCCTAGACTTATGTTTGGAGCATTTATTTGCTTTTATATATATATATATATATATATATATATATATATATATATATATATATATATATATATATATATATAAATCTGTTGTCGAACTCGCTACGATGAGCCCAGATTTTACATCCTGTGTGTTTATTTGCTTTTATATATATATATAGCGACAAATCATTTGAAATGATAAATCGAAATGGGATTGAGAAACATCATGTGTGTTTACTCATATATATATATATATATATATATATATATATATATATATATATATATATATATATATATATATATATTTCGTCAGTTCACAGAGTTTACTTAAGTAGCTTTTCTTGCTTTATTTACATTCCGTCACTTTGAGTTTACTTCGTGGCGGTTGATCGTCTTTACTACTTTATTTACATTTAGTCCCACCTGGAGTTTACTTCATGGTGGTTGATCGCATTTATTGCTTTATTTACATTTCTGATCCTCCATGGAAGTGCTTTGTGGTGGTTGATCATGTCTCTATATATGTATTTACCCCTTTTATATATTGATCCCCCATGGAGGTGCTTTGTGATGGTTGATCATGTATATATATATATATATATATATATATATATATATATATATAACTTCTTAGTGCTTTCATATAAACTGCGGCATCATGTGAGCCTAAGAATCATGTGATCACAGATTCAGTCAACTGAATCTAGATTCAGTTCCCGTGATAGACATTTTCAGCTGTAAGTAGCTTGTAAATTATTCACGGTGTTTGAATTTCCTTAGATGGTTGTCATGCCCATGAGGAGTTTGACATCGCTATATATTATTTTCTCGAAGATGCTTCGCTGATAAGTAGGTTTTATATCTACTTATTTGGTAACTATTACTTGAATTAGTTGCTTAAACCTATGTTTCTTAGTTACTTTTCATATATTTTATGTTATTTTGTAGGCTATGATGTAATAACCCGAGAATTTCTATATAAAATAAATAAGAAATTTTACGTATAATTATTTTTTTATTTAATGACGAGACTAAGTGTCAAGTAAAGTGAACGATAAATGCGAATACATTTATTACTTGAAAAATTAGAAATAATTTTGGAATTATTAATTACCACAAATTATATGGTAATAAATTTCGTAGTTTAAATATTTTTATTAATTATTTTCCATGAAAACATGATTGGAAATAATATATGAAGTGATAATTAGATTTATATAATAAATATTTTATTATATGAATTGTTCGTAATATTTAAGTTAATTATTTTAACTTGATTATTGATGCATGTAACGAAGAATAAGTCGACATGAGATCCAAACCTGGATTGGGATTGTGATCAAGAGATGAGAATAATAATATTATATTATTTATATAATGATTTTACAATTACCATAATTATGTAATTGGTATAAAGTGACAGAGATAATATTGAGCAATGACCATTGATTAGGTCATAGCATATTACCGTCTTTGTGAAACCCTAATTATTAAACTCGCTTATGGGGTATTTACGAGTAGTGACCGTATATGAAGTTACCGTGAATAAGAATATCGGTAATTAGAAGAAACCCTAATTATCATATGCGTCGATAATTAGGACAAACCCTAATTATTATAACCCTAACTGGTTGAATTTAGAAACCGTAACGACTGTGTTAGTAACATACACAGATAATTAAAGAACCACTAATGGTCAATTAGAAATCCTTTGATTCGATGTTATTTGATGCAATTGATTGTTTAAAGTTGTGTAATAGAATGTTAATTGATGATATGGGTTGATAAATCAAAGACCCATAACATCAAAGTGCACGAATTTGAAGATTTAAGCAAGTTGGAAAAACCGAATTCTGTTATTTTTTTTCACCAAATGTCAGAGGCCATAACTTTTTGCTTGATCATGAGTTTTGTTCTTCAGAAGTTGTTATGTGTAGCCTGATATGTGGTCTTTAATCTGCAAAAAGAATCAAGTCCATATCATGTATAGATTAGAAGTTATAGATGGTCAAACATGGTTGACGATCATCATGATAAACTATTTTTAAGCGATCAGTAATGGGGTCATTGTCGTCCACTTTTTGTTCTTTAAAAGGTCTGGGCTTTTGATATGTTGTAGTGCACTGAGTTAGGAAGCCATAGGCTTTGGAATGACCTCATTCCGACCTCAGATGAGGGAATTACGGTGATTGGAAGGAAATGTGTCAAATTTCTCAAAACTGAAAGTCAGCAGCGGGATGTGCTATTTGGGACACTGTTTCGATCAGTTAATGTTTCCAAAACCTTCTGGGCTTTTTGTATGTTATATTACACCTAATAAGCTTTCCATAGACTCCGAAACAGACTAAATCCGATATCGGAGGAGAGAGTTATGACATTTCAAAGTGGTAGTGTCAAAACTTCCCAACAAGTGCGGTGCAGTCCATTTGAACGGAATTTCTGGGCTGATGTGTTCGGAATTTGGAAATTGTCAAAGAATAAAAGTTGTAGCCCCAGAAGTTAGCTTCGTGTGGGCTCAAGAATCGCTCAAAAATGTTTTAAAATGAAAGAGTTATGACTGTTTTAGCGAAAGAGGGTAAAGCTGAAACGAGATTGAAAACTGTTATGAACGTCCACTTTTGACGCACTGTTTGGGCTACCTAATGAACCCGAATTGGGTAATTCGTATTTTTTAAAAATAGTCTTACATACCATGTATAACATATCCAAAAAATCAGATTAATCGAGTTATGAGCAATGCGTTAGAAAATCGCAAAGTGAGCTATTGAAAAATTAGTATAAACCAAGTTCCACATCGACTAAATTGAGAACTTCACCATTTTCTAAACCTATAAATAGAAGGGCTTGGCCTTTGTTTCATTCACCAACAATAAGGCCTCCAATTTTTGAGAAAAGACTTTGTTGTGGGAGAACTTTTATAAAGATCTCCTTAGTTAAATTTTAAGCGTGGAAGTGCGTATTCAGGTTTGTGGAATTCAGATTTTTGCAATTATGTTTCTTATTTAATTTTTGTAATGTTATTATTTTTAATTGTTAGTTAAAGTTTGAATTTTTGAAGTTTAGTTAGTGTTGTTAATAAACTAGTTAGTTTACTATGTTTATTTTGGCTTGGAATTGATTATGTAAATGAGTTATTTGTGATGACTTTTAATATTTTGTGATGAATTTCATTAATTAATAATTATTAATGATATTGAAGTTATTTAATGATTATATTAAATAATTTAGTTTAAAAATGATTTTAATATTACAAAAATCATTTTAAATGAAAATAAGGTATTTAAAAATAATTTAAGTTATAAAATATAACATTTAATATTTAAATGATAATTTCATTAATAATTAAATATTAATGATATTAAGATAATATTAATGATATTTAGTTTATTTAATGATTAATATTAAATAAATAGTTTAAAAATGGTTTTACTTATTTAAAAATCATTTAAAGAGGATATTAAGGATTTAAAAATATTTTAAGTTATAATTAATGACTTTTAATATTTGGATAAATAGTACATTAATATTTAAATATTAATGGTAATTATTTGTGTAATATAAATGTTTTAAAATAGTTTGAGTTATTATAAATAACTTTTATATTTTTTAGCGATGATTTCATTAATAGTTTAGTATTAATTAAACTATTAATGATAATGAAATTGTTTAATGTTTAAATCATTTAATTATGATTCCGATATTTGAAAGTTATAAATAACCAAACTAGTGACTTGAGAACCGATTATGAAGTTCTAATTTGAAGAAGAACACCTATAGTAACAGTATATCACTTTTGGCCCTTTAGTGACTAGATTTGAATTATTTTAAATTTTTCAATTTTTGGAAATTGCGAAAATGATTAAAAATAAGATGTCTGATATTTATAGATGTTGAGGTATAGAATAAGAGTCTTAGATTCAAGATTTATTTACCGATAAAAGTCAGCCGATACGTCGACAAATGTCGACATTTTATAAAAGAAAGAAAAGACTACTGTAAGAGCATGGATGAGATATTTGAAAATGTATAAAAATATTTCAAGTATAGAATAGGAACTAAAAAGTATGATCAACGTGATTATGTGATTGGACTATGTCTTTGATCGTAATAGATAGATTACTATGTGTTAAGATATATTGTTCTAATCGAACGAATGATCCGATTATTGATAGGTTGTGATAAAGAGATAAAACCTAAGTTGAGATTTGTAATCTGCGAATCGTGCAATTATCTTACCTTTGCACTTCCTTTATCTGAATGGACATGAGTAAGAAGTTTCGTAATTATTCTATCCCCGCATGGATTATGTACTCTTTGATTATCGACATGTTAGCTCGGATATATATTCTCGCTCATTGATTTCTATAAATGGTTATACAAGTGTCCCCACTTGGATAATCAAGGCATTTGTTTACATGTTGATACACCTTTGTCAATTACCCGTATATATATGTTGAATTACATATTATTGTTGAGCAAGATTAAAACCTTCTAAGTTTGGAACCGAGCATGTATGAACATCCCTATATGGGAAGATTTTTGCACAAGGCGGATAGAGTGAGCGATGAATTTCGTTCAAGTTATGTAGTATTGATCAATCACAGGTACAACTGGGTGATCACCCTCCGTGCCTAAGTTATTATTACCGGTTTGAGGATAGAATTCCGCTAAACCTTTTGAAAATGAAAAGAATGTTCATAGTATGTTTCTTAAACCCTATTCAAGGGTAGAGCCAGAGCCAAATTTAAAGAATTTGAAAGAGAGTTGTTATGTGAATTTTTATCAAGATGCAGATTACTTCACAACTTTTAATTCGTTGTAGAAGTGTTATGTAAAGAGAATACTTATACTCTTTTCAAATTTTATATATAATTGTTATTACTTGCTGGGCACTTAAATGTTTCATCCTTGCTTAAATTAAATGTTTTCAGTTATGTATGAGCAACCTGAAGGCTCAGGCACGAACAAAGGAAAAGGAAAGCTGATCGAATAAGTGTGTATTATGAGTTAATGGTTATAGTTGTATTGGTATCTATTCAAGTATTGTAAGGAATGTATTTGAAGGTCACATACCTGGGGAAGTAAACTTTGATGTATGTAAATTAAGTTCGAATGTATTATTATTTAGTATTATTCAGCTTAAAGAAATGGTATCGTGGAGAACCGAGTTCGGGTTTCAAGTACCTGGATTTGGGGTCGTCACATATGACATAAAATTGGCATGAAGAAGCAAGGAAAAGCAATTTGGACATCTTTTGGACTAAAATATGCAAACAAATACAAGAAGGGGAGATTGCAGGGCTTTTTACACCAAGTTATATTCATGTTCTTGGCTTGGAACTTGGATTATAATGTAGAGCTTTTTCTTAGCTTTTGGTAACATCTTAAATCATCTCAATCAGAGTTCGGATGCGAGAGTTATGGCCTTTTCTATCAACGAAGATCAAAGCTAAGAGTTCTCATGCTTGTAATTTACATAGCATCTACTTCAAGCTCGATTTTGATCTTCTTTCGACCATAATTTTTCAATTCTCTAAGAATGAAAGTTGTAGATCTCGTCGATAGCTTCGATTTGATAGGTGACAAACCTCATATCTCCTCCCGGATCATACTTTATGGTCGTTTTACCAAAGGACGTCGAGCGGAAAAAGTGACTTCGCGGGCGGTGAGCATACCAATTTGAAAAATGTAACCATAGCACGCTAGGGAGGACCCCGTCGTATGAAATACACGTATAAAACTCAATTTTTGTCCAAATTTGAGTCCAAGAAGGATTGGTTCGATCCAATTGACTCAAGGACTTCCAAGAGGACTTAAAGACATTAAAAGAGACATATAAAAAGAGGAGAATCACATAGATTAGAGAGAGAGAGAGAGGATTCCATTATATTAGATTAGAGTAGAATAGGAGAAAACACTAGTTCTTATGAGCTTTGGAGATTGAAGCACTTGGAAGCCATTGGAGAACAAGATCAAGAGCGAGACGGAGGACGAATTTGCCGACAACAGATTCAATTCTTTTCCTTAATCTTATTCATATCTTTTAATGTGTATTCAAGTGTGGATTCTTTGTTTTAATTCAATGAACTAATTCTTTGTTTGAGATTACAATGGATCTTATTGTGTAGTTTATTTTAATATGCTTCGCTATCAATTATTATGTTCTATTGTGAGGATTGTCTATTGTGATTTGGACTTAATTGTTTAATTGATTGGCCATCAATTACCATGATAATCTATATGAACTCGAGAGATGAAGTTTAGATTTAGATCTGATCATGATAGCATGTGTTTATGATTTCTACATAGATGGAATTCATGATTCGTGTTTAGGATAGAGATATGCCTTTACGCCATATGTAATCTTTATAGATAACTTGTGCTTTAAATCTTTTTTAATTGTAATTCACATAGAGATATAATGGATTAGTTAATTAGGGTGTCTTGCTTAATTCTATCATCTGTGGATTTAAGTGAGTATTGGTATTATGCATCAAGAGATGGTTTTATCTGCTTTAGTGTTCTTGATGAACAATTCAGGACAGAGAATAATTGATGAGAAGTGTGTTAACTTAAATGATGCAATAAGTGAAGTTGTGATCTTAAATCTCCGTAATCTGATTTTTAATTAGTGGTAATTATAATTAGTGTAATTAGATAATTTAATTTATAATCCTAAATTGTTTGTTTAAATAAAATTAGTTTGATTAAGAGTTAGTATTTGGTAATTTGTATTAGTAATTCCTCGTGGGAACGATACTCTACTTTCACTTTATTACTTATTGACCATGTATACTTGCGTGTTGTGCGTAATTAGATTTTACCCAACAAGTTTTTGGCGCTGTTGCCGGGGAATTAGTTTAATATTTTTTACCAATATTAATTTCAATTAAATTAGTCTTAATTTAAATATTTTTATTTTTATTTTTAATTCTCTTCATATATTTCTCTCTTTTCAGGTACCATGGATGACTTTGCGTATCAATGGCCATACACGAACATGACTCAACCAAGGGAAGTGGGGATTGATGGTCTCAATGCATTTTCTGCATTATCAAGGCAGCTTGAGACACTTTCGAAGAGGTTGGACGTTGTTGTAGCCCAACGTAATCGAAGGATAGTAGTTACTTGCAATTATTGTGCTGGTAATCATCCGAGTCATCAATGCACCGTTAGTTTTGGGCCGGGACAACATGGTGGTGAATACCTCAACGATTATACATATGTTAATTATCATCAAGTTTGGTGGTATCACCCGGATTCGTCATGGAACTATACTTATGCAGACCAATACTACGCTCCAAATCCAACATACAGACCAAAATTTTCATGTAAACCTCTATTGCCAAAAGAAGAAAAGTCAAAGTTGGAGGAATTACTGTCAAAGGTCATAGCGAACCAAGAGAAGAGGATGATAAGTCAAGAAATATTGAGCCACAATTTTCAGCACCAGATGGAACAACTCATCACCACTTCAATTCATGGTCCTCAATACATGGATTCCAAAATTGAGATAGATACTTCGAGATTGGAGGAATTGTTGTCCAAGTTCATAGCATCAAATGAAGAGAGAAGGATTAATCAAGAGAAGTCAATTCAGAATCTTCATAATAAGATAGATCAAATGACCAAAGCCGTAAGCAACCTTCCTCCAAATAATTGGTGTTATGACGAGGATTCCGAGATTGATGAAGTGCCCGAGCCAAATCTACAACTGGATGAGCCACGAGATGTTGAAAAAGAGGAGACAAGTGGAGATAATGACAACAAGGTCCGTGAAGAACTAAATATAAGTACTAACGAGGATGAGCCGATGTTATTAGTGCCCCAAGTTCCTTCTGTGCCAAAGTTTAAGGTTCCAGTTAGATTTGCAAAATCATGCCCACTTGGTAGTCATGTCTTCGGCGAAGCTCTTGATGACATAAGAGCGAGTATAATTTTGAATCCATGGTGGGATGAGAAAGAGAAGATAGACGAAGAGCCCATTGTGTGTGTGTAAAAACCCAAAACCCTAATAAGACTCGTAAGTGTAAAATCCCATTATATAAATAAAATTTCTCTGTTCTGAATGTGTTATGTGTTAATATATACTTGGTTTTATAAATTTATCCAAATAAATTTTTGTCCGAAAAACGTCGTGCTTGACACCTCGTGCTTAATTTTTTTTTTTCATATTCAGACTTTTCAGTAAAATTATTTCGACAAGTTGCTTTGTCATGCTTACACTGACAAAACGCTTTGTCGTGCTTGTTAGGATTAGTGAGAATTTAGGTTGATAACCCTAATTCGCAAAACCCTAATCTTAATTTATAAATTAAACCTTAATTATATTATCTTAACACCTAATCATGGTTAGTAAACTTCAATTAGGTACTAATTAACATTACTTAACATTCCTAATCATTAGAAACAAAACCCTAATCAAGATTAGTGAAGATTAAAGCCTAATTAAGCTACTAAACAAACCTAACTAGCTCACAAGTAGGTTAGGAGTCACCATTGCAAGTTCCAAGGTAGCACATGACATGCTTGTAACTCTCAAGCATCACCATAGTCATTAGATCAGATCTTTGTAGAGGCAAGTTGCTCAAAAATGACCAAAAACCCAAGTTGAAGAATTCTATAAATAGGAACCTTAGGGCTAAGCAAACTCACGAAATTCCTAAGCCTAGATACACTTATAAACCTACCAAATCAAGCTTGGGTGATAGAAGCAACAACATCAGAAGCTAGAATCAAAATTTGCTTAAGAAAAGGTACAAACCCTAGTTGATAATTAGCTCTTTGATCCTATGTTAGATTTGTTGTTTAGATGTTTAGAATTATGTATTATTATGTTAGAAAGTATGTTAGATTGGTAGACCACGTTTTCATAACATCTAGATGCCTTAATTAAGTGTTTTAAGAAATATGGAAATTTTGAAAACTAAGTCTGACAGTCGAATGTCAGATCCTATAGATTCATATGTGTTTATGTTTTGGTCTGGTAATTGTTTGGTATTTATAGCCTGTTAGTAGGTCATTAATCTGGAAAAGAAAACAGGTTCATTTGAACCATAGATTTCAAGTTATAAGCAGTCAAAATGGGTTGACCGTTCATGGATTGCAGTTTTCTAGGTTACCCAGAAAGCTCAAGAACAGTTGAACCGGCTACTTTAACCAATCTATTTAATCGTCTTCTGTTTGTTATTTTTGTAAGTTTTAGTTATAGATCAATACTCAGTTATATGTACTACATATCTATGATCTTTAATTGAACAAACAACGATAGGTTTATCGGAATTAATGGTCAAAATCCATCGAATTGAAAGCACTGACCAAGTTTTCTGAGTTTTCTAGAAAATCAAGAACATAAAGAATAAATATTCGTACTTTGACCAACATAATTAGAGACCTTAGAGTTAGGCTTGATTCATGTTAATGTTATATATATGTACCCTGACATATATACTACATGTTACAACAAACATTACACACATCAAATACACAGAATCGAAGATATATAATGTAAGACCCCAAATTATTAATAAATGAAATTTAATTTTCTCTATTTATTATTTTGAAATAGTAAGGGTTGATTTGATTAATGTGGTTAGTAATGGGTAAAATGCGCAAATATTTCAAATAAGCAAGTGGTTATAAAATATTCATTGTTGTTGGGGAATATTCGGTTGGTCGTGAAATATTCTTGTTGTCGGGGAATATTCATACGACGGCGCAGCCTTGTGTGTGCCCCATAACGGAAAGCGTTTGGATAAAGAAATCGACAAGTATAAGTTGTTTATAAATAAAGGCGTAGTTGTTACCGTTAATACTGTTAAAATACTCGGTGGTTAAAACACAGTAGCACACGGTATTGCACCAATTATTGATTCTTACGTAAGAAGGCACTACTCAATAATTGTTATAGTAATTACTGTTCAATATTTTATTTTATTGATTCCATAATTTCTACGTTGATATTTTATATTTTTGTTGTTTCAATAATTATCACTACACGGTATTTTCCATTATCGGAGCAATAATTCATATTATCTGAATAATATTATTAGATAACATTATTGGCAATGTCTACAAAGTTCTGTCAAGGAGAGGTTATGTCATCTAATTGCGCGCCAGTAAGGAGAAATCATTATTGGAAAGCCCCCTCTTTCCTGAGAACGGCCTGGTTGCCATTATTGTGATTCTATAATATTATTTGTGAATAATTAATTATTGATTTATAAGGTAAAGAAAATATTCATTTTATGTGGATATAGATGGAGAAAATTTTTAATGTGACAATTGTTGAAAATTGATATTTTATCTTTTTCGATAAAATAATTCATTTAAATATATTATTATATTTTAATAATATAATAATGGTATTTTACAATGAATGTGTGATATATGAATAAATGAGGAGGAAGAGTATTTTTGTTACAAAAAATGTTGAAAATATGTTAAACATGTTTGTGGACCCCATTTCTTGACTGAAATTTGATTATAGCCTGTAAAATCGTCCGTTTGTGGATTTCGGTCAATTTTTGTTTGGAATTTGGAAAAACTTTCTTTTGCAAAGTTGTAGAGAATGAAATTTCCTATGGAAAGGACATGAGGTTTGAATTTTTCTGATAAAAGGGCTATTTATTATGAATTATTGAAGCTCCGAAGTTCTAGAATAATTAATTTTTGGAAGTTTTAATTGTTTTATTTAAGAAAAACGTTTTTTGCAATCCCACATGTGATATAAATGTGCTGAATTCAGTTGGTCTAAGGTGGGCTTGAATTTGTTTAATTATATTATTATTTTATTAAATTTTCTCGCTTGGTGTTCTAAGCATTTTCCTATAAATAGGTGCTTAGGTTAGAATTGAAAATCACACCGTAAACTGAAGTTTTCTCTATTTCTCTCTATATTATCGAGCGTATTCTTGTTAGTATTTTGATACTTTGAGTGTTGCTATCTGATTGCAAATTCCCGTCAAGACTATATCCCAGATTCCATTCCGGTAAAATACAGATCTTTTCAAGGTAAGGGATGTTATTTTTTTTTAAAATGATATTATTTCTTCTAATATCATTATGCTGGATAATTGGTAAGATTTTTCTTGTGAAATTCTTGTCTTTTAGTGTCGGGGTTACTATTCACGTATACGACACTATTTACGTATACGGTACTATTCACGAATACGACACTATTCACAGGAAAATTAAATTTTCATTTTTTTTTCCGAAATATCGATTATGGATACTAGCTTTGATTGTATCCATGTTTTGATCATTCTTGAATTTTACTTCACTATGGTTATTTATGAAGTATTTTTGAACTTGGACTGTTTAAAGTACGAATCCTTAATATTTGTTCTTTTGTTTCAATCGGATTCGCTTTTCTTTAAAATATTTTTCATCATCCTCAGTCCTAAATGATGGTATTACTGAATATCTTTGGCCTGTAGTGCAAAGATGGTTGATTTTCTTATGAATATCTTTGGCTTGTAGTGCAAAAGATGTACAAAGTTTGAGATGAACATGACCGATCGATGAATATCTTTGGCCTCAGAGTGCAAAAGATGAATATTTGATTCAAGATGTGTATTGGTGATGTTACAAGGATAAAATATTGATGATGGACTTTTAAATTCATAGATAATAGTTGATTTCATTCTCTACGTAACTCATCTATGAATTATTATTTTCGTTGCGAATATTGATCTGAAACTTGTTATCTATTGTATTTTATCAGATTTTTTCCTATTGAAGACTAACGATAATTTGTTCTATATTATCTTATTGATAATATTCTTTACTGGGCTAGTTGAGCTCACCTCTTTCCTTTTTGTTCTATTTTTCTTCTCAGGAGGCGAGAATGTAGTGAATACTAGTCGGGGTGTGGAATGATGGTTCTAGAAGTCGTTTTAGTAGTCCTCACCATTTTTGTAAAATAATGTACCAATAATTATAATGAGGACTTATTTGGGTATGGATATTGTCTAGATGGCAATATTTGTATTTAAACTCACAATTTTTATGTTGTATTAATAAAGTTGTAGTTGTTTCTGTACCATGTTATTGACGACTCAAAATGGGTGATGTATACCTATTTTAGGGGCATCACAGTTGGTATCAGAGCTTAGGGATATGATCTCTCGCGGAGATCAGAGAATAGAACTAGGAGGGGAGAGATGAGTGAATCCTTCGCTAGTGTGTCCTACCTAAGCTTATTTGTTGGTCGGTCATAAAATAGGGATATTATGTGATATGTTTATTGGTTTAATTAACCCTTATTTTATGGTAGTATTTAAGAATGACAACTGGGAATATTAACAGTGGAGTAAATGAGACCGTGGAGACACTCGTACTCACTAATGAGGAGAACGTGCAACAGACCATCAATGTTCCTCCTGTAAACAATACCACGGAGCAGACGATGAACGATGAGATGTTTAGAAGCTTTTTACGGTTCATACAAAACCAGACGAAGGAGATTCCTGTTCAAAATACAGGAAGAAACAACGGCAATGCACAGCTGGTCACAGCCAAGTAGTTCAAGGAGTTGGGACCACCGGAATTCTGGGGAAAGCCGGATCCGATTAAGGCGGAGACGTGGGTTAAACAAATTGCCAAGATATTTGATGTCATGGGATGCACGGAGGAACAAAAGGTTCCATTCGCCACCTTTATGTTCGGTAATGAGGCAGATTACTAGTGGGAATCTGTGAAGCGTACCCATCCAGTTGCACTCAGCATGTCTTGGGAGACGTTTCAGAAACTGTTCAATGACAAGTACTTTCCTGAAAGTATTTGTCATATGAAGGAAGCGGAGTTTATTAGATTGGAACAAAACAACATGACGGTGTCCCAGTACGAGGCAAAGTTTGCAGAGTTATCCAGGTTTGCACCTCATTTGGTGGAGAATGAGGAACGTATGACGCGGATGTTTCTGAGAGGTTTGAAACCCGACATACGTCAATATCTCATTTCTCATAAATTTTCTCTCTATTCGGATGTTGTCAAATGAGGCTCAATTATTAGAGCGAGATAACGAAAGTACGTTCAACCGAGGGACCACAACCAGATCATCATCTACCTGTGGCAAAGTAGCCATCGTAACAACGATAACCAAATGGAGAAAGAAGAATACGGACAAGAGCAAAGAACCACTCGGTGGTAATCATGGCCATGAAAATAGAAGAAGCGAGTTGGGGAGATTTTAAAAAGAGGAGATTTAACAATGACAATGCGAAGACGCCAAAGACCGTAAACAACCGGTTCTAAGGGAGGAGAACGACCACCGATCGTATGCTACAAATGCGGAAAGAGGGACATATCACCCCAAACCGCACCAACAGCTTCAAGGTATGCTATAATTGTGGAAAGGAAGGACATATCGCTCGAGATTGTACGAGCGAAACCAAGTCCAATGGGATGGTGACTCAAAAGGTCATCCCCAGAAAAGTCAACGTCAATCGGTTCTCGGAAGAGCGTTTGTCGTGGATCGGTCAAAATGCGAGGAACCCAAACAAGGTGATCAACGGTAAGCTAATCATAAATTCTTGCTGAAGTTTATACATTACTAGATACCTAAGTCATACCCATTCATTTATCTCTCCTACTTGTGCTCAACGTTTAAACTTGACTCCGGAGAAATTAGACTTTGACCTATTTATGGAAACTCCGTTAGGAGAAACTTTCATCACATCCACTGTTTATAAATCTTGTTTAATCCAAGTTGGCACCATCACCTTACCTGTTGACCTTATCTCTTTAAAGATACTTACTTTTGATGTGATTTTAGGGATTAATTGGTTAACTACTCATCATGCCAAAATTGATTATTTTCGTAAGGTTGTTAGTTTTCATATTCCTAACCAACTTTGTTATGCAATTCAAGCAACTAAACCACTAAAATCAATCACTGTCATATCAAGTCATAAAGCTATTCATTTATTGAAAAACGGATGTCAAGCTTTCTTAGCCCATGTTATGGATTTGAATAAAGACACGTCAGATTTGAATAATATTCCTGTTGTTAGTAAATTTCCTGACGTATTTCCTGAAGAACTTCCTGCCTACCCCGTAACGTGAAGTTGAATTCTTTATTGACCTTGAGCCTGGTATAAAGCCCATCTCTAAAACCCCATATTGAATGGCTCCTATTGAACTTCAGGAGTTAAAGGTCCAACTACAGGAGTTGTTGGACATCGGTTTCATTCGTCCTAGTACATCTCCTTGGGGTGCTCCTATTTTATTTATAAAGAAGAAAGAGCGGGTATGATTTTGTATTGACTATCGAGAATTGAACCATGTCACCATCAAGAATAGGTATCCGTTACCTCGTATTGATGACTTGTTTGACCAGTTGGAAGGAGCACAATTATTCTCAAAGACCGATCTTCTTTCTGGATATCATCAGCTGAAGATTAGAACCGAGGATATTCCAAAGACTACCTTCAGAACTCGGTACGGGCATTATGAATTCTTAGTCATGTCTTTCGGATTGACTAATGCTCCTACGGCTTTCATAGATATGATGAACCGAGTATTCAAGGATTATTTGGATCAGTTCGTTGTTGTCTTTATTGATGACATCCTTATATATTCTAAAAGCCGTGAAGATCATGAGCACCATTTGAAGTTGGTACTCCAAAGGCTTCGTGAAAACAAGCTTTATACTAAGTTGAAGAAATGCGAGTTCTGACTTGAGGAAGTAGTATTCCTTGGGCACGTGGTGTCAAAACATGGAGTATCTGTTGACCCGGCGAAGATTGAAGCAATAAAAAGTTAGAGCAATCAAGACGATGATGGTGAAGTCACGTAGCTTTTGGGTTTAGCTGGTTATTATCGGAGATTTGTGGAAGGATTTTCTCGAATTGCTACTCCGTTAACTCAGCTGACTCGGAAAGATAAAAAATTCGTATGGAGCGAAAAATGTGAGATGAGTTTCCAAGAGCTTAAGAGGAAACTCATTTCGGCACCTATTTTGACAATACCATCTAATTCGGATGGATTTGTTATCTACAGCGATGCTTCAGGCAAAGGATTAGGATGTGTTCTTATGCAACATGGGAAAGTCATAGCCTATGCCTCCCGATAACTTAAAGAATATGAGAGGAATTATCCTACTCATGATCTAGAGTTGGCAGCAGTCGTTTTCGCACTAAAGATCTGGAAGCACTATCTATATGGGGAAAAAGTGGAGATATATTCAGACCATAAAAGCATCAAATATTTCTTCACCCAAAAGGAACTTAACATGCGGCAACGACGTTGGCTCGAGCTATTGAAAGACTACGACCACACCATTCAATACCATCCTGGAAAAGCGAACGTGGTAGCTGACGCATTAAGTAGAAGATCTTATGCAGGATCGATTGCGATGTTGTCGACACAAATGCCTAATTTATGTGATTTACAAAAGATGAAGATAGAATTCAAGACTCCGAGGACCCATGCAATGATGTCAAATATACGCATAGAACCAACTTTAATCGATAAAGTTAAAGTTGCTCAAGCCACGCACTTGAGGTGATGCGTATGAAGAAGAAAGTGCAAGAAGGTGTTATTCCGTAAGCAAGAATCGATGAAGAAGGAATACTTGAGTCCACTCCACTTTTGTGTTCCTAACGATTACGATTTGAAGTATAAGATCACGATGGAGGCACACAATACACCATTTGCAATCCATCCTGGAAGTACCAAAATGTATCGTGATCTTCGACATACATTTTGGTGGAACAATATGAAGAAAGAGATTGCAAAGTTTATCTCGACGTGTTTAACTTGTCAACGTGTAAAGGCGGAGCATCAAGTGCCTAAGGGTCCATTGCAACCACTTGAGATTCCGAAATGGAAGTGGGAACATATTACCATGGATTTTGTGACATCCCAGATTTTTAAGAATTAATAAATGAGAATTTAATAAATAAAATTCTTATTTTAAGATGTTTAAGTACGAGTATGTGTATATGTGTTATATATTGTGAAATATGTGAATTGGTGTGAAGACAATTTAAATGTTAATTTAATATTTATTAAAGTAGATAAATATTTTAATTGAATTATTTATTGAGATTATGTGATTAATATGGAGTAATGTAATTATGTATTATATTAATTAAATAATTATTTAATATTTAATTAATATGTAATGATTTTATGTTATAGTTTTAATTTAATTGAGATAATGTAGTGATGTGGTAATTGTTACATGAAGTTATAATTAGCGAGTAATTATAATGTGACAATTTTATGTGATTAATTGATGTTACACTTTTAATTAATTAAATTAATGTTAAGATTTAATTAATTAAAGGATAACATTAAGGATATGTGTTAAATGATCTATTAAAAGAGTTAAAAGAGTTTTTAAAACCGTTTTCCCAAACAAGGCCTTACTTTTGTTTTAAACCTGTTTTATCCAAACAAGACCTTAACTATTAAAACCTGATTTTAAAAATAATATGGCTTTGCCAAACAAGCCTTAGGGCTTTTAAATTTCTACTTTTGTAACTTATATATTAAATTGATAATTAGTATATGTAATTATATTGGGAGTTACATATTCTATAATTATAAGTGTTATATGTATATTGTATATACACTAAGTTATGCTAGATTTCTAAACCTATGTCTAAACTAAGAACAAAGAGAAGAAGAGAGAATAAGAGGAAGAAGGATGCCATTGATGGAGAAAAGGAAGAAAGGAGAAGAAAAAAAATCAAGAAGGCTTGCAAGAAGAAAAAGGTAAGAAATTGAAAATTTATAATTTTTGTGCTCTCTTTTGTTAGATCTTTATGAACCAAGCAACTTTTGTTTTGGATCTTTAAAAAAAAACAACTCATGATTTACATGAGTATTGGTATTTTATATGTGTATCAAAGTATTTTTGAAATCAAAAGTTAGATCCAAAGTGAGAAAATCAAGTTTTGTACCAAAAGGTTTAAGAAAAAGCTTTCCTTTGTATTCTATATATATTTTTATGTTAGATTCGTTGGGTTCATGTGGTAAATGGGTTAAAACATGTTAGTATGCTAGATACATGAGTTAAGGGCAAAACCCCTTTGGAATCACTCAAATATGTTAAGAAATGAGCAAGTTATGAATTAAATCCCAAACTACCTTAACTGTTGAACACAAGCTCCCGATCAGTTACTTCTATCCATTTTTCTGGGACCAAAACAGAACCAAAATAGATGTTTGATACATGGAAACTGTATTTTGGGAAAGTACGAATCCAAGGATACCTATTGGACCTAAATCCAATTTGTAGATTTCGTTTTATAAGCGTTTCCGTTAAGGACCCCAAATCTAAAAAATGAACCAACTGTTGAAGAAAAACTTTCTGACCAGTCACTTTGGGACTGATTTCTGGGACATATACAGATTGGAATTTGGTGTTTGATAACTGAAAACTGTAGTTCAAGAAGATACGGAACCAACGAGTCTGATTGGGCCTCAATCGGAGTTGTGGATCTTGTAATACAAGCGTTTCTGTAAAAGACTCCAAAACTGAAAATGTTTATAAAGCATGTAATGGTCAGTCGGTAGTGACCTGTTTTTAGGGTGCTATACTGGGCCAAATGGACTATTTCTTGAGCCTAAAACGTAGCTCGGGAAGTCACGGTTCTAACGATACCAAGTGTGCCCAAATCGGACTTGCAGATTACTGTCTACAAATGTTTCTGTGGAGGACCCCAACTTTAAACAAAAATTATAGAATAAATAGAAAATAAATATTAGAAATTCATAATAAATTTGTAAAAAATATTTTAAAGCCTAAAAATGGGTTTTTAATAATTTGGAATATATATTCATTAATATTTTAATATTTTTAAATATTAATGATAGTTAATTTATTTAATTATTATATTAAATAAATTACTTAAAAATGATTTTAATACTTTAAAAATTATTTGAAATTATATTAAAGTGTAAGGAAATATTTTAAGTTATTTTTAATGACTTTTAATATTTTGTGATGAATTTTATTAATAAATTAATATTAATGATAATAGATTTATTTAATAAATATATTAAATAAATTATGGAAAATTAGAATTAATGTTTTAAAAATCATATAAAAATGATTTAAGGGTTAGAAAAATATTTTAAATTATAAAATATAACTTTTAATATTTTGTCATGAAAATTTAATATTTTAATATTAATGATGCTTATTTGATAATGATTTTAACTGCTTTTAAAATCATTTAAATGTGTTATTAAGGTATTAAAAATAATTTGAGATATTATAAATGATTTATATTATTATGTCATGATTTTCATTAATATTTGATATTAAATAAATATTAATGATAAAGGAATTTTATGGTATTTAAATCATTTAAATATAATATTAATGATAAAAAAAATCATGATAAATGATAATAATTATCTAAAAATATTATAAGTCATCGAAAAATATTTTGACTAAAAAATAAAATTATCTAAGGTAAATGTAAAGCATTTAGGCAAAGTCTTATGGAAATTAGACTCATGAATTATCCGACTAGACCATGGGGATGTCAAAAATTGTCAATCAATTCAACTCGGATCAAAATAGTTTGACTTGATAATTTAATTATAGGTATTTTATAGACTTATAAGATTATGTGGTAATTTGTTAGGTTATATTATAACTATATTTAATAAAGATTATACCGTGATGATATTATTCTAATATTTGGAGATCGAAGATTATCTATATTAGGTCTTCGATTAAAGCGATATAGGTCATAGAATGTGAATCAATGGTAAAGGCAAGTTCTCTAGCTCAACCTCGAGTTGATATTTTTGAAATATGTTTGGGGTTAATCATTACTAATTATACCATGTCTATGAATTATTGATTCACACTTTGTGCACATTGCATGTATTCATCTGGTATGAAAGGCTGATCACCTTCATTACCATTTGGTCCAGTTGATTTATTCATGTTCATTATTCATTTAGCTATGAAAATTTATTCATGCTCTTTCACAATGTTTATATTGTAGAAAGTTAGCCAGCTTATTGTTCAATTCTTTCAATCATGATATATCTTTAATTGAACTTATACTTGCTGGGAAAAATTGTTGCTCACCCTTGCTATATCATGATAAACATTGCAAATTAGGACGAATACGTCAGATACAGGAAAAGTCAAAGACATGTCAGATTTGGATTATATGTGCAGCTAAATTTGTAACAATAATGTATGATAATAAATTTGTATGTCATATAGGATATTGATTTAGGTATTATGTGAAGGTTCTCGACCTTAGAGATAGTGTGTAATGTTTAATATATAAACAGTTTATGTTTATATCTTCCGCAATAGTTATAGAAATAGATACCAGATCCGTAGTGATTTGGGACCCTGATCTGAGGGTATTACAGATTTCGTTACAGGTCTTCCCACGGTTTCTCAAGGTATAAATGCTATTTGGGTTATTGTTGATAGATTAACCAAGTCTGCTCATTTCTTGCTGATACGGGAGACTTATTCTTGAACGTCTTGCTAGTATGTACGTGAATGAGATTGTGAGGTTGCATCGCATGCCAGTATCTATAGTTTCGGATTGTGACCCAAGATTCACTTCAAGATTTTGGGTTAGCTTGCAAAAAGCTATGGGTACAGATTTACGATCTGGGCCGCATACCATCCTCAAAAAGACGGACAATCAGAGAGACTATTCAAACTCTTGAAGATCTATTAAGACTCTGTGTCCTAGACTTCAAAGGGAGTTGGGATAAGTATTTACCATTGATGGAATTCTCCTACAACAACAGTTATCAGGCAAGTATAGGCGTGGCTCCATTCGAAGCATTGTATGGATGAAAATGTCGCTCTCCAATATGTTGGGATGAGGTGGGTGAAACAACATTGTTGGGACCCGATTTGGTACGTATGACTACGGAAAAGATCCAAATAATTTGACAACGTATACAAACGGCACAAGATCGAAAAAGTTGTGAGTTACTTCATGGAAGGGAGTTACAAGATTTGGGAAAAGAGGAAAGCTCAATCCACGATTTATTGGTCCATTTCAGATTCTTGACCGAGTAGGAAATGTAGCCTATAGACTCTCGTTACCTCCAAGTATGTCTCATGTTCATAATTTTTTCACATATCTGTGCTTCGTAAATATGTGAAAGACCCGAACCACGTTATTGAGTTAGAACCGGACGAGATAGCTGAAGACTTAACGTATGACGAGGTACTTGTTAAGATCTTGGATAGGAAGGAGCATGCCCTACGCACAAAGGAACCATGCTATAGAGGAAATGACTGGAGAGTTGGAAACGGAAATGAAAGCGAGGTATCCTCACCTTTTTGAAACACCAGATACGTACGTCAATTTCGAGGATGAAATTTCATAAGGAGGGGAGGTTGTAAGACCCCAAATTATTAATAAATGAAATTTAATTTCCTCTATTTATTATTTTGAAATAGTAAGGGTTGATTTGATTAATGTGGTTAGTTATGGGTAAAATGCACAAATATTTCAAATAAACAAGTAGTTATAAAATATTCATTGTTGTCGGGAAATATTCGGTTGGTCGTGGAATATTCTTGTTGTCGGGAATATATTCGTGACGACTAAGACAAATTTGTGTGTGCCCATAACTGGAAAGCGATTGGATAAAGAAAACGACAAGTATAAGTTGTTTATAAATAATCTGCCGTAGTTATTATCAAGAATATCTTTGTTGAAATACTTTGTGGTTAAAACACAAGAGTTTGCACACCAGATTGCACCAATTATTGATTCTTATGTAAGAAGGCACTACTCAATAATTGTTACAGAATTAATCTTGCTCAATATTTTATTTTATTGATTCAATAATTGCTACGTTGATATTTTATATTTCTGTTGTTTCAATAATTATCACTACACAGTATTTTCTATTATTGGAGTAATAATTCATATTATCTGAATAATATTATTAGATAACATTATTGGCAATGTCTAGAAAGTTCTGTTTAAGGAGAGGTTAGGTCATCTAATTGCACGCCAATAAGGAGAAATCCTTATTGGAAAGCCCCCTCTTTCCTGGGAACGGCTTGGTTGCCAGTATTGTGATTCTATAATATTATTTGTGAATAATTAATTATTGATTTATAAGATAAGGAAAATATTCATTTTATGTGGATATAGATGGAGAAAATTTTTAATGTGACAATTGTTAAAAATTGATATTTTATCTTTTTCGATAAAATAATCTATTTAAATATATTATTATATTTTAATAATATAATAATGGTGATATTTTATAATGAATGTGTGATATATGAATAAATGAGGAGGAAGAGTATTTTTTTACAAAAAATGTTGAAAATATGTTAAACATGTTTGTGAATCCCATTTCTTGACTGAAATTTGATTATAGCCTGTAAAATCGTCCGTTTGTGGATTTCGGTCAATTTCTGTTTGGAATTTGGAAAACCTTTCTTCTGTAAAGTTGTAGAGAATGAAATTTCCTATGGAAAGGACATGAGGTTTGAATTTTTCTGATAAAAGGGCTATTTATTATGAATTATTGAAGCTCCGAAGTTCCGAAATAATTGATTTTTGGAAGTTTTAATTGTTTTATTTAAGAAAAACATTTTTTGCAATCCCACATGTGATATAAATGTGCTGAATTCAGTTGGTCTAAGGTGGGCTTGAATTTGTTTAATTATATTATTATTTTATTAAATTTTCTGCTTTGGTGTTCTAAGTATTTTCCTATAAATAGGGTGCTTAGGTTAGAATTAAAAATCACACCAGAAACTGAAGTTTTCTCTCTATTTCTCTCTCTATATTATCGAGCGTATTCTTGTGAGTATTTTGATACTTTGAGTGTTGCTATACGGTGCAAGTTCCATTCAGCACTATATCCGGTATTTCAGCTAGAAGTACAGTCTTTTCAAGGTAAGGGATGTTATTTTTTTTTAAATGATATTATTTCTTCTAATATCATTATGCCGGATTATTGGTAAGATTTTTCTTGTGAAATTCTTATCTTTTAGTGTCGGGGTTACTATTCACGTATACGACATTATTTACGTATGCGGTACTATTCACGAATACGACACTATTCATAGGAAAATTAAATTTTTGTTTTATTTTCCAAAATATCGATTATGGATACTAGCTTTGATTGTATCCATGTTTTGATCATTCTTGAATTTTACTTCACTATGGTTATTTATGAAGTATTTTTGAACTTGGACTATTTAAAGTACGAATCCTTAATATTTGCTCTTTTGTTTCACTGGATTCGTTTTCTTTAAAATATTTTTCATCATCCTCAATCCTAAATGATGATATTACTTAATATCTTTGGTCTGTAGTGCAAAGATGGTTGATTTTCTTATGAATATCTTTGCCTGTAGTGCAGACATGACCGATTGATGAATATCTTTGGCCTGTAGTGCAAAGATGAATATTTGATTCAAGATGTGTATTGACTGATGTTACAGGGATAAAATATTGATGATGAACTTTTAAATTCATAGATAATAGTAGATTTCATTCTCTACGTAACTCATCTATGAATTATTATTTCCGCTGCAAATATTGATCTGAAACTTGTTGTCTATTGTATTTTATCAAATTTTTCCTTGTTGAAGACTAACGATAATTTTTTCTATATTATCTTAGTCATAATATTCTTTACTGGGCTAGTTGAGCTCACCCTTTTCTTTTTTATTCTATTTTTCTTCTCAGGAGGCGAGAATGTAGCAAGTACTAGTCGGGGTGTGGAATGATGGTTCTAGAAGTCGTTTTAGTAGTCCTCACCATTTTTGTAAAATAATGTACCAATAATTGTAATGAGGACTTATTTGGGTATGGATATTGTCTAGATGACAATATTTGTATTTAAACTCATAGTTTTTATGTTGTATTAATAAAGTTGTAGTTGTTTCTGTACCATGTTATTAACGACTCAAAATGGGTGATGTATACCTATTTTGGGGGCGTCACATATAAGCCACAAAACCGTTGACCGACCATGACTTCTGTTCTGGGTTACCCAGAAACTCAAGAACAGCTCTGACAGTTACTTTAAGCCTCTATAACTTTTTGTTATATGTAGGTTAAAGTTTAAATTTTGTTTCATGTTATACTACTGTATGAGTACTACAAACATCAACTCTTAAACAAACCAAAACTCATTAACAGTAGCCTTATAATTAATGGTCAAACCAAATACTCACCCACCACCAAACTGTTGCCCGAAACTCAAGAACACCTACAACGACACTTTCTTTCATCACACATCAAGGGCTTTAGCGATGCATATGAATTATTTTTTAAAAATAAATTATAAAATCGAAATAATTAATAAATAAATATAAAAATAGTTTTAAAATGATATTAAAATATTATAAATAAATTACTATATTTTTACATAAATTTAATAATTATTTTATATTATTTTGATATTATTAAATAATTAACTTATTAATCAAGAATTTAGAATAATTATTTTTAAATGCTAAATAATTATGGAAAAATATTATTAATGATATAAAATTATAATAAATGAATATAAATTATTTAAAAATTATAATCAATGTTTTTGTAAAATTTTAAGTAAATATTAATTACTTATAAATAGAAATAATTGATTTAAAAATCAAAATAAATGTTTTAAATACTTTAAAATTTCTAAAAAGGTATTTTAAATTATAATTAAATTTTATAAATAAAATTTAGTCTATTTATCAAAGGTATTAAACACCAAACCCTATTAAATCTAATCGATATTATATAAGTGTTATAATTGAGTATTGTTATCAATACTAATGTGTTAGATTTATATATATGAACATCGTAGGTACTTATTAACGTTTGAATAGCATAACTTGACTGATCTACGCTCAGGCAAGTTCTCTATCCTTAAGTCTCTTATAAAGCAAATGTCTTAAACCCTGTTTATTTATTGATCAAGATTTTTATCTTGATAAGATGTTGATATAATACACTACACCTACAATTGAATTACCTTCTTATTGTAAAGTTATTGTTATAGCTTCAGCATAACTAAGAAATGAATTGTTTCTTCATATGATAATGTTTATTGAGCATAAACTGTTGTGTCAAACCAAATTGTTTTGGTAAGACATCTTATACTGAAGTTGGGTATCCCGTAAGGGATGGAAATTTGGTCAATTCATATATTGACAGTAATTTTAGTGTATGTTAAGCACTGTAGGATGATATGCATACTCCTAAGATTTTGAATAGGCTGATCCCCTATCTCATATTTGAACAAAATTTCTAAGTCTGTGTGACTGACAGAAATAAAGAAAATTCCAAAAATGGTTGAAATTAGAAATCCAGAAATGGTACAACTATCAGTCGAAATTTGAACTGTTATATTTCTTCAAATCCTACATTGTTATAAATACAAAACTTACTGAGCATGTCATAACTGACCCTTGCAAATTATTCCCTTTGCAGTTTTAGATGGCAATCCTGGAACTTCTGGAGTAGATAAAGGGAAGCGTCCCTACATAGATTGGATTTTATTCTTGTTTGTTTGAATACCTTGTAATAAAAACTCGTTATGAGAATAATGTAATCGAATCTTAACATTATGATATATATATATATATATATATATATATATATATATAACATCTTTATTTCTGCAACCGAATTTTCTTACATACATAGATGTAAAATTAGACTTCTTCCAATCTAGTTAAGATCCTTGGGAACTATTTATCTGAGTGAGGGTATTAATAGCATGGACTATTCATGTTGTTATTGATACTCTGGATTTCGGATAGATAGTTACTATCGATAAGATAGTATAAATTCGTTTGGCTTAAACTATACATCTGGGTGAGGGTATTAGTAATATGGATTGTTCATGTTATTGCTGATACTCTGAATTTTGGATAGATAGACTCTAGTCATAGATACAGTTCATATATCTAAGTGAGGGTATCCAAACACAGAAAAAATTCTCTTGAGAATTGACATCTATTATGGGATACTGTGAATTTTGGATCTATGGGAATTATATCTGCTAGTCCCTCTATTTAATGTAATCTTATAATCAGATACCATGGGTGTATAGATTTAAAAGCATTATGTTGATTTTCTGTAAACACCATATCAGATACCGTGGGAGTATAGATATGGGGGTGTTACAGTGTGACAAGCTTCCATGCCCCAAAGTGATCACATACACAATGGAGAAAATATCTAGTTGTGGGACGTTCTTGATTGAGATCATACCAAATCAGAGCATACTAGGTGACTTTGATGCATTGGCTATCGCCTCTGGGAACCTCTAAAAGGACAATTTGTTACTGATGGATGGAGAGAGGAATTGGATAGCATTGACCAGGAAAAGTCTGGCTGAAGGACTATAAATCAAGCGCTAACTGAGAGGCAACCCATGAATTTTTATATTTATATGTTTTACTAGTTTATTTAGTAGATAGGAATTAATTTGCTTATTAAGTTCTCTTACCAATCCAAGTGTTATTCTAATCCATATTGTCTCTCTTAATTGCAGGTATTGGAGGTTCAATAGACAGGCAGAAGATTATCCCTAAGATAGGTCAACCTCTAATAAACCAAATGCGGAGGAAAGTCTCTTAATGCTTTCCATTTTCTATTACTTATAAAAGAATTTACTTATAATTTTATTCCATGTTCATCTTTAAGTAATGGAAAATAAGAAGAACATTTGCACATACATGACATGCTATCAAATAACACCCGTTTTTGTAGGATAATATTCCTAAAATTGACACATTATGATAGCATGTAAACATTTATATTATCCCTAAAACTAAACTACATAAGTTTTTATAGGGAAACAATTGGGCCTGTTACCCGCTTAAAATCTAAAAAGGCCACGAGCCTACATCCAACCATGTCTTCTTCTGACCAGTCTAATCCGGTTTCCCGAGAAGAATTTGACGGATTAAGTAAACAAATTACATATTTGGATGTTCTGCTTAAAGAATTGCATCAGTCTACTTAGGGCTCAAAGATGCCTACACATACAGAATCCTCTACACAAGGAGGAGCACAATGTTTGGATAAAACAAATCCAAAACCTCAGTTGGATACGACCAACAAAGACGTTGAAAACACCCATCTCAAAGGAGATCCAGACACCGGTGATATCAGGAAGAAGGTCCTTCAAATGGAAGAAACTATCCGTTCTCTCAAAGGGATTGGAACACACGGGAGTATTTCATATGCTGACCTTTGCATATTCCCTGGTGTTCATTATCCAGAGAAATTCAAAACCCCTGACTTTGAAAAGTATGATGGATTAGGGGATCCTTACACACATTTGAAGGTGTTCATTAGAGAACTTAGATCTTATGCAAAAAACGAGAAGCTCAGAATGCAGCTGTTCCAGAAGAGTCTGACTGGAGAAGCCCGATCATGGTATACAAGATTAGACAACTCAAAGATCCATAGCTGGGAAGAACTAGCTCACGCCTTCCTTACTCAGTACAGCTTCTAGTCTCAGATGGCTCCTGATCGGTATTAGATTACCAAGGTCAAGAAACAGTCTAACGAGTCTTTCAGAGAGTATGCTCAAAGGTGGAGATGCCTTGCTGCTCAAGTTATTCCTTCTATGACAGAGTCAGAAATGGTCATAACTTCATAGACATACAAGAAGCTCCTTTCTATGAGAGAGTCTTAGCTGGTATTGGCAAACCATTTTCTGAAATGATCAAACATAGAGAGATGGCTGAGATGGGATTGAAGTCAAGAAAGATTTAAGACCTAGCCGCTCTTAAAGCAGTTGCTGAACACATCCAGTCTAGAACATATGGAAACAACCCCTGGAGGGTCTATAAAAAGAAAGAGGAGGATGTTTCCTTGATACTACAAGGTCAAAAAGGCAGTCAGAACATGCCTATACAGAGGAGAAACTACTCCTCTTTCCAAGCACAGTCTTCAAACCCTCCATTACCTAAAGGTGGAGAAGCAAAGCGCCCTCGAACGTTCACACCCTTAGCGGACTCTCTCGAGAATATTCTTGCTCTTCTGATCACTCAAAAGAAAATCACGCATCTTCTTCCACCAGCCAACCCTAATGGGAGGGGTTTGAATGCTACTCGGAAGTGTGCTTATCATTCCGGGGCACCTGGACATGATACTCAAGATTATTGGGCCTTGAAACATAAGATCCAAGATTTGATAGACAACAGTGAGATCGTGGTTACCAAACCAGATCAACCTCATGTGAAAGGCAACCCTCTTCCTCAACACAGAGAAGAAGAGGTCAATATTATTGGTTGGAGCAGTGGATAGAGTTCTAATTTTAATGGCGAATCATCCCAGACCATCAAAGACGGTATTGACAGATGGGATTACACAAAGTTTCAATTTCATATGAAACGAAAGATGAAAGTTCTTTGTAAGCAAGTTGAACAATTAGTAGAACTGGTGATCCATCAACATCAAGTCACACGTCAGTTAGTCAACCAGGTGGATGCCTATCTCCTTCCTTTTGTTATGAATGCTCCATCGTCACCTTCAAAAAGTGAAGCACTGGAGGACAAGGTTGCGAAGAGAGCAAGTGCTAAAGCTCGTCAAGATTTTGCCAATAGAAGGGAATTTACCTACTTGGGCCAACCTATGGAAGAGATATTTCAGATGCTAATCAACAAAGGAAGAATCACCTCCCTTCTACCTCCAATTAATCCCCATTCAAGACGTTTAAACTCTGATGGAGTATATCAATATCATTCACATTCTCGCGGTCACAGCACAGAAGAATGTTAGGCACTCTGCCACCTTATACAGAATTTAATTGACAGCGATGTCCTGCAATTGGCAGATGATGACACTGTGCTACTCGAGAGTGGGAATACATGTCCTACCAAATAGAAGGGATTAATAGCAGTTATATCCGTTGAGGCTGATGAGACTGTTAAACCATTTCCCATATAAGCAATTCAACTCAAAGGTGGTGAAAATCCTTTGAAAGTGGTTGCACCGGAGCCAATTTCTTTACCCTTCAGACCACGGTATCCTGTTGTCGGCCTACACAAAGTCCCATGGAATTATGGAGAAGCTGAAGGATCCACGTCTCATACTACTGCTACAGTGTCGAAGGAAATTCCACTATATCTTCCTCAACGGGTAATGAAGCCTACCATCAAAGCAAATGGGAAGATTCCCATGGAGAAGATTGAGAAATTCCTCCGCACTATGGGCCATAATGAAGCCAAGGTGGTTCTAAGCTTAAGAGAAGCTCCACATCAAATATTAATTGTAATACCCAAAAAAAAAAAATTAAATAGTAAAAATTATTTTATTTTAAAACATATTGATTGGACTTTATTTTTTTATTTGGGCTATTATTTTGTTTGGGTCAAGTGGTCATTTAATTTATATGGGCTAATAAATAATAATAAGTGTTGGGTAAATTAATTTGATAAAATTGGGCCTTAAAACTAATTGAATTTAATTTATGGGGGGGGGGGATATTATTAAATTCTTTTAGAATTATGATAATTGATAAAATTTGTTAGTAAGTAAAACCTAACTACTTGCACCGCATCTCATACCAACCGAGAGGAAAAATAAAAATTTAGTAATTGGCAGGAGGCGAGAAAGAGAAGAAGATAGTGGAGAATTTAATCTAAGGTATGTATCCAATAGTTGAGAATTTTAAATCAATTAATTGCAACAACAATATATATATATATATATATATATATATATATATATATATATATATATATTTAAGTTAATGTTAAAGGCCACACATGGAATCAGATATCGACTGTGCTCTTGAAATTGAATTGAGGCAGTAAGCATAAAGTTAGAGTTAGTTTCAGAATGAATTATATTTGATGTCAGCTTCGTGATGTATTATTTGGTAATAATAATAATAATAATAATAATAATAATAATAATAATAATGTCACAAAATGCAATAAATATAATAATAAGATAATTGAATTGACTAATTAAAATATGGCAGTAGTAACAATGAGATGTTATACATGATTTTAGATGTTTAGTAATAAAATAAATATAAAGGTTAATTGGTGTTAAATTTAATATTATATAACTATGAAAATTTTAAATTATTTATTTATTTTGATTAGTTTGAACAGAAGGAGTTTAACGAAGTATATTGGGATTATACTTTTGGGTATTGAATTGCTTAATCCAGGTACAAATTTTGTACTCTTTCAGCGATACTCTTGTTAAATTTAATTTATTCATTTTGTCGCTTGTTCGAATTTCATTATTATTTCACATAATTATTTCCTGTGAAATAAATATATTAGTTTCATTTTGGAGTTGATACATATGACTCGTATTTGTACTCTTTGAATTAGGTTATCATGTTTAGTACTATTTATTTTTGAAAATTGTAGAGCGGTACATGTTGCTACATTATTTTTGAGACCTTGTGACTATAATTTGATTTGGTTCAACATGTACATATAGAACCCTTTTGTTGGTATTATGTCGCATGTGTTGTGACATGATATTTTTGTTAGAATATACCATAGGGTATACCTGAGCTATAACCACCTGTGGGGGTACCACAGGCATGTCGTCTTGGCACGAGAGACATGATACTTTCCATGGCGGTGTGATTAGTCCACGGCGTCTCCGTTTTGGGCTCTGGAGGAAGTGGGCCATTTGGTGTTTTATTGTGGGAGGCATATGGGTTAACCCTAGTTTTTTTTTCTTTCGCGGATTTGTGATATTGTGCCAAACACACCTATCCGATTTGCATACATTTAGATTCGCGGTCCAATATGTGAGTGCATGTGTGGCATTATTTTGATTGCATGTGTGGCATCATTTGATTTGCCTGTGTGGCATTAGTTTGACTTGTCTGTATGACAAGATATATTTCTGAGCTCAATCGATATGAAATAACCCCAGCCATTTATTTCAGCCTATTATTTTATCGTGTTAGTTTTGTTGGCTTCTGTTCAGTTCAATTAATTGGGTTAGTTATTTCAGTTCATTATTTTCTTTACTCTTCTGTTTGTTTCGTTAATTCTGTTGGTTCAAATATATTCTATTCAAATCTTTAGAGATTTTTTTTTTGAAGGCAAAATTTTGTCTCTGTTGATTTCGTATTTCAGTTGTAATATTTTTTTGTATCTTTATATCCGTACTGGGCATTTGGTTCATGCTATATTTTTCTTCCGGGAGGTTTGCAAGGGTGATTCAGGGCTAGTGTGATGAGAGTTTTGCCTTTGACCATCTAGGTTGATTCGAATTTTAAGTTTTAATTATTTTGACTCTGTTTGGAGAATTGTACTTATTACTTTATTAATGGATCACCACTATTAATATTTTGAGGTTGTTAGTGATTTGTTTATTTATTTTGAAGTTTGTTGTGCTTTGCACGTGACCTCCCTTTCCTTTTTGGGAAGGGGGTGTTACAGAGAAGGTATCGGAGCTTAGGTTCTTTCTTGTAGAAAACCTATTTAGGTTTTACCTGTGAGTTGTGGGTATATCACTTGGTAGACGTAAGAGTTTGATTTGATGTTGTTCTCTGTTTGGTGTGTCTTAATTTTGACCAAGTGTCATTCTCTCTTTGAGTTGTAGTTGATTTGAGAAAGGTGAGGTACATTGTTAAGATTATTATTGTTATGCATTGGAGCAATAATATTAGTTAAGGATTGTGATTGGATATCATTAAGGAGAATAAATATGTGATTGTGGTTGGATATTTTGTACAGTTAAGAAATGATTATATGATTGTGATGTGAGTATTTGTATAAGTGAGTTTTTAATTTTGGAAAATTAGTTGTTAGAGTTGTTTTTGGTGATAATTTATTATTATCTTAGAATTGAGGATTTGATTTTGATGATGATTTTGTTTATGTTAAGCTTGTAGATAATTTGAGGTTTATGTATTGATGACATATTATGATAAAGTGAAAATTATTAAGTATAGAGGATTTCTTGTAATTTGAGTTGTTGATATTCGAGGTAATTAGATTAATCATTTGGAGATAATGATCAATTTTGTGGCTATTTCTAGTAGGATATTGGAGTTATGTTCTATGAAGTTTATTTGTGATAATATGGGGAGACATTGAAATTTATGGGATTAAGGTTTGCAATAAGGGATGATTGATTTATTATATGATTAGATAGTAGATGATGAAATTCAATTAATTTTGAGAGATCTTGAATAGTTGTAGTTCGCTTATGCAGATGGTAGAATATGTGACTTGGAGTTGATATGGTGATAAAGAGATCTTAGTAGTATATTTTTGGTATAAAAATATTTGAGAACTAGTTTAATTTGAGGTTATGTTATTTTGAAACTATTGAGTTCTTAGGGTGAGTTGGTGATCTAATTTGTACAATTATTTTGTTTGTCTGATGTCATTGAAGTTTTGCATAAATTTATGTAAAGTAAATAAAAAAATGAAAATAATTTGTTAATTTTTTTTGTCATGTGTGGAACATAAACGTTTTACGAATTAAAGATAATTTTAAATATTTTGGGTATTCGAATCGTATTTAGATGAAGAGAATTTTTTTTTTGTGATTTCGAATTATGTTCCGAAGAGTACGTACGTTTGAAAGAATGAAACTCAAAGATATTAACGGGGGGCCCGCACCAACAGTGGATCATGTGATTTAACGCAAAGAACCTTACCAAGGCTTGACACGGTAGCTGACGAATCTTTTACAAGTACATTGATAATTACGTGGACCGATGACTTATCTGCGTTGATCGTTACAAATGACGGAGCTACGTCGTAACTATTTTTTTTGTAGCTTATTTGAATTCCGAGGACGGAATTATTTTTAAGGGAAGAAAAATGTAATAACCCATATTTTTTTTTATTTTATACAATTGAATTTAAGTGGAAAAGGTAAGTGATTTTTTTTTACTTTTCTACTTGTTTTGTTTGGAAAGTTAAATTATTTTAGTAGATAATTAAATAACGGATTAAAATAAAAATGAGGAGTTCATTAGAGTTTTGGTAGCTCTTATATTGAGTTATATTTATATATAAAGAGTGAAGTTGTAACTTTAATCCTATTATAATTTGATTAGTTGAATTTTTGAGTAGAATACTTATACGCGCTGCAATCCATTAGAAGATTATAATTAATTAATTTGATGTCGAAATTGAGTGAATCCAAATCAGGTTCCTTCAGTTTTTCGTCCTCTACAATTTTGAATAAGGGAGAAACTTGAGATAATGTTAGATTGTCAAGAGCGGGGTATGAGGAGGAAGACAATCCCATTTGTTAAAATTTTGAGGAAAAGAAAATAAAATATCCGGAGCGGGAAGCCACTTGGGAGATGGAGGAGTCTATTCGAGCGGAGTATCCGCATCTTTTTGATAATTAGGTACTTTCCATTCTTTTGATTCCGGGGACGAAATCCTTTTTGAGTGGTAGGTGATGTAATACCCGGAAAAAAAAATATTAAATAGTAAAAATTATTTTATTTTAAAACATATTGATTGGAATTTGTTTTTTTATTTGGGCTATTATTTTATTTGGGTCAAGTGTTCATTTAATTTATATGGGCTAATAAATAATAATAAGTGATGGGTAAATTAATTTGATAAAATTGGGCCTTAAAACTAATTGAGTTTAATTTATGGGGGGGATTATTAAATTCTTTTAGAATTATGATAATTGATAAAATTTGTTAGTAAGTAAAACCTAACTACTTGCACCGCATCTCATACTAACCGAGAGGAAAAAAAATTTTAGTAATTGGCAGGAGGCGGCAGGAGGCGAGAAAGAGAAGAAGAGAGTGGAGAATTTAAATTAAGATATGTATCAAATAATTGAGAATTTCAAATCAATTAATAGCAACAACAACTATATATATATATTCGGTTGATGTTAAAGTCCACACATGGAATCAGATATATTATTCGTGGTTTTGAAATTAAATTGAGGCAGTAAGCATAAAATGGGTAGTATATATATAGTTAGGAATAATGAGTCTTTTGTAATCAATGCTTTATATATATATATATATATATATATATATATATATATATATATATATATATATATATATATGTCATGGAATGGAAGTCAAGAGATATTTGGAAGGAATGAATATATACGCTTAGTTTCGAAATGAATTATGTATGATGTCAACTTATGATGTATTATTTGGTAATAATAATAATAATAATAATAATAATAATAATAATAATAATAATAATAATAATAATAATAATAATTATGTCACAAAATGCAATAAATATAATAATAAGATAATTGAATTGACTAATTAAAATATGGCAGTAGTAACAATGAGATGTTATACATGATTTCAGAAGTTTAGTAATAAAATAAATATAAAGGTTAATTGGTGTTAAATTTAATATTATATAACTATCAAAATTTTAAATTATTTATTTGTTTTGATTAGTTTGAACGGAAGGAGTTTAACGAGGTATATTGGGATTATAATTTTGGGTATTGCATTACTTAATCCAGGTACGGATTCCGTACTCTTTCAGCGATACTCTTGTTAAATTTGATTTGTTCGTTTTCTCGCTTGTTCGAATTTCGTTATTGTTTCACATAATTATTTCCTGTGAAATAAATATATTAGTTTCATTTTGGAATTGATACATATGACTCGTATTTGTACTCTTTGAATTAGGTTATCATGTTTAGTACTATTTATTTTTGAAAATTGTAGAGCGGTACATGTTGCTACATTATTTTTGAGACCTTGTGACTATAATTTGATTTGGTTCAACATGTACATATAGAACCCTTTTGTTGGTATTATGTCGCATGTGTTGTGACATGGTATTTTTGTTAGAATATACCATAGGGTATACCTGAGCTATAACCACTGCGTAAGTACCACAGCATGTCGCCTTTTTTGCACGAGAGACATGACACTTTCCATGGCGGTGTGATTAGTCCACGACGTCTCCGTTTTGGGCTCTGGAGGAAGTGGGCCATTTGGTGTTTTATTGTGGGAGGCATATGGGTTAACCCTAGTTTTTTTTTCTTTCGTGGATTTGTGATATTGTGCCAAACACACCTATCTGATTTGCATACATTTAGATTCGCGGTCCAATATGTGAGTGCATGTGTGGCATTATTTTGATTGCCTGTGTGGCATCATTTGATTTGCCTGTGTGGCATTAGTTTGACTTGTATGTGTGGCAAGATATATTTCTGAGCTCAATCCATACGAAGTAACCCCAACCATTTGTTTCAGCCTATTATTTTATCGCGTTATTTTTGTTGGCTTCTGTTCAGTTCAATTAATTGGGTTAGTTATTTTATTTCATTATTTTCTTTACTCTTCTATTTGTTTCGTTAATCCTGTTGGTTCAAATATATTCTATTCAAATCTTCAGAGTTTTTTTTTCAAAGGCAAAATTTTGTCTCTGTTGATTTCGTATTTCAGTTGTATATTTTTTTGTATCTTTATATCCGTACTGGGCATTTGGCTCATGCTGTGTTTTTCTTCCGGCAGGTTTGCAGGGGTGATTCAGGGTTAGTGTGATGAGAGTTTTTCCTTTGACTATCTAGGTTGATTCAAAGTTTAAGTTTTGATTATTTTGACCCTGTTTGGAGAATTGTACTTATTACTTTATTAATGGATCACCACTATTAATATTTTGAGGTTGTTAGTGCTCTGTTTATTTATTTTGAAGTTTGTTGTGCTTTGCACGTGACCTCCCTTTCCTTTTCGGGAAGGGGGTGTTACATTAATACTGGACTTGGTTTTCTCTTCCGAGGATCACAGGAAAATCTTACTGAAGGTTTTAGAAGAAGCCTACTTACCGAAATCAGTGGATGTAGAAAAATTTCAACATCTGGTTGATCACATTTTTAACAAAAATGTGATATCCTTCACTGATGATAACATACCGCCCGGAGGGACCGGTCATTTGCACATCGCAGTTTTGTCCTCCGGGTATATGTTTGCTGGAGTTTTGATAGATGGAGGTTTGTCTCTGAATATCTGTCATTATGCCACTTTGGTGAAGATGAACGTCAATCTCAAGCGGATCCGAAGTAGCCATACGGTTATCAAAGCTTCAGATGGATCCCGACGAAACGTCGTTGGAGAGATTCAATTACCAGTGGAGATTGGTCCAAATACGTTCAATGTATCCTTTCATGTCCTCAAGATAGATTCAGGATACAACCTGCTATTGGGGAGACCATGGATCCAAATGGCTGGAGTTGTTCCTTCTACATTTCATCAACAACTTAAATACATTGTCAACAATAGCCTAGTCACTGTCAACGTTGAGCCAGAATGTCCTGAACAAGGAGACCTACCACTCATTAGCTTCAATTCAGAAGTTGAGCTGACCAGTTTTCATACTTTGGAAGTGAGCAACACACAATACCATCTTATTATAGCGCCACTTCCCATACCCAAGATTTCTGCCGAAGTGATGGCAGCTACCCAAGAAATAATGTCATTGGGTCATCAGCCTGGACAAGGGCTAGGTAAAAATTAGCAGGGTATTAAGAACCCAATTCAAATGTCCAATCAAATCGGGACAACCGGACTAGGCTATTCTGCCATTTCCAGTCATGGGAATCCTCATAAGCACAATCAGATTCCTCAAGCTTCCGCTACACGGCAATTTTCTCCACCTGCACCTCATGAAATGACATACTGCCTCCTAGAAAGGTGCCACCCCATGTTATGGCTATCTTTGCTTCCCAATCCAAAGACCATTTAAAGCAAAAGAGGTCCTGATTCCTAATCCCGAAGTGGAAGAAAGGGAACAAAAACGTAAACATGACATCGCCTTGATGATGTCAGGCATACACATCATTGTCCATGATGAACATACAAACAGATACACCCCAGACGATGATTGCCCAGATGTTATGGTCATCATTCAGGAAAAGGAGGACGATGACAGCCTCTCCATCACTGCATTCCATCAGGACTTTACCCTCGATAATTGGAGTAGCACTCCATGCATTGGTCGACGAGGGTAAAACGGGCAGAAAATTCCATCTGTCCTGTAGATAACTTTAACTGCTTACTTTTTTGTACAGTATTAGCAGTTGTTTTATCAATACATGCTAACACTTTGTATGATTAAATAGTTTCATATATTAAGTGAAAGTATATTTTGTTTTAGGACTCTGAATTTAGATGTGCATGTACTTGATGATAAGGTGTCTTTTCTCCACAAACACTGTAACTTTGATGCAAAGTTTGACTCAGACTTAATGGAAATACAAGAAGACATTGAGATACCTCAGGAGATTAAAGAATGGGTCGAAGATAAACCTAAGCCTAACCTTGATCAAACCACCTCTTTCAATCTCGGAACCTTAGAAAACCCTAAGCTAATCCAGATTGGTTCAGACCTCACTCCAAACCAAAGGAATGATATGGTTGCGCTACTAACCCAATTCCAGGATGTGTTTGCATGGTCTCATGAAGACATGGTGGGTTTGTCCACTGACATTGTCCTTCATCGCCTTCCCATTAAAGAGGGATTCAAGCCAGTCAGGCAGAAGCTCAGGCGATTGAAACCTGAGCGGAGTTTAAAGGTTAAAGAAAAAATTGTGATATAATTTCAAGAAAGCATCATCAAGGTGTCTACATATCCTGAATGGATATCAAACATAGTCCCCGTGCCTAAACCAGGAGGAAAGGTGCGAGTTTGCGTGGATTACCGGGATTTGAACAAAGCTTGCCTTAAGGATAACTTTCCCGTTCCATTTTTCCACATTCTCATTGACAATACTGCTCAATACGGTATGTACTCCTTTGCGGATTGCTTCGCGAGGTATCATCAGATTATGGTTGCTGAGGAAGATCGTGAGAAAACTGCTTTCATCACGCATTGGGGAACCTTCTGCTACAGACGGTTGTCATTCGACCTCATCAATGCCAAGGAAACCTATCAGCGAGCTATGATGGCACTTTTCCATGACTTAATGCATAAAGAGATAGAGATCTACGTGGATAACATCATTTTCAAGTCCCGAACGAAAGAAGACCACTTAGACCATCTCAAAAAGCTCTTCAATAGGTTGCGTAAGTATAACTTCAAGTTAAATCCAGCCAAGTGCGCCTTTGGCGTTAAATCAGGCAAGTTACTAGGTTTCCTTGTCAGCCACAAAGGGATTTAGCTGGATCCAACCAAAATCCAGGCCATCAAGGAAATGCCCATTCCTTAGACAGAGAAAGAAATACGAGGATTTTTGGGAAGAATCAACTTCATTAGCAGGTTTATCTCTCAACTCACAGCAACCTGTGAGGCCATCTTCAAGTTGTTAAGGAAGAACTCCTCCATGAAATGGAATGATGAGTGTCAAAAAGCTTTCCTTTCAATCAAAGAGCAGCTGGTTAATGCTCCTATTTTGGTACCTCCCAGGGATGATGTTCCCCTGTTCATGTACATGTCCATTAATGACAATGCTATGGGCTGCATGCTTGGACAGAAAAATGATAGAGGCCAAGAGCGAGCTATCTATTACCTCAGTAAAAGATTCAGCAGCAGTGAACACAAGTACACTCTGATTGAGAAGACTTGTTGTCCTTTAGCATGGGCTTCCATGAGGTTACAACATTACCTCCATGGTCACACAACCCATCTCATATCCCGCGTGGATCCTCTCAAGTACGTGTTCAGTAAGCCCATACTAAATTGTCGGTTGTCCAGATGGCAGTTAATCCTACTAAATTGTCGGTTCTCAAGGAATTGCGGATCAACCGGCCTCCGCACCTGCAGGGGATTTCAAACCCTTAGAAACATACTTCCTCGATGAAGGGGTAATGGCAGCTCAGCAACACCATCAGTACGATGCATGCCATACGTGGAAAATGTATTTTGATGGAGCTGTTAACATGGAAGGCTCTGGAGCTGGAGTAGTTCTAATATCCGGTACGGGGGAGCAGTATCCCGTCGCCGTTAAATTGCAGTTTGTCAGCACCAACAACATAGCTGGGTATGAAGGCTATATCATGGGGCTAAAACTTGCCCGTTCAATGGGCATCATGCGGTTAACTGTCTTTGGGGATTCTAAATGGGTAATTAAACAATCCATAGGAATCTATCAAACCAAAGAACTACATTTGTTGCCTTACCATCGGCAAGTTTTATAGATGGCTTTGGAGTTCAAAGAAATCTCCTTTTCATACATTCCTCATAATAGAAATGATTTTGCGGATGCACTAGCAACATTGGCCTCCTTGATTCACATACCTGATAAGGAAAACACACCAAGCATCACATTTGCCCTGCAAAAGGCCCCACCGTATGGGAACTATGTTGGAGAAGTATCGGACGAGCTACCTCCCATCCACAACCCTTGGTGTCAACATATAAAGGAGTATCTACGAGATGGATCTACACCCGCTGAGGCGAGCCCAACTGAAAAGGGGCGGATTCATCGAATGGCTATGAAATTCTACCTGAGCGAAGATGCATTCTATAAAAGAGATGCAGGATTACATCTTCTTAGATGTCTGGACAAATACCAAGCTCAGAGGCTCATGGATGAGATCCATGGCGGAGTATGTGGCCCACACATGAGCGGCCCCTTACTTATTAAGAAAATCCTCAAAACAGGGCATTATTGGCTTACACTTGAAACTGACTGTGATGATCACGTCAAGATGTGCTATCAATGCCAAATTCATGGAAATGATATCCACACCCCTCCAAGGGAAATCCACAACATGAGTTCACCTTGGCCCTTCTTAATGTGGGGAATGGACGTGATCGGGCCCATCGAGCCCAAAGCCAGTAATGGACATCAATTTATCTTCACCATGATTGACTATTTCACAAAGTGGGTAGAAGCAGCCTCCTTCCCCAGGGTTACCAAAGAAGTCATCATTGCTTTCATCAGAAACAATGTCATTTGTTGATATAGACAACTAGAGGTAATTATGTCAGACAATGTTAAAAACCTCAACAACAAAATGATGGAGGAATTACGTAGTAAATTCCATGTCAAACACCTTAACTTCGTCGTCTACCGTCCCCCGGCGGGGGTCACAACGCTGATGTTATTAATAATTTCCCCCGGCGAGGATCACAACGCAATGCCACCATTGATATACACATCAATGAAGGTCAAGCAGCCTTGACATATTCCCCAGCGGGGGTTACAACGTAATGCCACCATTGATATACGCGTCAATGAAGGTCAAGCAACCTTGACATATTCCCCGGCAGGGGTCACAATGCAATGCAACCATTGATATACGCGTCAATGAAGGTCAAGCAGCCTTGACATGTTCCCCGGCGGGGGCTATAACGTAATTCAACCATTGATACACACATCAATGAATGTCAAGTAGCCTTGACAGTTTGCCCAACAGGGATCTATCCGGTGATACACACATCAGCGAAGGTCAGGCAGCCCTGACAATACATACTATTGGGAGTAACTCCAACAGGGTCGTGGTATATGCTCGTGACACAAACCAGAGAAGACCATCCTCATCGAAGAGGACCGATGATGGAATATGTTATACACATCCTCAAACATACAAAGCTTTATCTCCACAGATCTCTTGAACAAGAGAGGCACATCTTTAGAGTAAAGTCTGCATCAAGGATTCAGGACTTTGGTGATAACTGTAACGATCCAGAATTTTGAATTGTATTATTAAATATTTATTGAATAGTATAAATATTTATTTGATCTGTCTATTGTTGAATTGATGAAATAAATATTTTATTGATGTGATAGTTGTTGAATCTAAATTTACTAGAGAATTTTCTAAATTAAATTAATTTATAATTTAGAGAATTGTAGTATGGCATGAAGTGTTATATTGTTAATTAATAATTTAAATGGTATATTAGATTATTAAATAAAGTTATAATGAAAATTATAATTTTGTGATATTTGTTAAAATGCTATATTTAATTAAAATATAGTATGTGATTAATTTAATGGGTTAATGTTGGATATGGAAATCCAAATAAATAAGATGTAATTATAAATTATAAGTTAAAGTGTTTATTAAAATAAATTAAAAAGGGTTTAATTTAGTTTTTGCCAAACAAGGCTTAATATATTAAGTCTTTAAAAAATAAAGGGTTTTCCCAAACAAAGCCTTATGACTTTTGAATTTCTAATTTTTAAATTTAAATAAATTAAATTAAATAATAAATATAATATATATACGTTAGTTTGTAACTGATATTATAATAAGTACGTGTTATTATGTCTATCAGTTTTTAGTATTATCACGCATACTAGTTGGTCAGTTGGATATTGGCTAAGTCTGAGTTCAGAGAGAATTGAGAGAGAGGTGAGAAGCAACCTGAGGATTTCATAGTGATTGTCAGTGGTGATAGCAAGGATTTCAAGCAGATTAAATGTATTTTTTTACATAACCTTAGTATTATATATATATATATATATATATATATATATATATATATGTTTATGAGTATCACGGCAAAGTTTTGATATGCTATGTGAATTCTATTTCTTACGAATTGTTGTTTTGAAACTAAGTTATGGTGATTATATGTGATATAATGCTAGAGTTTATGTTTAAACAAGAAATTTGTATGCTAAATTCATTTGACAGTAGGAAGAAATTATGACAGTGGTTGTGTTCTTCATATGGCTTGAGTAATTTTCAATTATAGTGGCCAATTCGTATGTTAAACTATAATTTGAGTCTTGTATATGTTAGTTTATTAGAAACGAGCATAACGTAATTTGAATGAAGTGATTTGGTCAAGTATTGAATTCACAGTGATGATTTTTGGATAAATATCAAAAATATTGAGTTTTATATGAAAAACATGAAATTTGAGAAATTACAGTAGTATAATTGCTGTTAAGTTGTTCTATATTGATATATAAGTAAGGAAACATGTTGTAATGGTGTTGTATTATTTGTAGGTGTTAATTTTACTGTTTGGTGGGTGAAATTCATGTTAGTTGGCTTAAGAAAAGTGTCGTAGCTCGCTCGCAAAATTGGAATCACATGAAGAAATGGCGCTTGTTGCATTCTTTTGGTGCGGTCTTGGTAGCAGAGTCGCCACAAGATCCTCAAGGCCAAGGCGGTAAGAATCGCCGCACGGAGCGCTGACTGTGAGCGATAAAACTGGCGCTACTAGCGCCAAAGGCTCAATTCGAGACAATGAAGGCTGCTAATTATGCAGACTTTGGACGTTCAATGCAACTTAGCTTAATGTTAGGTTAATGTGAGAACCATGTAACAACAAGGCTAAAACAGAGTTTTGTTATGTGGATTATGAATTCAAAGTTGTAAAAGTGATTAGTAGGTTACGAACGCATTATGTGATAACTTAGTTTATATAATGAATGTTAGATAGGTGTTGTGATGTTAACACTTGGGAATTCTGAAATATATATGATAGCATAAGACTTGTGCTAAGATGATAAGTTTAGCTAGAAATGTACATGTTGTGGTATGTTAGCATATCTAATAGTTAATGTGGTTCTAAACCAATGTGTAAGTGAACGTGAGTTTAATATTATAGCTTACGCTCGAAGCAAGTTTCTAAACTTCTCTATTTACATTAAGCAAGCATTTTAACTCTACATTTATGTTGAGCTAGTTCTTACTTTAAAGTTTCATTAAGCGAACTATTGTAGTCTTAATCATGATTGGAATAATCTAGCTATGACCTTATTTTACTCAAACAAGTTTGAATTCCAATATTTATTGATGCATTCTAACTTGTTTATTGTTAGACAAGTTTCTTTGTTATCATTCGGATATTATGAATGTTGTTTTCTCGAATTCTAATTTCTAATGTTGAATTATCTTAATTCATTTACTTGACACAAGCCATTCTCATAATGAGCAAGATATATTTTCAGCTTGCTATTACTTAATGTATATTCAATAATTCATAGTCCTAGCTTAATTTTATTCAAGAAAGGTTTATTGTCAGTCAATACTTATGCTTTGTAGTTGTTTCTAAGCATGAGTTCAAGGTATAGTTAGTTCGCTTACACTTATTCATTGTTTCATATTATGTTATTATTGATCAACTGTTGTGTTATCAAACACTATTGATTCAACTAGTCCTCTAGTTGATGTTCGTTAAACATCAAATTACCCTTTAAAGATTATCCAAACCAAACTTCCTTTGGTATGGACTTGTACTCTAAATACTGAGATGTACAACCCTATTATTATTAGGGGATAATTTACGCTTAGCGTTGAAATGTTTGTGCACAATACATTGTACAAAGGGCTGATCCCCGTGAGTACGAGGAGTCTTTATTGTCTTATGACTATTAAAGTTGGAGTTGAAAGATTACTCGCAACTGTGGACATAGTTCATGGTCTTATGACCCTCAATTAGTTATATTCCATATTTTTGAATTTCAGTTTCTGATTATCATCATTAGAGTACTATTCAGTTTTGATGAGCCTATTGTTGGCAGTTATTATTATTATTCTTCTGTTGATTCATTGTTATATCCAGTGAGCAATTGTTTTTCTCACTCTTGCATATTTATATACTCATTGCAACTAAAGTTGAGAAGGTAGATGAGCCTTCAACTAGCAAAGAAAAGGGAAAAATGTACAAGTGATACAGACTTGTAATTTTATTTATTGTGATGACGATAAACTTTTTAATAGTAATGTAATGTAATAATTTTATTTCTGTACTTGAATGATGTTTAAAGGTTAGACAACCTAGGAAGATTTTTATTTATTAGCGTAACCCTATTTAAAGGTAGGATTTATGGTTAAATATTGATTTATTTGGGTAGATAGTATGAATGCATAGATAGTGAGCACCAAATCTTATGGGAATGAAGTACCTAGATTTGGGGGTGTCACAGGTTGGTATCAAAGCTTTAGGTTATGAACCTTAGGTGGGGGGAAAGTGTAACGCCCCAGAAAAATCGAATTTTTATGAGAATTAAATTTTTATTTGATTATGTGGATTAAATGAATTTAGTTGATTATTTATGGGAGTAAGCTAATTGAAGGTCCCTCTAACGTCGTAGTATTTTGGCTATATGATAGAAATAAAGTTTTTGAATTTTCAAGACAAAAATAAAAGCTTTTCAAGAAATTTTTCCAAAAAACACTATTCACACATTTCTGCTCGAGAATTATGTTTGAACTTTCGAGAAATACGTAATGATAAAATATCGAGGTGAGATAGAATATCTGATAATATTTCAGTTATGGAAAATGCAGTTTTTTGCCTGCGGACTTAAAACCTAACGATTAGGGAAAGTGAATTTCGAGAAGGAATTTAAATATGTATAATGAATTAAAGCAATGATTGTATAATACGTAAGTATTGTTCGAGATAACGAATACGAGTATAATAAAAGTTATTATACGAGTATGTATTGTTAGAGTTTATGCCCTAGAGGCCAATTATTTGATATAATTGCTTAACGTTTTGATATTATATTTGATTGAATAAATATATGATTTTATTATGGTTTTATTTACTGCGTAATATAATTGTTAACATAATAAAATTCCTTAGAATAGTGATACAAATTATATAGTTTCAAGTATGTGACTTGAACATGAGATTATATATTACCATTAGTATCGTTGTTCTTAAATGTCCTTAATCGAGTATCATTGTTGATGGGACAACAATGATGCATTGAGACTAGTATATGGATCGATTGATGACCAAATCTCATTGGTCATAAATATATTAGATATTAAGTCAATGCATAGGTACATGTTAGAGAACGATGTAATCGGATATTCACCCACCATGAGAATTCTATATGGAGCATTATGCGAAGTGTCATTAGCAATTCTCATAGTGACAATGATGTAATGGTCCTCCGACCGAAATCGCTATATTACTACTACACGAGAATTTATGTACTTTGATATCATCAAATGTCACCTTTAATAGGGTGGACTATAAAGGTGATTATTGGGTTCATCATTAATCGTGTGAGAAATATGAGTGATCTAGATGGAATTTAACCATCCTATATATTATGGGTGATATCCATAGGCCTCTTGATTGAGTAGGACTATGAAATGCATGGCCATGCTCAAATAGTGATTTGTTTCATATAGTCTACTCATTGATCAAGAAAACTCGATTAAATTATGAAGAGTATGACACATTCCATGACTTTCGAGTTTAATCTAGGATATTAAGGTTAAAAGGATTAAATTACATTGAAACATTGGTCACGAAAAGGTTGCATCGAATCATCGATCTTATTATTACTTGGGTAGCGAAAGTGATGCATTACTAGATGTCGCTCCAATCGCTTATAATTTTATAATATGATTTTAAAATTATTGCCAACGTAATAATAACCTATAGGGTCACACACATAGAACGTTATTTAAAAGGGAATTAATTTAAATTTTAAGGATTTAAATATATTAATATGATTAATAGTATTTAAATCACGAATTTAAATTAAAAGGATAATTTGTATATATGTATATTAATTAAGTAAGACTTAATTAAGAGATATATATATATAAATTCGGATTTTATAAAATTAGGTTTTGATTTGATTAATTCCTTTTAACTACTATATATATGATATATAGCAGCTACTTAGGGTAAGATATCATAATTGAAAACCCTAGCCGCTCTTAGAGAGAGACTAGAGAGAAAACAAAGTTTTCAAAATCCATTCCTTTTGGTGGCTAGTACCGCAAGTCCTTCTTATTGCAGAATCGTTCGACCCGCCTCGTGAGGCGTTTGTGTGGATACCGTGAGGCGCAAATCGGTTTGTATTATGTTGGAGATTCGAACCGCAATGATCTTTGATTCTCGCTTTTGTTTATATCTGGTATAATCTCTAAACCTCTGAATTAATTGATTTTCGCATGGATCCTGTTTTAGGGTTTCAGAAATTGCTTTAAAATTTTAATTTCCGCTGTGCATTTCTGTTCCAAAGCCCAACATGTATGAATGATGAAATGTCGTATAGTAAATAAGTATAAGAGTTAGAATACAAGATTAATACGTAGATTATACGTTATAAGACTTTAAGACAAATGTATTGAATTTGTAGGAATGTGTAGGAGATTGTAATGTCCAATTGGGATAATAATAAAGCCCAATACGAATTAATGTTAAACCCCAAATATTTGTAATGTTAACTCCAATATAAATTATTGAACAAGCCCAAGTGTTTGTTAATTGCAAGCCCAATGTATAAGTAAGGATTAATTAAACCTTAAGCCCAAAGGAAGAATCCAATGGATTAGGAGGATCCATGGGGCAACCCAATGATCACATGGGTCATCTTGGTGGCCAAGAAATAAGTGTGATGAGCAAGTAGACTTAAGGGTCAAGCAAAGGATAAGTTAAGTAACTTAAAGGCTAAGTAAAGTGCGTATGTGTGATGAGCAAGCAAAGTGCTTTTATGTGATTAACAAGTTAACTTAATGGCTAAGTATTGTGATGGCCAAGTAACTTATTTGGTGAGCAAGTAAACTTAGGGTTTAAGTAATGAATAGTATGGAGGTTTAGTAAGGAGGTGGAGTGGTCTTATGACCATTATACCCTAACTTAGACTTTCATATAAATAGGAAGCTTGCTAGCTTATTTGTTAGTTGTTAGATTTTCATCCAATAACTTATAGCTTATTGGTTAGAGAGAAAAAGCTACAAAAGCTAGAACACGTTAGCCTTTGAGAATTCAAGAAGCAAGAAGCAGATTAAAGGTTAACCAAGTGATTATCAAGGGTAAGAACTTAAACCATGAATCTCTTACTCTTCCATTGTTAGAGAAGTGGGTAGTGGTAGAACATGTATGCTAAGGAATGATAAGTATGATTAGTCAATGGACTTAAGCCGTATAAGTCATGAATAAGTAATTCAAACTTAATTAAGTTATGAATTTATGAAGAGCTTATATAAACTACTCATATGTGTACTTTAATAAGATTGTAAGATAATAAGAAGTAATAATGGTGGTTAAAAGACTTAATCTATAATAATCATGAGAAAGGAAGTCATAAGTAGTTTATACTTTTATAAGTTATAAACTCACAAAGAACAAGTAATAACTTATCATGTTTATAAGTTAATGAAGTATGTATGTCAAGATTTTAATATGATGGATTGAATCCATTTGAAGCGAAGAACAAATCTTAAGAAACAAAGTTAAGGCGGAATTCACGAGTTTGGATGATAATCGTCGAATTCGTAAAATTCTTGGAATGGAAGTCGAATTTTGATATGGAGCTTGGATACATAAGTTTTCAATGGAGGCAAGTCTTATTTGGCATTATAGAATTGCGGACTCGAGAATGACCAAATTCCGACTTAGAACGAAGAAACGAGTCACGAACGTTTATCATTTTCGTTAAAAATGGACTAATAGGTGAATTTTTAGTTAACAAAGTCAAATAGATAAAATTCTTACATGAACACGTAGAGTATGTAATTTGTGAACCGTAGGCTCTTGAACGAGCCAATTCGGACTTATAACGAAGAAGTTATGAGCCCAGGAATCTCACATAAAGAATTTGTCTGTCAAATTTTTCTGGGACTGAAGTTTGGCACCGCAGCCGCACGAGTAGCTTTATGAACCGCATCCGCAGCCACCAAAAACGAGGGGTTAGCCTCTCGGAGTTTTCTTGCGCCATGACTAACTCTAGTTATAACACTCGCATCGCGTGGTAGTAATAAAGATGAGGATCAGTCTTTCAAGAGTGGCGCCGCAGCGCCACTATAGTAAAGGGATGCATGCCTTGGCACGAAGATTGTACTTTTGTTGACCAAGTTGTTTATGAACCCAATGGGTTGCAAGACAAGTATGGGATATGTAATTACTTAATGAACATGATAAGACCTTTCCTAAATCACTTTTATAATGATGACTTTAAGAATTTAATGTTGTTGAATGAGTAGTTAAACGACGAACGTAAAGTATAAAGAACTTGACCTGTATTCAATAATGATAATGACTATAACGTTGAGAGTTACAACTAAAAGTTGTTAAGTAATACGCGAAAGTGAACGGTATGCAATAAGTGTACTTAACATTCGACTTTCAATTAATAACGTAAGAACGTTAGTAAGCCGTGAGGAAGGATGATTAACTCAAAACGAGTTCTATTAATGAAGTAAATCCACGTAAGACATAGAAGAAAAAGAAGTTGGTAAGAATGATGTAAAAGATAATGGCAAGCCGGAACCAATAACAAGAAATCTAAATACATGATTAGATTGGGAAGAAGGGTAAGATTCATTAGGAACCATGTATGTTCATTCATGACCTAATGTGGTATGTTATGTGGTTATGTGTTGTAGAGATTGTAAAGACTCAAAGGAAAAGTAATTTTTCTGTAACAGACGCTAAAGGCAAGTTTTTCTAAACGCTTGTCTAACCTTTGTGGTAGTCAGGTTTTCAGTGATTCATGTTATAATACGCATGAATTATTTTACGAAAATGTCGATGCCAATTTTAACTCGGCTAGAATAATCTTGAAGAGTTGTTTATTTATTTACAAGTCTTTCTATATAGAATTGATAACGCTATCCTACGCCAATTGATTGGTACAGATTCAAGGTAAGCCTGAGTATAAATAAACAAATGTATTTTTCATCTATTATTCGATGGGTATGCGAGGTTGCCAAAACTTAAACATACATACGTTTAAAGGATGTAGTGTTGATCAACATAGAGTACTTTGGGCTGATCACCCAGAAGTGCTCGTAAGATATGTCGGACTTACGGACTTAGTGTCGAGTTGTCCTTTTCAAAGAAATTATGAAACGCTCATGGTCTTGGACCAGAATTGATGTTTTACTGAATATTGTCATTGTAAAACGATTTGAAGGAAAAGAAGTGCTATTTTGAATTATTGATAGTACTTCGTAACTATTATCCAGTTATTGAAGATATATGATTCCTATGTTTCAAGCATGTTGTTTAAAAGAAATTGTTGTACTTGTTGAGCTTGTTATGCTCACTCTTGCTTGAACCATATGAATGCAGCTAAGACCGAACGAACCGAGGGATCCGACAAGGATAAAGGCAAGACGAAGATGAACGATTAGTTTACCTTGTAATAAACTAGTAAGTTGTATATATTATAGTATGATGAACAAAGAATGTAATGGTTTTAGAACACAGGAGCAGGATGTAATATTATTAATGTAATAAGAATGTCGTTGATACACACATTTTGATGTCATTTTAATAGAATGAATGTACAGTTATGAGTATCGTGTAGCACCATCTGTCGGGTTGGAAGATACCCAAATTTGGGGGCGTCACAAGTTGGTATCAAAGCATTATGTTATAAAACTTAAGGGGAGAAGAACCTTAGGCTAATAACCTCATTAAGGAAGAAAAGTCTGAAGGAAGTAAACTCAAGCTTTACTTCAGTCAAATGAGTTAATAAGGTATTGAGGAAACTCAGTACCGAAAGATTTAAAAGATGGAAAGTAGCCCTAAATAAATTAAATGTGATTTGTGCTTATACTATGGTGTGTTATATACTAATCAACATGTTATGTGTTATTGTTGGATGTCGATCGATAGCTTGATGTATAGAGATATACACGCGATGAGCGAAGAAACTGTGAACAGAGTAGAGCCTGTACCCATGCCAATGGCGGAGGTACCATTAGTGATTCTAGAGGAGTCGGAGACAGTGGAGTACTTTTCTGAGGAGGACTACTCCGAGGGAGATATGGATATAGCGTCATATCTTAATATGATGGTCTATGAGGAGGAGGAAATGGAGGTAACATCGGTTAATACGGTGGTACCTACACTAGAGTCAATACCTCCAGATGCAATGAGAGCATTGTATCTGGTAGTGCTTGACAGGAATGTGCAACTGAGTACAGTTGTGCAGAATCAGAGTGAAGAGATTAATTATCTCCATGAAGCTAAGGTGTCTGCAGAAGCAGATTTTGAGACCGAGCATGATGAGAAGGTGCTCATGATAAATAAGGCTAGGGATTTTAAGAAGGAGGCCGATGAGCTTCGTAAAGAATTGGGGGAGAAGGACCGGAAGATAGCACGGATGTCTTACATCCATAAGAGTGATTATATGGATTTCAAGCTGAAAGTTGCTTGTCATCCCATGGAGTCAGGACAAACTTGTCATACTATTAGTCGGGATACTGCGGTGATGATTACGAATGAGAAACATGAGGACGCTATTATGCATTATTAGAAATCTAGAGTTATAAAGATGTGTGTAGTGATATAAAACCCTCTTTTGTATAAAAGGGTAGTCTTTTTGTAAATCCTAACTTTTGAGAAGTTCAATTGCGGGATAGAAATGTAATAGCTTCTGGCTATGGGAGCAAAATGTAAATAGTTTCAAACTATGAAGAAGCATATGAATATAATGAAGTTTTCATTTAATATGCTTTATTATGGTATGAGTTGTTATATGGCGAATAATAACGAAACAAGTAAATAGATAATAATGAAATTCTATTTATTTAATCAAAAAATGTCGTTACGGAGAAGACGACATAATCAGGAAATAAAATCACGTAATGATAATCAAGGGGGTCAAAACAACCCTATGCAGGATTTCATTAATTTATTAACGGCTACATTTAACTAAATTGGGGGTAAAGTACCTGTGGAGCCTAGGGTAGCCAGAACGACTACCTTTAAAGAATTTAAAAGCATAGGTCTGCCGGAGTTCAAAGGAACGACGGACCCATTAGAAGCCCAGACATGGGTAAAGGAAATAGAGAAGGCGTTTGTTATTACAAACTTAGGTGAGGCGCAAAAGACTTCTTTTGCGACATACATAATGAAAGTGGAAGCCAACTTTTGGTGGGAGGCTCACCAGGGTGGGGCTAGAACAGATGGGGTAACGTGGGAACAATTCAAGAAGGTTTTCTTCGAGAATTATTTCCCTACAAACATGTGAAGGAGGATGAAAATTAAGTTCTTAAAACTTAAACTAGGGGATATGACGGTTCCCCAGTACGCGGCCAAATTCAATAAATTGGCAAGGTTTTCTCCACATCAAGTGGACACTAAGAAGAGGAAGGCTCGTAGGATTGAGCAGGGCCTGAAACCCTGGCTCTATAATAGGATTTCGGTGTTCCAGAGTGTTTCCTGTGGGACCATTCTGGAGAAAGCGATTATAGCGGAGGGTGGTAGTGAGGTGTTAACCCAATACCACAAAGAGAGAAAGAATAAGAGCAAGGGAGAGGGAGGGACCAAGGCAGAGAATGCCAGTGGCAGTATGCCAAAAAGGAAAGAATTTTTTCTCTTGGAATACTAGAGTGGGACAAGGGGATCCTAAGCGTAAGATCGAAGCGTGTAAGACATATGGAAAGACTCATATAGCAGTATGTCTGAAAGGGATTATAAGTACCTTTAAACATTACGGTAGAGGAGGAGGGAATAACTTTCGTTGATTATATTCGTGGAAATTGTTTCATGGATAATAATGGTAAGCAAGTGTTGATAGATAAGCACCGATAATGTTGAGAGAATTTAAAGTAATTCTCGGTATGAATGGGTTGATTAATCATAGAACTATAATAAATTGTTAGAATAAAAGTATGAATCTTGGGTTTTCTAAGAAAATCCAAGGTAATAATTTACGATAATAAAATACCGTGACGCTCTTGTTGTCTTACGGTGACGCGAGTTAGGAGGATGTTAAGGAAGAGGATGAGTCATTATGGTTGCGTATCGACTATCGCAATAGGAGTAAGTTAACAGTTAAGAATAAATACCCATGGCCCAAGATCGATGATCTATTTGATCAATTTAAGAGGGCAAAGAATTTTTCTAAGATAGATTTGCGTACGGGGTATTGTCGGTTGAAAGTTAGGAAGAAGGAGGAGGTACCTAAGATGACATTCAGAACTCGTTATAGTTATGACAAGTTTCTGGTTATGTCAATTGGGTGGACTAATGTACGAAAGCTAGATTTTTCGTAAGAGGCACCGAGCAAGTCGGTGGTAAACAGATAGGTTTTCTTATGAGGTTTTATGGTTGAAATACCATTAGCGTCACAGAGTGTTCAAATAATATTTGGATGAGGGTCATAATGATCATTGGTGATATTCTAGTCTAATTCAAGACGTCAAAAGGTCACGCTGAACATTTGAAGATAGTTTGAGAAACACTACGGAGGAAGAAGTTGGATACAGAATTCAATAAGTGTGAATTTTAGCTTAAAAGATATACAAATATGTTATTGATAAGTATGTTGGGAATGAGAAGTGAGAAAATAATTTTCAAGAACTAAAAAGGAAGGTTAATTGAGGCACCTGTATTGTCTTTATCAGATGATACAGGGAATTTTGTAGTGTATCTCGATGTTTTCCATAGATGACGACGTTGCGTGCTCATGTAGCATGGCAAGGTCATTAGGTATGCATCATGCTAGTTAATGGATTATGAGAAGGTCTATCTTACTTATGATCTATAATTGGCAGTTGTAGTTTTCGAAATAAAAATCTGAAGATAGTAATTATAAGTGGAGAAGTGCGAGATATACACGGACTCTAAGAGTCTGAAATATATCTTCACACAGAAGGAGTGGAATATAAAGTAGAGAAGGTAATTAGAATTGATGATAGATTACGACGTGATATGTTATATCATATAGGGAAAGTAAACGTAGGAGCCAACGCGTTAAGTAAGAAGGGTAGGGAAAAGCTATCAATGTTAGCAACTCAAAATGAGTTAATAACGGAAATGGCAAGAATGAAGTTAGAAGTTAAATTACGGAATGAAGTAGTAGAAATGTTATCCACAACGTAGACTCAATCCACGATAATGGAACACGTTAATTAAGTACAACTAGGTAATGAGGAATGCAAGCGGATGAAGAAGGGGATGCAGGATGAAGAGAAGATCAAGTATAATCTTGTTTTGAAGGAGGAATTTGAGTTCCAAATAATTTTAAAGTTAAAAGAAGAATTAATCAGAGGAAGATAGCGTAATATGTTAATAAGTATTTAAACTTCCAACTCAAATTATTGATAAGAAGTGACAAGTCATGTGAAAAAAGATAATACCTTCGTTGAAGGTGAATGGAAGAACCACAATGTCGAAGAAGCATTGTGGGAACTTGAGATTAAAATAAAAGAAAAATTTTCCTCAATGGTGTATGTATTATTAGCGAGATTTTGGGGATGAATCCTTATAAGGGGAAGAGTGTAACGCACCCGGAAAAATCAAATTTTTGAAATTAAATTTTTATTTGAATTATGTGGATTAAAATTTAATTTAATTAATTATGTATGGAGTTAAGCTAATTGAAGGTCGTTCTATGACCTAAACATATCGAAACATCGTAGTATTTTGGCTACGTGATAGAATTAAAGTGTTTGAATTTCCAAGACAAAAATAAAAGCTTTCTGAGAAATTTTTCCAAAAAATACTATTCACGTATTTCTGCTCGGGAATTATTTTTGAACTTCCGAGGAATACGTAATGATAGAATATCGAGGTGAGATAGAATATCTGATAATATTTCAGTTATGGCAAACACAGTTTTTCGCCTGCAGACTTAAAACCTAACGATTAGGGAAAGTGAAATCTGAGAAGGAATTTAAATACGTATAATGAATTAAAGCAATGATTGTATTATACGTAAGTATTGTTCTAGGTAACGAATACGAGTATAATACAAGTTATTATACGAGTGTGTATGAATGATGGAATGTCATATAGTAAATAAGTATAAGAGTTATAATACAAGATTAATACGTAGATTATACGTTATAAGATTTTAAGCCAAATGTATTGAATTTGTAGGAATGTGTAGGAGATTATAATATCCAATTGGGATAATAATAAAGCCCAATATGAATTAATGTTAAAGCCCAAATATTTGTAATGTTAAGTCCAATTTAAATTATTGAACAAGCCCAAGTGTTTGTTTAATTGCAAGCCCAATGTATAAGTAAGGATTAATTAAACCTTAAGCCCAAAAGGAAGAATCCAATGGATTAGGAGGATCCATGGGGCAACCCATGATCATATGGGTGAATCTTGGTGGCCAAGAAATAAGTGTGATGAGCAAGTAGACTTAAGGGTTAAGCAAAGGATAAGTTAAGTAACTTAAAGGCTAAAGTAAAATGCTTATGTGATGAGCAAGCAAAGTGCTTTTATGTGATTAACAAGTTTAACTTAATGGCTAAGTATTATGATGGCCAAGTAACTTATTTGGTGAGCAAGTAAACTTAAGGTTTAAGTAATGAATAGTATGGAGGTTTAGTAAGGAGGTGGAGTGGTCTTATGACCATTATACCCTAACTTAGACTTTCATATAAATAGGAAGCTTGCTAGCTCATTTGTTAGTTGTTAGATTTTCATCCAATAACTTATAGCTTATTGGTCAGAGAGAAAAATCTACAAAAGCTAGAACACGTTAGCCTTTGAGAATTTAAGAAGCAAGAAGGAGATTAAAGGTTAACCAAGTGATTATCAAGGGTAAGAACTTAAACCATGAATCTCTTTCTCTTCCATTGTTAGAGAAGTGGGTAGTGGTAGAACATGTATGCTAAGGAATGATAAGAATGATTAATCAATGGACTTAAGCCGTATAAGTCATGAATTATTAATTCAAACTTAATTAAGTTATGAATTTATGAAGAGCTTATATGAACTACTCATATGTGTAATTTAATAAGATTGTAAGATAATAAGAAGTAATAATGGTGGTTAAAAGACTTAATCTATAATAAGTCATGAGAAAGGAAGTCATAAGTAGTTTATACTTTTATAAGTTATAAACTCACAAAGAACAAGTAATAACTTATCATGTTTATATAAGTTAATGAAGTTTGTATGTCAAGATGTTAATATGATGGATTGAATCCATTTGAAGCGAAGAACAAAACTTAAGAAACGAAGTTAAGGCGGAATTCACGAGATTGGACGATAATCGTCGAATTCGTAAAATTCTTAGAATGGAAGTCGAATTTTGATATGGAGCTTGGACACATAAGTTTTCAATGGAGGCAAGTCTTATTTGGCATTATAGAGTTGTGAACTCGAGAATGACCGAATTCCAACTTAGAACGAAGAAACGAGAGTTGAACATTCACGAACGTTTATCGTTTTCGTTAAAAATAGACTAATATGTGAATTTTTAGTTAACAAAGTCAAATAGATAAAATTCTTACATGAACACGTAGAGTATATAATTTGTGAACCGTAGGCTCTTGAACGAGCCAATTCGGACTTATAACGAAGAAGTTATGAACCCGGGAATCTCACATAAAAAATTTGTCTGTCAAATTTTTCTGGGACTGAAGTTTGGTGCCGCAGTGCTAGACAGAGCTCCATGAACCGTGCCGCAGCGTCAGAATGAGGGGGTTGGCTATTGGATTTTCAGCTACCGCAGAAACAACTCTAGTTATAACACTCATGCCGCATGACTTACAGGTATACTGATGGGATCATGTAATGCAGAAGAGAGGCTAAATGCACTCCACTATATAGTAAAGGGATGATCGCGCCACCACGCCGTAATAAGCGGTGATGGACTTTTGTTGACCAAGTTGTTTATGGACCAAATGGGTTGCAAGACAAGTATGGGATATGTAATTACTTAATGAACATGATAAGACCTTTCCTAAATCACTTTTATAGTGTTGACTTTAGGAATTTAATGTTGTTGAATGAGTAGTTAAACGACGAACATAAAGTATAAAGAACTTGAATTGTATTCAATAATGATAATGACTATAACGTTGAGAGTTACAACTAAAAGTTGTTAAGTAATACGTGAACATGAACAGTATGCAATAAGTGTACTTAACGTTCGAGTTTCAATTAATAACATAAGAACGTTAGTAAGCCGTGAGGAAGGATGATTAACTCAAAACGAGTTCTATTAATGAAGTAAATCCACGTAAGACATAGAAGAGAAAGAAGTTGGTAAGAATGATGTAAAAGATAATGGCAAGCCGGAACCAATAATAAAAAATCTAAATACATGATTAGATTGGGAAGAAGAGTAAGATTCATTAGGAACCATGTATGTTCATTCATGACCTAATGTGGTATGTTATGTGGTTATGTGTTGTAGAGATTGTAAAGACTCGAAGGAAAAGTAAATTTTCTATAGCAGACGCTGAAGACAAGTTTTTCTAAACGCTTGTCTAACCTTTGTGTTAGCCAGGTTTTTAGTTATTCATGTTATGAGATGCATGAAATGTTTTACTAAAGGGTCGATGCGGTTTAACTCGGCTAGAATAATCTTGAAGAGTTGATTGATTTATTTACAAGTCTTTCAATATAGAATTGATAACGCTATCCTACGCCAATTGTTTGGTATGGATTCAAGGTAAGCCTGAGTATGAATAAACAAATGTATTTTTCATCGATTATTCGATGGGCACGTGAGGTTTCCAAAACTTAAACGTATATACATTTAAAGGATGTAGTGTTGATCAACATAGAGTACTATAGGCTAATCACCCAGAAGTGCTCATAAGATATGTCGGACTTACGAACTTAGTGTCGGGTTGTCCTTTTCAATGAAATTATGAAACGCTCATGGTCTTGGACCAGAATTGATGTTTTACTTTATATTGTCATTGTAAAATGATTTGAAGGAAAAGAAGTGCTATTTTGAATTATTGATATTACTTCGTAACTATTATCCAGTTATTAAAGATATATGATTCCTATGTTTCAAGCATGTTATTTAAAAGAAATTGTTGTACTTGCTGAGCTTGTTATGCTCACTCTTGCTTGAACCATATGAATGCAGCTAAGACTGAACGAACCGAGGGATCCGACAAGGATAAAGGCAAGATGAAGATGAATGATTAGTTTACCTTGTAATAAACTAGTAAGTTGTATATATTATAGTATGATGAACAAAGAATGTAATGGTTTTAGAACCTGGGAACGGGATGTAATATTATTAATGTAATAAGAATGTCATTGATACACACATTTTGATGTTGTTTCAATAGAATGAAAGTAGTTATGAGTACCATGTAGCACCATATGTCGGGTTGGAAGATACCCGAATTTGGATGGCTAATATAGGGAATCCAACAAAGCAGAGAGGAGGAGCCTCGAGATATTCAGGTGATTTGGGAACAACTACTGCCACCGAAAATAGTTCCGTTGGTCATAGTAGTTAAGCAGGAGAGAGTACCTGATGAGGAGGATGAGATAGAGATGGATGAGGAGGACCCTGTTGAGCTGCCACAATCAGGGGATGAGGAGGACAAGGAGGAAGAGCTTCCACCCAACTCGATAGCTGCCCGTATGTACGACGAGGTGTATGATCGCAATGTGGAACTTCAAGATACCGTCGAGGAGTTGCAAGAGATAGTAGCTGAACAACAGACCTCGATGGCACAGAAGGACAATGAGATCCAGGATCGAGATGAACGTCTGAATAACGTTGAAAAGAAGCTGATCCACACATAAGGGGAAAACAAGCAACTGATAGAGAAGATTGCAGAACTAGAGAATAAGCTGAAGGAGGAATCTACTAAGAGGACAAGAGCCGAAGACGTGTACAATGAAGCTTATCAACGAGCCAGAATGGTAGAGAGAGAGAGACGCACAAGCAAAGAGGATGAAGATAGAAGAGATGAACAACGTATTCAACACTGTGATCAATCGAGCTCAAGATAGAGTCATGTGTTATCCTATTCAGTTCGAGACGCTTCCATCGTACATTCTAGATCTCCGAACAATGGCTCGAATTATGAAAGAAGAGCATCGTAAGGGTACGCAGTATCTTAATAGGACATTGTAGGGAATGTAATTGATATGTGATTAGAAAATAAATGAAATCTAAATCCCGGGTATGATATAACCAATGGGATAGATGATGATGATGTTGTCCTGCAACTGTTATAGTTCAGGAAAGTAATGTAAATAGTAGTGATGCTATTGTTTTGATGTTTTTAAAAGATGATGAATGAATAAAAGTTATTGTTTTATTCAATGTTAAACTTTTATGATGTGCAACTTAAGTATATAATACTTAAAAGGTTGAATAGAATCTAATGGATGTGTTTTAGCAGAAAATGCTTCCAAGACGTCAACCACCACGACAGAGAACCACTGAGGAAAATAACAACAACAATGTGGAAGGTAACCCAGTTCAGTACCTAGTGACGTTACTGACGGGTGCTTTGCAGAATTAACCTCAGAACCAAGGTACAATGTTGAAGGATTTCAAGGCGGTTGAACCACCTGAATTTTGTGGGTCCATGAATCCAGTCGAGGCACAGACCTGGATTATGGAAATAGAGAAGGTATTTGATGTCGCTAGGGTAGGGGAGGAGCAGAAGACTGCTTTTGCAACATTCATGTTGAAAGCAAAGGCTAGTTATTTGTGGCAGGCCAACAAAACTTGGGAAGGACCACGAGTGATGACCTGGGATAGGTTTAAGTAGTTGTTCTTCGAGACCTATTTCCCAGAGAGTTCGAAGAGTCAACTAGAGGTTCAGTTTTTGGAACTAAAGCATGGAAAGATGTCGGTGTCGGAGTATATCGCAAGATTCAACGAGTTGGCGAGGTTTGTGCCATATCAAGTTAGCATAGACGAATGCAAGGCGAAGAGGTTTGAACAGGGACTGAAGCCCTAGTTGAACAGTAGGGTCTCCCTGTTCCAGCTGAAAATGTTTGCAGTGGTAATGGAGAAAGCAATTCTAGCTGAGAGTGGAGGTGAGGCGGTAACAAAACACAACCAAGAAAAAAGGAAGAAGAAGAACGAAGGTGAAGTTAAGAATGGTGGTGGTGGTAACGGTGGAAATGGCAACAACAATATGAAGAGGAAGTGGAATACAAGTGTGGGAGCTAGAAATCAGCAAGGAAGCCAGCAAAAGAAGAAGTTCAAAGCATGTGTTACATGCGAAAAGTTTCACAAGGGTGTATGCTTGATGGGGAAACGAGTATGCTTCAACTGTGGCCAAGAGGGTCACATCGCCCCAAATTGCAATCAACCTAAGAAGAACGTTTGCTTCACGTGCGGGTCCAAGGATCACTTTGCTCGTGAATGCCCTAAGAAGAGATCTGGTGAGGCAAATAGAAGCAAGGGAAATGCTAGTGGAGGTGCGCTGGCTATTACTAGACCAACATTATCAAATAAGCCCACATCCAAAACATTTAACATGACGGTATAAGACGCGGTGCAATCAAAAAATGTCATGTCAGGTATTATCCCAATCAATGATATAAATTCATATGTATTATATAATTCGGGTGCTACTTGATCATTTATATCTGATGAATTTTCTTAGAAGTTAGAAATACCTAGTGAAGAGTTGAATTTCCTTTAAACATAGAAATTACGAATAGGAAAGTGATTCTTGTTAGGTTCGTATACAAGAACTGTAGGGTGAACATTAAGAGGAATGTTATGAAAGTAGATTTAATCCCGATCAAACTTGGAGAGTTTGATGTTATTTTGGGAATGGATTGGTTATTCAATTATGGAGCGATAATTGATTACCAAAAGAAGTGTGTAAACATTATGACTCCATTAAAGGTAGTTTTTCATGGTAGCAAATCGCCTAGACAAATGAAATGTCTAACGATGATGCAGGCCAAGAAGTTGTTAAGTCAGGGCAGTGTGGGGTACTTAGCCTACATAGTCGATACTCAAAAGGAGAAGGGTGTGAAACTGGAGGAAATACTAGTGGTTAGGGAATTCGTAGATGTGTTTCCTGAGGATTTGCCAGGACTTCCGCCTAACAGAGAAATTGAGTTCGTGATCGACTTAGCGCCAGGAACCTCTCTGATATCGAAGGCCCCGTACGGAATGGCTCTGGCAGAGATGAAAGAACTAATGGTACAACTAAAAGAGTTGTTAGATAAGAAGTACATTCAACCGTGTGTCACCGTGGGGAGCACCGGTGTTATTCGTGAAGAAGAAGGATGGGTCAATGCGTCTTTGCATTGATTATAGGGAATTGAACAAAGTCACTATTAAGAACAAATACCCATTGCCAAGAATAGATGACTTGTTTGATCAATTAAAGGGTGTTAGATATTTCTCGAAAATAGATTTGAGAAGTGGGTATCACTAACTGAAAGTAAGAAAGGAGGATGTACCGAAGATGGCATTCTGAACTCGTTATGGACATTACGAATTTTTAGTGATGTCATTTGGTTTGACAAACGCCCCTGCAGCGTTCATGGATTTGATGAACAGGGTGTTTAAACCATTTTTAGACAAGTTTATGGTGGTGTTCATCGATGATATTCTGGTGTACTCTAAAACTCAAGAGGAACACGTGGAACACTTACATCTGACGCTGGAGACGCTAAGAAAAGAAAAGTTATACGCAAAATTCTCTAAATGTGAATTTTGGCTGGAATGTGTACAATTTCATGGTCATGTAATCGATAAGGATGGGATTTCAGTGGATCCATCAAAAGTTGAAGCTGTGATAAATTGGGAACAACCAAGAACACCTTCGGAGTTGAGAAGTTTCTTAGGACTGGCCGGTTATTATAGACGTTTTATTCAGGATTTTTCCAAGATTGCCACCCCGTTGACAAATTTGACAAGAAAGTCTTTAAAATTTGTTTGGACGGAGAAGTGTGAAGAAAGTTTTCAAGAACTGAAAAAGAAGTTCAGTGTGGCACTTGTATGCCACCGTACAAGGCATTATACGGCAGAAAGTGCAGAACTCCACTATGCTGGGATGAAGTTGGAGAACGTCAACTGTTAGGCCCAGAACCGGTACAGCAGACCACTAAAGTTGTCAAAATCATTAGAGCAAGACTGGTAGCTTCTCAAGATCGACAGAAAAAGTATGCTGATAAACACAGGCAGAGTCGTGAATTTGAAGCAGGAAGTTTCGTATTCCTGAAAGTTTCTCCTTGGAAAGGGAAGATTCATTTCGGCAAGAAAGGCAAGCTCAGCCCAAGATTTATTGGACCTTTCGAAATATTGCAAAGAGTGGGAGAGGTGGCTTACGAAGTAGCTTTACCTCCAGAATTAGAGCACGTGCACAATATTTTTTTATGTGTCGGTGTTGCGACCGTATAAACCCGATCACAAGCATGTGATCAAGTATGAACCATTGCAATTCAGTAAAGATTTATCTTATGAAGAAATTCTTATCCAGATAGTTGACATGAAAGAACAAGTACTCAGGAATAAAGTGATACCTTCTGCGAAGGTGATATGGAGGAACCACAATGTCGAAGAGGCTACGTGGAAACTCGAAGCTGATATGATGAAGAATTACCCTGAGTTATTTGTTTAGTCTGTGTCTTCGATTCTGGGGACAGAATCTTTGTAAGTAAGGGAGAATGTGACGATTTAATTGTTTAAGTTGTGATTCTGGGGACAGAATCCTTGTAAGGAGGGAAAGATGTAACGATCCGGAATTTCGAATTGTATTATTAAATATTTATTGAATAGTATAAATATTTATTTGATGTGTTTATTTTTGAATTGATGAAATAAATATTTTATTGATGTGATAGTTGTTGAATCTAAATTTATTAGAGAATTTTCTAAATTAAATTAATTTATAATTTAGAGAATTGGAGTATGGCATGAAGTGTTATATTGTTAATTAATAATTTAAATGGTATATTAGATTATTAAATAAAGTTATAATGAAAATTATAATTTTGTGATATTTATTAAAATGCTATATTTAATTAAAATATAGTATGTGATTAATTTAATGGGTTAATGTTGGATATGAAAATCCAAATAAATAAAATGTAATTATAAATTATAAGTTAAAGTGTTTATTAAAATAAATTAAAAAGGGTTTAATTTAGTTTTTGCCAAACAAGGCTTAAGATATTAATTCTTTAAAAATTAAAGGGTTTTGCCAAACAAAGCCTTACAGCTTTTGAATTTCTAATTTTTAAATTTAAATAAAATAAATTAAATAATAAATATAATATATTTATAATATATACGTTAGTTTTGGAACTGATATTATAATAAGTACGTGTTATTATGTCTATCAGTTTTTTGTATTATCATGCATACTAGTTGGTCAGTTGGATATTGGCTAAGTCTAAGTTCAGAGAGAATTGAGAAAGAGTTGAGAAGGAACCTGAGGATTTCATAGTGATTGTCAGTGGTGATAGCAAGGATTTCAAGCAGATTAAAGGTTTTTTTTACATAACCTTAGTATTGTATATATATGTGTTTATGAGATCACGACAAACTTTTGTTATGCTTTGTGAATTCTATTTCTTACTAATTGTTGTTTTGAAACTAAGTTATGGTGATTATATGCGATACAATGCTAGAGTTTATGTTTAAACAAGAAATTTGTATGCTAAATTCGTTTGACAGTAGGAAGAAATTATGACAGTGGTTGTGTTCTTCATATGGCTTGAGTAATTTTCAATTATAGTGGCCAATTCGTATGTTAAACTGTAATTTGAGTCTTGTATATATTGGTTTATTAAGAAACGAGCATTACGTAACTTTGGCCAAGTATTGAATTCACAGTGAAGATTTTTGGATGAATATCAAAAATATTGAGTTTTATATAAAAAACATGAAATTTGAGAAATTACAATATTATAATTGTTGTTAAGTTGTTCTATATTGATATATAAGTGAGGAAACATGTTGTAATGGTGTTGTATCATTTGTATGTGTTAATTTTATTGTTTGGTGGGTGAAATTCATGTTAGTTGGCTTAAGAAAAGTGTCGTAGCTCGCTTACGTAAAAGCTCGGAATCAATGCAGTGCTGTGGCTGCAGTAACCCCTTGGCGGCGGCGTAGAGTCGCCACGCAGCGCCATTGTGAGCTAGAGATAAAACTGGCGCTGCAGCGCCAAAGGCCCGATTCCGAACAATGAAGGCTACTAATTATGCAGACTTTGGACGTTCAATGGAACTTAGCATAATGTTAGGTTAATGTGAGAACCATGTAACAAGAAGGCTAAAACCGAGTTGTGTTGTGTGGATTATGAATTCAAAGTTGTAAAAGTGATTAGTAGGTTACGAACGCATTATGTGATAACTTAGTTTATACAATGAATGTTAGATAGGTGTTGTGATGTTAACACTTGGGAATTCTGAAATATATATGATAGCATAAGACTTGTGCTAAGATGATAAGTTTATCTAGAAATGTACATGTTGTGGTATGTTAGCATATCTAATAGTTAATGTGGTTCTAAACCAATGTGTAAGTGAACGTGAGTTTAATATTATAGCTTACGCTCGAGGCAAGTTTTTAAACTTCTCTTTTTACATTAAGCAAGCCTTTTAACTATACATTTATGTTGAGCTTGTTCTTACTTTAAAGTTTCATTAAACGAACTATTGTAGTCTTAATCATGATTGGAACAATCTAGCTATGACCTTATTTTACTCAAACAAGTTTGAATTCCAATATTTATTGATGCATTCTAACTTGTTTATTGTTAGACAAGTTTCTTTGTTGTCATTCGGATATTATGAATGCAGTTTTCTCGAATTTTAATTTCTAATGTTGAATTATCTTAGTTCATGTACTTGACACAAGCCATTCTCATAATTAGCAGGATATATTTTCTACTTGTTATTACTTCATGTATATTCAATAATTTATAGTCCTATCTTAATTTTATTCAAGCAAGGTTTATTGTCAATCAATACTTATGCTTTGCAGTTGTTTCTAAGCATGAGTTCAAGGTATAGTTAGTTCGCTTACACTTATTTATTGTTTCATATTATGTTATTATTGATCAACTGTTGTGTTATCAAACACTATTGATTCAACTAGTCCTCTAGTTGATGTTCGTTAAACTTTAAATTACCCTTGAAAGCTTATCCAAACCAAACTTCCTTTGGTACGGATTTGTACTTTAAATACTGAGATGAACAATCCTATTATTATTAGGGGATAGTTTACGCTTAGCATTGAAATGTTTGTGCACAATACATTATACGAAGGACTGATCTCCCTGAGTACGAGGAGTCCTTATTGTCTTATAACTATTAAAGTTGGAGTTGAAAGATTACTCGCAACTGTGGACATAGTTCATGGTCTTATGACCCTCAATTAGATATATTCCATATTTTTGAATTTCAGTTTCTGATTATTATCATTAGAGTACTATTCAGTTTTGATGAGCTTATTGTTGGCAGTTATTATTATTATTCTTCTGTTGATTCATTGTTATATCCAATGAGCAATTGTTTTGCTCATTCTTGCATATTTATATACTCGTTGCAGCTAAAATTGAGAAGGTAGATGAGCCTTCAACTAGCAAAGGAAAGGGAAAAATGTACAAGTGATACAGACTTGTAATTTTATTTATTGTGATGACGATAATTTTTTAATAGTGATGTAATGTAATAATTTTATTTCTGCACTTGAATGATGTTTAAAGGTTAGACAACCTGGGTAGATTTTTATTTATTAGTGTAACCCTATTTAAAGGGAGGATTTATGGTTAAATATTGTTTTATTTGGGTAGATAGTATGAATGCATGGATAGTGAGCACCAAATCTTGTGGGAATAAAGTACCTAGATTAGGGGTGTCACAATAACCCCAATGTCAACATCCTAGAAGACTTGGATCTCATGTCCAAGACATCACTAATTGTCATCCCCGGCATGATTAACAGGGAATCGGCAATCATCCCTCATGTTGGAAAACTATCCAACCAAACACATGCATCACGCATTGGCATCCTGTTGCTGCACATTGCATCATATTTATCTTGTTGTATTTCAAGTGTCTAGGATTCTCTATCATATCCATGCCTTGCATTGCATGAATATGATAAAGATGGGCATCTGTAGACACTCGAAATTCTCTGCACACCTATTACTAACATTGCAGGAGGGCAGATTCGTCCTTCGGAGATAACCTTGGAAGACAACTCACATCCATTCCGGATACCACCGAAAGTTCAGTATCAACCTCGGAACACACACCGGGAGTATCAGTTCCAAGCTCAGAGACAACCCTGAGTTTCGTCCTTGGAGATAACCCCAAGGAATGTCATTGCAGTTCCGGCGATAACACCAGAAATGCTTATTTCAAATACATGCAATCAGCTTCAACCTCGGAACTCCCGCCGAGGCACTCATTCCAAAGACCCGGAGATAACACCGGGAAGACAGGCACACTTAAAGATGACCCTGAGGAATTCAAACACTAACAGTAGTCCAATTTCAGAGATAACCTTGAACAACGTCTGCTTTATCAGCCCAAACCAGAGATAACCCCGGTGAGGGGAAAAATCATCATCTTGCCACCTCAACCCCATAGTGCGCCATCTCAACATCTCATAAATACATGTCTACACATTAATGTCCCACAAGAGCCAAAGAGTTACAATCCCGAATGACTATTACGCATGGTAGCACACCTGATAGAATTTGAAGCTTGAAGACCATGGGCATGGTCCCCTCTTCCTGACTTCGTATAACCTCTAATCCAATGTCATTGCGTAACTCTCGACAAAAGCAATCCAGAGAAGGTCTTGTACACCTCATTCGGATGCTCGGGTTGAAGTTCTATAAGTTCAAGCGGACATCATAGTGCACGAATGCACGTACTTCGATACAACGGCACCTGCAGAGCCTGGGACACCCTGGGTAGCCGCAGGTGCATCTGCGGCTGCTGTAGGTACACCTGCAGCCACCAACTCTATAAATATAGAGCTTGGGGTGGCCATTTTCAAAGAAGAAAAGGCGAGGAAGCCCTGTCAAATTTTCTCTGTACACACCCCATATTGAGTGTTTTCTCATTTTAAACACCTGTTTGCTCACATTTTGCTATATTTTTACCAGCGGGAGCTGAGTGTTTATCCATTAGAGTCATAGAAGTTTTCTTTGGCAGCCCACTATAAGCCTTCTAACACTCTATAAAGCCTTTCTCTTCATCTTTGCACACACTATTCTTCACATTGAGAGTCGTGTTGTGTGTGTATGCCCGAACTTCGGTCCGTGGTTTTCATTTATGTCTGTATATATATATATACTTATATATGTATTATTTATATATGGACTAACATTATCGAGTTATGCCTCGATTGAGCCTAGACTTATGTCTGGAGCGTTTATTTGCTTTTATATTTATATATATGAACTGTTGTCGAACTCTGTTTGATGAGCCTGAATTTTATATCTCAAATGCGTTCGCTTATTTATATATATATATATATATATATATATATATATATATATATATATATATATATTATATATTCTGTCGAGCCTAGAGTTTACTTCGTGGCCTTTTACCGCTTTATTTACATTTTGTCCCGCCTGGAGTTTACTTCATGGCGGTTGATTACATTTATTGCTTTATTTACATTCCTGATCCCCCATGGAGGTGCTTCGTGGTGGTTGATCATGTCTCTATATATATTTACCGCTTTTATATATTTACATTTTCGATCCCTCATGGAGGTGCTTCGTGATGGTTGATCATGTCTGTATATATATATTTACAGCTTATATATATATATATATATATATATATATATATATATATATATATATATATATATAACTGTTTTCTGCTTTTCATATAAACTGTGGCATCATGTGAGCCTAGGAATCATGTGACCACAGATTTAGTCCACTGAATCTAGATTCGGTTCCCGTGATGGATATTTTCAGCTGTAAGCAGCTTGTAAATTATTCACAGTGTTTGAATTTCCTTAGATGGTTGTCATGCCCATGAGGAGTTCGGCATCACTATATATTATTTTCTCGAAGATGCTTCGCATCTCGAAAATAAAAGTAAACAAGCCGAACATTTAATAATAAAATAGAAGTATGAAAAGGTCTTAATTACTATTGAGCATAGGGTTTAAAAAACCTCATTTACAAAACTTCACTGCTATATCATGTTTAAAACTGAATTTTTATATAAATTCAAACCCTTTGTATATAGGTGCGAACAAGGCCTCACACTACTTCCAAATAAATTGCATATTGATCCACACATACACACATATTCATATAACAGTTTCTTGAAAATTGGCGAACATCGTGGTAACACGGATGTCGAGGGGTGCCTAACACCTTCCCTCCGCATAATCAAACCCCCGAACCCATATGAATCTCTGTTTCACGGACCCGTTTAGCAATGTCACATCACTGGGTTAATGTGCAAACCTTTTCTCGGTTGCGTTGGTTCAACCAGTTAAAAACACCAACTGGCGACTCTTACAGTCAAATCATCGACATGATACATGTCGGACCATTTTCACTTATTTTTTCAAACAAATTTCACATAACATAAGAACACCAAAGAACAATAACAGAAAAGGGACAAATAAAAATCCTGATGTCGACACTGGGGTTAGGATTTGTAATCTAGGGTTAGGGTTTGTAATCTAGGATTCCTAACTTATATTTTCCACAAATCCTAACAATCACGACAAAGCGTTTTGTTAGTGTAAGCATGACAAAGCAACTTGTCAAAACAAATATACCGAAAAGTCCATTTTCGGAAGAAAATTTTAAAGCACGAGGTGTCAAGCACGTCATTTTTTGGACAAAAATGTATTTGACCTAATTTGTTAAACAAAGTATATATTAACACATAACACTTTTAGAACGGAGAGATTTTATTAATAAAACTGAATTTACATATCCGAGTCTTATTAGCGTTTTTGGGTTTTCACAGTGAACAACATCTATTAAACGTTGATTTTGGTCCAAGACCTTGAGCATTTCATTCTTTCTTTAAAAAGGACAACCCGACACCAAGTCTGTAAGTCCAACATTTCTTACGAGCACGTCTAGGTGATCAGCTTATAGTACTTTATGTTGTACAAAACTACTTCATTAAACGTATCTACATTTAAGTTTTGGCAACTTCACGTGTCTGTCGATTGACGACAAAACATTTTTTTTATTAATACTCAGTCTTCCTTTGAAATCCATACCAAAACAGTCGGTATAAGATAGCAATATCAATAATATTTTGGTAGATAACATGAAATCCACAAAATACATTAAGTTTAGCCGAAGGAATTGGCTTCGACTTCTTTATACATCAACTCATGCGTAAGATACATGAACCATAAAACTTGTCCAAAATGAACATAAACAAGGGTTTAAAACACTTGCCTTCAATGTCTTCTAATGTTAATTCACTTCTCCTTTGAGTTTTTATAGATTCTACACAATACATAATTATATAGCATACCACATTAGGTCATAAACAATTAATAAGTATTGTCATTAACCTATTTTCTCCTTCTTTTCGGTCTGGCTATCCATTTGCTTAACTAACATTCATTAGTTTAGTTAACGTTCATTATGACGTGTAAATTAATATGTTGTTATAAGAAATATTATTCATTCAATGCTTAAGCAATTACATTTTAAGTAAACTCAAACATTCATTCAACATGTGTACGACTTTTATATTACTTTGTGATTATGTTTTCGTAACCTTTCATTAACCTTTACTTATTAATCTTAAGGTTTTAATAATCCTTTATGAGGATATTTTAGCTTTAATTAAGGTCATAATTCACCTCCAATAAACTTCCCCTTTCTTTATATTCATTTTCTTTCTTCACTGCCTCTTGCTTAGTACTCTAGCTGCGGCGCCAGTTTCCTTCTTATATGTCGCGATGCAGCACGATTCATCAGTGTTTGGGATCCGGGCATGGCGGTGCAGCACCATGTTCATAGTCTTGGGTGGCGTTGTGGCGCCGGCACTGAGCCTTTATAAATTTTTTAAGTTTTTCAATTCAAATCCTTTCCAGGCTCATAACTTAATCGTTATAAGTCAAAATTGGCTCATTCAAAAGTTGTTATCTCACATTTCTTATATAATATGATTTTATTAAGATAACTTACGTTTCTGAATCCGTTAACATTAAATTCATAGTTTAAGTCTTCTATTTACGCGTTCGTTAAACGTTCGTGAACGTTCATAGCTCGTTTCATCGTTTTAAGTCGGAATTCGACCATTCTTGAGTCCACAACTCTTAAATGCAAAGTTCTATGATACGCTGTCGAAAACTAAGGTTTCTGAGTTAAACAACGACTTTTGACTTTCATTCTGAGAATTTCACAATTTCGACGATTATCATCTAATCTCGTAAATTTTGTCATAACTTCATTACTTTAGATTTTTACTCTGTTCCAAATGGATTCATTCCATTATCTATATATCCATCATACTAAAAAAAATATATCATTTAATCCTACCCACGATGGTTTTAAACTTGTCCATCAACAACATAAGCTAAATTTTCATGTTTTTTTCATTAGTTCATAATTCTATGATTATGATTCCACTTGTAACATGGTTTATTAATGTTAAAGTCCAGTAATAACCATCTTTGTTCCTCCTTATGATACATGCTCCACCAATATCCACTTCTCTATCATAGCTACAAATGAAGAGAAAAGGATTAATGGTTAAAAATTCATTACCTTTGATATTCTAGCTTTTCTTCTTCTTCTTTTTCTTTGATTAAATAAATAGCTCTCACTTCTCTCTCAATATAATTGTTCTTAAGATGTTGGTGGAAATTAAACAACCAACAAATAACTAACATAGCTTCTTATTTATAGATTTTTCAAAGTGAGGGCACAATGGTCCATTGTCCCACCTCCTTACTATTCCACCTCCTTACTATTCCTAACTTGCTAACAAAGCCACCTCCTTTACTTAGCCTCCAAGTGGCCAGTTGATAAGTAGTTTATATACCTACTTATCTGGTATCTGTTACTTGAATTTGTTGCTTAAACTTATGTTTCTTAGTTACTTTTTATGCATTTTATGTTCATTTTTTAGATTATACGCTTGGGAGCTGTGTGAGCGATTATTGGTATGAAATCGCAAAGAATTGGAATGAAATCGCAAAGAAAAGCAATCTGGACATCGTTTAGGCTTTCATGTTTATTTCATGTTCTTGGCTTAGAACTTGGATTATATTGTAGAGCTTATTCTTATCTTTCCGTAACATCTTGAATCATTCCAATCGGAGTTCGGATGAGAGAGTTATGATCTTTGTACCAACGGACGTTGAACTTCACTGTTTTGGGTGGCCATTTGCGTAGCAGTCACTTTCAGCCCAATTTTGACCTTCATCCGTCTGTTACTTCTCAATTCTCAAAGAATGAAAGTTGTAGATCTGGTCGATAGCATCAATTTGATAGGTGGAAGGCCCCGTAACTCCTCTTGGACCAAAAGTTATGGTCGTTTTACCAGAGGACACTGCAGCAGAAAAAGGATGCCCACCGGGGCGGGCTTTTACTATACAAAACCCCCGCCAGGGCGGGGGTACAAGCTGCAAAACAGTGGGTATGCCATCCGGGGCCGGCCCTTTAAGCCTTATACCCCCCGTCGGGGCGGGGGTACGGGCAGAAAAGTCATTTTTTATCCTAATTTTTGTTCGAGAAGGATTGGTTCGATCCGATTGACTCAAGGACTTCCAAGAGGACTTAAAGACATATAAAGAGACATATAAAAAGAGGAGAATCACAAGGATTAGGGAAGAGAGAAAGGATTCCATTAGATTTGATTAGAGTAGAATAGGAGAAAACATTAGTTCTTATGAGATTTGGAGATTGAAGCACTTGGAAGCCATTGGATATCCAGATCAAGAGCGAGACGGAGGATGAATTTGCCGATAATAGATTCACTTTTTTTCTTAATCTTATTCTTATCTTTTAATGTGTATTTAAGTGTGGATTCTTAGTTTTAATTCAATGAACTAATTCTTTGTTTGAGATTACAATGGATCTTATTGTGTAGTTTATTTTAATATGATTCGCTATCAATTATTATGTTCTATTGTGAGAATTGTCTATTATGATTTGGACTTAATTGTTTAATTGATTAGCCATCAATTACTATGATAATCTATATGAACTCGAGAGATGAAGTTTAGATTTAGATCTGATCATAATAGCATGTGTTTATGATTTCTGCATAGATAGAATTCATGATTCGTGTTTAGGATTGAGATATGTCTTTACGGCATATGTAATCTTATAGAGAACTTGTGCTTTAAATTCTTTTTAATTGTAATTCACATAGAGATATAGTGGATTAGTTAATTAGGGTGTCTTTCTTAATTCTATCATTTGTGAATTTAAGTGAGTATAGGTATTATGCATCGAGAGGTGGTTTTATCTTCTTTAGTGTTCTTGATTAACAATTCAGACTAGAGAATAATTGATGAGAAGTGTGTTAACTTAAATGAAGCAATAAGTGAAGTTGTGATTTTAAATCTCTATAATCTTAATTTAACTAGTGGAATTTAATAGTAGTTGAATTATATAATTTGAAATTCATTCGTTTAAATACGATTGAGTTGGTTACGGGTTAGTACTTGGTGAGTTTTATTAAACAATTCCTCATGGGAACAATACTCTACTTTCACTTTATTACTTGTTGACCACGTATACTTGCGTGTTGTGCGTAACTAGATTTTACCCAACAAGTTTTTGTTGCCAGGGAATTAGTTTAATATTTTTTTTTTAATATTAGCTTCAATCAAATTAGTCTTAATTTAAACATTTTTTTCTTTTTATTTAATTCTCTCCCTATTTTTCTTTCTTTTCAGGTACCATGGATGGATGCAATTATCAATGGCCATACACAAATATGACTCCACCAAGGGACACAGGAATTGATGGACTCGATGTATTTTTTGCATTGTCAGCGCAGATTGAGACACTTTCGATGAAGTTGGACGCTTTTGCAGCACAACGTCGTTAAAGTGTGGCGGTTACTTGTGATTATTGTGCTGGAAATCAACCGAGTCATCAATGCACCATCAATTTTGAGCTGGTACCATATAGTGGTGATTACCTCAACAACTATGCTGAGCCTAACTATCACCGAGATTGGGGGTATCACCCGGATTCTTCAGGGAGCTATATTTATGATGACCAATATTACGCTCCAAATCCATCATACACACCGGAATTTTCATGTCCACCTCTATTGCCGCAAGAAGAAAAGCCAAATCCGATAGATGTAATATTGAAGGGCATAGCAGACCTAGAGGAGATGAGGATTAGCCCAGAGCTGTTAACCTAAAATTTTAATAATCGGATGGAACAACTCGTCACTACCTCAACCAATGGTCCTCAATACATGGCTTCCGAGACTGAAACAAAAAATTCAAGGCTGGGGGAATTATTGTCCATGTTCATAGCAGATGAGGAGAAGATGAGTAATCAAGCGAGGTCAATTCAAAATCTTGCGGATCAAATAGAGAAAATGACCGAAGCTGTAAGTAACCTTCCTCCAAACACTTGGCTTTATGACATGGATGACGAAATTGACGGAGAACCCGAACCAAATCTACGATTGGATGAGCCACAAAATATCAAAAGTGTGGAGACAATTGGGGATAATGAAATAGAGGTCAACGAAGATCTAAATGCGTCTCCACCAATGATCAAAGAGTCAGTCAGATTCTCAAAATCATGCCCACTTGGTAGTCATGTCATCGGCGAAGCTCTTGATGACATAAGAGCGAGTACAATTTTGAATCCATGGTGGGAAGAGAAAGAGAAGATAGACAAAAAGCCCATTGTGTGTGACAAGCTTCCATGCCCCAAAGTGATCACATGCACAATGGAGAAAACACCTAGCTGTGGGACGTTCTTGATTGAGATCATACCAAATCAGAGCATGCTAGGTGACTTTGATGCATTAGCCATCACAAATGGGAACCTACCAAAAGTTATATTATTTCCGATGGATGGAGGGTTCCTCAATCATTGAAGAGGAATTGGATAGCGTTGACCAGACAAATTCAGGCTGAAAGACTGAAATTCAAGTGCTAACTGGGAGGTAACCCAGGAATTTTTATATTTATATGCTTTACTAGTTTATTTAGTAGATAGGAATTAATTTGCTTATTAAGTTCTCTTACCAATCCAAAGTGTTAGTCTAATCCATGTTGTCTCTCTTCATTGCAGGTATTGGAGGTTCAATGGACAGGAAAAAGATTATGCAAAGGTTATGCAAGTGAAATTTAAGTATGGTGCCCAATTTGTTCCATGTGCCTAACCTATTCTCTAAACTTAGCGGACAAGGAGGAGGATTGCTATATTTTCAGGGAAGTCCTCTACTTTACTTTTTTCTATTTCAGCCATTGAGGACAATGCCTAGTTTAAGCTTGGGGGCATTTTAGTGTCGTATTGCATATAGTTAGTTATTTACATTGTAGTTTGTTATGTTTACGGGTTATTTACATTTAGTTTTTGCATTCAGTTTTTTGTTTAAAAAAAATTATTAAAAAAAATTGAAAAATTTTAAAAATAGTAGTTAGTTTATTATGTTTATATAGCATTTAGTACATCTTGCATGAGTCCGGCTGTGAGACCCCAGATTTTATGAATAAAGATTTAAATTTCTCGAAATATTTTTTTTAATATTATGGTATGGATTTGATATAATGTTATAGTTGTGGGTAGTATTTATAAATTCTACAAAGTATGCAAGATGTTATAAAATATTCGTTTGGTCGGGGAATATTCTTTTTGTCGGAGAATATTCGTACGAAGGCATAATCATTAGTGGACCCCACAACAGAAGTACTGTCGTCGTAGTTAGAAAACGACAAAAATATTTTATGAAAATAATGGCGGAGGTTTTACCGTTAATACTGTTGAACTACCCGGTAGTAAAAGTACAGTAATACGTGTGGTTGCATAGTAGCACACGTTATTGATTATTGATGCTTACGTGAGAAGTCACTCAGTTATTCTCAATTATTACTATAGTAATTGCTGCATCATATCTCTCATATTATTGATTCAATTATTGTCACAGTATCATCTGCACAATATGTTATATTATTAAATCAATAATTGAGACAACAAAGTTATTCATGTTATTAAATTGCAATATTTAAAATGTCTAGAAGTTCTGTCGAGGAGATGTTTAGTCACCTAATTGTGCGCCAATAGGGAGAAATCCTTATTGGAAAGCCCCGTCTTTCCTGGGAACGACCTGGTTGATAAATATTGTGAGTTATAATATTAATGATGAATGTTATTAAAATTGAAGTTATGCTCAGAGTTGAATTTGGAGACGCGGACGTGATATTTGAGTCCGGAACAATGAAATTAGTAAAAATAGACTATAAACACAAAATTTTCTAGTTTTTACTATTTGGTCAAAAAGTCAACAGTTGACTTTTTCGGGAAAAGTCAAACTTCAAAATTTCAAAATTATATTTTTGATAAAAATAGTTTTATTGTGTTAGAATTATTTGTGTTAGTGAAAATCGACATTTATTTCAATAAAAATTGATGTCTGGAGGTTATATTGACCAATCGGGTATTTAACCGGATAAATGAGCAATTGATTGCTATTAATTCACATGATTATAACTATTTGTTCACATGTGTGTACTATTTTCACATTCTTGTTACTATTAGGGGAGTTGGTGCAAGATTGATAATACTTGCATGACTAAGTTAAAAATGGAGGTATAGATGGAGGTACTATACTGTAATTCGTATTTTCACATGTATAGAACTATTGATTCACATGATTTACTATTGAATCACATTATTTACTATTAGGGGAGGTGGTGAAAGTTTGATAATACTTGCATGACTAAATTACAAATAAAAGAAAAGATGAAGGTATTATACTGTAATATTCTGAGCCCCAAAACGTGCAATTATCGAAACTATGTTTTTCTATAAATAGAAGCTCATTCTTCCTTCATTTCTCACCAATTCACTAAAGCTTTAGAGCCATTATTATAGAGAGAAATCTATAGAGAGAAAGAAGAAGAGAAGTCTGCTCCCTCACTATTCCAGTATCCAGTCTTCTTTTGAGGTAAGGGATATTATTTGTTGCACCTGTAAGGGGTATTATTTCTTTCTTATTCATGAAGAGAACATCTATTATTCCATCCTTTATTATTACATTGGAATAACTTTTGTTATGCAAAGTCTGACATACATGGTGAAATTCTTCTGTTATTCCATTCTTTATTATTATGTTGGAATAACCTGTTTATGAAAAGTACCGCATACATGGTGAAATTCTTTTATTATTTCGCATTTATTATTCTGCATGTAATATCCGTCTCTACGTGTTTTGTGCCGATCCGTTCCATTATTTATTATTCCGCATTTATTATTCTCCGAGAATATCCTCATCTCGTGTGTTTCTACGGACCGGTTCCCATTATTTATTATTCCGCATTTATTATTACGCCGGAATATCCTTTTGTTTTTCGTTCTGGCCGGACCTGGTTCCATAATTTATTACTCTGTTGGGAATAACCTGTCTGTGCGGTCTCTATCGCATGCATGGTGAATCCTTCTGTTATTCCATTCTCTATTATTCTGTTGGAATAACTTGTCTATGTGGATCTTCCACATGCATAGTGAATGATCCTCCGTATTCATTCTTATTAAATTGTGGAAATGATCTATCTAAGTGGATTACTGCATGGCGGACGAAAATCCATTTGCAGTTTCATATATTCTCTTATACTCAGCTGGTTAAAGATTTGACTTCTATACTCCATGAAATTAGTGGAAAATCCTTGATATTTGCACTTCATCCAGTATCTTTTCATAGAAATATTCTTCTGAGCATTCTTGAATTTTACTCTACAAAGAAGTATCATGTTGACAATTTGGATGTTATTGGTTCCTAGTTAAATTAATTTGTGAACTTGTTTTATTGAATTATTATGTCATTATCATGATAAGTTATATTGGTTATTATGTGAAAATATGAGAGTTTCTTAGAAATCACAAAGGGTTGAAAATCAGATTTTGGTAAAAACGGAACACGAAATTCAATTGACCATATCTCCTGTTATATTTTGAATTTTTGAGTGTGGTCAAGTCCTAGAGTTAGATCTATGAGTTTTGTATCTTATCCAGGTGGAATCACTGGAAAAGGTATTGTAGATTTTCATGTGGACTGATTTTAGCAAAGGAGGCAAAAGCTGCCAATTTCGAAAAAGCTACTGCCCATGTTTTTAAAAGGGCTATTCCGGCCACTTAATTTGTGAGTAAAATTTTGTCCTTTAGGGACATGAAATTATATGGTATAAAGTACCTCCTGTCCAAAAATGAGCTCATTCTGACTTAAAATGAGCAAGTTATGACCGTTTTAATATTTATGTTTTTTTCCGAATTGTAAATGCTATAACCCAGTTCTATAACTCCAGATGACCATGAAATTTAAACTGGAAGCTCACGTTAACATGTGTAAGATTCTGCCAAGATTTGGGAATATCTGGAGTTAACCTTGAGGTAGCTAATTTCTTAAGGAATTAATTAGAAATTGATTTTTGAAAAATAGTAAATGAATTTTAAAAATTCCGAGAAAAATATATGTTCTTTATGGGACTATATTATACTAAATTCTAGAAAAGAAATATTTTTGGGACTGATTTGGTATTTTTCATGAAAATGATTTAGTTACAAACATATGAGTTAAATATGTTATGTGAAGTAACAAAGTTGGAAAATAGGATTTTATGGCTTGGAAATCCTATATAAGGTATATGTAGATTGTTGATAAGGGATTTTGATCATTGGTGATGAAATCTTATGAGTACGGCATTTTGAATGATTAAATGCATTATTTGATAAAGTGTAAACAATTGAAATAAATTGTTTATAAGTTTAAGAGGTGATTAAAATATTGTTATAATATTAACAATATTAGATTATGAGTTATTTACGTGATGGATAATATTTTGACAAAATTAAAGTCTTTAATATTTATCCTTGTTTTAGTTTGATTAATGCTTATATCATTGTCGTCATCCTCATGCTTATATGGTGATGAAAGTTATCTTTGGCTTACGTGCGAAGATGAACTGTTGTTTATTAAATTATATATCGTTGGCTTACGTGCGAAGATGGACTGTTATTTATTAAATTATATATCTTTGGCTTACGTGCAAAGATGAATTGTTGATTATTGGTTTTATTGTTGTATATCTTTGGCTTACGTGCAGAGATGGAATTGGTATGATTATGACCAGGGATTATTCGGTATAGTCATGACCATTGATGATTTAATGAATATCCTTGGCCCGTAATGCAGGGATGATTCGATGATGCGGTTTATTTATTAAGCTGAGTCTCAGCGATAAAATTTGATGAAAACATTTTAAATCATAGAAGATAGTAGAATTTATTCTCTACTTGACTCTTCTAATGGATTGCTTGTTCCGCTGCAATTAAACTTGATGTCTATTGTATTTTATCAGTTTAACATTGTTGAAGACTAATGATAATTTATTCTGCATTATCTTAGTCATAATATTTCTTACTGGGCTAGTTGAGCTCACCATTTCCTTCAATGTTCTCTTCAGGATATGAGAATATAGCTGGGACGAGTCGGGGAACGGAGTGACGGTTCAAATGATATCATTAGTAGTCCTCACTATTCTAATAAATAGTGTGACAATAAATGTAATGAGGACTCCATTGGGTATGGATATTGTCTAGATGACAATATTTGTATTAAAACTCACAGCATATGTTTTGTCGTATTTTACACGACAGCTGTATAATTAAGTTTTTATTTGTATTTTGCACCATGTATTTGGCGACTCAAGATGGGTGATGAAAACCTATTTTGGGGGCGTCACACCAGCTGTTTGATATTTATAGTTTGTTTTGGCCAATGATGAGATTGGAATTGGGTAGACAAGTATAGTACTGACTATTAGAGCTTTGATGTGATTTCTTGTAATGAATTGAGTTTTTTTCTGTTTGAAACTGGTGTAATAAGGATAACACAGTAAAAATAACTTGTTGATTTATTGAGTTTAAATTGATACATAATGGAACTCTAAAGGATAATGCTAATTTGAATGAAAGAATGGCAAGAATAAGTAGTTATGGCTTAGGTTAGACAAGAACCTAAGTTTGGGGAATATTTGGGGTATATAATCTATATAAAAAAAAAGTATGAATAAACACTGTGGCGTGCTTGTCTAGTTTTGTGGCCTTTGTTACTTGAGTAAGTAAGCCCGAAGGTATTGTCTTTACACCTAGCGCCCTAAGGTCTTAATGGTCTGGGAATCGTTGGTCGAAAGCTCGTTAAGATAGCATTGAAAAGCCTAAGGGAATAAGACATTGCATAGCTATGTGTATATAAAAAAAATGAATAAGAGCAAAAAGCCCCCGTAGATGAAAAATGAAGCATAAGTATCCTATGTTGACCCTCGCTATTGGTAATTGTTTGATTTTAGTTGGATCTAGCTTGTTTTTGGATTTCTTAAGTTTACATTGTATGATGCCTTTGAAGAGAGTTGTTATGTGTTAAATTTGATTTTATATCAGTTAACATTGTTGTGGAGCACACACGCACTATATTAGTGATAACAGCCTAAGATTTGATGATTGATTGGGAAATTAATGATTTATTTTGATATGATGTATTATCATGTTTACTTGATTTCTCTAAGGCCGGTTGAATAGACATGTTTTTGACATTACTGTTGGATTCGTAAGCATGTAGATTAGTTTCATTGCATAGCATTGTTGTTTTGTGTTTTTGCTTGAGGACAAGCAAAGGTTTAAGTTTGGGGGTATTTGATAAGTAGTTTATATACCTACTTATCTGGTATCTGTTACTTGAATTAGTTGCTTAAACTTATGTTTCTTAGTTACTTTTCATGCATTTTGTGTTCATTTTGTAGATTATACGTTTGGGAGCTGTGTGAGCAACTATTGGTATGAAATCGCAAAGAAAAGCAATCCGAACATCAATTGGGCATTCATGTTTATTTCATGTTCTTGGCTTGGAACTTGGATTATATTGTAGAGCTTCTTCTTAGCTTTCCAGAACATCTTGAATCATTCCAATCGGAGTTCGGATGCAAGAGTTATGATCTTTGTACCAACAGACGTTGAACTTCACTGTTTTGGGTGGCCATTTACGTAGCAGTCACTTCCAGCCCAATTTTGACCTTCATCCATCCGTTATTTCTCAATTCTCAAAAAATAAAAGTTATAGAGCTCGTCCATAGCTTCGATTTGATAGGTGGCAGGCTCGTAACTCCTCCTGGATCAAAAGTTATGGTTATTTTACCAGAGGACACTATAGAAAAAAAAAGGATGCTAGCCAGTATGGCTTTTTCTATACAAAACCCGTCACGAGCGGCGGTACAAGTTACAAAAGCGATGGGTATGTATGCCGGTAGTAAGCCCTTTAAGCCTTATACCCTCCGTACGAAGTGGGTACGCGCATAAAAGTCATTTTTTGTCCGAATTTGAGTGTGAGAAGGATTGGTTCGATCCGATTTACTCAAGGACTTCCAAGAGGACTTAAAGACATATAAAGAGACATATAAAAAGAGGAGAATCACAAGGATTAGGGGAGACAGAGAGGATTCCATTATATTTGATTAGAGTAGAATAAGAGAAAACACTAATTCTTATGAGATTTGGATATTGAAGCACTTGGAAGCCATTGGAGATCCAGATCAAGATCGAGACGGAGGACAAATTTGCCGACAACAGATTCACTTCTTTTCCTTAATCTTATTCTTATCTTTTAATGTGTATTCAAGTGTGGATTCCTAGTTTTAATTCAATGAACTAATTCTTTGTTTGAGATTACAATGGATCTTATTGTGTAGTTTATTTTAATATGATTCGCTATCAATTATTATGTTCTATTGTGAGGATTGTCTATTATGATTTGGACTTAATTGTTTAATTGATTAGCCATCAATTACTATGATAATCTATATGAACTCGAGAGATGAAGTTTAGATTTAGATCTGATCATAATAGCATGTGTTTGTGATTTCTGCATAGATAGAATTCATGATTCGTGTTTAGGATTGAGATATGTCTTTACGGCATATGTAATCTTATAGAGAACTTGTGCTTTAAATTCTTTTTAATTGTAATTCACATAGAGATATAGTGGATTAGTTAATTAGGGTGTCTTGCTTAATTCTATCATTTGTGGATTTAAGTGAGTATAGGTATTATGCATCGAGAGGTGGTTTTATCTTCTTTAGTGTTCTTGATTAACAATTCAGAATAGAGAATAATTGATGAGAAGTATGTTAACTTAGATGAAGCAATAAGTGAAGTTGTGATTTTAAATCTCTATAATCTTAATTTAACTAGTGGAATTTAATAGTAGTTGAATTATATAATTTGAAATTCATTCGTTTAAATACGATTGAGTTGGTTACGGGTTAGTACTTGGTGATTTTTATTAAACAATTCCTCGTGGGAACAATACTCTACTTTCACTTTATTACTTATTGACCACGTATACTTGCGTGTTGTGCGTAACTATATTTTACCCAACACCAGCCATGACTCACCATGGGGGGCCTATATGGGTTGCCCCATGGATTTTTCTTGCTTGGTGACCCATCGGTTTGATCCATGGGTTCGGTTCTTGGTTTGGGCTTAGGTTTAATTAACGTTGGGCCTAACATTGGGCTTGCATTACTTATGTAACGACCGAGAAATTCGGATTTTATTGTAAAATAATTTTATTGAATTAAATAATAAATAAAATTATATTCTATGTGTTATCAAGATGGTTGTCATTGTATAACCTAATAATGTTGGAATGTCGTAGTATTTTAGCTACGTGAAGGAATTAAAGTGTTTGAATTTCCAAGACGAAAATAAAAGTTTTTCGAAAAATTTTTTGAAAAATACTATTCATCGGTATTTGCTCGGGAATTATTTATAAATTTCCGAGATATACGTAATGATAGAATGTCAAGGTAATATGGATTATGTAATAATAATCTAAGTATGGAAACTGCAATATTTCGCTTGCGGAGTTAAATTGAGAACGTTAAGGAAAGGGAAGTATTAATGAGTTAAGTAATAATCGTGTGATACGTGAGTATTATTCGAGGTAATGAATACGAGTATAATATGAAATATTATGCGAGTTTGTATGAATGGTGGAATATCGTATATAATGAATTTCTATACGAGTTAGAATACGAGAATGATACATAGACAATATGTTTTATGTATTAAGCAATAGTATTGGACTTGTAGGATTTGTTAGGAATTTGTACAAGCCCAAGTGAATAAATGGTAAGGCCCAAATTTTAATTAATGAACAAGTTAGTGTCTATTAATGCAAGCCCAAAAGCTAAGTTAATCTAAGCCCAAGCTAGGATTTAATGAGTTGTAGTGACCCATGGGGCAAACCATGTTAATATGGTTGATCTTGGTAATCAAGTATAATGTGTGATGACCAAGTATTAGGTGTAATGACCAAGCAAGAGATAAGAGTTGTGTTAACCAAGTAATGAATAGTAAGGAGGTGACTTAAGGAGGTGGGTTAGCCTAATGACTAAACTACCCTAACCTTGTAAATTCTATAAATAGAAGGAGATTGCTAGCCATTTGTTACTTGTTCAAATAATCTAGTAACTTACAAAGTGCTTAAGTGTTAGAGAAAATAAGCAAGAATAAGCTACTTCCATTTGTAAGAAGAAGAAGAAGACTATTTCACAAAGAACTTCAAGGGTAAGACTTCTTGTCCATTAATCTTCTATCTCTACCATGATAGGTTGATAAGAAAAGTATGGATTAAGGAACATAGATGTTAAGAAGTAAGAAGAGTGATTAATCAATGGACTTAAGCCGCATAAGTCGGAAATAAGTCATTTAAACTTGCATAAGTTATAAACTTATGAAGAAGCTATATGAACTTGTTATAAGTTTACCTTAAGAAATTTATATGAAAACAAAGAACTTGTATGAACTTGTATCTTAAATATATGAATGAAATTATATGATGAGAACATATAAGGATGATGATTAAAAGACTTTAATTATCATAAGTCATTGATGTTCCATTGATGTTCTCAACATTCTCGGATGCCATTTTCAAATACTGCCATAAAACAAGGGTTAATTAACATATCACATATTATCCCAATACTCTGACCAACCAATTAAATAACAAATAAACTTAGGTAGGTCATACTAGCGAAGGAATTCCCCGTCTCTCCCCTCCTAGTTCTTATCTCACATCTTAGCCAGGGATCATATCCCTAAGCTTTGATACCAACTGTGACGCCCCCAAAATAGGTATACATCATCCATCTTAAGTCTCCAAATACATGGTACAAAATACAAATACAATCTTAAATATACAACAAGAGCTGTGAGTTTTAATACAAATATTGTCTTCTAGACAATATCCACTCTCAGAATAAGTCCTCATTACAATTATTATCACACTATTTCATAGAATAGTGAGGACTACTAATGCTATCATCTGGACTATCACTCTGTCCCCCGACTAGTCCCTGCTACGTTCTCATTTCCTGAAGAGAACAATGAAAGAAAGGGTGAGCTCAACTATCCCAGTAAGAAATATTATGACTAAGATAATGCAGGATAAATTATCATTAGCCTTCAACAATGTTAAACTGATAAAATACAATAGACAACAAGTTTAATCTGCAGTGAATAAGCAATCCATTAAAAGAGTCAAGTAGAGAATAAAATCTACTATCTTTTATGATTTAAAAGTTTTTCATCACTTTTATCGGCGAGACTCGACAATAAATAATCCACATCATCCCCGCACTCGCCAAGGATATTCATTAGGGTCATGACCACAAATTATCCATGCACTACGGGCCAAGGATATTCGTGTATTCATCAATGGTCATGATCATGCCAACAACTGTCCATCAATGCACTACAGGCCAATGAGGATTTTTATTACATCATTTGTAACATTACGGTCATGATTATACTGAATAATTCCTGGTCATAATCATACCAAGTCCATCTATGCACTACAGGCCACAGATGACTTTCAAAATATAAACATGAGGAAGATGACAATGATATAAGAATTCAATAAAACAAGTTCAAGAATTAATTTATCCAGGAACTAATAACATCCAAATTGTCAACATGATACTTCTTTGTAAAGTAAAATTCAAGAATGCTCAGAAGAATATTTCTATGAAAAGATACTGGATGAAGCGCAAATATCAAGGATATTACAAAAATTTCATGGAGTATAGAAATCAAAACTTTAACCAACTGAGTATAATAAAGAATGGAATAACAACAGAAATCACCATGTATGCGGTGCATTGCCAGGCGAGGTTATTCAAACGAGAATAATAAGTAATCGGAACCAAAGTCGGTGAAATTCACAATCGAGCGGATGTTCCAACAGTAATAATAAAGAATGGAATAACAATGAAATCACCATGCATGTGGTACTTCACATAGAACGAGTTTATTCCAATGAATAATAAATACTGAATAATAAATAATGGAACCAGTCGGGTGAAATTCACACAAGCGCAGGATATTCCGGCGAGAATATTAAATGCGAATAATAAATAATGGAACCGAATTCGGTGAAATTAAGACAAGCGAGGATATTCCGGCGTAATAATAAAGAACGGAATAATAGAAGAATTTCACCACGTGTCACGGTGCCAGATAAACAAAGTTATTCCAACATAATAATATAGAATGGAATAACGGAGGATTTCACCAAGTATAGGGTATGCTTTGGCGTAAAGGTTATGTATAGGGTATGCAGGTGTATACTGAGTTATTCCAATAGAATAATAAAGAATGGAATAATGAAGTTCTCTTCATGAATAAGAAAGAATAACACCCCTTACCGTAAAAGACCTTTGGATATCAAGTAGTGAAGCAGCAGAATACTCTTCTTCTTTCTCTCTATAATTTCTCTCTCTAGAGTTTCAGTGAATTCGTAAGAAATAATGAAGGAATGAGCTTCTATTTATAGAAGAATGGATTGAATAGTAACTAATTCCTGAACGGTCCAGATTGATTTACTTTTAAGCAGACGGTCCAGTTGATTTACTATTAAAACTTAAAGCAACGGTCCATCTTGATTTACTATTAAAACTTTAAACCAAATGATCCATATTAATTCACTATTATAACTTTCCACCAGCGGTCCATATTGATTCACTAATATAACTTCAACCAACGGTCTGAAAAATTAGCACATCTCCTCATGGAATAATATTGTACCCAAATACCCGAATGCACAATACTAGAGTGAATAGTAATCGGGTGAATAGTAACTCATGAATAGTAACTCGTGAATAGTAACTCATGAATAGTAACTCGTGAATAGGAACTCGTGAATAGTAACTCATGAATAGTAACTCGTGAATAGTACTCCGACATGAAAAGTTCCCCGAATACCCGATTGAACAATATAACCTCCAGACATCAATTATCATCAGAATAGATGTCGATTTCTACTAACACAAATAATCCCAACACAATGAAACTTTCAAATTCATCTTTAATCAACACGAACTTATTCATCATTAATATTATAACTCACAATATTTAGCAACCAGGTTGTTCCCAGGAAAGAGGGGGCTTTCCAATAAGGATTTCTCCCTATTGGCGCGCAATTAGGTGACCAAACCTCTCCTTGACAGAACTTCTAGACATTGTAAATATTGAAATTTAATAATATGAACAACTTTTTCATCTCAATTATTGATTTAATAATATAACATATAATGTAGATGATACTGTGATAATAATTGAATTAATAATATGAGAGATATGATGCAGCAATTACTGTAGCAATAATTGAGTATAACTGAGTGACTTCTCAAGTAAGCATCAATAATCAATACCGTGTGCTACTATGCAACCATAGCGCCATTATCGTACTTTTTTACTACCGAGTAGTTCAATAGTATTAACGGTAAAACTTCCGCTGTTATTTTCATAAAAATATTTTTGTAGTTTTCTCAATCCGACAATAATTCCGTTGCGGGGTCCACCAATGATTACGCCGTTGTACGAATATTCCCGACAAAAGAATATTCCCCGACCAATCGAATATTTTATAACAACTTGCATTCTTAGAAAAATTTATAAATATTACCCACAACTATAACATTATATCAAATTCATTCTATAATATTCAAAAATGATATTTATAGAAAAATCATCTTTATAAAAAAAATTGGGGTCTTACATGAATCATAAAACTTTCCCTTAAATAGGGTTACAACATTAAGTTCAAAAACATCCCAGGTTATCTAACCTTTAAACATCATTCAAAAGAGGAATTAAATTATTACATAACATCATTAAAATAAAGTTTAAGATCATCATAATAAATAAAAGTACAAATCAGCATCACTTGTACAATTTTCCATTTACTTTGCTAGTTGAAGGTTCATCTACCTTCTCTACCTTAGCTGCAATGCGTTTATAAATATGCAAGAGTGAGCAAAACAATTGCTCACTGGATATAACAATGAATCAACAAGAGAATAATACTAATAATAACTGTCAACAAATAGGCTCATCAAAACTGGATAGTACTCTAACAATGATAATCAAGAACTGGAATCCAAAATATGGAATATACATAACTGAGAGTCATAAGACCATGAACCATGTCCACAGTTGCGAGTAATCTTTCAACTCCAACTTTAACAGTCATACTACTATAAGGACTCCTCATAGTTAGGGGGATCAGCCCTTCGTACAATGTATTGTGCACAAACATTTTAATGCTACACGTAAGTTAACCTCTAATAATAATAATAGGGTTGTTCATCTCAGTATTTAGAGTACAAGTCCGCACCAAAGAAAGTTTGGTTTGGATAAGCTATCAAGGGTAATTTGAAGTTCGACGAAACATCAACTAGAGGACTAGTTGAATTAATAGTGTTTGAGAATCATAACAGGGGTTTAATACCAACATGACATAGAACAATTGAGAATCATAAATGAACTGGTTATACATATCAAACTCATGCTTGAAATAACAATAGAGCATAAGTATTCAATAAAGTGACTAAAATGGTTAACCTTTGCTTGAACAATAAATAAGCTAAGGTTAGAGTCTTATAACATTGGAAATGAATTTATTGTATGTACAATAAATAATAGCAAGCTAGAACTAAAAACTTGTCCATCGTGATATTAAATTCATGCAAGGATTAAAACATTTCAATAATAGAAACGAGAATTCAAAAAAAACTGCGTTCATTATACAATAATAGAATTCAAGAAACTTGCTTAACTATAAACAATTTAGAATGAATCAACAAAATGAGAATTCAAATAACATTAGAGTTAAAGTTAGCTCGAATGAACTAGGACGATTGATTTATTCAATCAACAGTTGAAATAGAAAGCTTGCTCAATCAAAGAATAGAGATTCATAATGTAATAATGGAACTAGCTCAACAAAAATAAAGAATTAAGAAACTTTCTCAAGAATTTTTTAAGATTTTGAATTCATAAACCACATAACATGACTATATTTAACCTCGTTGTTACATGATTCTCACATTCCATAACCTTAAGCTAAGCTACAACGAACAACCAAAGTCTGCAAAATAAACAGACTTCGGCGTCTGAAAATGACCACTCACTCGTCTTGTTGATAGAAGTTTTATATGGGAATGTCGTATGCTTGCAAGAACAAATTGCAGCGCTGCGTGACTTGCAGAACCCAATTTTTCAAAACAGAGCCACGACACTTTTCTTAAGCCAACTAACACAAATTTCACCCATCAAACAGTAAAATTAACACATACAAATGATACAACACCATTACAACATGTTTCCTCACTTATATATCAATATAGAACAACTTAACAACAATTACACTACTGTAATTTCTCAAATTTTATGTTTTTTATATAAAACTCCATTTTTTGATATTCATCCCAAAAATCATCACTATGAATTCATTATTTTGCCAAATCACTCCATTCCAATTACGTTATGTCCGTATATCAACAAACTAGCATAACCAAAACTCAATTAACAATTTCTCATACGAATTGGCCACTAAAATTGATATTTTTCATGAACATATGGAAAAATACATATACTGTAAAACAAATGTCTACTGATATTCGAAATTAACATGCAAGTTTGGTTTAACATAAACATTAGCATCACCAACATGTTTAATCACAATTAACAGTTATACATAACCACAATTCCACAAACTGAATACACAGACTTAGAAGGTTTATCGTAAAAACCCATATACACATAATAAGAGTATAGAACATACCTTTTTCTGCTTAACAGAAATCCTTGCTATACACTGGAATTGTTCTTCTCTTCACAAGCTCTCTCTCAAATTCTCTCAAGTTTCTCTCAACTCTCAATTCTCCCTATTGCCTAGCACAACTAGAATGAAACTCTGATAGCTAGTATGCGTAACATAAGAAAACATGGTGATATGGCTTTAATAGCCATCATCTGTTATCAAAATAACGTCTATAACATCAATACATTATATTTATTATTTATTTTATTTATTTTATATGTATTATTTATTTATTTAAATTTAAAAACTAGAAATTCAAAAGTCATAAGGCTTGTTTGGCAAACCATTTAAATTTTAAAGAGTAAAAATACTTAAGCCTTGTTTGACAAAAACTAATTTAAATCCTTTTTAATTTATTTTAATAAACCCTTTAGTTTATAAACTATAATCACATATTATTTATTTGAATTTTCATATCCAACACTAACCCATTACATTAATCACACACTATATTTTAATTAACTATAGCCTTTTAGCAAATATCACCAAATTATAAATTTCATTATAACTTTATTTAATAATTTAATATATCACCAAAATTATTAAATCAACACAACAACATAACACTTCATGTAATAATACAAACCTCTAAATTATACATTAATTTAATTTAGAAAATTCTCTAATACATTTAGATTCATCAACCATCACATCAATAAAATATTTATTTAACAATAAACACCTCAAATAATATTTATATAATTTAATAAATATTTAAATTAAACTTTTTAATTTCGGATCATTACGTCCTTCCCTCCTTACAAGGATTCTGTCCCCAGAATCACAATTCAAATAATCAAATCGTCACATTCTTCCCTACTTACAAAGATTCTGTCCCCAGAATCGAAGACACGGATTAAACAAATAACTCAGGGTAATTCATCATCATATCAGCTTCGATTTCCCACGTAGCCTCTTCGACATTGTGGTTCCTCCATGTCACCTTCACAGAAGGTATCACTTTATTCCTGAGCACTTGTTCCTTCATGTCGACTATCTGGATAAGAATTTCTTCGTAAGACAAATCTTTACTGAACTGCAATGGTTCATATTCGATCACATGCTTGTAATCGGGTTTATACGGTCCCAACACTGACACATGAAAAACATTATGCACATGCTCTAATTCTGGAGGTAAAGCTACTTCGTAGGCCACCTCTCCCACTCTTCGCAATATTTCGAAAGGTCCAATAAACCTCGGACTGAGCTTGCCTTTCTTGCCGAAATGAATCTTCCCCTTCTAAGGAGAAACTTTCAGAAACACGAAACTTCCTACTTCAAATTCACGATTTTGCCTGTGTTGATCAGCGTACTTTTTCTGTCGATCTTGAGCAGCTACCAGTCTTGCTCTGATGAGCTTGACAACTTCAGCGGTCTGTTGAACCAATTCTAGGCCTAACAGTTGTCGTTCTCCAACTTCATCCCAGCATAGTGGAGTTCTGCACTTCCTTCCGTATAATGCCTAGTATGGAGGCATACCAATGCTTGCGTGGTAACTGTTGTTGTATGCAAATTCCACCAACGGTAGATGATCATCCCAATTTCCTTTGAAATCCATGATGCACGCTCTGAGCATATCTTCAAGCGTCTGGATCGTTCTTTCTCTTTGCCCATCGATTTGTGAATGTTACATTGTGCTCATCTTCAATCGCGTTCCCATGCATTCTTGAACTCCATGTCTGGAGATGATCTCCTTAACGTATAGTTTTGCTAGCTGATCAAGATTAAATCTAATCTTTATTGGCAAAAAGTGTGCAAATTTAGTCAATCTGTCCACTATCACTCATATTGCGTTGTATCCTTTCTGGGTCGTTGGAAGACCTACCACAAAATCCATTGTGATATGCCCCCATTTCCATTCTGGTATCTCCAACGGTTGAAGTAATCCGTTTGGTCGTTGATGTTCGGCCTTCACTTTTTGACATGTCAAACACTTTGCAATGCATTCTGCAACATCTCTTTTCATGTTCGGCCACCAAAAATGTCGTCGGAAATCTTGATACATTTTCGTACTTCCCAGATGAACAGAATATCTTGAGCTATGTGCTTCCGTCAAGATTTCTTCTTTAATATCCTGAATTGCTGGAACCCAAATTCGTCCCTCGAATCTTAGCATTCCCGCAGTATCGACCCGGTACTTCGCTTCTTTACCCTCGACTATACTTTGCTTTATTTTCTTGCATTCTTCATCCTATAGCTGAGCGGTCTTCACTTTGTCCATCAAAGTTGGACTAGCTTCCATTTGAAACAATTTTTCTTCGGGTTCTTCTGGAAATTTGATTTCCAGCTCTAGTTTTGCCATTGCTGCAATGAGCTCCTCCTTATCAGTTAACATCATCAACTTTTCTCTGCCCTTCCTATTCAATGCATCTGCAACCACATTAGCTTTACCCGGTTGATAAAAGATCCCGCAATCATAATCCTTTATTAATTCCATCCATCTCCTTTGCCGCATGTTCAGGTCCTTCTGTGTGAAAATATACTTTAGACTTTTATGGTCTATGTAAATCTCATATTTCTCTCCGTAGAGATAGTGTCTTCATATCTTCAATGCGAACACAACCGCCGCCAACTCTAAATCATTAGTCGGATACCCTTTCTCGTAGTCTTTCAGTTTCCTTGATGCATACGCAATAACCTTGTCCTTTTGCATAAGGACACAACCCAATCCTTTGTGTGACGCATCACTATACACTACGAAATTTCCTGTATTATCTGGTAACGACAACACAGGTGCCACACTTACCTTCTTCTTCAATTCTTGAAAACTTTCCTCACACATTTCCGTCCAAACAAATTTTACAGATTTTCTTGTCAAATTTGTCAACGGAATGGCAATCTTGGAAAAATCCTGGATAAACCGTCTATAATAGCCTGCCAACCCCAAGAAACTTCTCACTTCTGATGGAGTTCTTAGTTGTTCCCAATTTATCATAGCTTCAACTTTTGATGGATCTACGGAAATACCATCCTTATCAATTACATGCCCAAGAAATTGTACACGTTCCAGCCAAAATTCACATTTAGAGAATTTTGCGTACAACTTTTCTTTTCTTAACATCTCCAACGTTGGACGTAAGTGTTCCACGTGTTCCTCTTGAGTTTTGGAGTACACCAAAATATCATCGATAAATACCACCACAAATTTGTCCAAAAATGGTTTAAGCACCATGTTCATCAAATCCATGAACGCTGCAGGGGCGTTTGTCAAACCAAATGACATCACTAAAAATTCATAATGTCCATACCTAGTTCGGAATGTCGTCTTCGGTACATCCTCCTTCCTTACCTTCAATTGATGATACCCACTTCTCAAATTTATTTTTGAGAAATATCTAGCACCCTTCAACTGATCAAATAATTCATCTATTCTTGGCAATGGATACTTGTTCTTAATAGTGACTTTGTTCAATTCCCTATAGTCAATGCAAAGACGCATCGACCCATCCTTCTTCTTCATGAACAACACCGGTGCTCCCCACGGTGACACACTCGGTTGAATATACTTCTTGTCTAACAGTTATTGCAGTTGTACCATTAGTTCTTTCATTTCTACCGGAGTCATTCTGTACGGGGCCTTCGATATCAGAGCGGTTCCTGGCGCTAAGTTGATCACGAACTCGATTTCACGGTCAGGTGGAAGTCCTGGAAAATCCTCCAGAAACTCGTCCACAAACTCCCTAACTACTGGTATTTCCTCCAATTTCATACCCTTCTCCTTTTGAGTATCGACTATGTAAGCTAAATACCCTACACAGCTATGACTCAATAACTTTTTGGCCTGCATCATCGTCAGACATTTCATTTGTCTAGGCAATTTGCTACCCTGAAAAACTACCTTTGATGGAGTCATAAGGTTTACACACTTCTTTTGGCAGTCAATTATCGCTCCATAATTAAACAGCCATTCCATTCCCAAAATAACATCGAACTCTCCGAGCTTTATCGGGACTAAATCTACTTTCATAACATTCCCCTTAATATTCACCTTATAGTTCTTGTATACGAACCTAACAGGAATCACTTCCTCATTCGCAATTTCTATGTTTAAAGGGATTTGCAACTCATCAGAAGGTATTTCTAACCTCTTAGCAAAATCATCAGATATAAACGAATAAGTAGCACCCGAATCAAATAATACATACGCATCTATATCATTGATTGGAATAATACCTGACACGACATCTTTTGATTGCACCGCATCCTAAACCGTCATGTTAAAAGTTCTGGCTGTGGGCTTGTTCGTTGATGTTGGTCCAGCAATAGCCAATGCTCCTCCACTAGCATTTCCTTTGTTCCCATTTGTCTCACTAGATCTCTTCTTAGGGCATTCACGAGCAAAGTGATCCTTGGATCCGCACGTGAAGCTTACATTCTTCTTAGCTTGAATGCAATTTGGGGCGATGTGACCCTCCTGGCCACAATTGAAGCATACTCATTTCCCCAACAAACACACTCCCTTGTGAAACTTTCCGCACGTAGCACATGCTTCGAACTTCTTATTTTGCTGGTTTCTTTGCTGATTCCCAGCTCCCCCATTCACATTCCACTTCCTCTTCAGGTTATTGATGCCATTTCCGTCATTACTACCACCACTCTTAGCTTCACCTTCACCTTTCTTCTTCCTCTGCTCTTGATTATGTTTTGTTACTTCCTCGCCTGCACTTTCAGCGAGAATCACCTTCTCCATCACCGCTACAAATGTCTTCAATTGGAACAGGGAAACCCTACTGTACAACCAGGGTTTCAATCCCTGCTCGAACCTCTTCGCCTTGTGCTCGTCTGTGCTGACTTGATATGGCGCAAACCTCGCCAACTCATTGAACCATGCGGCATACTCAGACACCGACATTGTTCCCTACTTCAATTCCAAAAAGTGAACCTCTATCTGACTCTTCGAACTCTCTGGGAAATAAGTCTCGAAGAACAACTCCTTAAACCTATCCCAGGTCATCACTCCTGGTCCTTCCCGAGTTTTATTGGCCTGCCACCAATAGCTAGCCTCCGCTTTCAACATAAACGATGCAAAAGCAGTCTTCTGATTCTCCTCTACTCTCGCAACATCGAACACCTTCTCTATCTCCATAATCTAGGTCTGTGCCTCAACTGGATTCATGGACCCACAGAATTCAGGTGGTTCGACCGTCTTGAAGTCCTTAAACGTTGTACCTTGATTCTGAGATTGATTCTGCAAAGCACCCGTCAGTAACGTCACTAGCTGCTGAATAGGGTTTCCTTCCACATTGTTGTTGTTGTTTTCCTCAGTGGTTCTCCATCATGGTGGTTAATGTCTTGAAGCCATTTTCTGTTAAAATACACCCATTAGCTTTTATTCAACCTTTTAAGTATTATATACTTAAATTGCACATCATAAAAGTTTATCACACCACACTTATCACTGTGAATAAAACAATAACTTTTATTCATTCATTAAAAAAAACATCAAAACAATAGCATCACTGTTATTTACATTACTTTCCTGAACTATAATAGTTGCAGGATAATATCATCATCATCTATCCCATTGGTTATATCATACCCAGGATTTACATTTCGTTTATTTTCAAAATCACCTATCAATTACAATCTCTACAATGTCCTACTAAGATACTGCGTAGTCTTACGACGCTCTTCCTCCATAATTCGAAACATTGTTCGGCGATCCAATATGTATGATGGTAGCGTCTCGAACTGAATCGGATAACTCATGACTTGAGCTCGATTGACCACGGTGTTGAATACATTGTTCATTTCTTCCATCTTTCTCCTCTTTACTTGGGCATCCCTCTTTGCTATTCCGGCTCGTTAATAAGCTTCACTGTACGCGTCTTCGGCTCTTTCCCTTTTTATAGATTCTTCTTTTAGCTTATTCTCCAGTTCTGCAATCTTCTCCATCATTCGTTCATTCTCTCCTTCTGTGTGGATCAGCTTCTCTTCAACGTTGTTTAGTCGTTCTTCTCAATCCTGGATCTCATCGTCTTTCTGTGCCATCGAGGTCTGTTGTTCAGCTACTATCTCCTACAACTCCTCGACGGTATCTTGAAGTTCCACGTTGCTATCATATACCTCGTCATACATACGGGCAGCTATCAAAGCTCTTCCTCCTCGTCCTCCTCATCCGACTGTGGCAGCTCCACAGGATCCTCCTCGTCTGTCTGTATCTCATCCTCCTCATCAGGTACTCTCTCCTGCTCAACTACTGTGACTGACAAAACTGTTTCTCGTGGCAGTAGTTGTTCCCAAATTACCTGAATATCTCGAGGCTCCTCCTCTCTAGTCTGACTGGATCCTCCTACATTAGCCATCCTGTCAACCAAATTTTAAGTTTTAATTACTAACTATTACTACTCGACACTCACGAGCACATAAGTTGTAATCACACAATCACATAAGTGTTTTATTACTTTCTCTTTCCTAAAACTCGATAAGAGTTCATCATCACTATCTTTTCAAAGGTTACTTCCTAAGGCTTTTTCCCCACCTAAGGTTCATAACCTAAGGCTTTGATACCAACCTGTGACACCGCCAAATCTAGGTACTTCATTCCCACAAGATTTGGTGCTCACTAATCAAGCATTCATACTATCTACCCAAATAAAATAATATTTGAATCATAAAACTTTCCTTTAAATAGGGTTACAACATTAAGTTCAAAAACAACCCAGGTTATCTAACCTTTAAACATCATTCAAAAGCGGAATTAAATTATTACATAACATCATTAAAATAAAGTCTAAGATCATCATAATAAATAAAAGTACAAATCAGCATCACTTGTAAAATTTTCTCTTTCATTTGCTAGTTGAAGGTTCATCTACCTTCTCCACCTTAGCTGCAATGAGTTTATAAATATGCAAGAGTGAGCAAAACAATTGCTCACTAGATATAACAATGAATCAACAAGAGAATAATACTAATAATAATTGCCAATAAATAGGCTCATCAAAACTGGATAGTACTCTAACAATGATAATCAAGAACTGGAATCCAAAATATGGAATATACATAACTGAGAGTCATAAGACCATGAACCATGACCACAGTTGCGAGTAATCTTTCAACTCCAACTTTAACAGTCATACTACTATAAGGACTCCTCATACTTAGGGGGATCAGCCCTTCGTACAATGTATTGTGCACAAACATTTTAACGCTACATGTAAGTTAACCTCTAATAATAATAATAGGGTTGTTCATCTCAGTATTTAGAGTACAAGTCCGCACCAAAGAAAGTTTGGTTTGGATAAGCTATCAAGGGTAATTTGAAGTTCGACGAACATCAACTAGAGGACTAGTTGAATTAATAATGTTTGAGAATCATAACAGGGGTTTAATACCAACATGACATAGAATAATTGAGAATCATAAATGAACTGGTTATACATATCAAACTCATGCTTGAAATAACAATAGAGCATAAGTATTCAATAAAGTGACTAAAATGGTTAACCTTTGCTTGAACAATAAATAAGCTAAGGTTAGAGTCTTATAACATTGAAATGAATTTCTTCAGATGTACAATAAATAATAGCAAGCTAGAACTAAAAACTTGTCCATCATGATATTAAATTCATGCAAGGATTAAAACATTTCAATAATAGAAACGAGAATTCAAAAAAAACTGCGTTCATTATACAATAATAGAATTCAAGAAACTTTCTTAACTATAAACAATTTAGAATGAATCAACAAAATGAGAATTCAAATAACATTAGAGTTAAAGTTAGCTCGAATGAACTAGGACGATTGATTTATTCAATCAACAGTTGAAATAGAAAGCTTGCTCAATCAAAGAATAGAGATTCATAATGTAATAATGGAACTAGCTCAACGAAAATAAAGAATTAAGTAACTTTTTCAATGTAAAAGATAGAGTTTAGAGACTTGCTCAATGTAAATATAGAGTTAGAAAACTTGCCTTCAGCGTAAGCTATAAAGTTAAACTCACGATCACCTACACATAATTTTAGAACCACAACACCTATTAGACATGCTAACATATCATAACATGTTCATTACCATTCACATTTCAGAAACTCTAAGTGTTTTACTTCGCAACACTTGTCTAACTTTCATTATGTATACTAAATTACCACATAACGCACTCTCAATTTACTAATCATTTTTTAAGATTTTGAATTCATAAACCACATAACATGACTCTATTTAACCTCGTTGTTACATGATTCTCACATTCCATAACCTTAAGCTAAGCTACAACGAACAACCAAAGTCTGCAGAATAAACAGACTTCAGTGTTTGAAAATGACCACTTACACGCCATTCCGCTTGAGTTTTATATGGAATGTCGCAAGACCAATGTTACTGGTCACATACCATGCCATGACTTGCAAAACCCAGTTTTTCAAAACAGAGCCACGACACTTTTCTTAAGCCAACTAACACGAATTTCACCCATCAAACAGTAAAATTAACACATACAAATGATACAACACCATTACAACATGTTTCCTCACTTATATATCAATATAGAACAACTTAACAGCAATTACACTATTGTAATTTCTCAAATTTTATGGTTTTTATATAAAACTCTATTTTTTGATATTCATCCCAAAAATCATCACTATGAATTCATTATTTTGCCAAATCACTCCATTCCAATTACGTTATGTCTGTATCTCAACAAACTAGCATAACCAAAACTCAATTAACACTTTCTCATACGAATTGGCCACTAAAATTGATATTTTTCATGAATATATGGAAAAATACATATACTGTAAAACAAATGTCTACTGATATCCGAAATTAACATGCAATTTTGGTTTAACATAAACTTTAGCATCACCAACATGTTTAATCACAATTAACAGTTATACATAACCACAATTCCACAAACTGAATTCACAGACTTAGAAGGTTTATGCCGTAAAAACCCATATACGCATAATAAGAAGATAAAACATACCTTTTTCTGCTTAACAGAAATCCTTGCTATACACTGGAATTGTTCTTCTTTGCACAAGCTCTCTCTCAAATTCTCTCAAGTTTCTCTCAACTCTCAATTCTCCCTATTGCCTAGCACAACTAGAATGAAACTCTGATAGCTAGTATGCGTAACATAAGAAAACACAAACTGATATGGCTTTAATAGCCATCATCTGTTATCAAAATAACGTCTATAACATCAATACATTATATTTATTATTTATTTTATTTATTTTATTTGTATTATTTATTTATTTAAATTCAAAAACTAGAAATTCAAAATTCATAAGGCTTGTTTGGCAAACCATTTAAATTTTAAAGAGTAAAAATACTTAAGCCTTGTTTGACAAAAACTAATTTAAATCCTTTTTAATTTATTTTAATAAACCCTTTAGTTTATAAACTATAATCACATATTATTTATTTGAATTTTCATATCCAACACTAACCCATTACATTAATCACACACTATATTTTAATTAAATATAGCCTTTTAGCAAATATCACCAAATTATAATTTTCATTATAACTTTATTTAATAATTTAATATATCATCTAAATTATTAAATCAACACAACAACATAACACCTCATGTAATAATACAAACCTCTAAATTATACATTAATTTAATTTAGAGAATTCTCTAATACATTTAGATTCATCAACCATCACATCAATAAAATATTTATTTAACAATAAACACCTCAAATAATATTTATATAATTTAATAAATATTTAAATTAAACTTTTTAATTTCGGATCGTTACATCCTTCCCTCCTTACAAGGATTCTGTCCCCAGAATCACAATTCAAACAATCAAATCATCACACTCTTCCCTACTTATAAAGATTTTGTCCCAAGAATCGAAGACACAGATTAAATAAATAACTCAGGATAATTCATCATCATATCATCTTTGAGTTCCCACATAGCCTCTTCGACGTTGTGGTTCCTCCATATCACCTTCACAGAAGGTATCACTTTATTCCTAAGCACTTGTTCCTTCATGTCGACTATCTGGATAGTAATCTCTTCGTAAGACAAATCTTTACTGAACTGCAATGGTTCATATTCGATCATATGCTTGTAATCGGGTTTATACGGTCGCAACACCGACACATGAAAAACATTATGTACATGCTCTAATTCTGGAGATAAAGCTACTTCGTAGGCCACCTCTCCCACTCTTCGCAATATTTTGAAAGGTCCAATAAACCTCGGACAGAGCTTTCCTTTCTTGCCGAAACGAATCTTCCCCTTCCAAGGAGAAACTTTCAGAAACACGAAAATTTCCTACTTCAAATTCACGATTTTGCCTGTGTTGATCAACAGATTTTTTCTCGTCGATCTTGAAAATACTACCAGTCTTGCTCTGATGAGCTTGACAACTTCAGCAGTCTGCTGAACCAATTCTGGGCCTAACAGTTGCCGTTCTCCAACTTCATCCCAGCATAGTGGAGTTCTGCACTTCCTACCGTATAATGCCTCGTATGGCGGCATACCAATGCTTGCGTGGTAACTGTTGTTGTATGCAAATTCCACCAATGGTAGATAATCATCACAATTTCCTTTGAAATCCATGATGCAAGCTCTGAGCATATCTTCAAGCGTCTGGATCGTTCTTTCGCTTTTCCCATCGGTTTGCGGATGATACGTTGTGCTCATCTTCAATTGCGTTCCCATGCATTCTTGTAGTCTCTTCCAGAAATTTGATGTGAACCTCGGATCTCTGTCAGATACAATTGACACTGGAACTCCATGTCTTGAGACGATCTCCTTAACGTATAGTTTTGCCAGCTGATCAAGATTAAATCTAATCTTTATTGGCAAAAAGTGTGCAGATTTTGTCAATCTGTCCACTATCACTCATATTATATGTCAGATCCTTTACGAGTCATTGGAAGACCTACCACAAAATCCATTGTGATATGCTCCCATTTCCATTCCTAGATCTCCAACGGTTGAAGTAATCCGCTTGGTCGTTGATGCTCGGCCTTCACTTTTTGACATGTCAAACACTTTGCAATGCATTCTGCAACATCTCTTTTCATGTTCGGCCACCAAAAATGCCATCGCAAATCTTGATACATTTTCGTACTTCCCGGATGAACTTAATATCTTGAGCTATGTGCTTCCGTCAAGATTTCTTCTTTAATATCCTGAATTGTTGGAACCCAAATTCGTCCCTCGAATCTTAGCATTCCCGCAGTATCGACCTGGTACTTCGTTTCTTTACCCTCGACTATACTTTGCTTTGTTTTCTTGCATTCTTCATCCTGTAGCTGAGCGGTCTTCACTTTGTCCACAAAAGTTGGACTAGCTTCCATTTAACACAATTTTTCTTCAGATTCTTCTGGAAATTTGATTTCAAGCTCTAGTTTTGCCATTGCTGAAATGAGATCCTCCTTATCAGTTAACATCATCAACTTTTTTCTGCCCTTACTACTCAATGCGTCTACAACCACATTAGCTTTACCCGGATGATAAAAGATCTCGCAATCATAATCCTTTATTAATTCCATCCATCTCCTTTGCCGCATGTTCAGGTGTGACACCCCCAAATTCAGGTACTTCATTCCCACAAGATCTGGTGTTCACTTAATCAAACATTCATTTCTAACTACCCAATCACAATAAAACTGGATAAATAAAACCTTTCCCATTAAAGGGTTACATAATAAAATCTCCCAGGTTATCTAACCTTTAAATACAATCATTCAAATGAGGAAATTAAATAAACTTCATTAAAACCAAGGCTAAGATCATCATAATAAAAGTCTAAAGTAAAAATTATAAGTCTTCATCACTTGCACATTTTTCCCTTTCCTTTGCTAGACCAAGGTTCATCTACCTTCTCTTCTTTAGCTGCAATGAGTTTATAAATATGCAAGAGTGAGCAAAACAATTGCTCACTGGATATAATATAGAATCAACAGGAGTATATCATAAATAACTGCCAAAATAGGCTCATCAACAATGAATAGTACTCTATCAACAATAATCAGAAACTGAAATCCCAAGATATGGAAAAATGTACATCACTGAGGGTCGTAAGACCACAAACTACGTCCACAGTTGCAAGTAATCTTTCAACTCCAACTTTAACAGTCATAAGACTATAAGGACCTCGTACTTAGGGGGATCAACCCTTCGTACAATGTATTGTGCACAAACATTTTAACGCTATGTATAAGTTAACCCCTAATCATAACAATAGGGTTGTTCATCTCAGTATTTAGAGAACAAGTCCGCACCAAAGGAAGTTTGATTTGGATAAGCTTTCAAGGTAATTTGGAATTCAGCGAACATCAACTAAGGATTAGTTGAATAAAACCAATAACATTATACTATAGAATAATCGTGATTGAATCAATCATAGTAAACTAAAGTCATGCTTTAGGAATAATCTAAGAGCATACAATTTGAATAATTATAACACCTTGCTTGAACAATACTAAGCCAAGGTTAATTAGAATTGAATACTAAGCATGCATAGCAATTTGATCGATAAAAATGTTCAACATTAGAATATATAAATTTTTCATGCTAAACAATAAGTTAAATACAAGAATAACTTGCTCAAGAATAACTTGCATCATTATATCATAATCGAATTGAAAACAGTAGTTTGATTAATAAGATAATAGATTAAAAAACTTGCTCAAAGAAAATTTAAGCGCTTGCACAATTATAAAAGTAGAGTTAGAGAACTTGCCTTGCTCGTAGGCTAAACCAAATCAATACGAATCACAATATCCTATAAACATATGTCATCATGACATAGTTAGCCATTACCATTTTACAACCATAACTAAGTACGTTCATCATTTAAAAATTGGATTTTTAATCACATAATCAAGTTATAATACAAGTTAATCGTTAATAACATACTTATTCATAGTATAGAAATACTAAAATCAATATTTTACAGTCCTACTATCATCACATAACTTTTCTTAAAATTTCGTGTACAAAAAAAGTACATTTGTCAGACCATTCCTGCTAACTTTCACTACCAAGCGCCACCACAGCTTTATATTGTGGGTCATGCACAAGCTGAGGAGCATGATGTATGCAACGAGAACAAAACTACAAAGCCATGCCATGCGGTATAAACTAAAAGCTATTTGGCAATAGTGGCAGGCTAAACCAAGTTTCGATTGACAACTTCAAAGAATGAGAAAAAAAGCCAATTTTGGCCTACAAGCTCATTTCTAACAAACCAAAGAGCATTTAAATCATACAAAAACTTCATGTAAACAAAATTCAAGAATTCCTAACATGTTTCTATCCATACAACAACATAAACAACAAGTTTAAAACATCCAATTTCACTGTTTTTGATAAAAACTCACTTTTTGATATTTCAATGAAAATCAACATTGTAAATTTTGTTTTTTAACCAAAACCATTAATTTAAAGCATCTTTTTCAATGATTATACATACCCTATCAAATTAAATGGTCAATTTATCCACTAAACAACTAATTAACCCTCAATTTCTACTTTAAGCTAAACAATATATATTCATAAAAACTCTTTGTAAAAACATTTTCTTCACAAATTACATACATATCATCAATTCATTGATTATAACTCATGAAAATAGTTTTAACATCACTAGTACGTCATATAAAGCCACATAACAACAAAAATTCATGCTTACACAAAGATTTTATGGAGAAAATTGGGAGAGAGAAAATACAACTATAGCTTTGAAAAGAAAAACAATAACAGAGTTTAGATGATACCTTGTTTGAAGAAGATGATGGCCAACCCTTATTGATTCTCAAGCTTCTTCTTCTCTCCAATTCCCTAGCCTTTCTTCCTCTCTTCTTTTCTCTCTGTAAACTCTCTTCTCCTCTCTAATCTAATTCTACATCTTAGAGATAACGTATAAGATATAATATAGATTAATTATATAATATAAATACTAACTTAACTGACATCAGTTATTTTTTTATTTGAAAATCAAAAGCCATAAGGCTTGTTTGGCTAACCACTAAAAACAATAATCAATTAATACTTATGCCTTGTTTGGTAAAACACAATTAGATTAAAGACTTAATAGACATTAGGCCTTGTTTGGCAAAAACTAAATTAAAACTCCTTTAAGTTATTTTAGTAACTCCTTTATAACAAGGTTATTTGTCACACATTAATTAAATTAAATTAATCTTTATAACAATTTATTAAATTACTACATCACATAAATCATTACCACAAAATTATAATTTTCTATATAATTATAACTTTATTTAATCAACTAACACATCCTTTTTAATTACAAATTTCAATAAAAAGAATATTAATTCAATTAATCAAAACTCTCTAACTTAATAATTAAATTAAATTAGCATAAAATAATTAATTTCCTTAATTATTTATTTAACAAATAGCTAACCAAATTGAATCAAATTTGAACAATTATTTATTTAACAATAAACACATCCATTAAATACTTAAATATTTCAATAAATATTTAATATAACAATAAAAGTTCTGGAATGTTACATCATTCCCTCCTTACAAGGATTATGTCCCCAGAATCACAATTCAAACAATTCATTCGTCATACTTTAGACTTTTATGGTCTGTGTAAATCTCACATTTCTCTCCGTAGAGTGTCTCCATATCTTCAATTCGAACACAACCGCCGCCAATTCTAAATCATGAGTCGGATACCCTTTCTCGTAGTCTTTCAGTTGCCTTGATGCATACGCAATAACCTTGCGTTTTTGCATAAGGACACAACCCAATCCTTTGTGTGGCAGCATCGATCTATATACACTCTGAAAATATCCTGTATTATCCGTAACGACAACACAATAGTGCCACACTTAACTTCTTCTTTAATTCTTGAAAACTTTCCTCACACTTTTCCGTCCAACCAAATTTTACAGATTTTCTTGTCAAATTTTTCAACAGAGTGGCAATCTTGGAAAAATCTCGGATAAACCGTCTATAATAGCACCAACAACCCCAAGAAACTTCTCACTTCGATGGAGTTCTTGGTTGTTCCCAATTTATCACAAATTTGCAACTTTTGATGGATCTACGAAAATCCCTTCCTTATCAATTACATGCCCAAGAAATTGTACATTCCCAAATGAAAATTCACATTTAGAGAATTTCAGCGTACAACTTTTTTTTTTTTCTTAACGTCTCAACGTCAGACGTAAGTGTTCCACGTGTTCCTCTTGACTTTTGGAGTACACCAAAATATCATCGATAAATACCACCACAAATTTGTCCAAAAATGGTTTAAACACCCTGTTCATCAAATCCATGAACGCTGCAGGGGCGTTTGTCAAACAAAATGATATCACTAAAAATTTGTAATGTCCATACCTAGTTCAGAATGCCATCTTCGGTACATCCTCCTTCCTTACCTTCAATTGATGATACCCACTTCTCAAATCTATTTTCGAGAAATATCTAGCACCATTCAACTGATCAAACAATTCATCTATTCTTGGCAATGGATACTTGTTCTTAATAGTGACTTTGTTCAATTCCCTATAGTCAATGCAGAGACACATCGACCCATCCTTCTTCTTCACGAACAACACCGGTGCTCCCCATGGTGACACACTCGGTTAAATATACTTCTTGTATAACAGTTCTTCCAGTTGTACCATTAGTTCTTTCATTTCTACCGGAGCCATTCTGTATGGGGCCTTCGATATCGGAGCAGTTCCTGGCGCTAAGTCGATCACGAACTCGATTTCACGGTCAGGTGGAAGTCCTGGCAAATCCTCAGGAAACACGTCCACAAACTCCCTAACTACTGGTATTTCCTCCAATTTTACACCCTTCTCCTTTTGAGTATTGACTATGTAAGCTAAATACCCTACACAGCCATGACTCAATAACTTTTTGGCCTGCATCATCTCAACAAATAAATTATTTAAAATATTTATTTAATTCAATAAATATTTAAAATAATTACCAAATTCATTTAATTTCTCCAATAGTTAACTTAACTATTGAACCTTACTTTCTCAATATATGAATATATATTTCTCTTCACACCAGATCACACATTTCAAAATATATATAGTACGTATATACATACTCAAACTCAAAACATCTCATAATAAGAATTTTAATTATTAAATTCCTATTTTAATAACTTATAAAAATTTGGGTTGTCACATCCAATCTCAAAGATAACCCTGAGCAACGTCGGCTAGCAGCCCAAATCGGAGATAACCCCGGTGAGGGGCAAAATTGTCATCTTGCCACCTCAACCCCAGGACGCCGTCTCAACATTTTATACATACATTTCTACACAGCAATGTCCCACAAGAGCTAAGGAGTTCCAATCCCGAGTGACTATTACGTGTGCCAGCACACCGGATAGAATTTTGAAGCTTGAAGACCATGGGCATGGTCCCCTCTTCCTGACTTCGTACAACCTCTAATCCCATGTCATTGCGTAACTCTCGACAAAAGCAGTCCGAAGAAGGTCTTGTACACCTCCTTCGGATGCTTGGATTGAAGTTCTCCAAGTTCGAGCGGACATCATAGTGCACGAGTGCACATACTTCAAACGGGGACCCAGCAGAGCAGGAACCCCGAGGCGTCACAGTAGTGCATCTGCATGGCAGCCAGCAGTATACCCACCTGCGGCCACCACCTCTATAAATATAGAGCTTGGGGTGGCATTTTGTAAAAGAAAAAAGAGGCGAGGAAGCCCTGTCAAATTTGCTTTGTACACACCCCATATTGAGTGCTTTCTCATTCTAAACACATGTTAGCTCACATATAGCTATATTTTACCGACGGGAGCTGAGTGTTTATCCAACTAGAGTCATAGAAGCCTGCTTTGGCAGCCCACTGTAAGCCTTCTCACACTCTATAAAGCCTTTCTCTTCATCTTTGCACACACTATTCTTCACATTGAGAGTCCTGTTGCGTGTGTATGCCCGGACTTCGGTCCGTGGTTTTCATTTCTGTCTGTATATATATACTTATATATGTATATATTTATATATATAGACTAACATTATCAAGTTATGCCTCGATTGATCCTAAACTTATGTCTGAAGCGTTTACTTACTTTTATATATATATATATATATATATGAACTGTTGTCGGATTATGTTTGATGAGCCTTGATTTTACATCCGGAGCGTTTACTTTCTTTTTTATATATATATACATATATATATGAACTGTTGTCGAACTCTGTTCGATGAGCCTGGATTTTATATCCAGTGCGTTTACTACCTTGATATATATATATATATATATCGACAAATCGCTGAAATGATAAATCGAAATGGGATTGAGAAACATCATGTGCGTTTATAAGCTTTTATATATATATATATATATATATATATATATATATATATATATATATATATATATATTTCTGTCGAACTTCGAGTTTACTTACGTGGCCTTTTCTTTGCTTTATTTATATATTGTCCCTTTGGAGTTTAGTTAAGTGGCGGTTGATCGATTATTGCTTTATTTACATTTCGATCCCAATGGAGGTGCTTGTGGTGGTTGATCATGTCTTTATATATATATTTACCGCTTTTATATATTTACATTTTCGATCCCCCATGGAGGTGTTTAGTGGTGGTTGATCATGTCTATATATATATATATATATATATATATATATATATATATATATATATATATATATATATATATATATATATATTCTGACTTTTATATATTTACATTTTCGATCCCCATGGAGGTGCTTCTTGGTGGTTGATCATGTACAGATATATATATATTTACACTTTTATATATATAATATTTCTTGCTTTTCATATAAACTACTAAAGATCATGTGAGCCTAGGAATCATGTGATCACAGATTCATCTCTCAATCTAGATTCGGATTCCGTGATGGACATTTTCAAATTTGGCAGACTTGTACATTATTCACGGTGTTTGAATTTCCTTAGATGTCTTTCATGCCCATGAGGAGTTCGGCACTGGTATATATTATTTTCTCGAAGATGTTTCGCATCTCAAAAATAAAAGCAATCAAGCTGAATATTTAATAATAAAATGGAAGTATCAAAGGCCTCAATTACTATTGAGCACAGGGTTTGAAAAAACCTCTTTTACAAAACCTTATTGATATATCTTGTTTAGAACTGAATTTTTGTATAAATTCAAATCCTGTGTATATAGGTGCGAACGAGGCATAGCACTACTTCCAAATAACATCACATTGCCCACACACACACACACATTCATATAACAGTTTCTTGAAAAGTGGCGATCACCGTAGCAACACGGATGTTGGGGGGTGCCTAACGCCTTCCCTCCGCATAATCAAGCCCCCGAACCCAAATGAATCTCGGTTTCACAGACCCGTTTAGCATTGTCACATCACTGGGTCAATGTGCAAACCTTTTCTCGGTTTCGTTGGTGCAACCAGTTAAAAACATCAACTGGCGACTCTTACAGTTAAATCGTCGACATGATACATGTCGGACCTTTTTCACTTATTTTTTCAAACAAATCTCACATAATATGAGAACACCAAAGAACAAGAACAGAAAAGGGACAAACAAAAATCCTGACGTCGACAGGTGGCGACTCTGCTGGGGACTCCAGTAAGAGGGCTTAAGCTGCTACTACAAGCTTTTCAAAACTGTTATATGCTTGTGTGTGAATGTTACATTTACATTTATGATGAATGTGTACGAATGTATTTTAATTACTGCACTGCAATATATCTATCTGTGATATTAGTGTTTTGCATATGTCATCATTTTCATAAATGGTGAGACACGTTGTATGTGAATGTATGTTGTGTGGTTCTTCCACCAGGAGGCTATCTTGTTGGTGTTTGATTAATGGACTCGTAGAGAGCCTAATTCCAACGAGGCTCAGAAAAGGCACCACCCAGATCCGCTCCAGTTAAAAGACCGAATTAACTTCCCGTCAAGTAGATTTCGATGATCTGGGAACCTTCATGCCAAAAATCCGCGAGTGTAACCCTAAGATAGGTCAGCCTCTGATAAACCAAACGCGGAGGAAAGTCTCTTCATGCTTTCCATTTTCTATTACTTGTAAAAGCATTTACTTGTAATTTTATTCCATGTTCATCTTTATGTAATGGAAAATATGAAGAATATTTGCATACACATGACATGATATCAAATGACACCCATTTTTTCAGGATAATATTCCTAAAATGGACACAGTATGATAACATGTAAACATTTACATTATCCCTAAGACTAAACTACATAAGTCTTTTGTAGGGAAACAATTGGGCCTGTTACCTGCTCAAAATTCAAAAAGGCCACGAGCCTACAGCCAATCATGTCTTCTTCTGACCAATCTAATCCCGTTTCTCGAGAAGAATTTGACAGAATAAGTAAACAAATTACAGATTTGGCTGTCCTGCTCAAAAAATTGCATCAGTCTACTCAGGGCTCAAAGATGCCTACACATACAGGAGGAACACAAGGTTTGGATAAAATAAATCCAGAACCTCAGTTGGATACGACCAACAAAGACCCTGTAAATACCTATCTCAAAGGAGATCTAGACACCGCTGATATCAAGAAGAAGGTCCTTCAAATGGAAGAAACCGTCCGTTCACTCAAAGGGATTGGAACACACGGGAGTGTTTCATATGTTAACCTTTGCATATTCCCTAGTGTTCATTATCCAGAGAAATTTAAAACCCCTAACTTTGTAAAGTATGACGAATTAGGGGATCCTTACACATATTTGAAGGTGTTCATTGGAAAACTTGGATCTTATGCAGAAAACGAAAAGCTCAGAATGCAGCTATTTCAGAAGAGTCTGACTGGAGAAGCCCGTTCATGGTATACCAGATTAGACAACTCAAAGATCCATAGTCTGGGAAGAGCTAGCTCACGCCTTCCTCACTCAATCTGATTTTCAATCTCGGATGGCTCTGGCCGGTGCAGTTACCAAGGTCAAGAAATAATCTCTTGAGTCTTTCGAGAGAGTATGCTCAAAGGTGGAAGCGCTTTCTTCGCTTAAGTCATTCCTTCCATGGCGGAATCGAAATGGTCGCGACCTTTATAGACATCTGAAGCTCCTTTCATGAAAGAGTTTTAGTTGGAATTGGCAAACCATTTTCTGAAATGATCAAACACGGAGAGATGGTTGAGATGGGATTGAAGTCAGGAAAGATTCAAGACCTAGCCGCTCTTAAAGCAGTTGTTGAGCACATCCAGTCCAGAACTTATGGAAACAACCCCCGGAGGGTCCATAAAAAGAAAGAGGAGGATGTTTCCTTGATACTACAAGGTCAAAAAAGTAGTCAAAACATGCCTATACATAGGAGAAACTACTCCCCTTTCCAAGCACAGTCTTCAAACCCTCCATTGCCTAAAGGTGGTGAAGCAAAGTGCCCTCGAACGTTCACACTCTTAGGGGACTCGCTTGAGAATATTTTTGCTCCTCTGACTACTCAGAAGAAAATCATGCATCTTCTTCCACCAGCCAACCCTAATGGGAGGGGTTTCAATGCTACTCGAAAGTGTGCTTATCATGCCGAAGCACCTGGACATGATACTCAAGATTGTTGGGCCATGAAACACAAGATCCAAGATTTGATAGACAACGGTGAGATCGTGGTTACAAACCAGATCAACCTCATGTGCAAGATAACCCTCTTCCTCAACACAAAGAAGAAGAGGTCAATATGATTAGTTGGAGCAATGGACAGAGTTCCAATTTTAATGGTGAATCATCCCATACCATCAAAGACGGTGTTGACAGATGGGATTACACAAAGTTCCAATTTGCTATGGAACGAAAGATGAAAGCTCTTTGTAAGCAAGTGGAAAAATTGACAGAACTGGTGATCTATCAGCATCAAGTCACACGCCAGTTAGTCAGCCAGGAGCATGCATGTCTCCTTCCTTTTGTTATGAATACTCCATCATCACCTTCCAAAAGTGAAGCACTGGAGGAAAAGCTTGCGAAGAGAGCAAGTGCAAAAGCCCGTTGGGATTTTTGCCAATAAAAGGGAATTTACATACATGGGCCAACCTATGGAGGAAATATTTCAAATGCTAATCAATGAAGGAAGAATCACCTCCCTTCTACCTCCAATCAATCCCCGTTCAAGACGGTTCAACTCTGATGGAGTTTGTCAATATCATTCACATTCTCGCGGTCAAAGGACAGAAGAATGTTGGGCACTCCGCCACCTTATTCAGAATCTAATTGACAGCGGTGTCCTGAAATTGGCAGACGATGACACTGTGCTACTCGAGAATGGGAATACCTGTCCTACTAAATGGAAGGGGCTAGTAGCAGTTATATCCGCTGAGGCTGGTGAGACTGTCAAACCATTTCCCATACAAGCAATTCAACTCAAAGGAGCTGACAATCCTTTGAAAGTGGCGGCACCAGAGCCAATTTCTTTACCCTTCAGACCACAGTATCCTGTTGTCAGCTTACACAAAGTCCCATGGAATTATGGGGAAGCTGAAGGATCCACGTCTCATACTACTGCCATAGTATCGAAGGAAAATCCACGTTATCTTCCTCAGAGGGTGAGCCGCCATAAAAGCAAAGGGGAAGATTCCCATGGAGAAGATTGAGAAATTCCTCCGCACTATGGGCCATAATGAAGCCAAGGTGGTTCTAAGCTTAAGAGAAGCTCCACATCAAATCTCAATACTGGACTTGGTTTTCTCTTCTGAGGATCACAGGAAGATCTTATTGAAGGTTTTGGTAGAAGCCTACTTGCCAAAATTAGTGGATCTGGAAAAATTTCAACATCTGGTTAATCACACTTTTAACAACAATGTGATATCTTTCACTGATGATGACATACCGCCCGAAGGGACCGGTCATTGCAAGCCGATGCACATTACAGTTTTGTCCTCCGGGTATATGTTAGCTTGAGTTTTGATAGATGGAGGTTCGTCTCTAAATATCTGTCCATATGCCACCTTGGTGAAGATGAACGTCAATGACAAACGGATCTGAAGTAGCCATATCGTTATCAAAGCTTTTGATGGATCCTAATGAAATTTTGTCGGAGAGATTGAGCTGCCAATTGAGATTGGTCCAAATACATTCAATGTATCCTTTCACGTCCTTAAGATAGATTCAGGATACAACCTGCTATTGGGGAGACCATGGATCCACATGGTTGGAGCCGTCCCTTCTACACTACATCAAAAATAGAAATACATTGTCAACAATAGCCTAGTCATTGTCAACGCTGAGCCGGAATGTCCTGAACAAGGAAACCTACCCATCATTAGCTTCAATTCAGAAGTTGAGCCGGCCAGTTTTCATACTTTGGAAGTGAGCAACACACAATACCATCCTATAAGAGCGCCACTTCCCATACCCAAGATTTCTGTCGAGATTATGTCAGCCACTCAAGAAAAGATGGCATTGGGTCATCAGCCTGGACAAGGGCTGGGTAAAAATCAGTAGGGTATTAAGCACCCAATTCAAATGTCCAGTCAAACTGGGACAGCTGGTGTAACACCCTATTTCCCAAAAGGAAAAGGGATGTCACGCACAAACATAATAAATACAAACCTTAAATAAATCTCAAAATATCTCCAATAAAGTTGAATACCAAATGTCACATGCTCCAATTTAAATAGAAGGAACTCCACATTTACATACTCTCTACTATAAAAAAAAATGCCAAAGTGGCCCAAACATCCATACATAGAATATTAGGAGAACCAAGTCTAATAATAATTCTCAAAACTAATCTACTCATTTCGATCAAAGGTAGCTCTCATCCCACAAATCCTGATCACCCCTAATTACCTGCCGAAAAAAGAACACAACGTGAGCCAATTGCCCAGTACGGATATAAAAATGCACATATATAAACAATATATGTATGTACCGAAAGAACTGAATGAACGAACAATTACAACTACTAACAAAATATGAATATATCGAATTTAGTGAGATAAAATACAAATGATTAACACTGTCGATCCGACAACTATAGTCAAAAGAATTCCAAACAAATAAGGCTGAATCAAATGGTTATACGGTAACAATTTCATACTGAGCTCAAATACAAATAGCCAAAGGCTAACAAAATACATCGAATACCATGATATATACAAATCGGATAAATGCATACGACACATACGTCACTAATCCGCCAAACAAATCGAATCAAATCAAATACTGGGTCGACCCATACGTATCCTGAACAAATATATCAAATGGCCAAAGCTCATACCCAGAGTATACAAAAGGATACGCCGTGGACTAATCACACCACCATGGAAGGTGTCATGCCCTGTGTCAAGAGGACATGCCTGTGCTACCCCCACAGGTGGTTAGCTCAAGTATACCCTAAGGATCAAACTACAAAATGTAAGCCAAAAGGGGTTCAAATCACAAGGCTTACATGTCCATATTCAAATGAAATCGAATTATCAAATACAAACATTATTAATTATCACAATATATCAATGATCAAAATAACTCCTGAATGTGAACGAAAATATACGAACAATGGTACAAACGAATAAAGTCTCCAAAACATATTGACATGATTAACTAGTTCAAAGAGTACAAATACGAATTCTAATATCAACGCCAAAACGAAACTAAATAATTTTGACAACAAGAAATAATCCTGAGAGGCAATACAAAATTTCTAAACGAGTACAAAACGAACGAATTAAATTTACAGGAGAATCGCTGAAAAAGTACGGAATCCGTACCTGGATTAAGTAATGTAATACCCAAACTTGACTCGTTAAATTCCTTCCGTTCGAACTAATTAAACAAATAATAATAAATATAAGTACACTTGTAAAAATATTCTTCCATCTTTAACCCATTAATAAACTCATTTTATTATTATTATTATTATTATTATTATTATAGACTTTATATATATTACCTATATACATTCTGATTTAAAAGATATACATATATTAAATCGGTTTAAACATATAAATATATATATATATATATATATATATATATATATACGGATATACTCAAGCATTAAAATAGTTTGCAAAGGCAGGATCCATATATATATAGAAGTATATGTACTGCCACTTGATTCATGAATGAGACTCTATATTGGGATAACTTTTGATGTTACTCTTAAAGCAATATTAAGTCAGAAAGCTTCCAATTAAATAAAAAAGAAGAAGAGCACAAATTACCAGTTAATCCGATTTCTCACTTTCCTTTGTTTTGCCGAGGCTGCGCTCTCCTTTCTTTTCTTTCTTCAGTCGGTTCGTATTAATGTATAATGTGTAAGATTAGGTTTTACTTATTTATTTATTAATATTTCTAATTTTTAATAAGATTTAAAAATTACATAAATACAAATTAAACCCAATTAGTATAAAAGCCTAAATTAATGTACTCATTTACTTATTTTGGTCCAAATAAATTAACTACAGTTTGACCTAAATATAAGAAAAACTCAATTAAATATTTTAAAACTTACGTAAATATTTTATTTTTATTTTGCTGGGTATTACAGCCGGACTAGGATATTATGCCAATTCCAGTCATAGGAATCCTCATAAGCACAAGCAGGCTCCTCAAATTTTCGCCACACAGCGATTTTCTCCACCTGCACCTCATGAAATGATCTATCTCTCAGTAAAAGTCGCCAAAGACATGTTATGGCTATGCTGTTTCCCAAACCAGTACCCTTTAAAGCAAAAGAGGTCCTGATTCCTGATCCCAAAGTGGAAGAGAGGGAACAAAAATGTAAACATGACATCGCCTTGATGATGTCAGGCATACGCATCATTGTCCATGATGAACACACAAACAGATACACCCCAGACGATGATTGCCCAGATGTTATGGTCATCATTCGGGAAAAGGAGGACGATGACAGCCTTTCCATCACTGCAATCCATCAGGACTTTACCCTCGACAATTGGAGCAACACTCCATGCATTGGTCGACGAGGGTAAAACGGGCAGAAAATTCCATCTGCCCTATAGATAACTTTAAATGTTTACTTTTTTGTACAATATTTGCAGTTGTTTTATCAGTACATGCTAACACTTTGTATGATTAAATAGTTTCATATATTAAGTGAAAGTATATTTTGTTTCAGGACTCTGAATTTAGATGTGCATGTACTTGCTGATGAGGTGCCTTTTCTCCACAAGGACTGTAACTTTGATGAAAAGTTGGACTCAGACTTGATGGAAATACAAGAGGACATTGAGATACCTCAGGAGATTAAGGAATGGGTCGAAGACAAACTTAAGCCTAATCTTGATCAAACAACTCCTTTCAATCTTGGAACCTTAGAAAGCCATAAGCTAATCCAGATTGGTTCAGATCTCACCCCAAACCAACGGAATGACATGGTTGTGCTACTAACTCAATTCCAGGATGTGTTTACATGGTCTCATGAATATATAGTGGGTTTGTCCACTGACATTGTCCTTCATCGCCTTCCCATTAAGGAAGGATTTAAGCTAGTCAGGCAGAAGCTCAGGCGATTGAAACCTGAGTGGATTTTAAAAGTGAAAAAAGAAATTGTGAAACAATTTCAAGTTGGCATTATCATGGTGTCTACATATCCGAAATTAACATCCAACATAGTTCCCATGCCTAAACCGGGAGGAAAGGTGTGAGTTTGCGTGGATTATCGGGATTTGAACAAAGCTTGCCTTAGAGATAGCTTTCCCGTGCCCTTTATCCACATTCTTATTGACAATACTGCTCAATACGGCATATACTCCTTTGTTGATTGCTTTGCGGGGTACCATCAAATTATGGTCGCTGACGAGGATCGTGAGAAAACTGTTTTCTTCACGCCTTGGGGAAACTTCTGCTACAGACAGTTGTCATTCGGACTCATCAATGCCGGGGAAACCTATCAGCGAGCTATGATGGCTCTTTTCCATGACTTAATTCATAAAGAGATAGAGATCTACGCGGATGACATTATTGTCAAATCCCGAAGGGAGGAAGACCACTTAGACCATCTCAAAAAGCTCTTTAACAGGTTGTGTAAGTACAACTTAAAGTTGAATCGAGCCAAGTGCGCCTTTGGCATTAAATCAGGTAAGTTGCTAGGTTTCCTAGTTAGCCACAAATGGATTGAGCTGGATCCCATCAAAATCCAAGCCATCAATGAAATGCCCATTCCTCAGACAGAGAAGGAAATAAAGGAATTTTTGGAAAGAATCAACTTCATTAGCAGGTTTATTTCTCAACTCACAGCAACCTGTGAGCCCATTTTCAAATTGTTAAGGAAGAACTCCTCCATGAAATGGAACGATGAGTACCAGAAAGCCTTCCTTACAATCAAAGAGCAGCTAGTTAACGCTCATATTTTGGTACCTCCCAGGGATGATGTTCCCCTGTTCATGTACCTGTCCATTAATGATAATGTTATAGGCTGCATGATGGGACAAAAAGACGATAGAGGCCAAGAACGAGCTATCTATTACCACAAAGAAAAGATTCAAAGAATAAAGGAACACAAGTACACTCTAATTGAGAAGACTTGTTGTGCTTTTTAGCATGGGCTTCCATGAGGTTACTGACATTATCTCCATGGTCACACAACCCATCTCATATCCGCGTGGATCCTCTCAAGTATGTGTTCGATGGCCCATACTAAATTGTCGGTTGTCCAGATGGCAGTTGATCCTACAGCAATTTGACATCGTCTATGTGACGCAAAAATCTATCAAAGGTCAAGGAATTGCGAATCAACTGGCCGCTGCACCTGCAGGGGACTTCAAACCCTTGGAAACATACTTCCTTGATGAAGGGGTCATGACAATTCAGCAACACCATCAGTATGATGCATGCCGTATATGGAAAATGTATTTCGATGGGTCACAGTAACATAGAAGGTCTTTGAGTTGGGCGCTTCTAGTATCTCATGCGGGGAACAGATCCCGTCACCAATCAAAATTGCGGTTTGTCGGCACCAACAACACAAATTTGATATGAAAATAGGTGTATCATGGGGCTAAAACTTGCCCATTCAATTGGCATCAGGCGGTTAACTATCTTTGGGGATTCCGAATTGGTAATCAAATAATCCACGGGAATCTATCAAACCAAAGAACTACATTTGTTGCCTTACCATCGGCAAGTTTTACAGATGGCTTTGGAGTTCGAAGGAATCTCCTTTCTACACATTCCTCGTAATAGGAATGATTTTGCGGATGCACTAGCAACGTTGACCTCCTTGATTCACATACCTGACAAGGAAAACATGTCAAGCATCACATTTGCCTTGTAAAAGACCCCAGTTTATGGGAATTATGTTGGAGAAGTATCGGATGAGCTACCTCCCATCCACAACCCTTGGTATTAGCACATCAAGGAGTATCTGTGAGATGGATCTACACCCGTTGAGGCGAGCCCGACTGAAAGAAGGTGGATCCATCGACTTGCTACGAAATTTTACCTGAGCGGAGATTCACTCTACAAAAGAGATGCAAGATTAGGTCTCCTCAGATGTCTGGACAAAGACCAAGCTTAGAGGCTCATAGATGAGATCCATGGTGGAGTATGTGGCCCACACATGAGCGGACCCCTACTTGTTAAGAAAATCCACAGAATAGGGCATTATTGGCTTACACTCAAAGCTGACTGTGATGATCACGTCAAGAGGTGCTATCAATGCCAAATGCATGGGAATTCTATCCACGCCCCTCCAAGGGAACTCCACAATATAAGTTCGCCATGGCCCTTCTCAATGTGGGGAATGGACATGATCGGGCCCATCGAGCCCAAAGCCAGTAATGGATATCGGTTTATCTTTACAATGATCGACTACTTCACCAAATGGGTAGAAGCAGCCTCCTTCCCCAGGGTTACCAAAGAAGTCATCATTGCTTTCATCAGAAACAATATCGTTTGTCGATATGTACAACCAGAGGTCATTGTGTCAGACAATGCTAAAACCTCAACAACAAAATGATGGAGGAGTTATGCAGTAAATTTCACATCAAACACCTTAACTCCGTCATCTACCGTCCAAAGATGAATGGTGTTGTTGAAGCGTCTAATAAAAACATCAAGAAGATCATGCAAAAAATGTCCACAAATCACAAAGGATGGTCTGACCTCTTGCCTCTGACTTTATTAGCCTACAGAACTTCAATGCGTACTTCCACTGGGGAAACCCCCTACTCATTAGCCTATGGGATGGAAGCAGTGATCCCCATAGAGGTGGAAATGAAATCCCTCAAGGTGTTGATGGATGCTCAGCTGGATAAAGACCAATGGTTACAAGACAGGTATCACCAATTGTCTTTAATAGATGAAAGGCAAACCGCGGCTATCTTCCATGGTCAGTTATATCAGCAAAGGATCGCAAGATCCTACAACAGGAAAGTCCGACTACGGCAGTTTAAATAACATGACTTGGTTTTGAAGAAGATCATTGACAACCAAGATCAATCAAAGGGAAAATTCGCTCCTAATTGGGAAGGCCCGTTTGTTGTCAAGGAGATATTGACCGGAGGCGCTCTCAGACTACAGGAAATAAATGGTGATGAATTTCCACAGCTTATCAACTCGGACACCGTGAAATGGTACTATGTCTAAGGTCACCATCAAGCAAACATCCTGGTTTTGGATCATCAAATCACCAGTCGTTCCGGTTTTCTAACCCTTTTTACATACTCTTCTTCCCCTTAGGGAAACATACACTTCAAACCAGCAACCTGGTTTCACCTCATTTCAAACCTTTCATACAATTTTGGTTATCCCCCCAGGGATTGAACCTTTCACACCTGCAGTTTATCCTGAAGACGAGATTAAACTTTTCCACACTTGCAGTTTGTCCTGAAGACAGGATCCAACTTTTTCACACCTGCAGTTTGTCCCAATCATGGGATCAAACTTTCTTCTCCCACAAGATAGCTTTGTACATGGGATTCATACTTCTCTTTGGGTGCGAATTAGTCACGAGGGGCGAACTACGTCGACTTTGATCTCCTTGATACACCGGAGAGTGCGTGAGGCAACCATATTCTATATGGCCCTGTCATGATAAAAACAACAAAAACATTTACGCGCTTTATCTACAAAACAAAAAACAACAAAAATACTTCTGCATCCTTCTTTTATCATTAAAACTTCTACACCCATTTACCCATTTCACATTCAGCGTTGAACCTCTTACACCAAGTTCAAACAACGCAGACCCGATCTCCTCTTCAAGAGGAGTACGTAGGCAACCATTTATGGTTCGGTCTAACCCCCTACCAAAACAAAAATACTTGTCACACAGTACTGGGATCAAACTTCAATCCACCACATTTCATCGGCTTCAGACCAAAGGGATGGAACTACCTAACCTCTCCTCACAAATAGGAGATTCGGCGACCATCTAAGTTGCGGTTGTGCCTCAAAGAGCAACACCAATCCATAAGAGGTGGAATTAACTAGGCTACTCCTAAATAGGAGTACTGGCGACCATCTGTGGTGCGGTCAATCTCAGAGAGGAAAAGCCACACTCCTCTCCACATTTCCATACAGAAACTAGTCCCAAGACATCAAAGATGGTAGGGACACACACAGATCAAAGTTCTGAGAAATCCTGCGACGTCTCAATGTCCACACATCAAGGATGAGTTCAAAATGCATCAAGATCACAAGCCCTGAAGAAAAAGGTAAATATCAAGCAAGTATCAAGGCACAACTGAAAGGGAAGTGAATCAAAATATATTTCTCTGCCATATATAATAATGTTTGATATATACAATATGTGTTGTACATGACAAAATAGCTAAGCTAGTCTGTGCAGGAAAATTCAAGTCTATTTACGGATCTGTGTGTATGCGAACTATCAGATCTAACATAGTATCCCTCTCTGAAGAAGGAGGTAACGCTGCAAGCTCCTGCCCAATGGTATCTACACAAGCTAGCAGATCCGAGGCTAACTGCATGGTGGCATGATGCTCATCAATGTATGCACTCATGTTGGCAAGGATGCCGATCGTAAGGATCTCAACGAAATCATTTATGCATAACGACCACATCCGGGCAGATAGGGCAGCATCCCGCTCTACAATCAATGCATCTCTAGTTGATTTAGCCTCATCCCTCTCTAATAGAGTTGCGTCTCTCCCATCAAGAGTTGTCAACATCATGGCCCTAGCCTAATCTCTCTCAAAGGTCTTCAGATGTAGACGCTGCTCCAGATACTGTGTTGAATGTTGAATAATAGTAGCACTCGTAGTGGGAGAATCCATCACAAATGCTGGCAACCCAGTAGTCAAATCCTCATCGATGGAAATATCAGCCTCCTCCATAGGCTCCTCATCGTCGGAATCAATCCCCTGCACTGTGGATACTACCGCAGCCGATGCAGTCTGTCTCTATCCATGCGAAATACTCTGCAGAACAACCCGGATGACTGATAGAAAACTCAGCTAGCTCTCGCTGATCCCAACAGGCATACAACCTGGATCTATCCTCTGCTAATAAGTGGCGAGAAGCGAAGCGCTGACTCAATGCCCCCTCAAAAGGATGAAAATCCTAGAACTAGTCAAACTGACACATCACGGCCAGTGGGTGGTAAGTAATCATCTTTGCTCAAAGCCGACTAGAGGAGATTATCCATTCCTTATGAGTGACAAAGTCAGTAGGGTGATCTCGAGTCCTGTACTGCAGTAATATAGCAAATGGATCTCCGATCTACGCCAAAAAGTGGCCAGAGATCGAAGATCATATACTCACATGAAATGAAAAGGAGTATGACATGGCTATATCATGGGTGAAACAATACCCATGCCATCTAAAAGTGTCAATCGGTCTCAAGTGTGACATAAAGCACACGTACAGTATGACCGAGCTTCCTGTAGAAACTCTCGTCGGATAAGTGTAGCAATATGTGCCCGACCTCAAAGTCTTTGTTATAATCATCGGTATGATGGTGTGACCCTCCCTGAGAGCTCTTACTGCCATGATGACTCCTATATCCAACTCATCCATGTACCGTGGCATATAGACATACGACAGTACGCACAATAGCAGTACATCCACTCTAGCAAAACGCCAATGATCCTCTGGTGTGGTGAAATCCCCGGAATACCGTGCATAACTATCCTCTGAGCCAAATCTATCAAATAGAAAACGCTAGGATATAACGTGGTCAGATGTGAGCTCATCCTGCACCACCCTACGCCTCAATCCAGTAAGGGTCATGAACTGCATACTCATGTCTCCAATCGCCATATACACGCAAGGTATGTCCAGTGGCAGAATCGTCAAACGTGCATACTCCTCCAGAGTAGGAGTCAAATCCTGGGTCCCAAATCGGAAAACCTGCCTCTCCTATACCCAGTGCTCCAGCATGCCCTCCACGAATCCTGTGGGAACCTGAAACATCAACAGGGTCATAGTATCTTTGCAACAGATGATCTACTGATCCACCACCGTTCGATGGTGACATCTTTATCATACCACGATCGCATAATAGATGCCACCAATAATGGTGGGGTATGATCAATACGGCTAACTGTCGAAGAAGACATTTGTACAGGCCGTGTCATAAGACCATCCAGGGGTCAATGCTGAATATCTCTGGACATACATACATATGCATAACATAATAACATGCATGATACAATAGATTGCAATATGATATAAGGAATGGAAAATTGTACATACATTCCTAAGTATATCATCATCTAATACATCTTTGTACAGCTAAAATACAAGGAAATGGGGCAAAACTGCCCTACATCTAACAGAGACCTATCAAAAGATATAGCGAGAATGGGGCGAAGCTACCCAATGTCAAATAGAGGCCTATCAAAAGAGATAACGAGAATATACATCAAAAGAAGACAATGGTGTCAATGTCTACATCATCAATCTTGTCCACCTGATGTAACTCCTCCTAAGTCACTGGATCTCTATCCATAGGGATGTCAGGCCTATACAATGGAGGATCCGCACCGACAAAACCATATGGGTCACCTGAAGGACCAGCGCCATAGCTGGAAGGATCAAAAGTATCTTCCTCTGAAAGATCTCTGCCCAAGTGCCGGATAAAGAAATGTGTCCGTCCAACCAGGTCAAAAATCATATATGTGTCAAATGAGTCAGATCTCGGACACAATCTAGCCAATCCGTCATCATCACAGATCCTGGAACCATATCCCCCATGAACTGAGTGGCGCGAGTCTGGGCTCCAATAGTACAAGGGAACCACCAATGCTGGAACATCTCCTGAGTGCAGGGACCCTTTGATAATGTGAAACTGTCAATCCTCAACAATGGGATATCAATGACGGGTGACTGCGAAACAGGCCAATAACGTCTGGCAGGAGGCAAGATCGGCATACGAATCTCTCATGTAGTACTCCTGATAGCACGCTCTCCTAAGTAGAGCTCCCATCCTCCATCTGTGAAGAGAGGAATCCTACGGGTAGAAATCACGTGCTCGACACCAGTCGGGTACCCATCCTCAAATCTTATGCTCAAATGCTCCCCAGAGTAGGGAACCCACATGATGACATCCGCTGTCAACAACTCCAGTTGTAGGCGGCAATGAGTAAAACGCTCAGCAACAAGGACCTCCGCCAGTATGGAATGATATCATCTTTGTCCTCGTGGATAGGTATCTAAGCCTAACACACTCATAGGACGCACACATGGGAGCCTCTCATAGGCCCAAAACTGCCAACACAAAGGCAACATCTGCTGTCAGTCAACACTCTTAACCTATACATGGGAAAAGACAAGAGAAATACTCACTAGTAGAAACAGGTAGAATCCTAACCAAGTCTCGGTCAAGCCCTGCGAGCGCATGGGTATTCCCCTGAGGAAATAGGCGAAGGTGTAGGAACCCCAATCATAATCTCCAATACGGTCCACGTGTCGAGTGGTGCTGATCAAAGTAAAAGATATTGTACCCTAATGATCATCAGGAACAATCGCCGAAGAATGCGATCCCTGACTCTCACATCATCGGGTATGGGATCACTCAACAGCCCGCTCATAGCATCTACGCTCAAATGACCTGTACGAATAATCCTGCCCTTGAGCGCCTCCGCCAGAACTCCTAACAAGGATCTGACGGCAGTAGGGGTGATATCCGTTATACAAGGAACTGGTACCCTTCCAAACTCCATACCTGTGATAAACCGTCAATCCATCAGCATCATCATCACCTCCACAGATCCGGCAAATGGAGTGATTGATGCAGTGAAACCAAATAACAGACAATGCCCTGAGGTAACCCCAGGGACAACGGCGGGAAAGAATGGAAAAAGAACGTCCCGAATCCCCAGCCATGTACAACCGCTCTATAGTCATCATGCAAAGCCTGATACATAGAGTGGATGCTGAACAAATTCCCTCGAGGTTGTGTAAAGTCGGGAACCTACATCAAATGCAGATCAACATCAGAACCCTTTACTCCTTATCAATAGGAAATAAGGAAGATTAAGATCTAACTTTATACCTCGTTTGCATACAGATAAACTGAAGGGTGTCGACTCAAGTCGCCCAGAAGCTCTGGGTTCACCACCTGAATGCCTGGAAAATCCCTACGGGGAACACGTGCAGTAGGAGCGGGGTCCGCAACTAGAACATCCTCCTCCTCGTCCTCGACGTCCGATACTTCAACCTGGACAGGACGTATCACCGCCTCCACCAAACGACAAGGCTGTCTAACAGAACGGGGTCGAGGCACTTCGGAAGCACTAGTACAAAGTAGTAAATAGACAACACTTAAACTACAACGTTTTTATAAAAAATGTTGTGGTATTTTTTTTCCACAACGTTTTTTAACAAAACGTTGTAAATATATATGAAAAAACGTTAACTATTTAAAAAGGACATTTTTTCGTTTTAACTAGAATCCTAACCATTTTTTGTGGACTATAGTTAAGAAATTAGATTCCCTTTTTGGGTTTTTTCTTAGATCAATTTTTTCGTAGATCATTTGTTTCTGTTGATTTTCTCATATGAAATTTGTTTTCTTAAAATTTTCCTTTTTTATTTCTCTTTAATTTTTATGGGTTTCTAAAAATGGCTATTTACAGCTGATTTCTATTTTGTTTTCTAATTTGATTTTACTTCGAAGTACTATGTTCTATGATTTTATCTGGTGTTCTCTATTTGTTTCCCTCGAGTATATAGTAGGATTTCCCTAAAAGACTGTTTCTTTGAATTGTTTAATCTTTTTTTCTTTGTTATTGGGCATGTGTTGAAATATGAATTGTGCTACCTATTGGTTATTTATGCTTCAAGGGTTTATGTGTTAGTTTATCTTAAATGGTTTATTTGAATTGGTTGGTAAGTCTTGAAATGTGAACTTGTTTTTGGTGGCATGGTGTTAGTTAGATTGGTTGCGGGCATAAAAAGGAGAAACACTTGACGAAACCTGAAGTGGGTCACTTTAGAGCTCAGGGGGTTTATATGAAGAGGAAGCTGAAGGAGCTTCCTGTGACGGAGGATGCTCTTCTTCCCTGTGTGGGACATCAATAGGCGTTAAATCATTTCATTCTGGCGATATGTTGATGTATTTGGAATTACTAGAGGAAAAGGATTCCAAGTGAAGATGTCTTCTTTTGTTTTTAAAATAACTTTTGTTCTGTGTTTATAACTTTTAAAAGAAGAACATAGTGATGTATGAGGTTACAATTGGATTATTTCTAGATGACTTTGCACTTTGATTGGTATCTGGTTCTTAGTGCAGAGTTGTTGTATACGGCGTTTATTGGTGTTGCCTTGTTTTTTGCATTTTCTAATAGATGCTTTTGTTACAAAATGATCCTGCATTCTTACACCTATAGCCCTAGAAACATCGATTCTTTGAGTAATACAGGAGAAGTCTTGCTCATGATCTCAGTTGTATTGATTTTATGCTAACATTATATTCCATTTCATCATACACAGCAGATTGATATTAAGTTGACTATTGTTTAATTTTTAAGATTGGAAGACAAATTTGAAGTTTGAATAAGCCATATTAACAAATTCCTTAGCTATAACCACCACAATAAAGTTTATATGCTATGATGTATTTGGTCTGGTTGTTATTATTAATTTTACTTACTAGATGTATTTGTTCTAATGTATTTGTTAGGATGTGCTAATGTATTTGTTAGGATGTGCGGAAATACAGTTGCCTTGGTTGGCTTGGATCAATTCATCACTAAAAATGCTACTCTGACGAATGAGAAAGAAGTTGATGCCCATCCAATTAAAGCTATGAAGTTTTCTGTGTCACCTGTTGTGCGTGTTGCGGTGCAGTGCAAGGTTACCTCTAACCTTCCCAAACTTGTTGAAGGACTGAAATGATTGGCCAAATCTGATCCCATGGTTGTCTGTACCATTGAGGAATCCGGAGAGCATATTATCTCACACAGCAGGTTTTCATTTGTTCAACCCTCAATAAATAAATCATGTTGGTTCTAATTTTTGCATCTCTTCTTTATCCTTTTCCTACTAAATCTTTTGTGATGATCAGTTTTGTGTATTAATCATTTTCTTGACATTATGAACCCAACATCTGCTTCTCAATGGCTGCTCCGTGCAGGTGGGGTTTTTAAGCTGGAATTGTTTTTACCTAAAGAATGCCCAATGGCTGCTCCAAAGGTGTATCGATTTTTACTGAGCTACCTTTGTTACAAGGCTCTTTGTTAAGGTTTAATCTGTTTCTCCTTTTGATTCTCATTTAGTTGATATAGTTATATACTCTCCTGGATGATTAAGTGTGAATGTTTTAATGATAAAGATTTAAACAACCAAGTGTTTAGTGTTTACAGTCCCATAGAGAGCTTGCTCTTTCATTGGTAGTTGAAATGCTGAAGAATCAGGTATGTTTATTCTCTTTCCTATGGTTCAATTTGTGATGTATTTCTGTCAATGTTGCAGAAATTTCTATTGATGAATGTCATTTATTGTTCATGCTAGATAGATAGATGTATTTCTATAATTTTGATTGATGACTAGATAGATAGATGGATTGCAATTACGATATATAAGCGGCTTTCTCAACATTACGATCAAATAGATATTTTAACAATCAATAGGGTAGATGCATTGTTTGTTTAACATTATTAACATTATTGTCCATGTTGTATACACAAGGTAAATGGTTCGTTGTGCCCCTTGTGGGTTGGCGGCTGGACTACAACTCCCAGCGCCTAATACTCCAAACAGTGGTTTAGCTTCAAATCCCAGTCCCAGGGATAAACATATCAAAATAAATTAGAAAAACTAATATGTAAACTGCAAAAAAAGATGCCTGATAAATTTGATCGAGTTGAGACCACGTAGCATAAAAGGACTCTCTAAATTACATCACCTGTTGTCATCATGTCTGGTGGAATTTATTTTATTTTTCTTTATTTTTTGGGTTAAAGGAAAATACATCAAGTTAACAAGAATGCTACTCCACTAAAGAAATAGAATTAGAAGCTCTAATCCTTTTCTCATGGTCCAGGTGGAAGGTTTATTAAACGGAATAGGTTTGGGAGAACTTGGAGTTCAAATCCAAAAACCAAGATTTGCTTGCTGCTGCTGTTGGAGAATGGGGATCCATGATCTGAACTTCGTTAATTTATAGTTGGCTATGTAATCTTCTTTCTTATAACCTATAAATTTGATAATAGAAAGTCGAGAGAATAATTTTTAGTCACGTGTAGGAGGTGTAATGGTGGTAAGCTATCTGCTTTCTTTTCTTTCCTGTATGACTTTGTGATAACCATGGTTATGGTTGGTTCGGATTGGAGGATGTCAGCAAATTCCAACTTGGATTGTGGGTTATGCAGTTAATTGATTTTTGAATGATAAGGGAAAGGTCAAAGTCTCAGGTATTTTCTCAGTTGATTGTGGGTTCAATTTTTGATTGATTGTGGGTTGCACTTATCATGAATCCTAGCATATTCCTTTCTTGCCATAACCTGTAGATTACAGTGTTGAGGCAAAGAGAGAAAATAAGCCTTGAGCTTTGTTAAAGAGAGAAAATAACCTGCATTATTTGTTATTCAAATGTTTACTTGTTGAATTGGATTATTTGTTAAATTTGTTGTTATTGCTTGTGCAGCAGTGACAACAGAGCATTGGGGACGATATGGGAATTCTTATGATGGCAATATAGTTGAGAGATCTAAACCTAAGAAAATCAAAGTTGGTTCCTAATTTATTTATACAGAATGTTTGTTATTTTTCCTTCTCATATCTTGTGGCATTTTATGCGTCAACAAAATGCAAGGGCAACATTGCATTTACTCTTTTCATGTTCTGCCAACAAATTATATAAGGGGTTACGGTAGAGTATAGAAGCTTTCTAACTTGTCATTATATGAAAATATTTAAAATAGAGAGGCTCTATACCTTTCTCCCAATTTATGTATATCTGTTTTTCTGGAATTTTTGAAATTTTCCTCTATTTGCTAATGTCTTGTCATACTTTGAAGATAAGAATGTTTGTCGAAACTGTAGAATTGTGTGTGGTTGGATTACTTGGAATCTTTGATAAATGATTGAAGTTACAACTCTTTTAATCTTTCAGGCTACAATATGCTAATCTTCCAGGCATTAGCATATTTCAGGTGCATTGGTAATGTCGGTGAACCACAACCTTTTTTTTAATCTACAATATTTTAAAAATGTTGTGTAAATGTGCCTAAACGTTGTCTGATATATTAAACTACAATATTTTTATCCAGAAAATATTGTGGAATCATACCTTCTACAACGTTTTTAAGCATCTGCTTATTTTTGGAAAACAAATCTACAACATTTTTTTCTTAAAAACCGTTGTGTAATGTGCTTAACTACAACGTTTTAAAAAACGTGGTTAAGGGTGTCAAATAGATGACACCCTTAACCACGACATTTTTCTGACTGAAACCACAACGTTTTTTCCGCGTTGTCTATTTACTGTTTTGTAGTAGTGAAGCCCTTCTCCGTACACCAGAAGTGGTCCTGCGGGAACTACTTGGCTGATCCAGATCCATATATCTGGACAACAAGTCTCCAAATCATCTCAGAAAGGGTGTGGTAAATTCTTACTCGGAGCTTTTCAAAATGCATTTTTATGACTACATGCATGCATGCATTATTTTAACATACGTCTACAGTATAGTTAAAAATGCATGACTACCCAATGCCTACGTTTTGGAAAATTTTGCCATAGTCCCCTTTGTAAATGGGGCTATCCACATGCACATAGGCATGACTAGGTGGCCATTCAGTAGCACACCTACCCACAGTCATATACATTCTACATGCATTAATACATCATAGTAAAAAATCCGTAAGTGTAGTCTAATTACCAGGATTATTTTGCTTTTCTACCTTTACTCATTTGTCCTCAAATAGTATAAGAAATGACAGTAAAAGGCGCCAATTTGACTGTTTCAAAAGTCAAATTTTTTCACATCATTATGTTCAACATGGTTTAATACTAGCATTTACTATGTTGAATAGTTTTTATAAAGTCATATCAGCATGCATATTCACTACTATGTGTATAGATGCATTTCATGTGATAAGTCATTTTCCAACGGATAGAAACTAGAAAAGAATGTATGCATATCGTTACTGGGATGATGTAGAACACTTGTACGCAGTGGCGAAATTCTGCGAAAGTCGCCTTTAACCTCAAATGGATCTAAAAAGAACTCTCGAATTTCCTTGGTGCATGAACTTGAAAGTGACTTATGAAAGCAACCCACAGCATTACATACCCACGGTTGTACATGTGTACTGCGGCACCCTACATGGGTCCCACTCCTCGGCTCCAATTGATTCGAGTTGCAAAGGAGGTCTCACAAGCTGAAAAGGCCAAATCAAGAATAAAAACGCTATGCGATTGAGTAGAATAGCCTGAAATCTTGGTTTCCACGGGTCAAACTCTAGCTTCACATATCACTCATTGGTATTCGCCTGAATGCAAGGTATATTATACCAGTGACCTCAGCTTTTGCAAATCATGCTCGGCAATGACTCACACAGGTCCGATGCCGCCAAATACAGGGTCGTAACCCTAAAAGACATGTTCCCCGGCGGGGGTCACAACGCAGATTTCATTCATTGATAAAGTATCCCCAGCAGGGGTCACAATGCAAATTTTCACTCGTCCACGTATCCCCTGCGGGGGTTACAATGCATTCTTCATCTATGAACGAATCCCCGGCGAGGGTTACAACGCAATTCAACCATTAATGTACGAGTCAATGAAGGTCAAACAGCCTTGACGTCATTTCAACCGATGGCAAGTAAACCCATCGAAGCATCGGAGGCCATTCGATGATCTCATCCATCAGTGCACTTATCCACAACCTTCCCCGACTGGGGTTACAACGCAATTCAACCATTGATATACGCGTCAATGAAGGTCAAGCAACCTTGACATGTTCCCCGGCAGGGGTCACAACGCTATTCAACCATTGATACACACATCAATGAAGGTCAAGCGACCTGATAGGTTGCCCAACAGGATCTATCCGGTGATACACACATCAATGAAGGTCGCAAATTGACAATACATCTTGTTGGCGAATCAACAAGATCGTGGTATATGCTGGTGACACAAACTAGAGAGGACCGATGATGGAATATGTTATACACATCCTCAAACAGACAAAGCTTTATCCCCACATATCTCTTACACATAAGAGGCATATCTTTAGAGTAAAGTCTGTATCAAGGACTCAGGACTTTGGTGATATCCCCAACGTCAACATCCTGGAAGACTTGGATCGCATGTCCAAGACATCACTGATTGTCATCCCCAGCAGGATTAACAGGGAAACGACAATCATCCCATCATGTTGGAAAATAATCCAACAATATACATCATACACTTGCATCATGTTGCTGCACATAGCATCATGTTTATCTTGTTTGCATTTCAAGTGTCTAGGATTCTTTATCCTATCCATGCCTTGCATTGCATGAATATGAAAAAGAGGGGCATCTGTAGACACTCGAAATTTTCTGCATACCTGTTACTAACATTGCAGGAGGGCAGATTCGCCTTTCGGAGATAACCCTGGAAGAAAGCTGACATCCATTCCGGATACCACCGGAAGTTCAGTCTCAACCCTGGAACACACACCGGGAGTATCAATTCCAACCTCGGAGATAACCCCGAGTTTCGTCCTTGGAGACAACCCCGAGGAATGTCGTTGCAGTTCCGACGATAACCCCGAAAATGCTTATTTCAAATGCATGCAATCAGCTTCAATCTCAAACCTCCTGCCGAGGCACTCATTCCAAAGACCCGGAGATAACACCGGGAAGACAGACACACTTAAAGATGACCCTGCAGAATTCAAACACTTGCAACAATCCAATCTCAGAGATAACCCTGAGCAACGTCTACTATCAGCCCAAACCGAAGATAAACCCGGTGAGGGGCAAAATCGTCATCTTGCCATCTCAACCCCAGCGCGCCGTCTCAACATTTCATACATACATTTCTATACAGTAATGTCCCACAAGAGCCAAGGAGTTCCAATCCCAAGTGACTATTACGCGTGGAAGCACAACGGATAGAATTTTGAAGCTTGAAGACCATGGGCATGGTCCCCTCTTCTTGACTTCGTACAACCTCTAATCCCATGTCATTGCGTAACTCTCGACAAAAACGGTCCGAAGAAGGTCTTGTACACCTCGTTCGGATGCTCAGATTGGAGTTCTACAAGTTCGAACGGACATCACAAAGGTAACAGTGCACGTATTTTGAGACAATGGGACCCAGAGCCCTGGCACACCGGAAGCCATAAGTGCATCTCTGCTACCATATGGTACACTCTGACCCACCAGCTCTATAAATATAGAGCTTGGGGTGGCCATTTGTAAGAGAAAAAATAGGCGAGGAAGCCCTGTCAAATTTGCTCTATACACACCCCATATTAAGTGCTTTCTCATTCTAAACACCTGTTAGCTCACATATAGCTATATTTTACCGACGGGAGCTGAGTGTTTATCCAACTAGAGTTATAGAAGCCTGATTTGGCAGCCCACTATAAGCCTTCTCACACTCTATAAAGCCTAGACTAGCGTTTACTTGCTTATATATATATATATATATATATATATGAACTGTTGTCGGATTATGTTCAATGAGCCTGGATTTTACATCCGGAGCGTTTACTTGCTTTTTATATAAATATACTTATATATATGAACTGTTGTCGAACTCATTCGATGAGCCCAGATTTTATATAAATATACGTTTACTACTTTTATATATATATATATATATATATATATATATATATATATATATATATATATATATATATATATAGCGACAAATTGTCAAATGATAAACCAAGCCGAGATTGAGAAACATCATTTGCTTCGTGGTGGTTGATCATGTACTGTATATATATATATACACTTTTATATATATAATTGCTTATCGCTTTTCATATAAATCTGCAGATCATGTGAGCTTAGGAATCATGTGATCACAGATTGATTCTCATTCAATCTAGATTCTGGTTCTGTGATGGACATTTTCAATTATGCAATTTTGTACATTATTCACTTGTGTTTGAATTTCCTTAGATGATTTTCATGCCCATGAGGAGTTCGGCACTGGTATATATTATTTTCTCGAAGATGCTTTGCATCTCGAAAATAAAAGCAATCAAGCCGAATATTTAATAATAAAATGGAAGTATCAAAGGTCTCAATTACTATTGAGCACAGGGTTTGAAAAAACCTCTTTTACAAAATCTCATTGATATATCTTGTTTAGAACTGAATTTTTGTATAAATTCAAACCTTGTGTATATAGGTGCGAACGAGGCATAGCACTACTTCCAAACATCACATTGACCCACACACACACACATTCATATAACAGTTTCTTGAAAAGTGGCGGTCACCGTAGCAACACGGATGTCGGGGGGTGCCTAACGCCTTCCCTCCGCATAATCAAGCCCTCGAACCCAAATGAATCTCGGTTTCACAGACCCGTTTAGCAGTGTCACATCACCGGGTCAATGTGCAAACCTTTTCTCATTAACGTTGGTGCAACCATTAAAAACATCAATCATGACTCTTACGGTCAAATCATCGACATGATACATGTCGGACCTTTTTCACTTGTTTTTTCAAACAAATCTCACATAATATGAGAACACCAAAGAACAAGAACAAAAAAGGGACAAATAAAAATCCCAACGTCGATAAGAACCACATCCAGTATCCAATACTCATGATGTAGAAGTGGACAAGTTGACTTCTATAACATATATGAATCAAAAGTCACACTTCCTTTCTTTTTCTTCACTTCTTCCAAATAAGCATGACAATTTCTCTTCCAGTTTCCAGGTTTTCCACAGAAGTGATAATCACCTTCTTTAGCTTCCGCGCCTTTAGGTTTTAAAGCCTGTTTGGTTTTGAAATTGGGTTTGGCACCAGATTTAGATATTATCTTCTTCTTACCTTTCCCCTTTCCCTTAGCATTCCCCTTTTGTACCATCATTATGGGAGCGGGTCCTGCCTTTTTCATGTTGTTTTCGACAGTTCTTAACATACTCAACAACTCAGTAAGTGGTTTCTCAATTTCATTCATGAGGTAATTCATAACAAATTGAGAGTAGCTGATGTTCAAAGATTGTAAAACAAGATCAGTTTGGGCTTCCAGAGTAATCTGAAAACCCAACCTATCAAGGTACTCAATATACCCGATCATTTTCAGCACATGTGGACCAACTGGATCACGTTCACCCATCTTGCAATGATACAACGGTTTGCTTGTATCATACCTCTCCTGTCGAGCATGCCTTCGAACAATTTCTTGAGATGCTCGATCATCTCATAAGCATCTATTAACTAATGTTGCTTCTGAGGCTCAGAGTTTATAGTTGCTAGCATGAGACAACTCACGTCCAGAGCATCATCTTGATGCTTCTTGTAAGCATTATGCTCTACACGTGGTGCAGTATTAGTTGGTGTTGCAGGAATGGGCCCATCAAGGACATATAGCTTGCGCTCTTGTTTGAGGACAATCCTCAAGTTCCTATGCCAATCTAGGAAATTAATTCCACTCAGTTTTTCCTTCTCAAGAACTGATCGTAGTGAAAGATTATTTATGTTGTTGTTTGCCATTAATATCTATAATTTATAAGTGCAAAAATAATAAGTCAAATTGCAGAGTTTTTGATATTATGTAATTGATAATGGTACATTCAAAATATACCTCCCACTATTTTATTCAAATTAATAGCCCTCACCATTAATTCGAAAAGCATTTTATATTAAATCTTTCTAGTGAGCCAAGATCCATATTTCATTATGCCTTAAGTTAGCTTTGGCTAATCTCTCAAAACACAATTATTTAGGTAGACAACCCCTTGCCAATTATATTATATATAACTCTTGGATAGTTTGGTAAACAACATTTGTTTCTGGTCCATCTAATGGTACCTACCAAACTTTATGTCTCTAAGTCCACAATCTTATTGAGATAACTTAGTTAAGTCGGGCCCAATGATTTTAACAGTTTAGATATCACAATTATCCTATCGCACCTTACCAAGATAAATAGGGTACTTTGCTTTGGCAAACCTACATCCATCGATCAAGGTCTTGATGAGTGTTATTCATTGGAAGGCATCTGATTTAGACTTAATAATTTTATGAGGGATTTTATTAATTAATTTAGATCTCACCAATTTTAATCTTATTAAGCATGCACATTATTTATCATATCATAACGTATACAAGCATAAATAAAGTGCAAAATAAAATGTGTCACAGTTATGGCACAATCCTCTATCAATCTTTTCAAGCTAATGAAAAGATTGAAGGTCAGTCTAAGGTGGAAAAAGGACTTCAAAATAGTAGCTTCCTTGGATCTTCCTCATGCGTGTGTCTCCTCTCTATCATCATTTTTCCATCGTGTACTTCATCTTGTCATCTTCATCTTGTTATCGATTATTACAAGACATAAAGAAACCTTGAGTTACATACGAGGGGATTTAGATGATAAGAGAATATTACATCAGAATTTATAAAAAGGCACGACATGCAAGCCGTATTTCAAAACCAAAAACCACTAACCTATAGGTCAAAAAGGCCATAACTGTGCACCATGCATATCACAATAAGCACATAACAGAGTTTATATAATTAAAGAAAACTATATAAAAAATATTAGGGTCACGACCATCGTAAGGCCATTGACGGGGGTCCAAGGGGATTTCCCCACAAGCGGTCCCACTACAATCAGATTATGTATTGTAGAATTTTTCCATACGAACTTCTGAAATAATTCCAGAATCATATATAATCCACCAAAACACTCATAATAACAATACACCCAGAACATATCATATATATCCAATTTCGATTAATCATATTAAACCTAATCTTCATGCTTCTAATCCAATTAGAACAGAAGTTGTATTGTTATTCCACCTTCTAAGATACGATTAACAGAACATCATATACACGCAAATATATTACAGGTGTAATTAATAATTCCAGAATATGCATACAAGCAGAATATCATATATTCAATTTCAGATCGACAAACATGCATCATCATATATCATATATATCGAATACAATTAAAACATGTAATCTGAATTAATCGTTTCACAAATAGCTCTGATACCACTGTAGGAATTTCGGCATAAAATTACAGCGGAAAATAAAAAAATTCAAAACAATTTCCAAAACCCTACAATAGGATCCACGTGAAAACATATTAATTCAGTAGTTTAGCTATTTTACCAATTATCCAAGCTAGAATTGATACAATCGAAAATTCTGGTACGTCTTCGAATTTCCAACGAAACTGCGTCTCTACGGTATCCACACGAACGTCCATGAATCGCCGGGACGACTGCAGATGGGAAACCGCAGATCTTAGCCACCAAGGATTTGGATTTTTCTGAAGTTTTTCTCTCTAGTCTCTCTCTAAGAACGGCTAGGGTTTTTACGTTTTGATTGTCTTCCTAAAATGGCTGATATATCATATATATAGCAGTCAAAAGGAATTAATCAAAACCTAATCCAATTAAAAAAAATAAAATCCGAATTTATATATATTATACTCCCTTCGTCCCTAATTATTTGACATTTTAGAGTTGGACACGAGAATTTAGATAATGATTGGAAAGCATTAAATATAGTATTCAATTGTCTATTATACCCTTAAATTTTGTTGGGATAAGGAGAGAGAAAGAGTTTAAAGTATCAAAAAATAGGTAGAGTAATGAGGGGTAATTTTGAAAAAATTGTCATTAATTCTCCTATATTTGAACAAACATCAAATAATTAGGGACAAATGAAAAACTCTAAAACGTCAAATAATTAGGGAAGGAGGGAGTATCTTAATAAAGTCTTACTTGTATATAAATTATTCTTTTAATTTAAATTCGTAATTTAATTACTATCAATCATATTGACATATTTAAATCCTTACAATTTAAATTAATTCTATTTTAATTACGTTCTAAGTGTGTGACCCTATAGGTTATTATTACATTGACAATAATCTTAAAATCATATTATAAAATTATAAACAATGAGCGGCATCTAAAAATGCATCACTGCTACCCAAGTAATAATAAGATCGATGATTCGATACAACCTTTTCGTGACCAATATTTTAATATAATTTAATCTTTTTAACCTTGACATTCTAGATTAAACTCGAGGCATGGAATGTGTCATACTCTTCATAATTTAATCTGAGTTTTCTTGATCAATGAGTAGACTATATGAAACAAATTACTATTTGAGCATGGCCATGCATTTTATAGTCCTACTCAATCAAGAGGCCTATGAATGTCACCCCTAATATATAAGAGGGTTAAATTCCATCTAGATCACTCATATTCCTCACACGATTCATGATGTACCCAATAATCACTTTTATTGTCCACCCTATTAAGGGTGACCTTTGATGATATCAAAATACATAAATTCTCGTGTAGTAATATAATGATTTCAGGTCGGAGGATCATTATATCATTGTCACTATGAGAATTGTTGATGACACTTTGCATAATGCTCCACATAAAATTCTCACGGTGGGTATGTCTAGTACATTGTTCTCTAACATGTACCTATGCATTTACTTAATATCTCATATATTTATGACCAATAAGATTTAGCCATCAGTCAATCCACATACTAGTCTCAATGTATCATTGTTGTCTCATTAACAATGATACTCGACTAGGGACATTTAAGAACAATGATACTAATTGTAATTATATGATCTCATGTTCAAGTCACATACTTGAAGCCATATAATTTGTATCACTATTCTAAGAAATTTTATTATGTTAACATTTATATAACGCAGTAAATAAAACCATAATAAAATAATTCATTTATTCAATCAAATATAATATCAAAATGTTAAGAAATTATATCAAATAATTGGCCTCTAGGGCATAAACTCTAACAGAAAAAAAAAAGTTAAGTCCAAGGATTATAGGACCTTTTAAAATTTTAAGGAGAGTAGGAGAGGTAGCTTATGAAGTAACTTTACTTCTAGAGTTGGAATGTATACATAATGTATTTCACGTGTCAATATTGCGTCCTTATAAACCGGACTATAAGCACGTAATAGAGTATGAACCTATTCAAGTAGAAAAAGACTTAACGTATAAGGAACTTCCAATTCAGATTATTGATAGGAAGGAACAAGTCTCAAGGAATAAGATAATATCTTCGGCAAAGGTAATTTGGAGGAACCACAATGCCGAAGAAGCAACGTAGGAACTCGAAACTAAAATGAAGAAAAATCTTCCCCATTTATTTATTTAATTGTATCGAGATTCTGTGGACAGAATCTTTATAAGGGAAAAAGAATATAACCCCCGAGAAAAATCAGATTATTATGTGAATTAAGTTTTATTTGATTATTTGAATTAAATGAATTTAATTGTTTATTAAAGTGAGTAAGTTGTTTAAAGGTCGTTCTATGACCTAGAATGTGCGAATGTGGTTAGGATTCTGGCTATGTGCTAGAATTAAATGATTTGAATTTCCAAGACAAAAATAAAAAATATTTGAGAAATTTCCGTAAAAATACTATTCATCTGTTTCTACTCGAGAATTAATTTTGAATTTTCGAGAAACGCGTAATGATAGAAATCTAAGACGAGATTGAATATCCAATAATATTTCAGTTATGGAAAACGAAATTTTCGCATGCAGACTTAAAACTATACTCATTAGGGAAAGTAAAATTTAAGAACTAAATGATGATGTATAATAAGAATTGTTATTATACGTGAGAAATACGAGTATAATACTAGTTATTATACGAGTATAGTATGAAGATTATTACGACGTATAATACGAATATCGTACGAGGTTTATACGAAGATAATACTAGGACTATACGATAAGAATACGACTAGTTCTTAATGGACTTTAGCTATTGGACCTAGACATTGTCAAGCTCAATTGGATGATGAATGAGGCCCAATGATGAATTATATCAAGGCCCAATGTTAAATTAAATCAAGGCCAAAGATAGGCCCAATATAAATTAATTGTAAGCCTGAACCAAGAAATGAACCCGTGGGTCGAACTGATGGATCACCGGATGGGTAAAACCCTTGGGGCAACCCATGTGGGTCCCCCAAGGAGCAAGAGGGGCTACTTGGTGGCCAAGGAAGGTGGGAAGCTTTCCTTGCAAGCTTTGAATAGTAAGGAGGTGGCCCTTTTGACCAAAATGCCCTCCATTTGATTTTCTATAAGAAGAAGCTTATGTTGGTTCATCTGGTCGTTTACCAATATTGAACTCACCTATATTGAGAGAGAGAGAGAGAAGAGCAATAACAAAGAATCAAGAAGCGAAGAAGCTAACTACTCAAGCTTTAAGTAAGAACACAAAGGTAAAAATACGCAAACTTAACTTACGATTTTATTTTTGATTGAATTTTATAAAGAGTATGAATTGGTGGAGCATGTCTCTTCCGGAGGAATAAGGATGGCTATTAGTGAACAAGAACATTAATAAGCCATGTATATGCGAGAATCATAATCGACTAATTAAGCTTTAATCGAAGAAAATCAATAAAACGTTGAATTGGTTGTTGATGGACAAATTGAAAACCATCGGGTATAAGTTAGATGCAAATTGCTTGGTTAGGTTATAGATAACAAACCAATGAATTGAGTCCATTTGGTTTGGTGTAAAAATCTCGAGTAACAAAGTTATGGCAAAATTTACGAGATTAGACGATAATCGTTAAAATCGTAGGAATTCCGGAATAATAGTCAAAAGTCGTCGTTTAACGCGAAAACCTTGGTTTTCGATGGCATATCGTAGAACATCGTATTTAAGAGTCGTGGACTCAAGAATGGTCGAATTCCAACTTAAAATGAAGAAACGAGCTAAGAACGTTCACGAACGTTTAACGAATGTGTAATACAAAATCAATCCGAACGAAATCAAAGTATATGAGATATGTGAAATAACGGCTTTTGAATGAGCCAATTCTGACTTATAACGATCGAGTTACGAGCCCGAAAAGAAATCGAATTGAAAAACTTAAAAAATTTCAAAGGCTCACGGTCGGCGCCGCAGCGCCTCCCAAGCCTAATAAGGTGTCGCCACAGCGCCTAAGCGGAAGGTTAGCTACTGCTTTCCAGCACCGTAGCTGCAGCTTGTATAGCTATAAATGGCATCACAACGCCATTAACTGAAAATTTTCTAATGCAGTCATTTGTTAACCCAACTTTTTGTGTGGTAACTATGGGGCATGTATATTCTTAATATACATGAAAAGACAATTCCTAAATAACATGTATAGCGATGATTTTAAGAATTAAACGTTGATTAAAAGTATTTAAACGACGAATGTAAAGTACGAAAATGTAAATTGTGAATCGTATTCGAGTTTAACGCGCGTCCTAAGGTTATACATTATGTAATAGATGTGAGTGGTACGTGAATGATAAGAAATGAAGATAAAACTTATGTACTTACTATACAGAGTTCGATATCGGTTATCCGGTAGCGAACCAAGTAGGGTTTCAACTATCGTTGTGTTTAAACAATGATCGTTGAGTGTCGAGTTATGACATATGAATGTTAATAAGCCAAATGAATGATAAATAACTTGAAACGAATATTATTAATGAAATAATTTCAATTAAGTTATAGAAGAAAAAGAAGTTGGTAAAAACAATATGGTTAGATTGTTTGGTAACTAATTCCAGTGTGCCATGTGAATATATCATGTAAAAACTGTAAAGACCGAAAACGATTGAACTTTAATTGAAGACGCTTGAAGGCAAGTTTCCTTAATGCTTGTCTGACCTTTGTGTTAGTCAAGTTTCTGTCATTCATGTTATAACATGCATGAATTGTTTAACGAAAGAGTCGATGCCAGTTTTAACTCGGCTAGACAAACCTTAAGAATTTGATTGATTTGTTTACAAGTCTTTTGATATAGTATTGATAACGATATCTTATGCCAATTTTTTGGTACGGATTCAAAGGTAAGCCTGATTCTGAATAAACAAAAGTGTTTTACGTCGATTATTCGGCAGGCACACGAGGTTAGTGTTAATCAACATAGAGTACTATAGGTTGATCACCTAGAAGTGCTCGTAAGATATATCGGACTTACGGACTTAGTGTCGGGTTGTCCTTTTCATGAATGAAAACCAAAGAGAATATTCATGGTCTTTTGACCTGCTCATAATTCCTAAGTTACTGTATGTACTCTGGAATTGTTTTATGAGAATGAAAAGGGTTATTTCGATGTTTCATAGTACTTCAAAACTATTTGTTCAGTTAATGAAGATTAATTATATGATTCCTGATGTGGTGGTTATATTATATATTGATGGACTTGTTAAGCTAGTTATGTTCGCTTCTTGCTTGAATTATATGATTGCAGCTAAGGCCGAGCGAACCGAAGGTTTCGGTAAGGATAGAGGGAAAGTCAAGATGGATAAATAGATTATCCTGTAATAGACTAGTATATTTGTATGAACTTATACTATGACAATAAAGAATGTATTGGTTAACAGAACCTGGAAATTGATTTATTATTATTGTAATAAGAATGTAGTAAATACACTCATTTTGATGTTGTTTTCATTGGAATGAATGTATAGTTAGTAGTATCGTGTAGCACCATATTTGTGCGTTGAAAGTACCCGAATTTGGGGGCGTCGCAATTACGATTCACGAATATCATTTACGTATTCTGCATTCACGTTAATCATCTTTTAATCTTTTACTCTACCTTTAATTAAGGTTTAATCACTCATTCTAGTGATCCCTTATGTGAACATTACATTCACCACCTTTTCCTGATGTCTAAGTCATACGGTTTGTGGTATGCTAAGATCATTCGTCCATCATAATAACTTTGTGTTTACAACGTTTATACGCTTTACACTTAACTTTCGTTACGACCTTATAAAATCGAAATGTTATAAGTCATTATCTTCATTTAACGTCTAAGGAATTACAACCATTGTAATCCTACACGTTCGTTTTAACGCGAATACGGTCCCCAAATATAGGTTATGTATTTTGTGTTCATCATTTTATAACTTCTATTTGACGTTTAATCATCAAACTCAAGGTTTTACTCATCTTTCAAGATGTTTCTTTTCATAAATATTACATTTATGATTGCCCCTTAATTACCATCCAAAAAGTTGGACAATAAAAATCTCCAGTCAGAAATTTTCGGGATAAGGGCGTTGCGGCACCATTCTTCCCTTTAATCTCGACGCTGTAACACCTCTTGGAAGTACCCGAGCCCCGGACCAGGCGTTGCAGCGCCATTTCTCTTTGTTGGGCGGCGCTGCAACGCCTCCCTTGAAACTCAAAATTTTACAAGTCTTTGAACATGTTTGAGACGCCTATTTTGAAATCTCATAACTTCTTCGTTCTAACTAGGAATTAATCCGTTCTTAAGGCGTTGGAAAGCTTGCAACACCCTCTACAATTTCCCCCTGACAAAATTTTATTCTATATTTGTTAACGAGCCTTAATCCTAGCCCGAAAGTCCTCCCTCGCGTAATTTTTCAACTTGGCGTTAAATTTTTGTTCATCCATAATTCGACCATTCGAACTCGAAATTCGTTTGTTCTTGAGCATACGACTCATGTTTTCAATGTTTTCCAACATTCTTATGAATCCTTATTAATTAGGGTTTATTAACTTACTTTCTATTTTTCCTTCGTCTTTTACAAAATTTCGTCATAATTTCGTTATAGGCTAATTTCAATACATTCTTCACGAACGTTTCTAACCAAGCAATAACTAACTAACTTATACGTGATGGTTTTAAACTTGTCCATCAACAACAAGATTTAATTAGATGGTTTTAAATTTGTCCATCAACAACGTTCTTCGCGTGTTCTTCGGTTGTTCTTCATTTTTAATCGATATTTTGATTATGATTTTACTTTTTCTTGGAATTTAGTGTTATAACTCACCAATCCTTACTTATTTCACTGAATCGTTCATATGATTCTTTCGGATCGTTCAAATTCATCAAGCAAATCATAGTTCCTTTGAAAGCTTTTAAGAAATTTTTATGACTAAATTTCTAATTCTTAGTTCTTCATTTCCTTATGATTAAACCATATGGAACTCGTTATTAACATCTTTTACTTCCATTATCATTAAGTTTTGTGATTTAACATATAAAACATTAAAGAAAATGGATTAGAGTTAGGTTTTTAGGGTTACCTTTTTTCTTTAATATTCTTCCTTAAGCTTGCATGTGAGCTAGCTTTTGCTCTTCCTTTCCTTCTTCCCCATCCGAATTCTCTCTCTCTCTCTCTCTCTCTCTCTCTCTCTCTCTCTCTCTAGTGTTGGTTGAATTTTCTAACCAAACAAATGAGCTAAGACTTCTCTTTTTTATGCTTTTCAAGGTTATGAGCAAAATAGTCATTTAGGCCTAAAATCATTATTCTCACCTCCTTAACCAAACCTCCTTACTATTCAAGAAGCTTCTCGTGAAAGCTTCATGATCTCGTCTTTCAGGATTCATCCGACAGTTTGAAAAACTGCGATTCTTGGAATCCAAATATTTTTGGATATTCTGTTTTTCCTCTACAGATTTACTTTTACGCATAATTTGAAGCTTCGAAAAACTAAAAAACTCATGAGTGCTTTGAATATAATTTGACTCAAGTCGAATTGAATTGAGTCCAAATAATGAATATTCGAGCCAAGTCAAATTTGAACAAATTTTTTTAAATATAATTCAAATTTGAATAGTCAAATTTGAGCTACACTATCCGGTTCAATTCGACTTGTTTCCAACCCTAATAATGCTAATGTTTAGAAACATCACTAGCTTAAATCCTTAAGAAAATAATTTATATTGCAATATTTTATTACGCTTAAACACATCAATCAACTACCCTTGTATTTGTATTTATAGAATACAGACTATGTCATGCCATTGTGTTTACTCAAAACAAGAGTCAGCCTGTTTTTGTTACAAGATACAGCATAATTCAAATGCTTAATTTCTAAAAAAATTACATAATGAAAGAAATCTAATGATAGCGAGAGATTTAGCCTATTATGTACCTTGAGGACTAAAGGAAACCAAGCATTGGGTAATATGCATAGAACCCAAATCTGCATCTAGGTCTCATCATGGTTCTAAATAGTAAGATATAATGCATTCTTATGAGAATAAGGAAAAACATTCCAAGTTCAAACACAAACTCATTTATATTGCAAATGTAAGAAAAAAACATGCCATTCAACTAAAATTATGCCAATTAAAAAGAAATGAATCAGCAGTTCTATACTACTCACCAGCTTTTACAGCGCCAGCAATGGTTCTATACTACTCACTATCCTGTTGATCTTATCCTTGATGATTTTCGGATTGAACTCCACTCTTACTCCGTGAAAATAGTTTCCCGAAACCATTTTTGCTCTTAGCAGTGCTGACATGATTCAGTGAAACAGCTGATGACGTTGATGATGAGGAAGATGCGGGTGATTCCTCATTGTTACCATTCACCAAAGGGGACTTCTCTACAGGTAGTTTTGAAGAATAAGGTTCGCGCTTAGGCATGAATGTGACGTTAGAATGCAGCTTCCACTGTTCTACATCTGCTCTATACGAAGGTGACTCTCCTCCGGATAACACTGGTAAATTTACAGTGTCGATCAAGAAGTCTTCCAATGTTGCTAGAGACTTGAGCTGCCTCCCGAGAGATGCAATTGTATTTTGGCACTGTGCAAGTTTATCAGCTGCAACATTTAGGTCCTCCTGAAACAGAGAAATTTCAATTACTAAACTTGTACAAGACATTTCTGCAACTCTTTTTTCGTTCTAAACTTGGGCAATAGATGCAGTCGAAAACATTTGATTCAATGGTTCATACTTCATCTTCAATCCTAACATTTTATTTTGGTTTGAATCTAGTTCTCTAAAATATCAGTTATACTTCTGGATACGAGTTCGAAGAGAGATATTTATCCAAATTGTAACCGGAAAATTCGTATTGGTCCGCATTCATATTCGGAAAAAAGCATTATTCACATTTAGAAAAATACAAATATATTTGTATTTAGTTTAAAGGTATCTACAAATAAATAGAATACAAATATATCGTATTCGTTTAACATCCAATCGTAAATATATCAGGCGGATAGCGGATATCCGGAATTCGATATTTGTATCCGTATCTCGAATTGGTATCCGAATAACTTATATATATATATATATATATATAATTTTAAATGGCCTTCGTTATAGAATAATTAATTTTCACTATCATACGAAAATTATTTTAAAAATGTCATTTCGCCTCTAAAAAGTAAAAAATAACACTTATTATAATATTAATAAACTGAAATAAATTGATTTAAGTATAATTAATGCATTTTTATTATTGTAAAGTTAAAATATCTAAAATGTATCATTTAACAAGTTAATTATATACTACAAGAACAAAACTAAAGCTATTAGTTTTTTACTTTCAAAACTTACGTGCGATACATGGAGCAATGGACAATATAATTTTATTGTTAAAATGTTTCCTTAAACAAAAAAGTGTTTATAAATACTAACTTTAATATTGTAATATTTTTACCTTACTTATATTAAAATTAATAAATGTCAATAGTTTGTTATTTAACAAATTAAGCATTATCGTTGGTGCAGTGTAATGCAATAACGCTTAAAAATTATTTATAATAAAATTTTGAAAACAAGTGAGCAAAGATAATTATTGTATGACCCTTTGGCTATATAAATTCAAAACAGCTTTTAAAAACATAGGAACAAACTATTATGATAATTAATTAAATAAGGATAAGCTTTTTATTTTTCTTTAACAATTCAAATATAAATTTATAAATTTGAAAATTACTCATCATAAATTTGTACTACTGTAGTTTTAAAAGGTAAACAAATTATGATCATTTGTTCATGTTTCAAGTGTCGTTGAGTTAAAATTCACTTCGTAAACGTTTTGGAGAGTCGCACATACATTATAACTCACTTTACATAAATATAATGAAATAAAATAAACATTTTATAACTATGTAATCTATGTATTGAGGATAAATAATAAATAAAACTCTCCAATAAGCATATTATTAAAGTTTTAATCTAGTATTTGAGAAAAAATAATTAAATATTCAATGTAAACTCTTGAATGTTCATACAAAATGTTTGTCAAAATTAAATGAGGTGTTCTTAAATTGGGTGTCTCAACAAATTGAATTAAATGTTTGAGTATTACTTTATTAAGAATATGAGGTGAAAAAAGTTCATGCTATAACATTATATTAATTATTGTAATAATGATGCCATGAAGTTTTACATGAAATCTTGTAAAAGTTGGTGCTTAAAAAGGATGATTGCAAAGAAGCACAAGAGTAGATGATAAATTAGTATTATATTTCATTGAAAATGATATTAATTTGATACTTTTTCTAGGATATTTAAATGTTGATTTCTATGATCAATGATGGATGATGTGTTTGACATTTTCCTGCCATTTATGATTAGGATGTTTAATTAATATGTATGGCTTAAACTTTAAATTGTGATTAGTGATGTGTAATTATTCAATTTTTTTCCTTTATTTTTGTAAATAATTTAAATGAATTTTATATTAGGGGATTGATAAACAAATTCGGATATCCGAATATTCGAATAATCTGTTTATTCGAATAAAATAAACGAAAATGGATATTATCCGTATTCGGATATTATTTTGAATACCGGATACGGATAACATTTTTAAAATACGTTGAATACCGAATACGAATACAGATAGCGAATTGATTTTTTGGATACAAATACGGATACCAATGTATCTGGATCCGTATATATCCGTTTACACCCCTAATAGTAATTGACTAATGGAACACAATCTTTTTCAAGATCTTTAAGCATTCTCACAGTTTTTCTCTCCCCGTATATCAAATTTATTATAGTCCGTCTGTTCCATAAAAATAAAAAAAAGGGTTCCATTTATAATTACCTTTTTTGAATTTCACCAAGTCTTTTTTTTTATTATTATTAATAATAACAGTATAAATTATGCAATATTCTCAAGTTTGCCATTATAATTTTATTATGCCTCCACTACTAAACCAACAACTTAATATTTTTAGGGATAAACATGGAAAATTTGTACATCCTTAATATTTATAAATATTGCAAATGAGACTTTTTTTATGGAACTGAGGGAGTGTGAAGCTTTTACCATGAGTAAAGCTACTTGTTTAAAAGCATTCCAATTTCAAAAGCAACATCACATATATTATGATGCTGATGGACAGTAAAAAAAGTAATGTAACGCAAGTCAGTGAGAGCTAACCTTCTTTACTTTCAATTCACCATTTGAAGTTGTAGTTTGCTGAAGCTCAATTTCCTGAGTTTTTTTAGTTAGCTCGTTCTCCAATTTCCGACACTTGACAACCATTTCAGCTGACAAACTTTGTTCTTTTTCAACCTCGGCCTTCAATGAATCAACCTCTGTAGACATAGTCCGGGCCTCTACTTCTGTACCAATGAGTTCAAATTCAAGTGACTCCTTCAATTCGCACACCAAAGTTAGCTCCTTCTGTAGCTCTTCCAACCTGGATTCAGCTTCTGTTAGCTGAGCTTTTGATACTTCAGTAGAATATTGACTTGCATTTAAGGCGTCCTCCAGTTCTGCTTTCTTGGCTTCTATCTTTTTCAACTTATCTTGCAGCTCTTTCAATCTGCTTTCAGTTTCTGTTTGCTGCGCTTTTGATACTTCAATAGAATATTGACTTGCATTTAAGGCGTCCTCCAGTTCTTCTTTCTCTGCTTTTATCTTCTCCAACTTATCTTCCAATTCGGCAACACGTTGACTCATGGTCTCAAGTTCAGCCCTTAATGAGTTCTCTACATTATTTGATTGACAAGCAACAGATTCCAATTCAACATCACAGGTTTTACTCTCGGCCTCTGGTAGTGCAGCAAGTCTCTCCATTTCTAGAAAATCATCCATGATATCGATGTCCAAAGAAGAGGACGTGAGATTTTTAGTCAAACTCTTTTCACTCTTGAATTGATCAAGCTCCGCAATTAAGGCTGATGCCCATGAGTCAGAGCAGCTTGGTTCACAACCATTACTGTCCACTCTACTCATTTTGCAAGCATCGACCTCTAGAGTTTTAAGCCGTTCGCTGTTATCAGATTGACTGTCTGTCAGAGACTCAACGGAAAGGGATGAATTGGCTAGGGACTTGTGGTCATTAACTAAGGATGATTTCTGAACTACAGCTTGCAGCCTTCGGCACTCAGCCTCAAGCTTCGCCACCTTCTTTATGCTCTCTAACTGTTGTTTGCTAGCCATTTCTGCTGCTTGGGTGCTCAAGTCTCTCTCGATTGTCCTAATTTCCAACTCCTCAGATAGAGATAGGAGGTCAAGCTTGAGGACAGAGTTCTCCTTCTCTAAATACTCGAGCTTCAGCAGAACACTAGTATCAATAGAAGGACTTTCAGCTTCAGCTGCTTCTGCTTGTTTCCCGAGCTCAAGAAGCTGATTTTCAAGCTCGACTTTGGTTGTTTCCCATTCACGACATTTCTCTTCCTGAGCTTCATAAAGTCTCTGCTCCTGCTCCTCTCGTGCTTGACGTAGCTGCCTGACGCATTCCTTGAGAGCACCATCAAGATGGTTTACTCGAACCTCGAGACCCAAGTTATGCTGAACTGCTGCCTCAAGTTGTTGTTTCAGAACTGCCACCTCATTTTCAGCCTTTTCCCAGCCTAGAAGTATACAAAGTACACATGAAAATAAATACAAATTGTATCAGAAACAATTCTAGAATACAAAAAGAAAACAACAGATATCATTTTTTATGAGACAAAGCTTCGCTACAAATAATCCAGTTCCCTATGAACTACTGTGAAAAAAATTCTGTTGAGGTTGTACAAAGTTAAAATTTACACAAATGTGCTGCGGGGTGGGGGGGAATAAAAATAAAAATAATTTAAAGGTAAAACATTATCTCCACCATGAATTAAACCAAAGACCTTGCACGTAAAACAAAATTATTCCTTTTACAGAAATAGAAGACTGAAACAATCCTACTGTTGAATAGGCTTCGACTATTATAATTGGCCATCATAAGGACCCTGGAAAAGTGCGAGTATATTGACCACTCATGTCCAAACTGTAACAATAATACCTGCAACAGCTTCTTCAGCGACTTTAGCATGCTGCTTAACCAAGTCTTCTTTGGCACAAACATTGACAAGAGCGGCTGATAATTTTTCGGTCAGAATCTTAATACTATCATTCATCTCTCCATTTGGGGCTGCCACTTTTGAGGTGACTTCTGGTGATTGAGAGTGATGATTTGGAGATTCCTTCAGTGTCTCCTGCTCAAATAAAAAGAAAGAAGAAAGGATACATCAAGACAGAACTCATAAGTGCCAAAAATATTTTGGTTCACCAACATAAAAAATCAACAATCTAAACCCTCTGTGAGCTGTATAGCCGCACAGAAATCCTTGTTCTGGCTGACAACAAAACTCAGGAAGCACTACCATATAAACTGTATAATATGGAAGAAAAAAAATACACATCCTGAGTCCACCAGAACTCATAGTCACCAAATGGATTTATTAACTATTTTGTTGATATTTTGCCAATAATGCATTACAAAACTGAATTTAAATATCCTTGTGTTTGGGTATAGTGAAGATGCACATTAAAGGACTAGATTCTATAGCATAAGGAAATCTATTTGATGCCAATCTTTAGGGCTAGAATGCATCTTGCACACTTTATTTACTACACGCACAAGATTTGTACAATAACAGTGTTCTAAAAATCTCTGCCCAGGCACTAGGCGGTCATCTACCGCCTCGATTTGGCTGGGCGCCTAAGCCCCGCCTAAGCAAAAGCAGACCTCTATTTTGAAACTCTACAATACTCAAAATGAATTTGTTAAGACTTAAAAGATTGTTTTTTTGAAAATATTTCATGTAAAATTTTAAAAAAAATTACAACTATTATATGATTTGTATAGTATAACAAATCTATACAATAAAAAAATAATCAAATGAGACCATTTATGAAAATGCCTAGTCTGCCTTAGGAAACGCGGCCTAGGCTACCCCTCCGCTGCCTAGGTCCACCTAACGATTTTTAAAACATTGTATAATAAGTTATGTTTAAAGTTGCGTTGCTGTAAAACACGTGTTGCGAAAAATTATTTCGTGTATAGTTTAAGCTAATTGTCAACTAACCTTAAAAATAAAATTGTAAACTGTTAGAGATAAAATTGATGTATTGAATATTGTTGTTGTATCATTACAAATAGTATTAAAACCTTATATATAGACTACTAGTTTAGTAGGAGCCAAGTATGTGTAGGCACCAAGCATACTTATACCACGATTTACAACTTGTTACATAACATAATCTTTAAAATAAAAGATTCAAACCAACCATATCATGAAATTAGTTTATCTTCAACACTCCCCCCTCAAATTGAGGCCCTCTTCAATTTCCACGGATTTTTTTATTTTATTTTACATCCAAAGTTTGATTTATCACACTCAATACATAACTTCAGACATCCACTTTCAGAGGATGTCATGTGCTAGTAATAACGGAGAACACCCGGTCTCCTACAACAAATGTGAATAACTCTCTATCCTTCAAAAAAAAAACTACAAAGGACTTCTTGCCTTCCTTAACAACGGAGGACTCTCTAACCTCCCAAAAAAACCGAACACATGCCTTCCTAATTACAATCAACCATTTATATATTTCAACCCAAGAAATTAACTGCTCTAGACATATTACCCCTGTTAAAAAAATAACATGCAACAAAGAACTTGCACCTTCGAAAAGAAACCTCAAATCTAGGCAACAGAAAACTAGAGCACCAACTTTAGTAACGCATGACAAAACTCAAACTACAACTCCAACAAAAGAACTAAATTGAACTAACCACCTATTTTTTTTTCTTTAAGATGAAGTTAAACAATAAAAATAAATGATAACTGCCGCCAGCTATGTGCTGCTGCCTACGGCGAAAGCAAGACTTTTGATTTATTACCAAGATTAACCTAGCTCTGATACCTATTAATTTTCAAAATTTCTAATTAAATTTTGGGTGGGTTTATTTTATATATGAAGTTAAAAAGAGAAAAGAAAATACGTATCAAGTGTCATAGAAATGGCATATATATTGTTCTAATAAACCAGTTAATTGTTGTTATAATAATAGATACAACAACAACAATGGTAGTTATTTTCTAGAACAACAACGGTTGTATTGATTATGAGCCGGAAGTCGAAGTTGTTGCTTGTAACCGCTAAACATGCGTGAAATGTTAGTGGAAGTTTTTTACTAATTTTGGAAAGTTGCAACTTACCAAATGACACTTATTAAATTACTATAAATAAGGGGCACATGTAACATTCCAGAAAACATATTTTGGAAACATTCATTTCCTTATCCTTTATTCTTCTACTACCGATCTTCTAATTTATTGTATTACTGCAGAATACAATACTTAGTAAACAACAATCCAAAAATTCATAGATTTGTCCGTAGGATATTCTTCAATAGTACAAATATTTTATCGATCATTTCCAGTTCTATCACTCATAAAAATATTTTATCCAACAATCTTAAGGCTTAATTATTTGTGTATTCATTTCAATGGCTTCAACACTTTCATCCTTAAAAGATATGGCTATGGATTTCAACTGCTTGGAGCACTATGATGGAGAAAATTTTTATTGTTGGCAGAAAAAGATGTTTTTCTTATGAACATCTTTAAAGGTATATTATGTCATCACCACACTAAGGACAGATATCGCAGACGATGATGATATATGTCGAGTGCACATATTAAATGCAATGTCCAATTCCCTTTTTGATGCATACCACAATGTGCCGACTGCCACAGTGTTATGGACACACAACTGCAGGAGGGGTACATGAAGGAGGACGCAACAAGAGATTTATTGTTTCCAAATTTAATAATTATAGAATGGTCGACTCTCGTACTGTTATGGATCTTTTAGTGAAATCAAAACTAATCTTGATCAATACACTTAACATAAGTTAAACATGGATGAGGAAATAATAGTCGCATCCAATGTAGACAAATTGCCACCCACTTGGAAAAATTTCAGAAATAATCTCATACACAAAAAAGAGAGCCTTACTCTTGAGAAGTTAGGAAATCCTCTACGTATTTAGGACGACTTGCAAAACGAAAGCAAGGAAGAGATGTCCAAAATTAATGTTGTAGAGGAAGATATGCCCAACATGTCTTTGGATTCTCACAAGAGAAAGAGGTCTTCAGCCCAACATAACAAGGAAGTTAAACATAGCAATAAGAACAAGAAAAAGAATATAGGTCCCTATTTCAATTGTGGCAAATTGGGACATCTAAAGAGAGATTGTTGTTTCCTTAAGAAAAAGGACAAACAACCAGAAAGTGGTTGTTATCTTAGAGACAAATGTGCTTGAAGATGGAGACACCTAGTGGATAAATTCTGGTTCTACAAAACATGTATAGAAAGACAAAACAGAATCAAATGGTGATGTCCTATATATGGGGAATTCATCTACTATTCCAGTCCAAGGAAAAGGAAATGTGAAAATAAAGTTCACATCTAGAAAAGTCCTTACTCTCACTTGTATATCATGTTCCTGAAATTCGGAATAACTTGGTTTATGGAAGCCTTCTAAACAAAAATGGGTTCAAACTTGTATTTGAGGCTTATAAATTTGTATTGTCAAAGGGAGGTGCATTTGTTGGAAAGGGTTATTTGTATGAGGGGATGTTCAAACTTAATATTATTAATAAAATAAGTAATTCTACTTATATTGTTGAGTCATCTTCTCTACTTTGGCATAATCGTTTAGGACATGTTAATTTTAGAAGAATGTGATATGGTAAAATTAGATTTACTTCCTAAAATTGATAATTATATGAATAAATGTAGACTTTGCATGTTAACTAGGAATACTAGAAAACCTTTTGCTAGTGTTGAAAGAAATTCGAATATATTAGAGTTGATACATAGGGATTTATGTGATTTTCACGCTACACCGTCTTTAGGAGGAAAGAAATATTTTTTGACTTTTATTAACGATTATAGTAGATACCATTGTTTATCTTCTAAATTCTAAAGATGAAGCAATGCATTATTTCTCTATCTATAAAAATGAAGTGGAACTTCAATGCAATTCCAAAATTAAATGTCTAAGAACAGATAGGAGTGGAGAGTATTATGATCCATTATTTTTCGAATCAAATGAAATAATACATAAACTTTCAACCCCTTATACTCCACAACAGAACAGGATAGCAAAAAGTAAAAATAGAATATTGAAAGAAATATTGAATATCATGTTATCCAATTCTGGTCTTGGACGAGGATTTTGGGGTAACAGCAAGCCACATATTAAATCAAATTCTTACAAAAGAAAATAAGGTTACACCTTATGAATTGTGGAAGAAAAGAAAACCAAATTTGAGTTATCTCAAAGTTTGGGTATGTAGAGCTATTGTAAGAGTTCATGAACCTAAAAGAAAGAGCCTAGGTGAAAGAGGAATAGAGTGTAAATTCCTTGGTTATGTGCATCAAAGTAAAGCATATAGATTCTTGGTGGTTGAACCAAATAGTTACTATTCTATAAATACCATTGTTTAATCTCGAGATGCTTTATTTAATGAAAGCATGTTCAATTCACTCCTTAAAAGCATTGCAATTGAAAATGAACCAAAAAGCTAATGACATAATCCTAATAATATGTTAAGTGTATTTAATTTAATCTATGGTGATAGAGTAAATTAAATAGCTTAATACTTATTATTTAATATTTTGAAAATATTAAATATAAATTAATAAGAGGAGTCTTATTAATATTATTACAATTATTATTATTTATTAAATATAATACTCCCTCCTATTCAGATTAAATGACGTTTTAGGGAGTTTAATTTTATTCTATATAAGTGTCGTTTTGGAATCTCTATGCAATATTGCACTATTTTTTCCTAATTTACCCCTCTATTTAGTATGCTTAGTAAATGCAATTGTGGAGAGAAATAATTAATTAGGGACAATTGTAGAGAATGAGAAGAGACAATTGTGGAGAGAGAAATAATTAATTAGGGACATAAAAGACATTTTGTGTTATTTCTTAATAAATGTGTTTAACTCTAAAATGTCATTTAATCTGAATAGGAGGGAGTATATAATAATAATTAATGTATTTAATTATTTTTTATTTTTTATATTAATGACGTCACTAGGTCAATAACAGTTCGACCACTAGTTGGACCAGTGATCCATCCATCGGTACCTTTTCCGATTCGATGAACGGTCTGAGTTTTATCCTACTATTAACAATTAACATTCTGAATCTTTTGTTGTTATACATACTAATGTGTGGAGACCCTTTCGGGTTGTTTCCCGTTCTGGTTATAGATGGTTTGTTAGTTTTATTGATTATCGTTCTCGTGTGACTTGGATTTATCTTCTTCGTTCTAAAAATGAGGTGTTTGATTGTTTTCAGAAATTTCATAAAATGATTCAAACCCAATTTGAAGCTCAAGTCAAAATTCTCCATAGTAATAATGATCGTGAATATAGTAATAATAATGTTTTTGCATCCTATCTCACAGCATGGAATCATATTTCAAACCTCCTATATCAAAACCCCATAATAACCATGATTTTTCAAGTCACTTTATAAATAGATATATCAATTATGATGGTGATTGAGTGTCTAATTAAATAACAAGTGTGTTATGAGAATTTTATAGGAAGTCCCTCTTATGGAATAATTAAAGTAGTGGACTAGCCTAAGAATGTAAACAATTAAGGGAGTTGATTAAGAATTTAAGATGATGAACCCTAATTGAATATTCAATTTACTTGTAGGTGGCAAGTCTAATTGGGTTATGAAATAAAGTGGTATTCTTGATTTATGGGTATGTGTAATAGTCCAAGTAGTAAGTGTTACTAGTGGGCTAGCCCAATTGGATGAATAATCAAGCCCACTAATTTTATTGGAAGTTATACCTTAATGGCATTAGTTAAATGAATTAACTTAGCCCAACATGTGGAACTAATAAACAATAGCCCAAGTAATATAAAAATAAACTTGACTACTAATAGCCCAAACTAATTAATTGTAAGCCCAAACATTAATTAAAGAGGCTCAACCCTTGGTCCATGAAAGAAAGGACTTTTAATCATTATAGTAAGTATATAACACAAGAAAAATAAATCTATAATGGGAGAAATGGGGGTGTATGGCCGGTCACTAAGGGGCATAATGGGGAGAATTTGAAATTTTTATTAAGCTTGTCCAATATCTTGGATATAATATTTTGAAACCAACACCCATGACAAGTGTCACCCTCCTAGCATGCCCAACACATGAGTTTAGTGACTAAGCAAGCAAGTAATGATTAGGGGAGAGAGTTAGTGGGATCAAGCTTACACTTTCAATTATACTCATTTCCACCAACTTCATTTCATTTGCATACTTACACTTCAAAGCTCCTTAGCTAGAGAAAGAAAGAAAATAAAGAGAGAAAAAGAGAGGGGATTTCGGCCAAGAGGAAGAAGAAGAGGGTCTTGAGCTTCATGCATGCTAAGTTTCTAAACTACTTTGGGAAGATAAGGAAGATAGCAAGAAAAACTAGGTATTAATTCTCTTCATTTTTAAAGTTTGATTTCTTATTTGTTGGGTTTTTGATGAAACAAGAGTCTTAAGTTTGATCTTTGAAAAACTCTTCATCTATTGGTGTATGAATGTTTTATATGATGATCAAAACAATTTTGAAGTTAAATATAAGATCAAAAGAGAGATTTGTACCAAATGGATAGAGAAAAGCACATGCATGCATGCACTATGAAATTTTATGATAGATTCTTGTGATGCATGTTGGATATAGTTAATATCAAGATTAGAGTGTTATATCATGGATTTATCAAAGGAGACTTGTGGATTTTTTTTATGAGTTCATGTGATTGAGATTTGGAAAAGATGTTAGATGGATTTTTGAAGGAATTTTTGTTTAACTAGTATGCTTTATCATGTGCATGTTGAAATCTACAAGTGATATTTGAGGTTTTCTTTCTTGATATGATAGATGCATGAGTTAAGGGCTAAACCCCTTTGGAATCACTCAAATATGTTTTAAAATGAGCAAGTTATGAATTAAATCCCAAACTACCCAACTGTTGAGACCATGCTACTGATCAGTCATTTGTGGACTGTTTTCGGCAACCAAAACAAACTCAAATTTGGTGTTTGATATATGGAAAATGTAGTTCAGGAAAATACGAATCCAACGATACCAAATGGACCCAAATTCGAGATGTAGATCTCGAGATATGAGTGTTTCCGTAAAGGACCTCAAATCTGGAAAACAACTAAACTGTTATGAATGTCCTTGCGGATCAGTCCACTTTGACACTGATTTCCGGGACCTAAACAGAACAGAATCTGATATTTGATGAATGGAAATCGGAGTTCGAGAAGATACGAATCCAATGCCTCCGACGGAACCAAAATCCGAGTTGTAGACTTCGTTCTACAAACGTTTCCGTGAATGACCCCAAATCTGAAAATATTGAGCGAAAATTTGAGCGTCAATATGAAGTGTAATGAAAATGGGTTATTGTAATAAATAACTTTAAAACCACTAATGGGCTAGTAAATTAATTACATATAAAATGAAATGTAATTAATTACTTAATTATTATTTAAATGATGTTAAGTAATAATTAAAATGAGTTAGTGTTATTGGGATAACTACTTAATTAAGATTAAATAATAAATTGAGTTAATCAATTAATTAATTATTATTTAATTAATATTATATAATGACTAAAGTATAATTAAGTAAGATTAAGAAGATAAATGATAATTACTTACTTTGACATGAAAGTTTATAGAATTAATTTTTTATTATTCAGATAATAAATAAAGATGAATGTTAATTAATTATCCTTTTAATAATAATAAGGAATAATTAAAGAAGAATGAAGTGAATAAATCAAATATTATTTATTCAAAGATGAGGAGTTATTAATTATTATTTAAAGACAAATAATAATTTAATTGTCCATTATTTAATTAACATTAAATAATGAGGAGTAATAATTGGTTATTAGTAAGTAATAACTAAAGATAAATGGTTAATTACTATTTAACTTATAGTAATCGAAGGAAGAGGGGGTTAACAATTTAATGAAATTAAAATAACTCCTTAATTAAACGATGATGATAAATTGTTTAAAGATCTAATAAGTGTTTATCACTTAAGGAAAGCCTTATTAAATTATTAAATCACTAACCTAAGATCAATTAAATGTCTTATAGGATTAATGATAGTACATTAGATGCATGTACCATGTGAATGTATTATTGGTTAGATAATAATACGAGTAAGCGTATTGATGAACAAATATACGCAGTACTAATTGACAGATCTACCTTATCAATGATGGGTCATTCAAAGATTGTTAATTAAAGCTAGAAAGTTGTAGCTCGCTGAACAGGCAAGTTTCCTAACTCAAACTCGAATTATTATTGTTCAAGTATGCTGGTGGATAAATATTGTTGATTTTTCCACATCCTGATGAATTATTGTGAATCGCACTTGGTGCAAATTGAATTCTTGTTCTACTATATGTTGAACTGCTTATGAGATGGATCTATGCTAGTTGTGTCAGTTAGATCAAGCATGTTTAAAATTTGTTAAATCAAATTTGTTTTAAAGAGATGTGCCTATTCAATTGATTTGATAAGGAATCTTGACTGAGAAAGGAATGTTATTGAGGCATTATATTGGAAACAATTGTTGTTGTCTAGTAAGTGTTTATGCATATTACACTGGGTACAAAAGTCTGATCCCCTTGACTACCAAACAGCAAAGGACCAGTTTGAATACTGACACTCTTTGCAAATGTTCATGGTCACGTTAGACCACTCAATATCTATGGTTCATGGTCATGGTGGACCACTCCGAAACTATTATTCAATGTACGAATAATAAAAAAGTAATTCATGTTCTTCTACAATCATATTCTATTGTTGAACTTTGAGCGATAAATTCATTTCTATCATGATATATCTTCTTGTGTTTATACTTGCTAAGCAAACTTGTTGCTTACTCTTGCTATATCATGACATTTATTTCAACTAAGCCAGGATCGTCTAAGAAAGACAAAGGACTCAGGAGTAGTTTGATTATGAACTAAGAAAGTATTTAGTTTAAATAATTGATGTAAACTTTTTGTAATATTAAGGGTATGTTTTATGTTAAGGTTGAGACCTTGGATTTATGATGAAGACTTTATATTAATGAACAACGTATGTTTATTATTCCGCAATAGTCTTAGAATGTTTATGTTAATGATGGATCGTGAGCACCGAATCCGAGGTAAGAGGACCCGTGTTTGGGGGCGTCACAACCCACTCTTATGATAATTATGAATACACCTAAATTTCTATGGGAAGATGTTCTTACTGCTGCATTTCTTATAAACCAGCTTCCTCCTAGAATTCTTGGGAACAGAAGTCTCATCTTTTTCCTCCAACACACGACAAGTCCTCCTTCGCCTCGAGTTTTTGGTTGTGTGTTCATGATAAATCTCTTACTCAGGAAAAACTAGATCCCAAGACTTTTAAGAGTGTTTTAATTGGGTATTCTCCAACCCAAAAAGGTTACAAGTGTTTGCATCCTCCTTCGAACAAAATATTTGTCACTCGTGATGTAATTTTTTAAAAATTGGAACCTTTTCATTCTTCCTCACCTTCTCCTCAAGGGAAGGGCGTTATTGATGAGGAGCAGCTTCCTCTTGAGACTGCTATTACAAGTAGTACTATACCATCTTATCCTATAAATTCTTTTTATATTCTTCCTATAAATTCTTTTCATATTCTTATTGTTGTCTTTGATAAATCTACACAGGGGGAGTTACAAGAGGAATATGTTAGACAGAATTAGCCCGAGTTAAGGACCTATGTTCGAAGAGACAAGAATAAAGTCACCATTCCTGCACCACTAGTCCTGATAATGCTAATGATGAGAATCCTAATTCGACTTGTTCTTGTAATGATAGTGACCTTCATATTCTCTTAGGAAAGGGATTAGATCTTATAGTCAACATTATATCTCTAATTTCTTAGCTTAGAATAAATTATTTGCATCCTACCATTACTTTGTTTCTTCCTTGTCTTCGATGTCTGTTCCTCAGGGATGGAAAGAAATAATTAGCAATGAGAACTAAAATCGGGCAATGATAGAAGAGATGAATGCCCTGAAAAAAAATTATACATGGGAATTAGTCACTCTTCCTTATGAAAAAACAGTTGGTTGCAAATGGGTATATACAGTGAAACAGAAACTGGATGGGACAATTAAGAGACTCAAAGTCAAACTAGTTGCAAAAGAGTATAATCAAACCTATGAGATTGATTACCAAGAGACATTTGCTCCTATAGCAAAGATGAACTCTGTTCGTATCATAATCTCATGCGTAGCTAACTTCGACTGGGATCTTAAGCAATTGGATGTAAAAAATGCATTTCTTCATGCTGACTTAGAAGAGAAAGTGTATATGAAAATACCCCTTGGTTTTACTTCATCTACAACTAAGGGTAAGATTTGTAAGCTACAAAAGGCTTTGTATGGTCTGAAGCAATCTCCCAGAGCCTGGTTTGGTAGATTCCAGAAAGCAATGATAAGATTTGGGTACAAGCAGAGTCGAGCAGATCATACTCTATTTGTGACAGTGTTCTAAAAATCCCTTTGAGTCTTTAGCAGCCCTCTTGGCACCTCGCTTTAGAGTCTTAGGCCCCGACACCTCACCCTGGCCTCAAGCAAAAAAAATCCTTCTAAGAAATTAAAGTGAGAGTTTTTTATTTTATTTTAATAACTACTCAAACCAGATCTTGATATATTTAATTTTCTAATTATTTACCATATTCATAATACAGATTGTAGCATATCAAATCACAACAAGAAGTGAACCATATTAAGTCAAAATGGATAATTTTATTATAGTTGTAATTTTTTGAACTTATACCAACTTTAAATTTTATAAATGATGATACATTTGTAATATTTAGTTTAATTCAATATAATTCTTAAATTTATGTTTAGTTTCTTAAGTTTTAATATTGAATTAAATTCTTAAAAATTTAAATTTTATTATTTAATAGCAATCTTGTTTATGAATAAAACTAATGCATTATTTGGAATTTTGCTTTGCTAGACTTTATGGGAAAGGATCTTCAAAAACTACATTAACGTGTGAAAAAGTGGTGAAGACTCTACAAGAAATGTTTGACTATTATAAAGATAATAATGGAGGTGACATTTCTTCTTCTGCTGCTGCTGTAAACATGGAAGGGAATTTAGATGATGACTTTGAAAAGTACATGCAAGAACAAGTTAAAGGGGTTAGGGAAAAAAACAGAGATTGATATATATTTGGTGGATGGTAGAGAGAAGAAAGATGAAAACTTTAATGTTTTGGGTTGGTGCAAAATGAATTCGGTGAAGTTTCCAATTCTTTCAAAAATTGCAACGCATGTATTGGGTATGCCTATTTCTACAGTTGCTTCGAAGTCCGCCTTTAGCACCGGGGGAAAGACTATTGATGCATATAGGAGTTCACTCTCTCCTAGGACGGTCGAAGCATTAATTTGTACTCAATATTGGCTACGCAATTCACAAACTTTTGTCGACATTCGAGAACAATCGGAAGAACTTCAACAATTCGAGAATATTGAAAAAGGTATATGTTTATTGTATTTTTTAATTCTTTATTAGATTTTATTGTACTTTTCAAATATTCTTACATATAATTTTTTTTGGTATGCTTCATTCAATTCGTTTGAGCAATGCGTGGTCGAGGAGTGACTAATGGAATGCAAATAGGTTATAGGTAAGCCTTATTTTCCGTCTTCAGTTTTATGTAGTAAACTTGTAAATGACTACCCCTTTAATTTTGGCATCATGCAACCAATGAGTTTACACAATAAGGAATCTATTCCGTAATAGTATTTAATTATTTATAACTATCCACAATCATAAATAAGGAGGGGGAAATCCTAATATCTAGTTTATAATCTTGAAGTGTAATGTGAAATAGGAAACTTAGTACAGCAATGTAGGAATATATAAATCAACTTGTGTATATTAAGGGTGGCAAAGTACCCAGTACCTCTATCAGGACTTGCAATATGAATCAACATGTTATGATATGAAATGCATGAAGCATAATATAATGATTGTTGTCTTTGTTGCAATATAATGATACTTGAAATACCTGAAACATAGTATAATGATTGTTGTCTTTTATTGCAATATGAATCAACAGGTTATGATTGTTGTCTTTGTTGCAATATAATGATACTTGCAATATGAATCAATATGCTGCAATTGTGTTGTTGTTGTATTTGATGAATGCAATTCCAAACTAAATTCATTCAACATTTGCTTGCTAAACCTTACTTCTTTCCCTCACCCAATTATTGGAGCTAATAATTAATTTCTAATTATCTTATTCAGTTGACATCTACAAAAGGGGTTCTATTTGGTGAAGCTCCTACGAATTGCTACTGTTGCTGCTGTTCATAAATCTTGCTATCATTATTGCAGCATTTTGGTTGTTCTCCGAATTGGCACAACAGCCTATAAGATCCTCACAAGCCTATGTTCTGATCTCCTCAATTGCTATTGATCATCAACCTATTTAAAAAGTTGCACACTTGCACCATTGTTAAGTTAAACTGCTGTAGGAAAAATTTACATTTTATATAGTTTATAGTTTTTATTGTTGTATTTGTCTACATTAATGAATTTATAACAATTTCGAAAACAAAGAGCTTATTTATATCAATTGTTGTTTCAATTGGTTCTGGAACCGAAACCGCACCGCACCAATCACAAATGGTTTCATGTCCGGTTTTGGATTTATCAAACCGCACCTAAGCGGTTTTGGGTGTGGTTTGGGCTTCAAACCGCACCATGCTCACCCCTAATAACAGGAGATGAAGATGTTTTAGGGTTTCAATCTAAAATCAAACATCGGCCACACCAAGAAGAGAAGGAAGGAGAGAACAACCCGCATGGAGGAACTAAGGAAGATGAGGGGCAAGAATTTGGCTCGAGAACGGATTCATTCCAAGTTGGAATGATGAAGTTACGAGTTAGCAAAGTTGCGAGTTAGTAAAGAATTAGGCATGTTATCGCTGCATCGGCAAAGGCTAGAAATCGGGCGTCATGGCCTTGGGTTCGAAGTAGCTCGACTTGGCGTCCGCAACACCACCGATTATAACTAGGATCCAAATAGCCAGTTATGCACGAGCAAGGTAAAGAATAGTAATGAGCTTTGATTGCTCAAAGCTTGGGGAAGATTTAGGGAATGATAATGGACTTAAAGTTCACTTAATGTAACACTTTAAGAAGTGATTCAAACCTTAAGTTAAAGGTTTAACGTTGATTAAAAAGATTAAGATATGTAAACGTAAAATACTTAAGCGATGTAATTGTTTAGTATACGCGTCGGACGAACGTTCTTAGTATACATATAGAGTTGTATGACTTACGTTAGTGAATGATAGAGAAGTATAACATTTAAATGTCGGAAAGCCATAATAAACGATAAATAACTTAACGAACGTTATAGGTTTAACGATTCGGATAAGTTATGATAGAAGGAGAAATTAGTGTAAAACAATGTGTGAAGATTGTTATGTAACTAATTGATGTGCTATTATGATTATATTATGTAGACCATATATAAAGACTGAATTAAAATAATGATTAGAAGACGCTTAAGGCAAGTTTTCTAACTCTTGTCTGTACTTTGTGTTAGACAATTGGTTTACTTCATTTGATTTTGTTCATATGAAGATGTATGATATATTAAGTATATACTATTCTTGTTTGAATATGTATATTCCAAACTTATACAAATCTTTTAGTATTTGTACAAGTGTTCAAGTCATGCTATGACATGAAATGTTTAAGAAAAAGTCGATACCATTTGATTCGGCTAGACGAATGTTAAAATGTTTTGTTGATTTATTTATAAGTCTTTCAAAATATTATTGATGTAGTCCAAAATCAATTGTTTTGGTACGGATTCTAAGGAAGAATAAATGAAAGGTTTTTAAATGAATTTTCGACTAGCACACAAGGTTGCCAAAACTTAAACGTAAACACGTTTAACCGGATGAGTGTTGTACAACCTATAGTACTATAGGTTGATCACCTAGACGTGCTCGTAAGGAATATCGGACTTACGGCCTTAGTGTTGGGATTGTCCTTTTCAAGTAAAGTTCATGGTCTTTTGACCAACTCAGAATTTTAAATTACTAATATGTCATCTGAAAATGTTTTAAAGAAAAGAAAAGTGTTATTTTGTTATTCATAATACTTCATAACTATTTGTTCAGTTATTGAAGATAAATCATATGATTCTTGATTTTGTAGTTATTGAAATAAAACTTGTTGGGCAATTTAATGCTCATACATTGCTTAAATTATATGATTTCAACTAAGGTTGAACAAATTGAAGGATCCGGTAAGGATAAGGGAAGACAAAGATGGATAAATAGATTATCCTGTAATAGTATAGTATTATTTTTGTAATGAATAATATTATGACAATACAAGAATGTAATGGTTATAAAAACCTGGAAAAATATTCAGATGTGATGTAATAGTTTAGTAACTATATTCATGTCAATAAGATATATAGTTGAATATATGTGTATGTTGTAGCACCGTGTAGCACCGTGTCTAGGGTTTAAAGGTACCCGAATTTGGGGGCGTCACAGTTAGTTTGTATAAACCTTTATCTCATAGGCTGACCTTTAAAAACAGAAATATGAACTGCTCAAACTGCAAGCTTGAGAACTTCAATTGCTAGTGGGTTTGTACAAGCACGATACTACCAGGTTTGAACATTTAAGCACATTTAAAGGCTAAAAACTGTTATCATGATGTAATTTTCTGGGTGTCATTCACCTACCTGCTCATCAGAGTACCTCTCAGAATGTGACGATATTGATCCTGAACTTTCAGTGTCACCCGGATTCTTCTCAGAAGATTTCCTCTTCCATAACCAGCTCTTCTTTTCCATCTGAATGACTAACCAATATCCCCACTAGCACATTACAATGTCAATCTGGAATCATATTAATCCATGGGTCAGAGTTACAAGAAAAAATCAGATGACAAACCATAAAAGGGGTAAACCATGCCAGCATTGGTTCTGCAATGAGCTACTAATTAGATAATAGAACTATAATATCATCTTGGCAATATTAGGCCTTCAACAATAAAGACACTTGGCTTATCATTCTCTTAGCTTTGCTTCAAATCTACCCCTTTAACCATCCAAACCCAACAACAAAAAATACAATTTTTTTAAAACCCATTAGTACATAAATATAATACATATACCTGTGAATGACAAAGGAATTGCCAGGTTCTATTAAAAATATAACTTAGATAAACTAAACCCTTATAAATACCTTAAAAATCCAGTTACTTAAATTACTTTTTAAGAACTACCTTACTGAAATCAATCGAATCTAAAATCCCCAATTATTCATTTATATAAAACAAGAATCAAATGGAACAGAAGGTAGGAACAAAAATGAGTAACTGAGCTGAAGATTCAAGAACACCCAATTCAAAAACATCCAACCTCGGAGCTCCCATCAAAGCTAAACAGTAGAAAATCACTTTAAAATTTGAAAAATAAACACATAACAGAGAGCTAAATAATTATATATACACCGAAAGAATATGAACAAAAAGAAAACAGTTGGAAAGAAACAAACCCGATTCAATGAAATCTAAGCGGAACCATAAATGAATGTGTTAAAAAATATATGTGTTGTTGGGGTTTCAGATTTCAGATTGCAGAACAAGCATTAAATTACCATTTTCAAAACAACAGCTCTGGTGAAGATCTGGGGAATGTCAGTGAAATTTCCACAAGTTTACAGATAATGGGGTTTTTCTGCCACTTTTGTTTTTCAAATATAAAAAGGGGCTGGAGCTGTAGCGCATGTGGGTAATGAATGAGATTTGTAATAATACTTGCGATTATTTTATTTGGACATAGTAATAGTACCAACTTTTCAGCTTTTTAAAATGGCATTAATTTATATTTATTTATTTATTCGAATTTAGGTTTGAAATTAAGCAGATCTTGTTCCCGCCCATAGTGATGAAATTTTAGGTACATTTATTATACAGAATTTTGTGAGAAATGAGTGATAGTCCCTGTGCATACAAGAGTTTTGTCCTGAAACTTGAGCCCACACTGCTTGACTTGTTTTTTGTCTCTAATTTGGTTCTACCAAGTTGAGGTTCATAAAGAGGTATTTAGTGTGAATTTTCACTCTCTTTCCTCGCCCTTTAATAGAAGCATTTTGGGATACAGGTTGAAAAATGTAATGCTAAGAGTCTCAAATTTTTATTAGATTTCTTAAACGATACGACATTGAATATGATACAAAATATTTTATTAAATAACGAATCATAAAAAGTGTATTTAACTAATGCAATGATAGTACATTATTTGAAACATTTTTTGAAATAAAAAAATTGAGACACTTAACATTACTAACTTAAAAATAATTATCTTAAGCTCATTTAGTAGGTTTTAATTAAGGATAGCACATATGTGACGCCCCCTAAATAACGCAGTTAGGTATTATTGACCGGTTATTCCCCCTAAATATTAGTAGTGCACATATATAAATATTATATCACTATTCAATATTAAATGTCTATTTTAAACATTTAATCCATTTCCAAATTTCTGGGATACACAGTTAACTACTTAACTCTGTATTAAAATGTCACACATGATTTTATTGTGCTACTGGGTACCTCATACCATTTAAATGTACTCTTATCATATAATTTTAATAATATCACACATTAATAATGTTCCATTTAACAACCACTGCAATAACTAACTCTTCAAGCTTTGGCCCTTTGCCTTAATTGCTGATTTATTTTATCTTCTGGAGGGCGGCATACACACGATTACCTGGTCCCTGGCGAAGGTCAAACTGGTTTAGCTTCATGCCAGTTCCGACATTTATCACCATACTAGTTTCACATAACATGAATTAAATTTCAAATTGATAATACTACTAGTTAAAGATCCTATTCATTTCATTTATGAAATTATACAATTACACATAATTAATTCCCTTACTTATTAAGTGATAGCACACTTATTTTCATTATCTTGTCACACTAGGCAATCATCATAAATTTTACACTAAGCTTTTTATCACTTCCACTATAACACATAATGGTCACTTACTTAGCTTAGTTTATTAGGAATTACTATATCCCATGCCACAACAATATTGGTCTATATTCAAGTAAACACTTGACTTCCATTAATTTATTTATTAATAATATTTGAAAATTCTCGGGTATTACAACTTCTGTTATGAATCTAATTGTGGGTTAGAAGGATGTTTCATTAAGGGGGAGATTGATTAAATCCTCATTAGATTCCAAATGTACAGGATTTGATGATGAAACACTTAAAATATATTTGTATACACAAGTTTTGTATAGTTCTTAATTGAGATATCTATGTACAAAGACTTAAAATAGAATGATCAAACTTGTCAGGTTGATCTTTAATTTGTCTGCAGATGTAATAGATAGAATCAATTGTAAAAGTTACTCTGCATGTTAGTAATATAGTCAACAGAGTAATCTACATGTGCTTGAAGAGAAATATGATTAATATATATTTGTATAAGTAAGTTTTGTAAAGTCCTCCCAAATGAATTGTTGTACAAGGACTTAGATTGAAAAGATCAATAATGATATGTTGATCATACTGAAATTGATCTGATGTATAGGTGATAGGAAGTAGTTGATCGTAAAGTTACTTTGTCAGTTTTGTAGTATAAAGATTCATCGTAGAGTTAACTTTGTTCGTAAAGCATCAGGTGAATCGCAAAGTTCACTCCATCTCGTAAGACGAAGATCAGTTCTCTAAGTGACAAGATGATCACAAAGTTGCAAGGCTATCACAAAGCTATAGGAGAAATCACAGAGTTGTTACGATTATCGTAAATATCACTTCACAAAGTAATGACCAACTTATAAAGTGATCAGTGAATCGTAAAGTCAAGTAATCTCTTTTAGTAAAGAATGAACGTGGAATACTTCAAGTAGACACTAGATGAAAGTCATATCGTAAAGATAATTCCAAGATCGCTTAGTAAAGCCAAGATCGTAAAGTCAGGCTCAGAACTGTAAAGCTTTGTATGTAAAGCTGACCATAGAGCTAAAGGAGATTATAAAGCTTACCTTTGTGCCATGGATATAAGGTGAAAATCACACAAGAAGAAGCCAATATCAGAAGAATATACCTTGATGATATCTAAGTATAGTTCTCACCAAAAGGAGTCTTCAGAAGAACTTTATAAAGGGTACATTGCAGATATACTTTGCCTGGTCATAAAGTTGACAATTGTTCGCAGAGTAATTAAAAGTTCATAAAGTAGCAGCTGATAATATAAAGCATTGGGAGATAAACAAATTATAGAGATGTCTTTACCTTCGTAGAGCAAACCAAGAGTGGTGAAGCAAATAGCCTAGGAGAAGTAAAGAATCGAAGAACAGTTTTTTTAATCAAAATAGCTACTAAAGTGTTCGAAGAACAAAGAGAAGTCTGCATATCAAGTCCATACAAAATAAAGCAATTAGATAGTAGAACAGAAGCTGAAGTCATAATTGTAGAGCATAAGTTTACGATTTCCATCGCTCTACTATCAAAAGACAAATGAGCATAACATAAAGCTTAACCCTATAATTCTTATGACAATACATCATAAAGTCAAATCAGGTCAGACAAGAGGACTGACAAATGGATTGTTGCAAAAAGAAGATCCCAATGTGCCTAATAATATATCCTTGGAAGAAATCAAAGGTGTGTCCAGTGGCTAGTTTATCGAAAGCGAACTATCTAGGAAGTAGGTAAAGCTGCAAGTTAATGTGACAAGTCCTAAGTCAGAAAGTACGAAAGCTCCAGAAAGTCAACATAAGGGATATTAAAGTATCTGAGCAGTAAATGTTCCAATGGACACTTAGCAATGGGAAGATTTTAATTGGACTATAAAAGGTAATATCATTTAAATTAAAGAGATGATGATGATGATGATGGGCATTGGATGACTAATACAAGAAAATAATCATCATTAGAAAAGAATAAAGTGCTAAAAGATGAAAAACGTAGAGTAAGTATCACTCTACGATTGAAGATGTGTTCAGAGATTACTTAAACTGAGTATTTTAGAGAGGTTACTTAAACGATTATAGAGTAAGTATCACTCTACGATTTCGGAGATGTTAATATTATGAAATTCAGAGAGGTTACTTAAACTGAGTATTTCAGGTGGCTCAACTTTTGCTGACTAAGTTAATTTTGTTATAAAACTAGGAGTCACACAATGCTCTAAGTTTTTAACAAAACGTAGAGCGTAGTCAAAACTACTGTTGTACCTAGAAGAGTCGTAGAGTCTGATTGTGACGCCCCCAAATTCGGGTATCTTTCAACCCGACATATAGTGCTACACGATACTCATAATCATACAATCATTCCATTGAAACCACAACATAATGAATGTATTAACTATCTTCTTATTACAATCATACTAAAAATTCTTTCTCAGGTTCATTAACCGATTACATCATTTGTTGTTCATAAGTATAATACATACGACCATACTAATCTATTACAAGACATTTAACTATCCATCTTAGCCTTGCCTTTATCTCTCTTAGAATTCTCAGTACATTCGACTTTAGCTGCAATCATATAATTCACACAAGAAGTGAGCATAACTAGCTCAGCAAGTCTAACAAAGAATAATATCAATACCACATTTGTGAATTATATGATTATCTTACATAACTGAACAAATAGTCATGAAGTACTACGAAACATTGACTAGTACTTATCAATTCATAACATCAATTCCAAAGTATATAATAACTGAGAAATTCTGAACCGGTCGAAAGACCATGAACATTCTCTTTTCATTTTTATGCTTGAAAAGGACATCACAGCACTAAGGTTGTACATCCGACATTTCTTACGAGCACTTCTAGGTGATCAGCCTATAGTACTCTATGTTGATCAACATTCATCCGTTAAACGTACTTACGTTTAAGATTTGGCAAACTTGCGTGCCCATCGAATAAATGATGAAAAATACTTTTGTTTGTTCATAGACAAACTTACCTTTAAATCCATACCAAATACTTGGCATAGGATAGCGTTATCATTTCTATATAGAAAGACACATACACAAATCAATTTAACTCTTAAGAATAGTCTAGCCGAGTTAAAACTAGAATTGACCCTTTCTTTAAAATCATTCATGCAACTAATTAAATGAATCACAGAAAACTCGGCTAACACGAAGGTTAGACAAGCGTTAAGAAAACTTGCCTTCAAGCATCTTGGAATAAAATATTCAATAGTTCTCAGTCTTTACAGAATCTACATGATATATTCACATAACACACTGTAATTAGCTACCAAACAATCAATTATATTATTTCTACCAACTTCTTTCTCTTCTATGTTTTAATTGAAATTATTTCATTAATAATGTCAATTCGACTTACTACCCTTCATCACGGCTTGTTAATGTTCTTACGTTACTAACCAAAACTCGATCATCATTGGTGAAATACCAACGTTGATTACCGTTTACGGTTAACTTATTTACACTTTGCGTTCTTCGTTTATCTACTAATAACTTGCATTTGATTCCTAAGTTCATCATAATATATGATAATATATGTAACATAGGAATGGTTTTAGTATGTACATTAAGTATATAAACTTAGCTTATAGTGGTCTTGAATCATTTAAGTTCAAACCTAACTTGCCCAACATTTTCCCTGTCTTGCTCATGCTTGGCCCTGCCCATTACATGCAATCTTGGCGCAAGCGCCAGCGCTCATTCACGATAACTGAGACCCTCGTCCGTGGCTGCAACAAAAAACTTATATGTGTGAATGGCACTTGCATGGCCCACTCTTCAAGAGAGCTCTATATTATTGTGCATGGCGTATGCAAGACACTATAAGCAAGCTTTATGCGGCACTTTCTGACGCTTGCCTCGGACCTAGAAATTTTTAACAGACAAAATTTTTAATGAATTTCCCGGGCTCATAACTTCTTCGTTATAAGTCCGAATTGGTCCGTTCAAAAGCCCTCAGCTCCCATTTTACATACTCTAAATGTTCATATAAGAATTTTATATTTCTGGATCCTTTTATTCAGAATTTACTTTTAAGTTCATTATCGAGCGTTTGTTTATCGTTCTTAAGTGTTCAATACTCGTTTTCTTCGTTCTAAGTCGGAATTCGACGATTTTTGAGTCCACAACTCTTGAATACCTTAACTCACATGTTGACATTGAAAACCAATGTTTCCAAGTCACACGAAAACTTTTGACTACTAATCCAAAATTTCTACGTTTCGACGTTTAACGTCTAATTCTGTAAAATTTGCCATAACTTCGTTACTCGTGCTCTATATGCCAAATCAAATGGAACAACTCCATTGATTCCTTATCTACATCCTAACCAAGTAAGATGCACATATCCTATCAAAGATGGTTTTCAATTTGTCCATCAATAACCAAGTTAATGATCAATGGTTTCCACGGTTTAAATTTATGTAAACCCTTAAGATTTCTACTTAAACATGACTTACCAATGTTTTAATCATTAAAAGCCATCCTTATTCCTCCTTAAGAGGCATGCTCCACCAATCTACTGTGACACCCCCAAATTCGGGCACTTCAACTCCACAGATTTGGTGTTCACTATCCAAATAAATCATAACTAACTACCCATAAACAAAGGATATAATTAAACTCAAAATTTTAAACAATTAATCTCCCATTAAAGTGTTACATCATCTAAAATAAATCTCAGGTCATCTAACCTTTATTACAATCATCCGCGAAAAATTAAAACATGATTATAACTAAATCCATTACATAAGCTTCATAAATAAAATATAAATTAAACGTTGTCGTCTAATCAAGCACTTTGTCCTTGCCCTTGCTTGTATAAAGATTTTCAAACTTCGTAACTTCATCTGCATTGTTTTGTGCAAGAGTGAGCAAACAATTGCCCACAAGAAGGATACTATACAATAACGTTTTATGAATGACAATTAACTGAGCTTTCAATGGTAAAGTATTCTTACCGGGATAAGAAAATTTAATTCAACAGCTATGAGTTCAAAGGAATAATGAACGTTTAAGTTAACAATAGATAACAACATCAAAGAATACACTGAGGGTCATAAGACCACGAACTCTATTCTAGGTTTTCAAGTATTTCTACTTTAACCTTTAACAGTCTAAAAGACTATAATCATCATCTATGTCCTAGGTTCACAGGTGTTTCTACTGTAACCTTTAACAGTCTAAATGACTATATGGACCATCATCCCGTACTCGAGGTGATCAGCCCTTTGTACTATGTATTGTGCAAACATTTTAATGCTATTGCGTAGCTATAAAATAATCCCCTGATATAGGGTTGTTCATCTCAGCTTAGATTATCAGGTTCCGAACCAAAGGAAGTTTGGTTGGGAATTAACTTTAAAGGAAGTCTAGATTTTTAAAACGCTCATCAACCAAGTACTGGTTGAATCAGATAGGAACCAATAACTATTCAAGGGTTTGATTATAATATCTTCATGAACAAGGTATATCGATGAATCAATAAGAGCTAGAGTATTAACAATTTCTAAGTTGAACAAATGTTATCATCGACAACATGCTTTCAAAGTTGAGTGAGTACAAAAACAAACCAAAAGAAGTTTGGTTTGGGTAGACTTCAAGGGTAATTTAGAGTTTAGAACATTCATCAACTAAGGATTAGTTGAATTGGTAAAGAATCGCTAAGCAACTTAGAGTTCAGAACAATAACGTAAGATAATACAATGACATTGAAGAACGAAAATTAAACAATAGTTATTAGTAGTTGAATAAACACACTTCTTACAATAAAATTATAGACTTTGAATAACCAAGGTAATCTCGATTGGAATATAGAAACAAAGATTAACTAACTTGCTCAATAATAAATGAGGGTTAAAGAACTTGCATGACAATAAATCATTAAACAAGAGATTATAAATAGAGAATTTGTATAAGTATAACATAACAGTGAAAAGTAACCTTGCTGAATAATAAAGTAGCAAAGGTTAGGGAACTTGCCTCGTGCGTAGGTTAAATAATCACTACTCACGTTCACCCCAAGTCCTACACATACCATATGTATTGACAATACACATTAGTTACACTAACATTACCATCATGAGTTGCTTTCTTACTTTTAGTATAGCTACTAACTAAGTTTAAGTTTAAACAACATCACATCTTTTCATGAACATTACTTTTTATCTTTATTACAACTACTTAAGAGATCATGTCATTGCACCACATACACATTAACAACTTGATACAACATCCTATTACACGTCCAACATGTTATCATTAAGTTATACTAACACACAAAGGATTGCACTTGCATTCGCGCATCTCGACGCCCTCCGATTGGCTCCAAATACACAACAGTCCTAAAGATGGCAATTTTTACCCTTTATAAAGATTTCAAATTGAAAACCTTAAAGAATAAAAGTTATAGGCCTATTCGTCCTCTTTCCGAATCATCTTGAATCACCTCAATCGGAGTTTGTATAAAAAATTTATGGCCATTTTACTACAGGAGGTCAAAATTGTCCAACCCATACCACTTTTCGAAAGACTTGAGGTAGCGAGACACAATGGCCCATTTGGTGCGAATTCCAAGTTTGGGCGTGAACTTCAAATATTTGAAGCCAAGTTTTAAGCTATTTTTTGGCGCTAAGGCGTGAAATTCAGAAATTTGAAGTAGCGAAACTTGGTCTTTGGCGCGAAATTCAGAGCAGCAGGCGCTGAAAACTTGGCGTGAGGCTCAATTACGAACACCCCAAAACAAAACACGTAACAAAGCTATGTCTTAATTTCTAACACGAATTAACATGTATAACTTATGCAAATTACACATAAACTTCACCAAGCATACAAATACTAAATTAACACAACTTAAACCATAATTCTAGAAAAATTAAATATTGGAATAGCATATTTTAAAACCAAAAACTCCATTTTTGATATTTCTTGACACAGTGAACACTGTAATCATAATAATACACCAATTTGATTCCTTTAAACTAAGTTCTCTTTATTTCATACCCTATTAACAATTCACAGTTCAATTTTTACAATTCGTATATACTTTAACCATCAAATTTGTTACTGTCATAAGCCATGTATAAGAACATACACTGAAAAATAGTTTCCCTTTCTTTTAAATGAATTTAACATACAATTCTTTGTCTTAACATAAACTTCTAGCATTACAACTACTTCCAATTGCAACAATTCGATTGTAAAGCAAAATTTGAAAAATAGAATTCATAGAACATAAAATTAAAACTCACGCCATTAAAATACATATATATATATATATATATATATATATATATATTGTCGTCGTCGGGATTTTTGATTGTCCCTTTTCGTTACTTGTCTTTTGGTGTTCTCATGTTAATGTGAGATTTGTTTGAAAAAACAAGTGAAAAAGGTCCGACATGTATAATGTCGACGATTGACTTTAAGAGTCGTCAGTTGGTGTATTTAACTGGTTGCACCAACGCAACCAAAAAGGTTTGCACATTGACCAAGTGATTTGACACTGCTAGACGGGTCTGTGAAACCAAGATTCATTAAGGGTTTGGGGGCTTGATTATGCGGAGGGAAGGTGTTAGGCACCCCCCGACATCTGTGTTACCACGGTGACCGCCACTTCTCAAAGAAATTGTTATATGAATGTGTGTGTGTGTAGATCAATGTGCAATTTATTTGAAAGTAGTGCGAGGTCTCGTTCGCACCTATATACACAAGGTTTGAATTTTATATGAAAATTCAATTTTAACCAAGATTTAGCAATGAAGTTTTGTAAAAGAGGTTTTTCAAACCTTATGCTCAATAGGAATTGAGACCTTTTCATACTTCCATTTTATTATTAAAAATGTTCGGCTTGTTTGCTTTTATTTTCGAGATGCGAAGCATCCTCGAAAAAATAATGTACAACAGTGCCGAACTCCTTATAGGCATGACAACCATCCAAGGAAACTTAGACACTGTAAAATAATGTACAAGCTGCTTACAGCCAGAAAATGTCCATCATGGGAATCGAATCTAGATTCAGTAAACTGAAACTGTGATCACATGATTCCTAGGCTCATAAGATACTGCAATTTGTATGGAAAACAGTAAGCAATTATATATATATAACAGCCGTAAATATATATATATATATATATATATATATATATATATATGAACATTATCAACCGCCACGAAGTGAACTCCAGGCGGGACAAAATGTAAATAAAGCTGTAAAAGCTATCAACTGCCACGAAGTGAACTCCAGGCAGGACGAAATGTAAATAAAGCTGTAAAAAGTCATGGAGGAAACTCCAGGCCTGACAAAAATGTAAATATATATATATGTACAAATATATATATATATATATATATATATATATAAAAGCAGTAAACGCACTGGATGTGAATCCAGGCTCATCGGATATGTCCGACAACAATTATATATATGTATATATATATATATATATATATATATATATATATATATATATATATATATATAAATGATAAATACAATCGGATGTAAAATCCGGGCTCATCGAGATATATAACGACAACAATTATATATATAAGTATATATATATAAAAAAGCAATTAAACACTGGATGTAAAATCCGGGCTCATCGATGAGTCCACAACAGTTTATATATATATATATATATATATATATATATATATATATATATAAAAAGCAAATAAATGCTCCGCATCAAGTCTAGGCTCAATTGAGGCATAACTCGATAATGTTAGTCCATATATACGAAATATATACATATATTAGTATATATATATATGAGCAATAAATGAAAACCACTAATCAATGCGGACAAACACACTCACACGACTCTCAACATGTACAACAGTGTGTGATACTAGGAGAAAAAGGCTTTATAAAATGTAAGAAGGCTTATATTGGGCTGCCAAAGTACACTTCTTATACTTTAAATGGTTAAACACTCGACTCCATGGGATAAAAAAGTAGCTATCATTGAGCTAACTAGTGTTTAAAGAAGAGGAAACACTCAAAAGATGTGTATGCAGAGTAAAATGGATAGGGCTTCCTCGCCTTTTTTCTTCTCTCTCTCTTTTCAAATGGCTGACCCCCCCCCCTCTATATTTATAGATGGATGGTCGAAGGTCAACTGCTTGCAGCCCAGGGGATTGAACTCTTGCGGCAGCTGAGCAGTTGAACCTCTTGGTGGTAGGGTCGTGAGCCTTGGCCTCGCTGGTCTTGTCGTCTCATAGTACGTGCACTCGAACTTACAGAACTTCAATCTAAATCCAAACGAAGTATATCTGTACTTCTTCGGATCGCTTGTGTCGAGAGTTACGTAATGACATGGATTAGAGGTTGTACGAAGTCAGGAAGAGGGGTCTATGCCCATGGTCTTCAAGCTTCAAAGTCTATCCAAAGTACTGCCACACGTAATAGTCACTCGGGATTGTCACTCCTTGGCTCTTGTGGGACATTGTTGTATGTATGTATATATGGAGCGCTGAGACGACGTGCCATTTGTCAGAGGAACAAGATGATGTATGACTCCTTGCCGGGGTTATCGCCGGGTTGAGTTGAAAGTAGACGTTACTCAGGGTTACAGCTGAGATTGGACCACTTGTTGGTATGCTGCGATATCATCTTGTTGACATGATCAGATGACGTGTTGACTCCTCACCGGGGTTATCACCGGTTTAAACAGAAAGCAGACGTTGCTAAGGGTTATGTCTGAGATTGGACTGCTACTTGTTTGTATGTATCACTGTCATTTGTATTGAAGCTGATAGCATGTATTTGACACAAACATTTTCGGGGTTATCGTCGGAACTGCAATGGCATCCCTTGGGGCTATCACCAAGGATGGGGTTGCTACTCCCAGTGTTGTCTCTGGGACTGGAACTGAACGTTGAGGTGTTATTGCCGAGACAGAGCTGTCATCCCCGGTGTTGTTGCCGGCCTTTTGATCTGCATATCTCGGGGTTATCTCCGAGATTAGAAATGACACTCCCGGGTTGTGTTCCGGGTTTGAAACTGACGTTCCTGGGTTGTGTTCCGGGTTGGAGCTGAACTTCCGGTAGTATCCGGAATGGTTGTAAGCTGTCTTTCAGGGTTATCTCCAAAAGACAAATCTACCCTCCTGCAATGTTAGGAATAGGAGTGCAGAAAATTTTGAGTGTCTATAGATGCCCCTCTTTATCATATTCATGCAATGCAAGGCATGGATAGGATAAAGAATCCTAGACACTTGAAATGCAAGCAAGATAAACATGATGCTAGGTGCAGCAACATGATGCAAATGTATGTAAAATGCATTGATGATTGTCAGGAAATCCTGCTGGGATGATAATCAGTGATGGCTTAGACATGCGATCCAAGTTGACGTTGGGACTACTACCAAAGTCTTGAATCCTAAACACTGGCTTATACCCCATAGAGGTACCTCTTGTGTGGAAGAGATCTGTGGGAATAAAGCTTTGTCTGTTTTGAGGATGTCTATAACATGTACCCTCATACTGTCGGAGTTACTGCCAACAACTGGTTATTATTAGGGTTGCCTGATCTTCGCTGATGTGTGTATCACAGGATGAATCCCTCTTGGGTGCATAGTTAAGGCTGCTTGACCTTCATTGATGTGTATCAATGGTAGCATTGTGTTGTAGCCCTTGTTGAGGAAGATTGCTTCAATGGGTTTACTTGCCATTGGCTATCATGACGTCAAGGCTGCTTGACCTTCATTGATGTGTGTATCAATGGTTGCATTGCATTGTAACCCACGCCGGGGATACGTAGATGATTGATAGGTGTGCGTTGTGACCCCCGCCGGGGATATATAGATGCTTGATAACTTTGGCGTTGTAACCCCCGCCGGGGAGGTTGGATATTTCATAACTTCGCAAATGACGACATCGGACCTTTGTGGGGTATTGTCGAGCATGGTTTATGAAAGCTGAGCTTATTGGTATAGTATACCCTGCATTCAAACGAATACCATGGAAGCGACGGGAGTTTAACTCTGACCGACAAGAAACCAGGATTTCAGGTTGTTCCGCTCAATCGCGTAGCATTTTTATTCTTGATTTGGCCTTGTCAGCTTGTGAGACCTCCTTTGCAACTCTAATTTGGATCGAGCCGCAGGTGTGGGACCCATGTAGGGGGCGCGCAGTGTGTACTGCAGGAGGCAGCAGAGTTGACTGCTGACCCGGCCCGTGTACTATGTATAAAGGTGGTTGCTTTCATAAGTCATTTTCAAGTCAACGTGTGAACGAAATCGAGAGCTCTTCACGTAGAACTCTGCCGAGTTAAGGCAACTTTCTGCATACTCTATCACCGTATGGCGTTCTTCACTATCCCGGTAACACATGTATGTATGTATTTTTTTTCCAATTTACATCTCATTGGAAAATGACTTATCGCATGAAATGCATTTAGACACATAGTAGTGAATATGCATGCCGATATGACTTGATAAAAATATTCAAAGATAGAAAATGTTAGTATTAAACCATGTTTGAACATAATGATGTGAAAAAATTTGACTTTTGAAATAAATCAATTGGCACTTTTTTGTCATTTCTCATCTCCGAGGACAAATGAGTAAAGGTAGAATAGTAAAATAATCCCAGTAATTTAGACTACACTTATGGATTTTCTTGAGATGTGATGAATGCATCTGAGGATGTATATGATCATGTATGTGTGCTCTTGAATGGCCACCTAGTCATGCCTATGTGCATGTGGATAGTCCCACTTACAAAGGGGCTATGGCAAAAATTTTCCAAAATGTAGGCATTGAGTAGTTATGCATTTTTAACTCTACAGTAGATGTATGTTAAAACAATGCATGTATGCATGTAATCATGGAATGCATTTTGCAAAAGACTCTAGAGTAAATGCTGAAATTACCACACCCTTTACGAGGTGATTTGGAGACTTGTTGTCCGGATATTATGGATCGGATCAATTTGGCGGTTCCATGAGACCACTTACGGTGTACGGAGGAGGGCTTTTGAAGAGCCTCGGTATTTATTACTATGAGACAGACCTCGTTGTTTGGAGGAGGCGGTGAGTACGTCTGATTCGGGTTGAGGTGCTTGAATGTCGGGGGGCGAGGAGGAGGATGTACCGTTCGAGGTTCCCCGCTCTGTATGACGTGTTCCCCATAGGGAATTACCGTGTATTCATGGCGAACCCGGATCTTCTCGGTGACTTGAGTAGGCATCCTTGATTAGATATACCTCGCACGAAAATGAGGTATGAAGTTAGATCTTTAATCTTCCTTATTTCTATTGAAGAGAGAGTCAAGGAGTCGATGTTGATCTGCATTTGATGTAGGTTCCCGGCTTTACACGTGACTGTAGGGGAATTGGTTTAGCATCCACTCTATGTATCAGGCCTTGCATGATGACTATAGAGCGATCGTCCATGGCTGGGGATTCAAGAGATTCTTCTCCATTCTACCCCGTCGCTGTCCCTCGGGTTACCTCAGGGCATTGTTTGAGCGGTGGTTCCACCGCATTCGATCACTCCATTTCTTTGGATTGCGGGTGATGATGACGCCGATGGATTGGCGCTTTATCACGGTATGGAGTTTGGAGGATCCAGATTCCTTGCTTAACGGATATTACCCTACTACCATCGATCCTTGTTGGGAGTTCAGCGAGGCGCTCCAAAGCGGGATTTGTCGTGCGAGTCCTTTGATCGTAGATGCTCTTGAATGGTCGCTGAGTGAGTGAGCCTATACCGATAATGTGAGAGTCGGGGATCGCATTCTTGACGATTGTTCTTGATGATCATTAGGGGCACGCTTTATACCGTATAATTCTTCTACGATGTCCTTCGCTTTGATCAGAGCCACTCGACACGTGGACCGTATAGGAGAGTATGACTGGGGTTCCTACACCTTTACCTACTTCCTCAGGGGAATGCGCATGTGATCGCAGGGCTTGACCGAGGCGTGGTTAGGATTCTACCCATTTCTGCTGGTGAGTGTTTCTCTTGTCTTTTCCCATGTATATGTTAAGAGTGTTGACTAACAGCAGATGTTTGCCTTTGTGTTGGCAGTTTTGGGCCTATAAAAGGCTCCCTTGCTTGCGTCCTGTGAGCGTGTTAGGTTTAGATACCTATCCACGAGGACAGAGATGACATCATTCTATACTGTCAGAGGTCCCTGTTCTGAGGGTTTTACTTATTGTCGCTTGCGGCTGGAGCTATTGACAGCTGATGTCATCACGTGGATTCCCTACTCTGGAGAGCATTTGGGAGCAGAGCTTACATCTGATGACCTACGACAGAGATCAGTCTAGGGTCGCGATGTTGACAGCTCTTGATGAGAGAGATACCACTCTGTTGGAGAGGGATGAGGCTAGATCAGCTAGGGATGCATTGATTGAGGAGCGGGATGCCGCCTTATCTGCTAGGGATGTGGCCATTGCAGACAACACTTCAGTGAAATCCCAGATGACGGTCAGTCTTGTCGACATGAGTGCCTACATCGATGAGCATTATGCCACCATGCAGTTAGCCTCTGATCTGCTAGCTCGTGTAGATACCCTTGGGCAGGAGCTTGTAGCGTTACCTCCATCTTCAGAGAGGGATGCTATGTTAGATCTGATAGTCCGCATACACACAGATCTGTAGATAGCTTTGTATTTTCCTGCACAGACTAGCTTAGCCATTTTTGTCATGTACAACACAGATGTATATATCAAACAGTATTATGTATGGCAGGGAAATATATTTTGATTCACTTCCCTTTTAGTTATGCCTTGATACTTGCTTGATATTTGCCTGTTTTCTCCAGGGCCTTTGATCTTGATGCATTCTGAACTTATCCTTGATAGATGGACATTGAGACGTCGCAAGGTCTCTTAGAACGGATCATTGATTTCTGAAAATCCCTACCATCTTTAGTGTCTTGGGACTGGTATTTGTATGGAAAAGTGGGGAAAGGATGATAGTTTCTTCCTCTCCAAGATTGACCGCTCCATAGATGGTCGCCAGTACTTCTATTTGTGAGAAGCCTAGTTAATTCCATCTCTTATGGGTTGGTATTGCTCTTTGAGGCACGATCACAGCTTAGATGGTCACCGAATCTTCTATTAGTGAGAAGAGGTTGGATAATTCCATCCCTTTGATCTGAAACCGATGAAGTGGGGCAATTTGAAGGTTGATCCCAGTACCGTGTGACAAGTATGTTTGTTCTGATAGGGGTTAGACTGCACCATGAATGGCTGCCTACGTACTCCTGTTGAAGAGGAGATCAAGTCTGCGTAGTTCGAACCTAGTGTAGGAGGTTCAAAATTGAATGTGGAAGCAGAAAGGTGTAGAAATATTTTTGTTGTTTTTGTGAAGAAAGGGCAGAAATGTTTTTGTTGTTTTTTTTATTGCAACCGGGCCATATAGAGTATGGTTTCCTATGTACCCCCGGGTATCAGGGAGATCAGGTCGACGTAGTTCACCCCTCAGGATGAATCGCAGCTGAAGAGAAGCGCAAATCCCATGTGTAGGCTATACTGCGGGGAGAAGAAAGTTTAATCCCATAATGGGGATAAACTGCAAGTGTTGAAAAAAGTTTGATCCCGTATTGAGGATAAACTGCAGGAGTGAAAAGTTTAGTCTTGTCTTCAGGAGAAGTAGGTGTGTTGAAAAGTTTAGTCTCGTCTTCAGGAGAAGTAAGTGTGTTGAAAAGTTTGAAATGAAAGGAAACCAGGCTGCTGGTTTGAAGGGTAAAGAAACCAGGCTACTGGTTTGAAGTGTATGTTTCCCTGAGGGCCGAAGAGTTGTAAAAAGGAGAGAGGGTTCAAAACCGAAATGACTGGTGATTCGAGGATCAAAACTAGGATATGTGTTTGATGGTAACTTCAGACATAGTACCGTTTCACAGTTTTCAATTTGATAAGCTGTGGAAATTTATTGCCATCCATTTCCTGCAATCTGAGAGCACCTCCTGTCAATACTTCCTTGACAATAAATGGGCCTTCCCAGTTAGGAGCGAATTTTCCCTTAGATTGATCTTGGTTGTCAATAATCTTCTTCAAAACCAAGTCACGTTGTTTAAATTGCCGTAGTCGAACTTTTCTATTGTAGGATCATGCGATCCTTTGTTGATATAACTGACCATGGAAGATAGCCGCGGTTCGCCTTTCGTCTATCAGAGACAATTGGTGATACCTGTCTTGTACCCATTGGTCTTCATCCAACTGAGCATCCATCAATACTCTGAGGGATTCCATTTCCACTTCTATGGGGAGCACTGCTTCCATCCCATAGACTAGCGAGTAGGGTGTTGCCCCAATGGAAGCATGCATTGAAGTTCTGTAGGCTAATAAAGTTAGGGGCAAGATGTCAGGCCATCCTTTGTGATTGGAGGACATTTTCTGCATGATCTTCTTGATGTTTTTATTAGCCGCTTCAACAACACCATTCATCTTTGGTCGGTAGATGACAGAGTTGAGATGTTTGATGTGGAATTTTTTGCATAATTCCTCCATCATGTTGTTGAGGTTTTTAGCATTGTCTGACACAATAACCTCTGGTTGTCCATATCAACAAACAATATTATTTCTGATGAATGCAATGATGACCTCTTTAGTAACTCTGGGGAAGGAAGCTGCTTCTACCCATTTGGTGAAGTAGTCGATCATGGTGAATATGAATCGATGTCCATTACTGGCTTTGGGCTCGATAGGCCCGATCACGTACATTCCCCACATTGAGAAGGGCCATGGCGAACTTATATTGTGGAGTTCCCTTGGAGGGGCGTGGATAGCATTCCCATGGATTTGACATTGATAGCACCTCTTGACGTGATCATCACAGTCAGCTTTGAGTATAAGCCAATAATGTCCCATTCTGAGAATTTTCTTGACAAGTAGGGGTCCACTCATGTGAGGGCCACATACTCCACCATGGATCTCATCCATGAGTCGCTGAGCTTGGTCTTTGTCCAGACATCTGAGGAGACCTAATCCTGCATCTCTTTTGTAGAGTGCATCTCCGCTCAGGTAGAATTTCATAGCAAGTCGATGAATCCGCCTCTTTTCAGTTAGGCTCGCCTCAGCAGGTGTAGATCCATCTTGTAGATACTCCTCGACATGTTGATACCAAGGGTTGTGGATGGGAGTAGCTCATCCGATACTTCTCCAATGTAATTCCCATATACTGGGGCTTTATGCATAGCAATCATGATGTTTGGCATGTTTTCCTTGTCAGGTATGTAAACCAAGGAGGCCAACGTTGCTAATGCGTCTGGAAAATCATTCCTATTACGAGGAATGTGTAGGAAGGAGATTTCTTCGAACTCCAAAGCCATCTGTAGAACTTGCCGATGGTAAGGCAGTAAATGTAATTCTTTGGTTTGATAGATTCCTGTGGATTGCTTTATTACCAATTCGGAATCCCCAAAGACAGTTAACCGCCTGATACCCATTGAACGGGCAAGTTTGAGTCCCATGATACAGCCTTCATACTCAGCTGTGTTGTTGGTATTAACAAACTGCAATTGGACGGCAACGGGATACTCCTCCCCCGTATTGGATATTAAAACTGCTCCAGCTCTGGAGCCTTCTAAATTTACAGCTCCATCAAAATATATTTTCCACTCACGGCATGTATCGTACTGATGTGTTAGCTGAATTGCCATTACTCCTTCGTCAGGAAAGTATGTTTCTAAGGGTTTGTAATCCCTACTTGTACGGAGAGGTCGATTGATCGGCAATTCCTTGACCTTTGATGACTTTTTGTGTCATGAGGCGATGTCAAATTCTTTGTAGGATCAACCGCCATCCGGATAGTCGACAATTTAGTATGGGTTTCTTGAACACATACTTAAGAGGATCCACGGGGATATGAGATGGGTTGTGTGACCATGTAGATAATCTTTGTAACCTCATGGAGGCCCATGCTAAAAGCACAACAAGTCTTCTCAATCGAGTGTACTTGTGTTCATTGATCTTTGAATCTTTTCTGAGGTAATAGATAGCTCGCTCTTGGCTTCTATCATCTTTCTGTCCCAGTATACAGCCCATGGCATTGTCATTTATGGACATGTACATGAACAGGGGAACATCATCCCTGGGAGGTACCAAAACAGAAGCGTTGATCAGCTGCTCTTTGATTGTAAGGAAGGCTTTTTGACACTCATCATTCCATTTCATGGAGGAGTTCTTCCTTAAAAATTTGAAGATTGGCTCACAGGTTGCTGTGAGTTGAGAAATGAATCGGCTAATGAAGTTGATCCTTCCCAAAAATCCCCGTATTTCCTTCTCTGTCTGAGGAATGGTCATTTCCTTGATGGCCTGAATTTTGGTAGGATCCAGTTCAATCACTTTGTGGCTGACTAGGAAGCCTAGCAACTTGCCTGACTTAACACCAAAGGTGCACTTGGCGGGATTCAACTTCAAGTTGTACTTACGCAACCTGTTGAACAACTTTTTGAGATGGCCTAAATGGTCATCCTACTTCTGGGATTTGACAATGATGTCATCCACATAGATCTCTATCTTTTTATGCATTAAATCGTGAAAAAGAGCCATCATAGCTCGCTGGTAGGTTGCCCCGGCGTGATGAAAGCAGTTTTCTCACGATCTTCCTCAGCGACCATAATTTGATGGTACCCCGCAAAGCAATCAGCAAAGGAGTACATGCCATACTCGAAAGCGATTGTCAATAAGAATGTGGATAAAAGGCAAGGGAAAGCTATCTTTAAGGCAAGCTTTGTTCAAATCCCGGTAATCCACGCAGACTCGTACCTTTCCCACAGGTTTAGGCATGGGAACAATGTTGGATATCCACTTCGGATATGTAGACACCATGATGATGCCAGCTTGAAATTGTTTCACAATTTCCTCTTTAACTTTTAAACTCCACTCAGGTTTCAATTGCCTGAGCTTTTGCCTAACTGGCTTGAATCCTTCTTTAATGGGAAGGCGATGAAGAACATTGTCAGTGGATAATCCCACCATATCTTCGTGAGACCATGCAAACACATCCCGGAATTGGGTTAACAGTGCAACCATATCATCCCATTGATTTGTGGTAAAGTCTGAACCAATCTAGATTAGCTTAGGGTTGTCTAAGGTTCCAAGATTGAAAGGAGTGGTTTGATCAAGATTGGGTTTGGGTTTGTCGATGACCCATTCCTTATTCTCTTGAGGTGTCTCAATGTCCTCTTGGATGTCCATCAAGTCTGAGTCTAACTTTGCATCAAAGTTACAGCCCTTGTGGAGAGAAGGCACATCATCAACAAGTACATGCACATCTAAATTCAGAGTCTCGAAACAAAATATGCTTTCACTTAATATATGCAACTGTTCGATCATACAAAAGTGTTAGCATGTACGTGATAAAATATTGCTAGTGCTATAAAGGAAAGCAAACAATTAAAGTTATCTACAGGGCAGAGGGATTTTCTGCCCATTTTACCCTCGTCGACCAATGCATGGAGTGCTGCTCCAATTGTCGAGGGTAAAGTCCTGAAGGACTGCAGTAATAGAAGGATCGTCAGCGCCCTCCTTTTCCCGAATGATAACCATGACATCTGGGCAATCATCGTTTGGGGTGTATCTGTTTGTATGTTCATTATGAACAATGACGCGAATGCCTGCAATAATCAAGGCAAGGTCATGTTTGCGTTTCCGTTCCTTTTCTTCCACTTCGGGATCAGGAATCAGCACCTCTTTAGCTTTGATTGGTACTGGTTTCGGAAATAGCATAGCCACAACATGAGCTGGTACCTTTACTAGAGATTACATTAACTCATGAGGTAAAGGTATAGGAAATCGTCGTGCGGCGGAATCTGCTTATGCTTATGAGGATTCTTATGAGTGGAATTGGCAGAATAGCCTAGCCCGGCTGTCCCAATTTGACTGGACATCTGGATAGGGTGCTTAATACCCTGTTGATCCTTACCAAGCCCTTGTCCAGGTTGATAACCCAGTAGCATCATTTCTTGAGTAGCTGACATAACCTCGTTAGCAATCTTGGGTATGGGAAGTGGCGCTCCAATAGAATGGTATTGCATGTTACTCACTTCCAGAGTATGAAAACTGGCCGGCTCAACTTCTGAATTGAAGCTGATAATTGGTAGAGTTCCTGGGATAGGACATTCCGGCTCAGCATTGACAGTGACTAGATTGTTGTTGATGATGTATTTGAGTTGTTGATGTAAAGTGGAGGGAACAGCTCCAGCCATGTGTATCCATGGTCTCCCTAATAGCAGGTTGTATCCTGGATCTATCTTGAGGACGTGGAAGGATACATTGAATGTATGAGGACAAATCTCAATTGGCAATTCAATCTTCCCAACAGAATTTCGCCGAGATCCATCAAAAGCTCTGATGATCGTATGGCTACTTTGGATTCGCTTGAGATTGATATTCATCTTCACCAAGGTGCGACAGATATTCAGAGATGATCCTCCATCTATCAAAACTCCAGCTAGCATATACCCGGAAGACAACACTGCGATGTGCAGTGGTTTGCAATGACCGGTCCCTTCAGGAGGTATGTCGTCATCAGTGAAGGATATCACATTGTTGTTGAAAATATGATCAACCAAATGTTGAAATTTTTCCACATCCACTGATTTCGGTAGGTAGGCTTCTTCCAAAACCTTTAGCAAGACCTTCCGATGCTCCTCGGAAGAGAAAACCAACTCCAGAATTGAAATCTGGTGTGGAGCTTCTCGCAAGCTTAAAACCACTTTGGCTTTATTATGACCCATAGTATGGAGGAATTTTTCAATCTTCTCCATGGGCAACTTCCCCTTTGCTTCGCAAGTAGGCTTGATAACCCGTTGAGGACGGCACAGTGGATTCTCTTTCAACACAGTAGTAGTAATATGAGACGTGGATCCTTCAGCTTCTCCATAATTCCATGGAACTTTGTGTAAGCTGACAACAGGATGTTGTAATCTGCAAGGCAAAGGAATTGGCTCTGGTGTGGCCACTTTCAAAGCATTGTCAGTTCCTTTGAGTTGAATTGGTTGTATGGGAAATGTTTTGACAGTCTCATCATCCACTTCGGATATAACTGCTACTGATCCCTTCCATTGAGTAGGGTATGCATTCCCACCCTTAAGTTGCACAGTGTAATCATCTGCTACTTGCAGGACACCGCTATCGATAAGATTCTGAATGAGATGGCGGAGTGCCCAACATTCTTTTGTGCTGTGACCGCGAGAATGTGAATGATATTGACACATTTCATCAGAATTGAACCGCCCTGAGCGGGGATTGATTGGAGGGAGAAGGAATGTGATTCTTTCTTCGTTGATCAACATTTGAAGTATCTCCTCCAGAGATTGGCCCAAATAGGTGAATTCCCTTTGATTGGAGAAATCCCGACGGGCTTTAGTACTTGTTCGCTTTGCAACCTTATCCTCCATAGCTTCGCTTTCTGAAGGTGCGGATGAAACATTCATAACAAATGGAAGGAGATAGGCATGCTCCTGTTTGATTAATTGGCGTGTAACTTGGTGTTGGTGAATTACCAGTTCTGCCAATTGCTCAATTTGTTTGCAAAGAGCTTTCATCTTTCGTTCCATGGTAAACTGGAACTTTGCATAATCTCATTTATCAACACCGTCTTTGATGGGTTGGGATGTTTCACCAGTAGAATTGGAACCATGTCCAGTGCTCCAACTGATCATGTTAACCTCTTCTTCTTTGTGTTGAGGGAGAGGGTTGTCTTGCACGTGAGGTTGATCTGGCTTGGTGACCACAATCTCACCATTGTCAATTAGATCTTGGATCTTGTGTTTCAAGGCCCAACAATCTTGAGTATCATGTCTGGGTGCCCCAGTATGATAAGCACACTTCCGATTAGCATTGAAACCCTTGCCATTAGGGTTAGCTAGTGGAAGAAGATGTGTAATTTTCTTTTGAGTAGTCAGAAGAGCAAGAATGTTCTCGAGCGAATCCCCTAAGGGTGTGAATGTCCGAGGTCGCTTTACTTCTCCACTTTTAGGCAATGGAGGGTTTGAAGATTGTGCTGAAAAAGGGGAGTAGTTTCTCCTCTGCACAGGCATACTTGTATTGCCTTTCTGTCCTTGCAGTATCAAGGAAACATCCTCCTCTTTCTTTTTATGTACCCTCCGGGGGTTGTTTCCATAAGATTCGGACTAGATGTGCTCAACAACAGCTTTAAGAGCAGATAGGTCTTGAATTTTACTGGACTTCAATCCCATTTCAGTCATCTCGCCGTGTTTGATCATTTCAGAAAATGGTTTGCCAATACCAGCTAGAACTCTTTCATAGAAAGGAGCTTCCTATACATCTATGAAGGTCATGACCATCTCTGATTTTGTCATGGAAGGAATAACTTGAGCAGCAAGGCGCCTCCACCTTTGAGCGTACTCTCTGAATGACTCATTAGACTGTTTCTTGACTTTGGTAATTTGATACCGGTTAGGAGCCATCTGAGATTGAAAACTGTATTGAGTGAGGAAGGCATGAGCCAGTTCTTCCCAACTGTGGATCTTAGAGTTGTCTAATCTGGTATACCATGAACGGGCTTCTCCAGTCAGACTTTTCTGAAATAGCTGCATTCTGAGCTTTTCACCCTCAGCATAAGATCTGAGTTCTCCAATGAACACCTTTAAATGTGTGTAAGGATCCCCTAATCCGTCATATTTTTCAAAATCAGGGGTCTTGAATTTCTCTGGATAATGCACACCAGGAAATATGCAAAGGTCTGTATATAAAACACTGCCATAAGTTCCAATCCTTTTGAGGGCGCAAATGGTTTCCTCCATTTGAAGGACCTTCTTCCTGATGTCACCGGTGTCTGGATCTCCTTTGAGATGGGTGCTTTCAGGGTCTTTGTTGGTTGTATCCAACTGATGTTCTGAAATTGTTTTTTCCAGATATTGAACTCCTTGTATAGAGGATTCTATATGTATCTTCGTACCCTGAGTAGACTGGTGTAATTCTTTTAGCAGAACAGCCAAGTCTGTGATTTGTTTACTCAATCCGTCAAATTCTTCTCGAAAGCAGATTAGGCATTCGAAGAAAGAAGACATGATTGGCTGTAGGCTTGAGGCCTTTTTAGATTTTGAGCGGGTAACATGCCCAATTGCTTCCCTACAAAAGACTTACGTAGTTTAGTCTTAGGGTAATATAAATGTTATCATAACATGTCCGTTTTAGGAATTTGTCCTGCAAAATCGGTTTGTTAATTGATAACATGTCATAAACATGGCATAAAATTACAAGTAAATGCTTTTACAAGTAATTGAAAATGGAGAGCATGAAGAGACTTTCCTCCGTGTTTGGTTTATCAGAGGCTGACCTATCTTAGGGTTACTCTCGCGGATTTTCGGCATGAAGGTTCCCAGATCATCGGAATCTACTCGACGGGAAGTTAATTCGGTCTTTCAACTGGAGCGAATCTGAGTGGTGCCTTTCCTGAGCCCCGGGGAATTATTCTTCCCACGGGTCCAGTAATCAAACACCGACAGGATAGCCTCCTGGTGGAGGGACCACACAACATACATTCACATACAACGTGTCTCACCGTTTATGCAAAATGATGACATGTGCGAAGCACTAATATCACAGATAGATATTTAGCAGTGCAGTAAGTAACATGCATTCATACACATTTATCTGAAATGTAAATGCAACAATCACACACAAGCATATAACAATTTTGAAAAACTTTTAATAGCGGCTTAAGCCCTCTTCTTTGAGTCCCAATGATGTCGCCACACAATCGACGTTGGGATTTTGATTGTCCTTTTAGTTACTTGTCTTTTGGTGTTCTCATGTTAATGTGAGATTTGTTTGAAAAAACAAGTGAAAAAGGTCCGACATGTATAATGTCGACGATTGACTTTAAGAGTCGCTAGTTGGTGTATTTAACTGGTTGCACCAACGCAACCGAAAAGGTTTGCAGATTGACCCAGTGATTTGACACTGCTAGACGGGTCTGTGAAACCGAGATTCATTAAGGGTTCGGGGGCTTGATTATGCGGAGGGAAGGTGTTAGGCACCCCCCGACATCCGTGTTACCACGGTGACCGCCACTTCTCAAAGAAATTGTTATATGAATGTGTATGTGTGTGTGTGGATCAATGTGCAATTTATTTGAAAGTAGTGCGAGGCCTCGTTCGCACCTATATACACAAGGTTTTAATTTTATATGAAAATTCAGTTTTTAACCAAGATTTAGCAATGAAGTTTTGTAAAAGAGGTTTTTCAAACCTTATGCTCAATAGGAATTAAGACCTTTTCATACTTCCATTTTATTATTAAAAATGTTCGGCTTCTTTGCTTTTATTTTCGAGATGCGAAGCATCCTCGAGAAAATAATGTCTGTGATCTTAGAACTCCTTATAAAATGATACCATCCAAGGAAACTCGAGACATTTGTAAAATAATGTACAAAAGCCTTACCCGACCGGAAAATGTCCATCATGGGAACCGAATCTAGATTCAATAAACTGAACCTGTGATCACATGATTCCTAGGCTCACAAGATACTACAATTTATATGGAAAGCGATGGCGATTATATATATATAAAAGCTGTATATATATATATATATATATGAACATTATCAACTGCCATGAAGTGAACTCCAGGCGGGACAAATGTAAATAAAGCTGTAAAAGCTATCAACTGCCACGAAGTGAACTCCAGGCAAGACAAAATGTAAATAAAGCTGTAAAAAGCCACGGAGGAAACTCCAGGCCTGACAGAAATGTAAATATACATACATATATATATATATATAAATATATATATATATATATATATATATATACAAATATATATATAAAAGCAATAAATGCACCTGGATGTGAATCCGTGCTCATCGGATATGTCTCGATGACAATTATATATATATATATATATATATATATATATATATATATATATATAAGTGAGTAAATGCACCAATGTAAAATCAGTGCTCATCGAGATATGTTTGACAACAATTATATATATATATATATATATATATATATATAAGCAATTAAACGCTCTTGATGTAAAATCCGGGCTCATCGATGTAGATCGACCACGCTTCATATATATATATATATATATATATATATATATATATATATATATATATATATACAAAGCAAATAAACGCTCTGAGACTCTAAGTCTAGGCTCAATCGAGGCATAACTCTATAATTTTAGTCCATATATACGAAATATATACATATATTAGTATATATATACAGACAGAAATGAAAACCACGGACTGAAGTCCGGGCAAACACACTCACACGACTCTCAACATGTACAACAATGTGTGATAATAGGAGAAAGAGGCTTTATGAAATGTAAGAAGGCTTACAGTGGGCTGCCAAAGTAGACTTCTTATACTTTAAATGGATAAACACTTTCGACTCCATGGGATAAAAAGAGTAGCTATATGTGAGCTAACTAGTGTTTAAAGAAGAGAAAACACTCAAAAGATGTGTATGCAGAGTAAAATGGACAGGGCTTCCTCGCCTTTTTTCTTCTCTCTCTCTTTTCAAATGGCTTACCCCCCTCTATATTTATAGACGGATGGCCGCAGGTCAACCTGCGGCTGGTCGTAGTGGGCCCGGGCCTCGCAGGTCCCGTCGTCTCGTAGTACGTGCACTCGTGCACTGTAATGTCCAATCGAACTTATAGAACTTCAATTCGAGCATCCAAACGAAGTATATCTGTACTTCTTCGGATCGCTTGTGTCGAGAGTTACGTAATGACATGGATTAGAGGTTGTACGAAGTCAGGAAGAGGGGTTTATGCCCATGGTCTTCAAGCTTCAAAGTCTATCCAAAGTACTGCCACACGTAATAGTAACTCGAGATTGTCACTCATTGGCTCTTGTGGGACATTGTTGTATGTATGAATGTTTGAAGCGCTGAGACGACGTGCCATTTGTCGGAGGAACAAGATGATGTATGACTCCTTGCCGGGGTTATCGCCGGGTTGAGTTAAAAGTAGACGTTGCTAAGGGTTACAGCTGAGATTGGACCACTTGTTGGTATACTGCGATATCATCTTGTTGACGTGATTAGATGACGTGTTGACTCCTCACCGGGGTTATCACCGGTTTAAGCGAAAAGCAGACGTTGCTCAGGGTTATGTCTGAGATTGGACTGCTGCTTGTTTGTATGTATCACTGTCATCTGTATTGAAGCTGATAGCATGTATTTGACACAAATATTTCCGGGGTTATTGCCTGAACTACAATGGCATCCCTTGGGGCTATCACCAAGGATGGGGTTGCTACTCCCAGTGTTGTCTCTGGGACTGAAACTGAACGTCGCAGTGTTATTGTCGAGACAGAGCTGTCCTCTCCGGTGTTGTTGCCGGTCTTTTGATCTGCATATCTCGGGGTTATCTCCGAGATTGGAAATGACACTCCCGGGTTGTGTTCTGGGTTTGAAACCTACGTTTCCGGGTTGTGTTTCGGGTTGGAGCTGAACTTTCGGTAGTATCCGGAATGGTTGTAAGCTGTCTTTTAGGGTTATCTCCAAAAGACAAATCTACCCTCCTGCAATGTTAGGAATAGGAGTGTAGAAAATTTTGAGTGTCTACATATATATTCACTGTAAAAACCAATTTATTCTTTTTAACCAAAATTAGCATACCAATTCTTGTTTACATACAAACTCAAACATAACCAACACATATAATCACAACTACCAGTTATAAATATCAATAATTCAACAAATTGAATTCACAGAGCATGAGATTTTATGCCGTAAAAACCCATATATAAATATATATATACATACATAATATTAAGATTAAAGAAAATACCTTCAATTGGCTTGTTAATTCTTGCTAAACACTGAAGTTGCTTGACAATTCTCACAATCTCTCTCAATTCTCTCTCAAGTTCTCTGCAACTTTTCTTCTTAGGCCAAAAGACAATTCACGTAAAACTAACACACACTTAAGCGTATAGATAAAAAAAACTGATAACCTTAATACGTCTAATTATTAGAATATCAGTTACAAATATAACGCTTAGGTTATAAATATATTATATTTATTATTTAATTTATTTAATTTATATTATTAATAATTCAAAATTCAAAATCCAAAAGCTATAAGGCTTTGTTTGACAAAAAGTCTTTAAAATAAAGACTTAATATTTTAAGCCTTGTTTGGTTAAATCAATTAAAAATTACTTTAATTTTATTTTAATAAACCACTTACATTATAGTTTAAAATCTCATATTTATACCTCTATATTCAACATTAGTTAAATAACCAATTACAACATACTAAACAAATTTTTCCACTTAATCCAAATATCACAAAATTATAATCTCATTATAATTTTATTTAATAAATTAACATAAGAGCACTATAATTATTAAATTAAAACAACAATATAACATCTCATGTTATATTACAACTCTTTAAATTATAAACTAAATTAATTTAGAATATTATCTAATAAATTTAATTCATAAATATTTAATAACAACAACCACATCAATAAAATATTTATTAGAGTGTTATCTAATAAATTTAATTCACACATACCTACTAATAACAACCACATAAATAAAACACTTATTTAATTTAAGAAATATTTTAAATTACAAAATAACAACTTCATCAATAAAATATTTATTTAATTTAATAAATATTTTAAATTACAAATAAAATCTTGGATTGTTAAATCTAAAATTCTTTACGATTAAGGAATCAAAAATTAGAAAAGTTAACATTTACGAAATTTTACCTCTTTGTTCTTCACGTTCTTGGTAAAACTTGTTATGGTTTGCTTCAAAGTATGATGATTACTTGTTTCTAGCTCTTTCTCTCTCTCAATATAAGTTGGACAATTCTTGTAAAATCACAAATGACCAACTTAAGCTTTCTTTTATAGGCAACCCAAATGGAGGGTATAATGGTCATTGTGTGACCTCCATACTATTCCCACCTCCACAACAACTTAGCCACCAAGTAACCACTTTACTTGGTGGCCAAGTGGCCGGCCCACATGCTCCATGGGTCATCCCATGGGTTGCCCCATGGGTTTTACCCATCTGGTGACCCATCGGTTCGATCTACGGTTCAGTTTCTTGGATCGAGCTTAATTAAACTTAATATTGGGCCTTAACTTGGGCTTGATTATACAATTCATTGGGCTTGATATAATCCAAGTACAATTAGATTATACAAAGTCCTTAAACTCTAAGTCCATTCAAACCAATTTTATTCTACACGTATAATTCACGTATTCTCTTCATATAATACTCGTACGATATTCGTATTGTACATTGTATTAAATCTTCATACTATACTCGTATACTAAATAGTATCACACTCGTATATTACACATAATCATCTTAATCATTATACGTATATCATTTTCTTCTCGAAAATCATTTTCCCCAACCCTTAGGTTTTAAGTCCACAGGCGAAAACTTTGTTTGCCATAGCTAAAATATTATTACATATTTCATCTCATCCTCATATTCTATCATTACGCGTTACTCAGAATTTCAAACTTAATTCCCGAGCAGAAACGGATGAATAGTATTTTTACGAAAATTTCTCGAAAAACTTTTATTTTCGTCTTGGAAATTCAAAATAATTAATTCTAGCACATAGCCAGAATCCTAACCACATCCGCACATCCTAGGCCATAGAACGACCTTCACATAGCTTACTCACATAAATAATCAATTAAATTCATTTAATTCACATAATCAAACAAAAATTTAATTCTCATATAAATCTAATTTTCTCGGGCGTTACATTCTCCCCCCCCTTATAAGGATTATGTAATACCCGAAAAAAGAAGAAGAATTTTATGATAAAAAAAACATATTAATTGTACTTTATCTTTTATTTGGGTTAGCTAGTCATTTATTTTGGGTCAAGTAGTCATTAATTTATGTGGGCTTTAATAAGTAGAGGGTTACATTAGTTTGGGCCATATATTAATTGGGTTAAATTTAAATTTGTGTATTTTAAATTAATTAATAAATAATTAAAACCTAATTTAAGTCATACTCTTCAAGTCTTCATACGAATTGGGAAAAAAAAAAAGAAAAAAGTAGAGGCTCAATTTGAGATAGGAGGAGAAGAAAAAGAGTTCAGAGAAATTGATCAGGTAAAAAGAATTCTTTGTTGATGAATATATTATTATATTATATATTTATAGTAATTAAAAATGGATTGTTGGTTTCAGAATATGGTATACATATATATAGATATATGTACTACTAAGTATATATATATATAACTTTTATTATGACTTTTGCAAGTTTTGCATGCATGATTCTTTATATATATATAGTATTTATATATATTATGGTGGTTGAAGGCTTCTTATTAGCTTTGTGAGTGTGTATGCTTTTTTTTTTATTTTATTTATTTTATTTATATTATATATATATATATATATATATATTATTTTAATAAGTATTTGACCATGAAATTTATAAATCAAATTGATAAATATAATTGAAGTTATGTATATTAATTTAAACTCGTTAATCTTGTTGATAAAATTATAAAATTTACTTGATAATAAATTTAACAATATTATTTGGTTAATGGGTAAATTTGTAATAAATTTTATTTTATTTTATTAGATCGGATTGAAGGAGATTAGCATAATCTTATTTAAATTTTGGGTATTACATTGCTTAATCCAGTGCGGATTCGTGCTTTCTTCAAATGATAATCCTTTTAATTTTGATTTGTTCGTTTTGTTTTCGTTTAGAAGTTAGTTATTGTTTCACATGTTTGTTCCTTCTCAATTTCATTATGATAGTTTCGTTTTGGGGCATTGATATTTAGAACTCATGGTTGTACTCTTTGAACTTGTTTATCATATTTAATATTTATTTCGCTCTTTGTAGAAAGTACATGTTAATATTTTTGGAGACTTGGTGTTGATATATCGTTTCAGTTTAACATGTACATGTTAGAACCCATTTGTTTGATATTGTGTCGCATGTGTTGGTGACATGATATTTTTGTTAGAATACCGTAGGGTATACCGAGCTATAACCACACCGTAGAGGTACCATAGGCATATCCTCTTGTACCGAGGCATGACACCTTCCGTGGTGCGGTGTGATCGATCCACCCACGTCTCTCGCTTTGTGCTCCGGTGGGGAGTTGGCCATTTGGTGTTTTGTTGTGGGAGGCGTATGGGTCGACCCTAGTTTTCTGCTACTTACATTACGCGGATTGGTGATGTTTGTGCCAAACACGCCTTCCGATTTTGCATGATCTGGATTACGCGATCCGATGTGTGCATTGCACATGTGGCATTATTTTGATTACATGTGGCATTGTTTGACTTACCTATGTGGCAAGGTATATTACTATTTATTCTGAGCTTCGGTATGAAATAACACCCAACCATTTGATTCACTTATCATTTCATGTGCTATGTGTTGGTTTTGTTCGTTCGTTTTGTTTAAATTCAATTAATTGTGTTAGTTATTTCGTTTCATTATTCTTTTATTATCTATATCCGTCTTTGGGCATTTGGCTCATCTTTGTGTTTTTCTTCCCAAGCAGTAATCGGGGGGTCAAGGGCAAGTGTGACGAGAGCTTCCTTTAATCCAATAGTTTTGATATATTTTGTTAGGCTTCGATACATTGATTTATTTAAGGTTGTAATAATTATTTTAGATTGTGGATTGAGCCAGTGTGGCATTTATTATGGTTTGTCTTATGACCTTGAATTATTATGAGATTATTCTTTTGTGGTTTAGAGCCTTGTGATCTTCCTTAGTTCTGTTGTGTTTTGAGTAACCTCTCTTTCTATTTCTGGAAAGGTGTTACTGAGTTGGTATCGTGAGCTTGTGTTCTTTCTTGTAGAGAACCTATTTAGGTTTGACCTGTGAGTTATGGGTAGACTTCTGGGTTAGGTTTTTGTTCTGTTTGATTTTCCGTTTAGTTATCATATCAGCTATATTCAAATTTGTCTCTAATCTGCTTTGTTTATATTCGTCATCCCTTTCTTAGATAGCTCGAAGATCAACTAGAGTTGCTGGGAGGTGATGTAACAATAGGGGAAGAGGTGAAGGTCGGTCCAATGAGCAACCTAATGATCAGATTAATGCTCAATTGGCTACCTTGGTGAATCAGGCAGTGAACCAGGCTTTACCTCAGTTGGTGGCACAGGTTGTACAAGCAATGCAGCAGCCGCCACCAAAAATTCCTGAGCAGGAGAACACAAGAAATAATGGTCAGCATACAAACGAAGAGGAAGAGAATATAGATGGTCATGATCAGTAGGTGGTTCCAATGTATGTATGGTTGGAAAGGTTTCAGAAGCAGAAACCACACTCATTCAGTTCAGCTCCGACTCCAATTGATGCAGAGAATTAGATTGCTCACCTAGAGAAGATCTTTGATGTGTTGGGGTGCTCGGATAATCAAAAAGTGTTACTTGCTGCTTACAAGCTGGAAGGGGATGCACAGAGGTGGTGGAAAGCGATAAAAACAACAAAGGGTGATGGCTATGTTGAGACACTTAGGTTTGGGTAATTTTGTGAGAGATCTTTTATCGCCAGATTTTCCTGCTGCTGATAAAGAGGCCTATACTAGGGACTATCTGTCCATTCGACAGAAAGATGATGAGTCCATTACGGACTTCATGACGAGGTTTACTAGGTTGGCAGGATTTGCGGAACCTCGGCGGACCGCAGCGAAACAAAGGAGAAGTTCAAGTGGAGGATTCATTATAGTATCGCCAAGATCTTATTAACAACAAGTTTACGAGACGTGTCGAAGGTAGCCAATCAAAAGAAAGAATATTGAGATGGAGCGACATTACTTTCGGTCTTCTAAACCTAAGGGAGTCGAAAGAGGGATAGAGATGACCATCGCGGTCAAACTTTAGTTAGCAGGGAAGAATCGGGGTGGTCGATGGAATAGAACCGTGGTGGTGGCGGCAGGCGCATGGCGTGGCGAGTAATCGAGCAGGGTTATCAAGAGATGCCTCAAGAAGGGGCGTAATCGTCGACCAATTACCTTTGGTATGGACAGAATCGTCAATGGGGAATAATCGTCGTGAGGGCAAAATCGGTGGTCGTTATCCGGGACCAGCTGGTGGGGTTAACCCGAATCTCATTCCAATAGCTCCATGTGTTACTTGTGGGGCTAATCATCCGGGGAGGCAATGCCACAGACTCACAGGTGCATGCTTCTTGTGTGGACAGATGGGTCATATTGCTAGGGATTGTACCGATCCACGCAGAAATGGTGGAAGTGGTGATAATGGTGGCAATGGAGGTCAGCGTCAGGGTGGCCGAGTGTTTGCTTTGACGTATAACCAGGCGGCAGGTGCACCAGGTACTGTTTCTGGTACTCTTTTAGTTGGCAATCGTGAGACTTCTATTTTATTTGATACGAGTTCTACTCATTCCGTTGTTGCTCAGTCTTTTATTCGGTACCTGGGTGTGCCATCTCAGTCTTTGGATTCTGTTATGTCTATTGCTACCTCGATGGGGACTTCAATTGTTATTACTGATTTGTATCGAGGGTGTCCGATCAGTTTTGGGGATAGGATTCGTAGGGCTAATCTTCTTCCGATGAGTATGCACGATTTCGATGTCATTCTTGGGATGGACTGGCTAGATAAACACCGTGCCACTATCGATTGTCAGGCGAAGAAGGTTATATTTGGAGATGTGAAGTCTCCAGAATTTGTGTTTCAGGGTTCACAGCCGAGTAGAGTGGTGAAGTTAATTTCAGCTTTGAAGGCTGGGAAGTTGGTAGCAAAGGGTTGTGAGGGGTATTTAGCATTTGTGAAGGATACCTCTAAGGGTGAGTCTCGTATTGAAGATGTTCCTATTGTTCGTGACTTTCCCGATGTATTTCCTGAGGAGTTGTCAGGGTTGCCACCGCAGCGGGAAGTGGAGTTTGCTATTGAGCTTGTTCCTGGTGCGGAGCCTATCTCTAAGGTACCGTATCGGATGGCACCATTAGAGTTACAAGAGTTGAAGGAACAGTTGCAGGAACTGTTGGATCGTGGTGTGATTCGGCCGAGTGTTTCACCGCGGGGTGCTCCAGTCTTGTTTGTGAAGAAGAAGGATGGGTCTATGAGGTCGCAGATAGACTATAGAGAGTTGAACAAGATCACCATCAGGAATCGGTATCCATTGCCGAGGATTGATGACTTGTTTGACCAACTTCAGGGGGCGAAATATTTTTCGTAGATAGACTTGAGGTCGGGCTATCATCAGTTGAGAGTGAGGGATGAAGATATCCCTAAGACGGCTTTTCGTACTCGATATGGGCATTACGAGTTTCTGGTGATGCCTTTCTGGTGTACTAACGCTCCCATGGTGTTTATGGATTTGATGAATCGGGTGTTCAGAGAGTACTTAGACCAATTTGTCATTGTCTTTATTGTTGATATTTTGGTTTACTCAAAGTCTAAGAAAGAGCATGAGGAGCATCTTCACACAGTGTTGGGGATTTTGCAGAAAGAGAAATTGTATGCTAAATTCTCCAAATGCGAGTTTTGGTTGGAACAGGTTGCATTTTTGGGACATGTTGTTTCTGCTGAAGGCATTAAGGTGGATCCTGCGAAGGTTGAGGCTATCACTAAATGGCCGAGACCTACTACGGTGATAGAGATTAGGAGTTTCTTGGGTTTGGCAGGGTATTATAGGCGGTTTGTTGAAGGATTTTCTTTGCTTGCCTTACCATTGACCCAGTTGATGAGAAAAGGCGTGAAGTTTGTGTGGAATGAGGAGCGTGAGAAGAGTTTCGAGGAGTTAAAGAAACGACTTGTGTCAGCTCCTATACTTGCATTGTCATCTTGGGACGTGGAGGCTATCAAATTTATAGTGATGCTTCAGAAGAAGGCTTGGGGTGTGTTTTGATGCAACACGGTAAGGTGATTTCTTATGCTTCTAAGCGACTTAAACCTTACGAGGTGAATTACCCCACACATGATTTGGAGTTGGCAGCGGTGATCTTTGCCTTAAAGATTTGGAGGCATTATTTGTATGGAGAGACTTGTGATATCTTCACCGATCACAAAAGTCTTAAATACATTTTCACTCGAAGGAGCTCAATATGAGGCGAGGGCGTTGGTTGGAGCTTCTAAAAGATTATGATGCGAGGATTCAATATCACCCGGGAAGGCAAATGTGGTTGCGGATGCTCTTGGCAAAGAGTTCGTGGAGTGTAGTTTTACTTATTACATGACCTCGACTTATTTCGATATGGAGCGGATCGAGTTGGAGTTGTATGTCACGAGGTTGGGATGGGCATTTTGGCGGGTATGAGAGTGGAGCCCTCTCTTATCTCATGGTCAAAGAAGCTCAAAAGGAAGATGGGGAGTTATGGAGTATGACGCAGAATTTAGAGGAGGCAAGCGATCGAGGTTTACGTATTGATGACCATGGTGTGATTTGGTTGGGTGAGCGATTGTGTGTACCGTCAGATCCAATCATTCGAGAGGCTGTGCTGGCTGAGGCTCATAGTTCGCCATTTTCAATTCATCCAGGTTCTACGAAGATGTATAGGGATTTGAAGAAGAATTTTTGGTGGAATGGGATGAAACGAGACGTGGCTGAATATGTTGGAAAGTGCCTCACTTGTCAACAAATGAAAATAGAACATCAACGAGCTAGTGGGTTGTTGCAACAATTAGACATTCCAGTGTGGAAGTGGGAGGATATCACAATGGATTTTGTGACTGGGTTGCTGAAGACTTTTAGGATGAATGATGCCATATGGGTAGTGGTGGACCGGTTGACCAAATCGGCACACTTTTGGCTATCCATGAGGGTTACTCGATGGATGTGTTGGCACATATCTTTCAAAGAGAGATTGTTAGACTTCATGGTACTCCTGTCTATTGTTTTAGATCGGGACCCACGGTTTACTTCAAGGTTTTGGAAAGGGTTTCAACGAGCTTGGGGTACTTTCGGCTCAACTTCATGATTTCTTTCCATCCATGAATTGATGGGCAATCCGAAGGACTATTCAGACGTTGGAGGACATGTTGAGGTCTTGTGCACTTGAGTGGTCGGGTAATTGGGATGATTATTTGAGCCTAGTTGAGTTTGCTTATAACAACAAATGGCATACAAGTATTTAAATGGCTCTTTTGAGGCATTCGATATGGTAGGAAATGTCGGGCACCAACTTGTTGGGATGAGGTTAGCGAAAGGGCCATAGAAGGGCTGAGTTAGTTCAAATCACTACTGGAGAAGGTAGCGGTGGCTAAAGAGAAATTGAAGTCGGCTCGATCACGGCAGAAGTGTTATCTTGATAAGCATAGGAGGACTTTAGAATTTGAACCCAGGTGAGCGTGTGTTTAAAAGTTTCTCCTTGGAAGGGCATTCGACGATTTGGGTTGAAAGGAAAACTTAGTCCATGTTATATTGGACCATTTGAGATTCCGGAGAGGTTGGTGAAGTTGCATATCGGTTAGCTTTGCCTCCACAAATAGCTCATGTGCACAATGTGTTCCATGTGTTTGTTGAGAAGTTACAATTATCATCCGTTGCATGTGGTGCAATATCCGTTCGATAAGATTCGAGAGGACCTCACTTATGAGGAGCAAGCTGAGGCGATTTTGGATCGTCAAGAGCGAATTATGAGGAGGAAGACTATTCCGTTTGTTAAGGTTTTGTGGAGAAATCATTCAGAGCGGGAAGCCACATGGGAGATTGAGGAGTCTATTCGAGCGGAGTATCCGCATCTCTTTGAAAATTAGGTACGTCCCATTCTTTTGATTCCGGGGATGGAATCCTTTTTAAGGGGTAGGTGATGTAATACCCGAAAAAAACAGAAAGAATTTTATGATAAAAAAAAATCATTTTGTTTTAAAACATATTAATTGTACTTTATCTTATATTTGGGTTAGCTAGTCATTTATTTTGGGTCAAGTAGTCATTAATTTATGTGGACTTTAATAAGTAGAGGGTTACATTAGTTTGGGCCATATATTAATTGGGTTAAATTTAAATTTGTGTATTTTAAATTAATTAATAAATAATTAAAACCTAATTTAAGTCATACTCTTCAAGTCTTCATACGAATTGGGAAAAAAAAAAAAAAGAAAGTAGAGGTCGGCTGAGATATGAGGAGAAGAAAAAGAGTACAGAGAAATTGATCAGGTAAAAAGAATTCTTTGTTGATGAATATATTATTATATTATATATTTATAGTAATTAAAAATGGATTGTTGGTTTCAGGAATATGGTATACATATATATAGATATATGTACTACTATATATATATATATATATATATAACTTTTACCGAACTTTTACGCTTTTTTTGCATGCATGATTCTTTATATATATATATAGTATTTATATATATTATGGTGGTTGAAAGCACTATCATGAATATAACTTTGCAGTGTATTTATTTTATTTTATTTATTTATTTATTTTTTTTTATTATATATATATATATATATTATTTTAATAAGTATTTGACCATGAAATTTATAAATCGTAATTAATAAATATAATTGAAGTTATGTATATTAATTTAAACTCAGTTAATCTTGTTGATAAAATTATAAAATTTACTTGATAATAAATTTAACAATATTATTTGGTTAATGGGTAAATTTGTAATAAATTTTATTTTATTTTATTAGATCGGATTGAAGGAGATTAGCATAATCTTATTTAAATTTTGGGTATTACATTGCTTAATCCAGTACACGATTCCGTACTTCTTCAAATGATAATCCTTTTAATTTTGATTTGTTCGCTTTTAGTTTTCGTTTAGAAGTTAGTTATTGTTTCACATGTTTGTTCCTTCTCAATTTCATGTGATAGTTTCGTTTTGGGGTTCATATTTAGAACTCATGGTTGTACTCTTTGAACTTGTTTATCATATTTAATATTTATTTCGCTATTTGTAGAAAGTACATGTTAATATTTTTGGAGACTTGGTGTTGATATATCGTTTCAGTTTAACATGTACATGTTAGAACCCATTTGTGTTGATATTGTGTCGCATGTGTTGTGACATGATATTTTTGTTAGAATACCGTAGGGTATACCTGAGCTATAACCACCGTAGGGTACCACAGGCATGTCCTCTTGGCACCGAGGCATGACACCTTCCGTGGCGGTGTGATCAGTCCACGGCGTCTCCGTTTTGTGCTCCGGTGGGAGTTGGCCATTTGGTGTTTTATTGTGGGAGGCGTATGGGTCGACCCTAGTTTTCTGCTACGCTTGCTTACGCGATTGGTGATGTTTGTGCCAAACACGCCTTCCGATTTTGCATGCATCCGGATTCAAGGCAATCCGATGTGTGTGTTTGCTGTCATGGCATTATTTTGATTGCCTGTGTGGCATTGTTTGACTTGCCTGTGTGGCAAGGTATATTACTATTTATTCTGAGCTCGGTATGAAATAACACCCAACCATTTGATTCAGCCTATCATTTCATTTCATAGGTTGGTTTTGTTATTTTCATTTTCAGCCCAATTAATTGTGTTAGTTATTTCGTTTCATTATTCTTTTATCCTATATCCGTACTGGGCATTTGGCTCATGCTGTGTTTTCTTCCGGCAGGTAATCAGGGGGTCCAAGGGCAAGTGTGACGAGAGCTTCCTTTAATCCAATAGTTTTGATATATTTTGTTAGGCTTCGATACATTGATTTATTTAAGGTTGTAATAATTATTTTAGATTGTGGATTGAGCCAGTGTGGCATTTATTATGGTTTGTCTTATGACCTTGAATTATTATGAGATTATTCTTTTGTGGTTTAGAGCCTTGTGATCTTCCTTAGTTCTGTTGTGTTTTGAGTAACCTCTCTTTCTATTTCGGAAAGGGGGTGTTACAGATTATGTCCCCAGAATCTCGCTATAATTACATAAATAAATGAGGAAAATTTTCCTTCATTTTACTTTCGAGTTCTCACGTTGCTTCTTCAGCATCGTGGTTTCTCCAGATCACATTCACCGAAGGTATTATCTTATTTCTCAAAACTTGTTCCTTCATATCAATAATTTTAACTGGAAGTTCTTCAAACGATAAATCTTTTTCTACCTGAATAGATTCATACTCTATTACATGTTTATAGTCCGACTTATAGGGACGCAACACAGATACGTGAAACACATTGTGTATACGTTCCATTTCTGGAGGTAAGGCTACTTTTTAAGCTACCTCTCCTACCCTTCTTAAAATTTCAAAAGGTCCTATAAACCTTGGACTTAAATTCCCTTTTTTCCCAAAAAGTATCTTCCCTTTCCAAGGCGATACTTTTAGAAAAACATAAGACCCTACTTCAAATTCTCTCTTTTCTCTGTGAGGATCAACATACTTCTTCTGCCTATCTTGAGCCGCTACCAATCGAGTCCGTATTAGCTTTACCATGTCCGCCGTCTGTTGTACCAACTTAGGTCCCAACATTCGACGTTCACCTACTAAATCCCAACATAGTGGAGTTCTACACTTTCTTCCATACAACACTTCGTAAGGCGACATGCCTATACTAGCGTGAAAACTATTGTTGTACGCAAATTCTACCAATGGTAGATGTTCGTCCCAACTCCCTTTAAAATCCATAATGCACGATCTGAACATATCTTCAAGCGTTTGAATCATCCGCTCACTTTGTCCATCCGTTTGAGGATATATGCCGTACTCAATCTCAACTGCGTTCCCATTTGCTCTTGCAAACTCCTCCAAAATTTTGATGTGAATCATGGATCACGATCTGACACAATCGAAATAGGTACTCCATGTCTTGAAATAATTTCTTTGACATACAGTTTAGCTAATTGTTCTAGGTTATACCTAACTCCTATTTGTAGAAAGTGAGCCAATTTCGTCAATCGATCCACTATCACCCAAATAGCATCGTACCCTTTCTTTGTTGTTAGAAGTCCCACCACAAAGTCCATTGTGATGTGCTCCCATTTCCACTCTGGAATTTCTAATGATTGCAACAACCCACTTGGTCGTTGGTGTTCAGTCTTAATCTTCTAACAAGTTAAGCACCTACTAACATATTCAGCTATCTCCGTTTTCATGTTTGGCCACCAAAAGTTCTGACGAAGGTCTTGATACATCTTCGTACTGCCGGGATTTATCGAGTACCTCGAACTATGGGCCTCACTCATTATATCCTCTTTTAATTCAGAATTATTTGGAACCCAAATTCTTCCTTCAAAACGAAGTAATCCCTCCTTATCGAGATTATATTTAGTCTTTTCTTCATCTTCCATTCTCTTCTTCATATGTTCGCATTCCTCATTGCTCAATTTCACTTCCTTAACACGTTCCACTATGGTCGGTTGAGTTTTCATTGAAAATAACATTTCCTTTGCTTCATCCAGTGATTCAACTTCTAACTGTAACGACCCCAAAATTCATACAATTTAATTCTCAACTTCGGTCGTTAATAACACGTCTACCTTCTGATTTTACATCATTATTCGATGTTAAACTTTATAAAATGCAGAATAATTTAAACTTTTATGTCTTTTTACTTAATTCCCTGAATCAAAACCTTTATCATCTACATGTTTTTGAATCAATCTTATTTTATGATTCACTTTATCACCGTTATTATATAAAATTTTACATTTCAACTGATAACCTTTACATATCGAGATAACCTCTAACTTTAGCTTTACAACTCAACATAAAACTATACATCATTAAACATTTAATACATCTCATGAATTTTAATCATGGTATAAAGAAATAACAACTTTAGCTAAAATATTAATCTTCGTGTATTATTTTTGATCCACGCCATTCAAGTAAAGACATATAGTGTTACCTTCAATCCTGCAAAAATGGTTATTTGCAAGGTTGAGCTCGATGTTTCAACAAAATCTAACAGCTTTTCATGCATCACGAAAGCACATAATAACATGCTCAACATATAACTCATAAATATTAGACTAACATAACATACATGTTACGCCATATAATCAAGTATAAAGATTGAGTTCCTTACTCAATCAAAGATGCTTTACTCAATCAACGTAGTCATAAGTCGACTTTTAACATTTCATACATTCAACATATATATATAGTGATCATGCTCTTTGCAATAAATATTTAAAACAGCTTAATCACCAATTCACATAGCAAATAGAACCGAAAGACTTGCCTTGATTGTTGCTTTACCAATAACAGTTTAATAGCTTACAGATATCTGCACTTCACGTGCCCTACACAATTATATAATCATTCAAATTAACTATTAGTCACATAGCAAGACATATTAGTTGTAATATAAACTTTACTCTACATCTCATAACCCTTCCTATCATAAATACACAATGTTCAATTTGATTGTGTTAACTTCAACTTATATCTCACTGTATTTCATATTCGAAGTTCATTCAAGTGTTTAAGTCTTGCTAGGAATCATTATTAGTTTTATATTAAACCCATTTCATACCTTATAATGTTCATTTCATTTGACTTAAAACACTTTTTATGTTCATTAACACTTGTCACGGCGTTTCGACGTTTATTCGTCACACGCCCAACTTGACTCTCTTCTGTGTGCTTAGTATGCATATAAAACTTATCTAAAACATTATTTATTAATGTTAAGCATCATTATACTTCATAATATTCATGTTCTATAACTTAAAACAACACCTTTTATCGTCAAGAGCACTACACTTGCATACGTGCATGCCCGACGCCCTTCGATTGCCTCTGAAAACACAAAAGTCCTAAAAATGACCATTTTGACCCTTATTCCAGACCTCAAATTAAAATACTTAATGAAAATAAGTTGTAGGTCTATTCGTCCCCGTTCCGGATCATCTTGAATCACCTCAATCGGAGTTCGTATGAAAAAGTTATGGACGTTTTACCAAACTAGGTCAAAACAGTCACACCTTGCACACTAGGGGCGCGGCCGCGCCAATTCCTTCTTCATAGTTTCAAATACGCCCATCGCGACTTAGCAAATACTTAGTCAGTACAAATTAATTGCTCTCGGGATGCGCTGCACAATTGCTGCTACGCCTTCAGATTACAAAGTTGTTTTGCGATTTTTGACCATTTTCTCCTACTAATCTTCATAACTTGAGTTATACACATCCAAATTAGTCCGTTTTCTATTCTATGGATTCGTAATTCATAGAACTACAACATACTAGAATTCTAACAATTTATAAAAACATTAACCAACCTAAAATTTGACCCAAAATACATGTTCATACTCTATTTTCATGTTTGAACACATTTAGCGAATTCGATCGCCATGGCTTCGTTTCTTAACCAATTAACACGATTTAAACTACGCCGCTTTCGTTTCTTAACATACTAACATATTCTAACATAAAATAATAGATTATAACACATATTAAGTATGAAATTTTGTACTTTCTAAAGCCTATTTTGAACAAAAACACTGTTATTTACTTTTCTCCTTATAAACCCAAATTTCGTGTATTTGAACACCAACATAGACTTATAGAGGATAACTAACAGATTTAGCAAGAGAATACATACATATAAACAACAACTTATACAATAATTCAACCAAAACCTAATTTCCAAAGAATAGAAAATTACAAAAACAAAATATTAGAATTAGGGGTAGATTATACCTTAACCCTTTGATGTTAACAAAGCTCTATCAAATCCTTCTCAATCCCACTCCTTCTCCAACTCTTAATTCTCTGTATTCTTTCTCTCTACCTCTTTGTTCTTCTTAGTTAGCCATTAGAGAAATAAGACGCGAATATAAACCGATAGAGCCTCACCTCCCACGTGTTTCTTAAAAATAAAAGACGCTACCGGGTTGAATAAGCCAAAGGCCACAAGGCCTTGTTTGGCAAGACATAACTCCAAACTAGATTATTTTAATAATCTTATATTATATAGTTTTTATTTGTCACACCGCCACCAATTTAAATAGCTTAACATTATAATAATTATAATTATAATTTTTATTATAATTACTCGATGATTAATAAATAATTATATATCTAATTTAATTAATAAATTAGATTTAAACATTACTTTATTTAATTTATTTATTCCTTTTAATATTAAATAATTCATTTAATTTAATTAATTCATTAAATTAAATCTTCAAAGAATAAAATTTACCTTTGCTTTAATTTAATTATCATACACACGTAATTAAATTATTATACCACAATTTCATAAATTATTTATTTTTCTCATTAAATAAATTATTTAAAATATTTATTTAATTCAATAAATATTTAAAATAATTACCAAATTCATTTAATTTCTTCAATTGTTAACTTAACTATTAAACCTCACTTTTTTAATATATGAATATATATATCTCTTCACACCAGATCACATATTTCAAAATATATAGCACGTATATATACATACTCAAACTCAAAACATCTCATAATAAGAATTTTAACTATTAAATTCTTTTTTTAATAACTTATAAAAATTCGGGTTGTCACACTAACTCCATTCTCGCCATCTATGTTACTAACTCATTCTGAGTCGTTAACATTGACAATTTCTCTCTACCCTTCCTACTTAGCGCATCGGCTACTACATTTTCTTTCCCCGGATAATATAAAATATCATAATCGTAATCTTTTATTAGTTCTAACCACCTTCTCTACCTCATATTCAACTCCTTCTGTGTGAAGATATATTTCAGACTTTTATGGTCCGTGTATATCTCACACTTCTCACCGTATAAATAATGCCTCCATATTTTTAACGCAAAGCTATAGCTGCCAATTCTAGGTCATGAATAGGATAGGCCTTCTCATAATCCTTTAATTGACGTGACGCATACGCAATGACATTATCATGCTGCATGAGCACGCAACCCAGTCATTTATGCGAAGCATCGCTATTCACTCCAAAATTCCCCGTATCATCTGGCAAAGATAATACAGGTGGCTCACTTAACCTTTTCTTTAGTTCCTGAAAACTATTCTTGTGACGCCCCCAAATTTGGGTATCTTCCAAATCGACAAATGGTGCTACATGGTACTACCATTCACGCATACATTCAATTGAAAAGCTTCAAAGGAACGAATATTTCTTCTATATATTCAAAATAATATTAACATTTCCCAGGTTCTTTATAACCATTACATTTGTTCTTGTCATAATATCAAATATATTACAATCATTCACCCTATACTATTACATAAGTATTCTACGTTTCGCCTTTCGCCTTCGCTTTATCCTCTCGCTTTCTGAGCCTTCATCTGCGCTCGATCTTAGTCGTGTTCATATGGTTCAAGCAAGAGTGAGCATGACTAGCTCAACAAGTACAACAATTCTAATAAACAACATGCTTGAAACATAGGAATCATATATCTTCAATAATCGAATAATAGTTACGGCACTAATGATAATTCAAAATAGCACTTTTTTCATTCAAAATGTTTTACAACAACAATATTCAAGAAAACATCAATTCCGGTCCAAGACCTGAAGCATTTCATAAGTTCTTTGAAAAGGACATCCCGACACTAAGTTCGTAAGTTCGACATTTCTTACGAGCACGTCTAGGTGATCAGCCTATAGTATTCTATGTTGATCAACACTACATTCATTAACCGTATGTATGTTTAAGTTATGGCAACCTCACGTGTCTGTCGTTTGACGACAAAACATTTTTAGCATACTCAGTCTTCATTTGAAAACCACACTCTAGTTGAAAGAGTTGGATTTGACTTCATCATAAATTAATTCATGCGTAAAAGTACATGAACCACAAAGCTTGTCCAGATTGAACTGAAACAAGGGTTAGAATACGTGCCTTCAGCGTCTGCTACAGTTATAACACGTTCACGTTTAAGTCTTTAAGTCTCTATAGTAAATAATAACATCACATAGCACATTAGGTCATGAATGAACATACACGATTCCTAATGAATCTTACCCTTCTTCTCAATCTAATTACGACTTAGATTTGTTATTATTGGTTCCGTCTTTTCGTTACGTCGTTCTTACATTCACATACAATTGACTTACTTTATCCTTAATTGATCATACTTAAGGTTTAAACATGTCTTAACAATATTATAATCAAGCTTTAGTTCCTTACTAATGAGTTACCATTCATTTCATACTTGTAAACCTTCTTCACTGGCCAAACCCTAAGAATGAGCCATGCACACGGCCATTGCCTTTTCATCTCTCATCAAGCACATGAAGTTAGCGAGTAGCTGAAGGTTCTACCAGTCAATGGCCATGGCCACACTTAACCCTTCTTGTCCGTCATGCACATGACTGTGAGTATGTCTGCAGACTATATATGAAATGCAAAATACCACCATTATAATCTTCAATGGCCACACACTTACTCAGGCACCGATAGCTTTGAAAGATTTTTAACTTTGCGAACTTCCCGGACTCGTAACTTCTTCGTTATAAGTCTGAATTGGCTCGTTCAAGAGCCTACGGTTCACAAATTACATACTCTACGTGTTCATGCAAGAATTTTATCTATTTGACTTCTTTTACTCAAAATTCACCTATTGGTTCATTTTTAGCGAAAACGTTAAACGTTCGTGAACGTTCAACGCTCGTTTCTTCGTTCTAAGTCGAAATCCGGTCATTTTTGAGTCCGCAACTCTATAATGCCAAATATGACTTGTATCCATCGAAGGCCAACGTTTCTGAGTTCGAGAATTTCACGAATTCGACGATTATCGTCCAATCATGTGAATTCCGGCAAAACTTCGTTACTAATGATTTGATTATTGTTCTAAATGCATTCTCTCCATCATATGAACATTTCAAACTACATATTACATCAACTTATTTTTTAAGTTATGTTTTGGCTTATTCTTCATAAGTTTATAACTTAGCAAATTATAAACTACAAGTTTTCATTCCTTATAACTTATTATTGATTTAAGTCCTAAACAACATTATTACATCTTATCAATCATACTAACTTCTCAAAGTATCATATGACAAGTTCATCATTGTTCATCATTAGTTCATAACTTATTTAGGTTTATCTTACTTATTCATGACTTATTCGGCTTAAGTCCTTTGATTAACCAATGCTTATATGTTCTTAGCATACATGTTTATTAGACTACACTTCTCTTATCACCCTACAATGATAGAGATGGAAGATATAAGATCATAAGATCATTTTCCTTTGATGACTAGCTTTCTCCTTCTTGGAAATCTAACAATGGAAGTTTTGACTTATAAGTGCTTATTCTCTCTAACTAATAAGTTGCTTTATAAAGGAGAGTTGTTGGTGTTTTGAACTAGCAAAAATGATTTGTGAGCTTGCTATTTATAGAGCTTCCAAGGTTAGGGTATAAGAGTCATTAAGACCTCCCACCTCCTTAACAAACCTCCTTACTATTCCTTTCTTAATCCCCAAGTATACTTGTTCCCTACATCAAATACTTGGCCATCACATAAAGTTCTTGGCAATTACACAAAGTTCTTGCCCACCAAGATAACCCACATCAGCATGGTTGCTCCATGAATCAAACCTAACCCAATGGATCATTAATTGGGCTTAGGTATTAAATTACTTAACTTATCTTTGGGCTTGCATTAAATCAATTTGGGCTTGCACCTTAATTCCATTGGACTTTATAAATTACTAATAATCCTACAAGTCCAATTCATTTGGCTAAAAACCTTATTACAATTTCCTTAAGTATTATACTCGTATTCTTACTCATATATTAATTCTCAATATACGATATTCGATCCTCCGTACATACTCATATAATACTTCGTATTATACCTGTATCCGTTTATTCGTACAATACATAAGTATCATACGATCAATACACTTTCTTCTTAACACTTAATATTCCTAACGTTCTCAAACTAAGTCCGCATGCGAAATATTGCATTTTCCATACTTAAATTATTATTACATAATCCATCTCACCTTGATATTATAACGTTACGTATTTCTCAGAAGTTCAAAAATAATTTTCGAGCGAAAATCGATGAATAGTGTTTTTCAGAAAATTTCTCGGAAAACTTTTATTTTCGTCTTGGAAATTCAAACACTTTAATTCCTTCACGTAATTAAAATACTACAATGTTATAACGTTTCTAGGTTATAGAATGACATTCATCTTACTACACGTAATAATAATAAATAATATTATTTTATTCATTATAAACGTATTTACAAAAGGTTCGATTTTCTGGGGCATTACAATTCTCACATTTATCAGTCCACACATACTTCACCGACTTCCTAATCAAATTTGTCAGTGGATTAGCTATTTTAGAAAAGTCTTGGATGAACCTTTTATAGTATCCCATTAACCCTAAAAAACACCGAACCTCAGTTGGCATTTTCGGTTGTTCCCACTCATTAACTGCTTCTACCTTTGCTGGATCCACGGAAATTCCATCTTTATCAATAACATGTCCTAGAAATTGCACTCGTTCAAGCCAAAATTCACACTTTGTGAATTTTGCATACAACTTCTCCTTCCGTAGCATCTCTAACACTATCCTTAAATGTTCAGCATGATCTTCTAGAGTCTTGGAATAAACTAGAATATCATCAATGAACACTACAACGAACTTGTCCAAATACTGTTTGAACACTCTGTTCATCATATCCATGAATGCGGCTGGCGCATTAGTCAACCCAAATGACATAACCAAAAACTCGTAATGACCATAACGAGTCCTGAACGCCGTCTTAGGTACATCCTCCTTCCTCACTTTTAACTGATGATACCCCGTACGCAAATCTATCTTAGAAAAATACTTTGCCCCTGTGACACCCCCAAATCTAGGTACTTCATTCCCACAAGATTTGGTGCTCACTATTCAAACATTCATACTATCTACCCAAATAAAATAATATTTGAATCATAAAACCTCCCCTTAAATAGGGTTACATCATTAAGTTTAGAAATATCCCAGGTTATCTAACATTTAAACATCATTCAAATGCGGAAATAAATTATTACATAACATCATTAAAATAAAGTCTAAGATCATAACATTAAACAAAAGTACAAATCAGCATCACTTGTATAATTTTCCCTTTCCTTTTCTAGTTGAAGGCTCATCTACCTTCTTAACCTTAGCTGCAATGAATTTATAAATATGCAAGAGTGAGCAAAACAATTGCTCACTGGATATAACAATGAATCAACAAGAGTATAATAATAATAACCGCCAATAATAGGCTCATCAAGACTGAATAGTACTCTAACAAAGCTAATCAGGAACTGAAATCCAAAATATGGAATAAACATAACTGAGAGTCATAAGACCATGAACTATGTCCACAGTTGCGAGTAATCTTTCAACTCCAACTTTAACAGTCATAAGACTATAAAGACTCGCATTTAGGGGGGGATCAAATTTTTGTACAAATGTATTGTGCACAAACATTTTAACGCTACGCGTAAGTTAACCCCTAATAATAATAGGGTTGTTCATATCAGTATTTATAGTACAAGTCTGCACCAAAGAAAGTTTGGTTTGGATAAGCTATCAAGGGTAATTTAAAGTTCAACGAACATCAACTAGAGGACTATTTGAATCAATAGTATTTGATAATCACAACATAACATAGAACAATTGAAAATCATAAATGAACTGGTGATACATATCAAACTCATGCTTGAAATAACTATAGAGCATAAGTATTCAATAAAATGACTAAAATTGTTAACCTTTGCTTGAATAATAAATAAGCTAAGGTTAGAGTCTTATAACATTGGAAATGAATTTACTGCATGTACAATAACTAATAACAAGCTGGAAACTAAAAACTTGCCCAACATAGTATTAAATTAATGCAAGGATTAGAACCGTTCAATAATAGAAACGAGAATTTAGAAACTGCGTTCATTATACAATAATAGAATTCAAGAAACTTGCTTAACTTTAAACAAGTTAGAATGAATCAACAAAATGAGGATTCAAATAACATTAGAGTTAAAGTTAATTCGAATGAACTAGGACGATTGATTTATTCAATCAACAGTTGAAATAAAAAGCTTGCTCAATTAAAGAATAAAGCTTCATAATGTAATAATGGAACTAGCACAACGAAAATAAAGAATTAAGAAACTTTCTCAATGTAAAAGATAGAGTTTAGAGACTTGCTCAATGTAACTATAGAGTTAGAAAACTTGCCTTGAGCGTAAGCTATAAAGTTAAACTCACGATCACCTACATATAATTTTGGAACCACAATACCTATTAAATATGCTAACATATCATAACATGATCGTTACCATTTACAATTCAGAAACTCTAAGTGTTTTACTTAGCAACACTTGTCTAACTTTCATTATGTATACCAAACTATCACATAACGCATTCTCGATTTACTAACCACTTTTAAAATTTTGAATTCATAAACCACATAACATGACTCTATTTAATCTTGTTGTTACATGATTCTCACATTCCATAACCTTAAGCTAAGCTACAATGAACAACCAAAGTCTGCAGAATAAATGTATTTCAAGAAATCGAATTGGGCACTCACGGCCACGCTGCGAAGTTTTATATATGGAATGTCGCATACTGCGTTTGGTATAATGTATACCATGCTGCACGACTTGCGTAACTCCAATTTTTCAAAACAAAGCTTTGACACATTTTATTAAGCCAACTAACACGAATTTCACCCATCAAACAGTGATATTCACACGTAAAATAAATATACAACTATCATAAACATGATTACTCACATTTACAACCAATTGGAACAATTTAACATCAACTAAAACTATTTTAATTTCTCAAAATTCATATTTTTCATATAAAACTCCATTTTTTTGATATTCATCCCAAAAATCATCACTGTGAATTGAATACATGACCAAATCATCTCATTCAAATTACATTATGTTCGTATCTCAATGAACTAACATCTACAAGCTTCAATTTATGCTTTCACATACAAATTGACCATCTAAATCGGTACTTACCTAAGCCATACAATGAATACATATACTGACAAATTTTCTTCCTACTGTAAACCAAAATTAGCATGCAATTATTGTTTAAACATACTTTCTAATTATCACTCTATCTAATTACCATCAACAGATTAAGTAACACAATTTACAGAAAGCTAGAATTCACAGAGTTTGAAACTTCACGCCATAAACTCATCCCTACATATACATATATATACATAATATAGAGATTATGGAGAATTACCTTCAATTAGCTTGCATAACCTTGCTAAACACCTAATTTGGCGTGAAAATTCTTAAGGCTCCTCTCCACCTCTCTCTCTCAGTTCTCCTAACTTTAGTTTTCTCCTCTTAGGCTAAACCATAGACTAGCTTAAGCATAAAAATCAAAAACTGAAACCTTAATACGTCTAATAACTAATATCAGTTACTAAAAGAAACGTATATAATATAAATATATTATATTTAATATTTATTTTATTTTATTTTATTTATTTTATTTAAATTAGAAATTCAAGAGCCATAGCCATGAGGCTTTGTTTGGCAAATCATTTAAAATTAAAGAGTTAAAATACTTAAGCCTTATTTGGCAAAAACTAATTTAAATCCTTTTTAATTTATTTTAATAAACACTTTAGTTTATAAACTATAATCATACATTATTTTCATATCCAACATTAACCCATTAAATTAATCACATACTATATTTTAATTAAATATAGCCTTTCAGCAAATATCACCAAATTATAATTTTCATTATAACTTCATTTAATAATTTAGCATACCTTCTAAATTATTAAATCAACACAACAACATAACACCTCATGTTATAATACAAACCTCTAAATTATAAATTAATTTAATTTAGAAAATTCTCTAATACATTTAGATTCATCAACCATCACATCAATAAAATATTTATTTAACAATAAACACCTCAAATAATATTTATATAACTCAATAAATATTTAAATTATAATTTAAAATTTCGGATCGTTACAGCCCCTTTCAACTGATCAACTAAATCATCGATCTTGGGCAACGGGTATTTATTCTTAATCGTTAACTTATTCAACTCTCGATAGTCGATACAAAGTCATAACGACCCATCCTTCTTCTTTACAAACAATACTGGTGCTCCCCAAGGAGACACACTCGGTTGAATGTACTTCCTATCTAATAGTTCTTGTAATTGAACCATTAACTCCTTCATCTCAACTAACGTCATCCTATATGGTGCCCTTGAAACTGGTTCCGTACTCGGTAACAGATCAATCACAAATTCGACATCCCTATCCGGCGGAATACCAGGTAATTCCTCCAGAAATACATCCGCGAACTCTTGAACTATAGGTATCTGGTCCATGGATGCTCCCACTCTTTGGGTATCCACAACATGGCATAAATAACCCACACACCCTTTTCTCAACATCTTCCTATCTTGTGTCATCGTTAGACAACAAGAGCGTCTCAGTGATTTACTACCAAAGAACAATACTTTGGTTTTCTTAGAAAGCCGAAGGTTCACACTTTTCCTATGACAATCTATTATAGCCTTATTGTTAATCAACTAATCCATACCAAGAATTACATCGAATTCTTTTAACCTTATCGGTACCAAATCTACCGATAACTTATTACCTCTAATATCTACGCAACAATCCCTATGAATATGTTCAATGGGGATTATCTCTTCGTTTGCTATCTTAACGTATAAAGGTATTGCTAACTTTTTAGGGATTAAACCTAATTGTTTAGCAAATCCACATGCTATAAAAGAATAAGTATCACCTGAGTCAAATAACACATAAGCATTTATTTCATTGACTGGAATGATACCTTCTATTTACATCCGATGATGCAACCGCATCTTATGACAAAATATATTAAAAGTACAGGCTGAGGGTCTACCCACCGATGGTGTTGGTCCAGTAATGGCTAACTTGCCACTATCAGAACCCTTATTACCCTCTAACCCTTTCTTCGGGCAATTTCTTGCCATGTGGTCCAAAGATCCACAAACAAAACAACCATGATTTTTCTTAGGGTTAGGATAGTTGGGTGATAAATGTCCCTCCTGCCCACAGTTATAACAAACTAATTTTTCCTTTAAACAGACTCCTAAATGAGTCTTTCCGCATGTCTTGCATGCCTCCATCCTATGTTTAGGATCCCCTTGTTTCACCCCAGTATTCTCGGGGTTAAAACTTTTCCTCTTTGTCATACTGCCACTACCACTGACAACCTCTGCCTTGTTTCCTCCCTCTCCCTTATTCTTATTCTTTCTTTCCTTGTGGTACTGAGTCAAGGCCTCACTACCACCTTCGGCTATAATCGCCTTTTCCAGAATGGTCCCGTATGAAGCACTCTGGATCCAAAATCCTCTTTGAGAGCTGTGGTTTGGGTGCCTCGCCAAATCTACGAGCCTTCCTCTCTTCCGTGTCCACTTGATATGGAGCAAACCTTGCCAATTTATTGAATTTGGTGCGTGCATTGGGAACCAAATCATGTCCCTTTGTTTAAGTTCCAAGAACTTAATCTCCATTCGCCAGATGCATGCTAGTAGGGAAGTAGTTCTTGAAGAATACCTTCTTGAATCTGCTCCCATGTAACCGCCTCCTCGTTTCTAGCCCCCACCACAGTGAGCCTCCCACCAATAGTTGGCTTCCCCTTTCATCATGTAAGTCGCAAAAAAGTCTTTTATACTTTCACCCACATTTGTGATAACAAATGCCTTCTCTATCTCTTTTACCCATTTTTGGGCCTCTAATGGATCCGTCGTTCCTTTGAACTCCGGCGGACCAACACTTTTAAATTCTTTAAAAGTAGTTGTTGTGACACCCCCAAATCTAGGTACTTCATTCCCACAAGATTTGGTGCTCACTATTCAAACATTCATACTATCTACCCAAATAAAATAATATCTAAACCATAAAAATCTCCCCTTAAATGGGGTTACATCATTAAGTTCAAAAACATCCCAGGTAATCTAACCTTTAAACGTCATTCAAATGCGGAATTAAATTATTACATAACTTCATTAAAATAAAGTCTAAGATCATTATAGTAAATAAAAGTACAAATCAGCATCACTTGTACAATTTTCCCTTTCCTTTGCAAGTTGAAGGTTCATCTACCTTCTCAACTTTAGCTGCAATGAGTTTATAAAAATGCAAGAGTGATAAAAACAATTGCTCACTAGATATAACAAGGAATCAACAAGAGAATAATAATAATAACTGCCAACAAATAGGCTCATCAAAACTGGATAATACTCTAACAATGATAATTAGGAACTGAAATCCAAAATATGGAATAAACATAACTGAGGGTCATAAGACCATGAACCATGTCCATAGTTGCAAGTAATCTTTCAACTCCAACTTTAACAGTCATAAGACTGTAAGGACTCCTCGTACTTAGGGGGATCAGCCCTTCGTACAATGTATTGTGCACAAACATTTTAATGCTACGCGTAAGTTATCCCCTAATAATAATAGGGTTGTTCATCTCAGTATTTAGAGTACAAGTCCGCACCAAATAAAGTTTGGTTTGGATAAGCTTTCAAGGGTAACTTGAAGTTCAACGAACATCAACTAGAGGACTAGTTGAATTAATAGTGTTTGATAATCACAACAGATGTTTAATAACAACATAACATAGAACAATTGAGAATCATAAATGAACTGAATATACATGTTAAACTCATGCTTGAAATAACTATAGAGCATAAGTATTTAACAAAATGAAGAAAATGGTAAACCTGTGCTTGAACAATAAATAAGCTAAGGTTAGAGTCTTATAACATTAGAAATGAAATTACTGAACATACATTAACTGGTAGCAAGCTAGAAACTATAAACTTGCCCAACATGGTATTAAATTCAAGCAAGGAATAAAAAGCAGCTCAAAAAAAAAAAGAAGAGAGTTCAAACATGTTCATTATACAAGAATGTAACTTAAGAAACTTGCTTAACTAAAAACAAGTTAGAATGAATCAACAAAAATGAGAATTCAAATAACATTAGAGTTAAAGTTTTCTCGAATGAACTCTAGGAACAATTGACTTATTCAATGAACAATTGAAATAGAAGCTTGCTCAATCAAAGAATAAAGCCACATAATGTAACAATGGAACTAGCTCAACGAAAGTAAAGAATTAGGAAACTTTCTTAATGTAAAAGATAGAGTTTAGAAACTTGCTCAATGTAAATATAGGGTTAGAAAACTTGCCTTGAGCGTAAGCTATAAAGTTAAACTCACGATCACCTACACATAATTTTAGAACCACAATACCTATTAGACATGCTAACATATCATAACATGGTCATTACCATTCACATTTCAGAAACTCTAAGTGTTTTACTTCGCAACACTTGTCTAACTTTCATTATGTATACTAAATTACAACATAATGCGTTCTTGATTTACTAATCATTTTTACAATTTTGAATTCATAATCCACATAACATGACTCTATTTAACCTTGTTGTTACATGATTCTCATATTCCATAACCTTAACTAAGCTATAAAGAACAACCAAAGTCTACAGAACAAGCAAACTTCAGTTGTTCTAAAATGGGCAATTTCATGCGACCGCTGCCGAGTTTTATAAGGGATGCTGCATGCCACATGGATCTACTTGGCATCATTGCCGCCACTTAAGGGCTACTGCTACCATGACGACTTAGATACCAGTTTTATGTAATGTAGCTATGACACTTTTCTTAGCCCAACTAACACGAATTTCACCCATCAAACAGTAAAATTAACACATACAAATGATACAACACCATTACAACATGTTTCCTCACTTATATATCAATATAGAACAACTTAACAACAATCACACTACTGTAATTTCTCAAATTTCATGTTTTTCATATAAAACTCAATTTTCTTGACATTCATCCTAAAAATCATCACTGTAAATTCATTACATGATTAAATCATCTCGTTCAAATTGCATTATGTTCATATCTCAATGAACTAACAACTACAAGCTTCAATTTATACTTTCACATACAAATTGACCATTAAAATTGATACTGTTCATGAACATATGAAGAAAAAAAAACATATAAACATACATTGTCTGTAACGCCCCAGAAAATTTGGATTTTTGAGAATTAAATTTTTATTTTTATTATGTGGATTAAATGAATTTAATCTATTATTTATGGGAGTAAGCTATTCGAGGGTCGTTCTATGACCTAGACATATCGGAAAGTCGTAGTATTTTGGCTACGTGATAGAATTAAAGTGTTTGAATTTCCAATACAAAAATAAAACTTTTTCGAGAAATTTTCCTAAAACACTATTCACGCATTTCGCGGAAATTATTTTTGAACTTCTGAGAAATACGTAATGATAGAATATCGAGGTGAGATGGAATATCCAATAATATTTCAGTTATGACAAACGCAGTTTTTCGCCTGCGGACTTAAAATCTAACGATTAGGGAAAATGAATTCCGAGATGGAATTTAAATGCGATTAATGAATTAAAGTAATGAGTGTATAATACGTAGGTATTGTACGAAGTAATGAATACGAGTATGATACGAGGTCTTATACGAGTATGAATGAAGCATGGTATGTCGTATATGAATAAGTATACGAGATTAATACGTAAATTATACGTTATAAGGCTTTAAGCCATATTTATTGAATTTGTAGAATTGTGTAAGAAATTGTAAAGTCCAATAAGAATTGTTAAGGCCCAAGTGTAGAGATGTGTAAGCCCAATGCAAGATAATGTTAAAGCCCAAAAGTGATGTAAGGAACAAGCCCAATGTATAAGTTAAGATTAATTAAGCTAAAAGCCCAAAGTAAGAACTAATGGGTTATTGGATGGTTTATACCCATGGGGCAACCCATGGATGACCCAAAGTGGTGGCCAAGTAAAGTACTTGGTGGCTAAGCAATGGATAAGTTATGTAATGACCAAGTAGACTTAAGTATTAAGCAAAGAGTAAGTTAAGTAACTTAAAGGCTAAGCAAAGTGCTTATGTGTGATGAATAAGTAAAGTGCTTATGTGTGATGAGCAAGTAAAGTGCTTATGTGTGGCAACCAAGTTAACTTAAAGACTAAGTGTTGTGGTGGTCAAGCAAAGTGTGTGGAGGCCAAGTTAACTTAGTGCTTAAACTTGGAATAGTAAGGAGGTGATTAAGTGGGGATTAATGACCCTTATGCCCTAACTTAGGATTTCCTATAAATAGAGAAGCCTCACTTCAATTGTTGGTTGATAAATTTCTCCCAACTCCTCTCAAGTTAAGCAACTTATTGGTTAGAGAGAATAAGCACTTATAAGTCAAACTTCCATTATGAGATTTTCAAGAAGCAAGTAGGAGATTAAAGCTTAGTCAAGTGATATTCAAAGGTAAGAACTTAAACCATGAATCTCTTTCTCTTCCATTGGTAGGGAAATGGATAGTGGTAGAACATGTATGCTAAGGAATGATAGGAATGAGTAATCAAAGAGCTTAGGTCTTAATAAGCCGTATAAGTCATGAATAAGCTATTCATAATCATATAAGTTATGAAACAAGGAAGAACTTGTAAGAACTTGTTTTAAGTTGTAATAGTAAAGTTGTATGATAATAAGAAGTAAAGATGATGATTAAAAGATTTAGACCATGTTAAGTCATGTGATGTAAAATCATAAGTAGTTATACTTTTATAAGTTATAACTAATGAAGAACAAGTAATAACTAATCATGTCAATAAGTTAATGAAGTATGTATGTCAAGATGTTAGTATGTTGGATATGAGAACATTGAGTAAAGGACTTAAATCAATAGTAAGTCATAAGTAAATGAAATCATGAAAGTTATAAGTTGATAAGCCATGAACTTATGAAGAATAAGTCAAAACCTAATTTGGAAATAAGTTAATGTAATAATTAGTTTGAAATGTTTACATGATGGTTATAAACCATTTAGAACAATGATCAAATCGTTAGTAAAGAAGTTATGCCGGAATTCACACGATTGGACGTTAAGCGTCGAATTCGTGAAATTCTCAAAATGGAAGTCTTATTTTGTGTTTGAGCTTGGAAATATTGGTTTTCAATGGAGACAAGTCATATTTGGCATTATAGAGTTGCGGACTCGAAAATGACCGGATTCCGACTTAGAACGAAGAAACGAGCGTTGAACGTTCACGAACGTTTATCGTTTTCGTTAAAAATGAACTAATAGGTGAAATTTTAGCAAACAAAGTCAAATAGATAAAATTCTTGCATGAATGTGTAGAGTATAGAATTTGTGAACCGTAGGCTTTTGAACGAGCCAATTCAGACTTAAAACGAAGAAGTTACGAGTCCAGGAGTTTTGTAAAATTTTTAAAAATTGAATCGCATCGGTATTACGAGTTGCCATTTCAAGGCCAAACCAAGGCGATTGAGTGATGCCACGCATGATGAAGTCTCCGATGTCAAGACATCGCTAACTCGCATTATCAGCAGTGAGAAGAAGAGTGATGTGTGGCACCGCGGCGTCAGACCTAAGAAATTTCCAGAGAAGAAAGATTTCAAGTACAAAAGGAAAGGAAACTTTATAGTTTGAACTAAGACATAAACATGACATTGTTAGGACATTATAAGACACTTAATGTATGATGATTAAAGGTTAATAATCAATTGAAGATGAACGTAATAAGAACAACAAATTGTGTTAAGCCGGCTATACAAATTTGTTGACTAAGTTGATTATGAATCCAATGGTTTGTAATCCCAGTATGAGTTATGTAATTACTTAATGAACATGATAAGACCTTTTCTAAATCACTGTTATAGTGATGACTTTAAGAATTTAATGTTGTTTAATGAGTAGTTAAACGACGAACGTAAAGTATAGAGAACATGAACAGTATTCAATAATGATAAGACCTATGACGTTGAAAGTTATAGCTAAATGTTGTTAAGTAATACATGAATGTAAACGGTATGCAATAGTGTACTTAAAAAATAACGATCGAGTCTCGGTTAGTGATGTGATAACATAAGTCATGAAGAAGGATGATTAACTCAAACCGAGTTGTATCAATGAAATAATTTCAATTAAGTTATAGAAGAGAAAGAAGTTGGTAAGAATGATATAAGTTATAACGATAAGTCGAAACCAATAATAACAAATTAAGTCAAGATTTAGATTGAGATAAAGGGTAAGATTCATTAGGAATCATGTATATTTATTCATGACCTAATGTGGTATGTTATGTAGTTATGTATTATAGAGACCGTAAAGACTGAAAGGAAAAGTTATTTTTACTGTAGCAGATGCTGAAGGCAAGTTTTTCTTAAACGCTTGTCAAACCTTCGTGTTAGCCAAGTTTTCTGTGATTCAAGTTATGAGATGCATGAACTATTTTACTAAAGGGTCGATGCCAGTTTTATCTCGGCTAGACTAATCTTGAAGAGTTGATTGATTTATTTACAAGTCTTTCAAATATAGAATTGTTAACGCTATCCTACGCCAATTATTTGGTACGGATTCAAGGTAAGCTTGGTTATGAATAAACAAATATATTTTTCATCAATTATTCGATGGGCACGCGAGGTTGCCAAAACTTAAACGTACATACGTTTAATGGATGTAGTGTTGATCAACATAGAGTACTATGGGCTGATCACCCAAAAGTGCTCGTAAGCTATACGCCGACTTACTTTTAATTTAGTCTTTGGGTTGTCCTTTTCAAAGAAATTATGAAATGCTCATGGTCTTGAGCCAGAATTGATGTTTTACTGATTATTATTATTGTAGAACGTTTTAAAGGAAAAGAAATGCTATTTTGAATTATTGGTAGTACTTCATAACTATTATCCAGTTATTGAAGATATACAATTCTTATGCTTCAAGCATGTTGCTTAAAAGAAATTGTTGTACTTGCTGAGCTTGTTATGCTCACTCTTGCTTGAACCATATGAATGCAGCTAGGACCGAACGAACCGAGGGATCTGACAAGGATAGAGGCAAGACGAAGCTGAACGATTAGTTTACCTTGTAATAAACTAGTAAGTTGTATATATTATAGAACGATGAACAAAGAATGTAATGGGTTTAGAACCTGGGAATGGGATGTAATATTATTAATGTAATAAGAATGTCGTTGATTCACACATTTTGATGTCGTTTCAATAGAATGGATGTACAGTTATGAGTACCGTGTAGCACCATCTGTCGGGTTGGAAGATACCCGAATTTGGGGGTGTCACACTGTCAAAATTTTCTTTTACTATAAACCAAATTTAGCATGCAATTATTGTTTAACATAATCTCAACTCATACTATATCCAATTACCATCAACAGATTACGTAACAACAATTTACAGAAAGCTAGAATTCACAGAGTATGAAAATTATTGTCGTAATATTCATATATACTTATAATATCAAAGTTGTAAAACATACCTTCAATTACAAATACAATTGCTGCTAAACACTTGAATTTGCTGTGAAAACTCTTAAGGCTCCTCTCCAATTCTCTCTCAAGTTCTCTAAATTTCCTAGTTTTCTCCTCTAAGGCTAAACCATAGACCAACTTAAGCGTAAAACCAAAAACTGAAACCTTAATACGCCTAATAACTAATATCAGTTACTAAAAGAAACGTATATAATATAAATATATTATATTTATTATTTTATTTTATTTATTTATATTATTTGTTTTATTTAAATTAGAAATTCAAGAGCCATAGCCATGAGGCTTTGTTTGGCAAATCATTTAAAATTAAAGAGTTTATATACTTAAGCCTTGTTTGACAAAAACTAATTTAAATCCTTTTTAATTTATTTTAATAAACACTTTAGTTTATAAACTATAATCACATATTATTTTCATATCCAACATTAACCCATTAAATTAATCACATACTATATTTTAATTAAATATAGCCTTTTAGCAAATATCACCAAATTATAATTTTCATTATAAATTCATTTAATAATTTAACATACCTTCTAAATTATTAAATCAACACAACAACATAACACCTCATGTTATAATACAAACCTCTAAATTATAAATTAATTTAATTTAGAAACTTCTCTAATACATTTAGATCTAATACATTTAGATTCATCAACCATCACATCAATAAAATATTTATTTAATAACAAACACCTCAAATAATATTTATATAACTCAATAAATATTTAAATTACAATTTAAAATTTTGGATCGTTACATCCTTCCCTCATTACAAGGATTCTGTCCCTAGAATCACAATTCAAACAATCAAATCATCACATTCTCCCCTACTTACAAATATTCTGTCCCCAGAATCGAAGACACAGATTAAACAAATAACTCAGGATAATTTTTTATCATATCAGCTTCGAGTTCCCATGTAGCCTCTTCGATATTGTGGTTTCTCCATATCACCTTCACAGAAGGTATCACTTTATTCCTGAGCACTTGTTCTTTCCTGTTGACTATCTGGATAGGAATCTCTTCGTAAGATAAATCTTTACTGAACTGCAATGGTTCATACTCAATTACATGCTTGTAATCAGGTTTCTATGGTCGCAACACCGACACGCAAAAAACATTGTGCACATGCTCTAATTATGGAGGTAAAGCTACTTCATAAGCTACCTCCCCCACTTTTCGAAAAATTTCGAAAGGTCCAATAAACCTTGGGCTGAGCTTTCCTTTCTTGTCGAAACGAATGTTCCCCTTCCAAGGAGAAACTCTTAGGAACACGAAATTTCCTGCTTCAAACTCACGAATCATTCGTGTTGATCAAAGATACTTTTTCTCATCGATCTTGAAAGCAAGAACTCACCTTGCTCCTCGATGAGTTTGACAACTTCAAATGATCATTGAACCAGCCTCAGGGCCTAGTAGTTGACGTTCACCAACTTCATCCTAGCATAGGGGAGTTCTGCATTTCTTGCCGTATAATGCTTCGTATGGCGGCATACCAATGCTTGCGTGGTAACTGTTGTTGTATGCAAATTCCACCAACGGTAAATCATCATACCAATTTCCTTTAAAATCCATGATGCACGCTCGAGAGCATATCTTCAAGCCGCCCGGATCGTTCTTTCTTTTGCCCATCGATGCGGATGATACTGTACCAGGCTCATCTTCAATTGCGTTCCCATGCATTCTTGTAGTCTCTTCCAAAAATTTGATGTGAACCTCGGATCTCTGTCAGATACAATTGATACTAGAACTCCATGTCTTGAGGCGATCTCTTTAACGTATAGTTTCGCCAGCTGATCAAGATTAAATCTAATCTTGATTGGCAAAAAGTGTGCAAATTTTGTCAATCTGTCCACTATCACCCATATCGCGTCGTATCCTTTCTGAGTCGTTGGAAGACCTACCACAAAATCCATTGTGATATGCTCCCATTTCCATTCTTGTATCTCCAAAGGTTGAAGTAATCCGCTTGGTCGTTGATGCTCGGCCTTCACTTTTTTACATGTCAAACACCTTGCAATGCATTCTGCAACATCTCTTTTCATATTCGGCCACCAGAAATGACGCCACAAATCTTGATACATTTTCGTACTTCCTGGGTGAATTAAATATCTTGAGCTATGTACTTCCGTCAAAATTTCTTCTTTAATATCCTGAACTGCTGGAATCCAAATTCGTCCCTCGAATCTTAGCAGTCCCTCAGTATCGACCTTGTACTTCACTCCTTTACCTTCGCCCACGCTTTCCTTTATTTTCTTGCATTCTTCATCCTGTAGTTGCGCGTTTTTCACTTTATCCACCAAAGTTGGAGTAGTTTCCATCTGGAACAATTTTTCTTCGGATTCTTCTGGAAATTTGATTTCCAGCTCTAGTTTTGCCATTGATGAAATGAGATCCTCCTTATCAGTTAACATCATCAACTTTTCTCTGCCCTTCCTACTTAATGCATCTACAACCACATTAGCTTTACCCGGATGATAAAAGATCTCACAATTAAAATCCTGGATAAACCGTGTATAATAGCCTGCCAACCCCAAGAAACTTTTCACTTCTGATGGAGTTCTTGGTTGTTCCCAATTTATCACAGCTTCGACTTTTGATGGATCCACCGAAATCCCATCCTTATCAATTACATGCCCAAGAGATTGTACACGTTCTAGCCAAAATTCACATTTAGAGAATTTCGCGTACAACTTTTCCTTTCTTAACGTCTCCAATGTCAGACGTAAGTGTTCCACGTGTTCCTCTTGAGTTTTAGAGTACACCAGAATATCATCGATAAATACCACCACAAATTTGTCCAAAAATGGTTTAAACACCATGTTCATCAAATCCATGAACGCTGCAGGGGCGTTTGTCAAACCAAAAGACATTACTAAAAATTCGTAATGTCCATACCTAGTTCGGCATGCCGTCTTCGGTACATCCTCCTTCCTTACCTTCAATTGGTGATATCCACTTCTCAAATCTATTTTCGAAAAATATCTAGCACCCTTCAATTGATCAAACAAGTCATCTATTCTTGGCAACGGATATTTGTTCTTAATAGTGACCTTGTTCAATTCCCTATAGTCAATTCAGAGACGCATCTGCCCATCCTTCTTCTTCACGAACAACACCGCTACTCCCCAAGGTGACACACTCGGTTGAATATACTTCTTGTCTAACAGTTCTTGCAGCTGCACCATTAATTCTTTCATTTCTACCGGAGCCATTCTGTACGGGGCCTTCGATATCAGAGCGGTTCCTGGAGCTAAGTCGATCACGAACTCGATTTCTCGGTCAGGCGGAAGTCCTGGAAAATCCTCCGAAAACACGTCCACGAACTCCCTAACCACTAGTATTTCCTCCAATTTTACACCCTTCTCCTTTTGAGTATCGACTATGTAAGCTAAATACCCTACACATCCCTGACTCAATAACTTTTTGGCTTGCATCATCGTCAGACATTTCATTTGTCTAGGTGATTTGCTACCATAAAAAACTACCTTTGGCAGAGTCATAAGGTTTACACACTTCTTTTGACAGTTAATTATCGCTCCATAATTGAATAGCCAATCCATTCCCAAAGTAACATCAAACTCTCTGAGCTTTATCGGGACTAAATCTACTTTCATAACATTCCCCTTAATGTTCACCCTACAGTTCTTATACGCGAACCTAACATGAATCACTTACCTATTCGCAATTTCTATGTTTAAAGGGAATTTCAACTCTTCACAAGGTATTTCTAACCTCTAAGCAAATTCATCAGATATAAACGAGCAAGTAGCACCCGAATCAAATAATACATATGCATCTATATCATTGATTGGGATAATAACTAACACGACATCTTTTGATTGCATCGCGTCCTGCACTGTCATGTTGAAGGTTTTGGCTGTGGGCTTATTTGTTGATGTTGGTCCAGCAATAGCCAATGCTCCTCCACTAGCATTTCCTTTGCTCCCATTTGTCTCACCAGATCGCTTCTTAGGGCATTCACGAGCAAAGTGATCCTTGGATCCGCACGTGAAGCACACATTCTTCTTAGCCTGAATGCAATTTGGGGCGATGTGACCCTCCTGGACACAATTGAAGCATACTCGCTTCCCCATCAAGCACACACCCTTGTGAAACTTTCCACATGTAGCGGACACTTCGAACTTCTTATTTTGCTGGTTTCGTTGTTGGTTTCCAGCTCCCCCATTTGCATTCCACTTCTTCTTCAGGTTGTTATTGCCATTTCCACCGTTACCACCTCCACCATTCTTAACTTCACCTTCACTCTTCTTCTTCCTCTGCTCTTGATTGTGTTTTGTTATTGCCTCGCCTCCACTTTCAGCGAGAATTGCTTTCTCCATCACTGCTGCAAACATCCTCAATTGGAATAGGGAAACCCTACTGTACAACCAGGGTTTCAGTCCCTGCTTGAACCTCTTCACCTTGCGTTCATCTGTGCTGACTTTATATGGCGCAAACCTTGCCAACTCATTGAATCTTACGGCATACTCTGACACCGACATCGTTCCCTGCTTTAGTTCCAAAAACTGAACCTCTAGCTGACTCTTCGAGCTCTCTGGGAAATAGGTCTCGAAGAACAACTCCTTAAACCTACCCCAGGTCATCACTCCTCTTCCTTCCCGAGTTTTGTTGGCCTGCCACCAATAAGTAGCCTCTTCTTTCAACATGAATGTTGCAAAAGCAGTCTTCTGATCCTCCCCTACTCTCGCAACATCGAACACCTTCTCTATCTCCATAATCCAAGTCTGTGCCTCGACTGGATTCATGGACCCATGGAATTCAGGTGGTCCGACCGCCTTGAAATCCTTGAACGTTGTACCTTGATTTTAAGGTTGATTCTGTAAAGCACCCGTCAGTAACGTCACTAGCTGCTGAACTGGGATTCCTTCCACATTGTTGTTGTTGTTGTTGGTTTCCTCAGTGGTTCTCTGTCGTGGTTGACATCTTGGAGGCATTTTTTGTTAAAATACATTCATTAGCTTCTATTCAACCTTTTAAGTATTATGTACTTAAGTTTCAAATCATAAAATTTTATCACATAACACTTAACACTTTGAATAAAATAATAACTTTTATTCATTCATCATAAAAAAAAACATCAACACAATAGCATCACTACTATTTACACTACTTTCCTGAACTATAACAGTTTCAGGACAACATCATCATCATCTATCCCATTGGTTATATCATACCGGGATTTACATTTCATTTATTTTCTAATCACTTATCAATTACATTCTCTACAATGTCCTACTAAGATACTGCGTAGCCTTACGACGCTCTTCCTCCATAATTCGGAACATTGTTCGGCGACCTAATATGTATGATGGTAGCATCTCGAACTGAATCGGATAACCCATGAATCGATCTTGAGATCGATTGACCACGGTGTTGAATATGTTGTTCATCTCTTCCATCTTTCTCCTCTTTGCTTGTGCGTCCGTCTCTGCTATTCCAGCTTATTGAAGAACTTCACTATACGCGTCTTCGGCTCTTGCCTTTTTTGTAGATTCCTCCTTCAACTTATTCTCCAGTTCTGCAATCTTCTCCATCATTCGCTCATTCTCTCCTTAAGTGTGGACTAGCTGCTCTTCAACGTTGTTCAGTCACGCTTCTCGATCTTGGATCTCATCGTCTTTTTGTGCCATCGAGGTCTGTTGTTCAGCTACTATCTCTTGTAACTCCTCGACAGTATCTTGAAGTTCCACATTGCGGTCATACACCTCGTCGTACATACGGGAAACTATCGAATTAAGTGGAAGATCTTCCTCTTCGTCCTCCTCATCCCCCGACTGTGGCAGCTCTACGGGATCCTCCTCATCCATCTCTATCTCGTCATCCTCAATAGGTACCCTCTCCTGCTCAACTACTGTGACCAACGGAACTATTTTCCGTGGCAGTAGTTGTTCCCAAATCACCTGAATATCTCGAGGCTTTTCCTCTCTAGCCTGACTGGATCCTCCTATAATAGTCATCCTGCCAACCAAAGTTTAAGTTTTAATTACTAATCATTACTACTTGACATTCACGAGCACATAAGTTATAATCACATAAGCACATAAGTGTTTTATTACTTTCTATTTCCTAAAACTCGATAAGAGTTTATCATCACTATCTTTTCAAAGGTTACTTCCTAAGGCTTTTCCCCACCTAAGGTTCATAACCTAAAGCTTTGATACCAACCTGTGACACCCCCAAATCTAGGTACTTCATTCCCACAAGATTTGGTGCTCACTATTCAAACATTCATACTATCTACCCAAATAAAATAATATCCAAACCATAAAAATCTCCCCTTAAATGGGGTTACATCATTAAGTTCAAAAAAATCCCAGGTAATCTAACATCTAACCTTTAAACGTCATTTAAATGCGGAATTAAATTATTACATAACTTCATTAAAATAAAGTCTAAGATCATTATAATAAATAAAAGTACAAATCAGTATCACTTGTACAATTTTCCCTTTCCTTTGCTAGTTGAAGGTTCATCTACCTTCTCAACTTTAGCTGCAATGAGTTTATAAAAATGCAAGAGTGAGCAAAACAATTGCTCACTGGATATAACAAGGAATCAACAAGAGAATAATAATAATAAATGCTAACAAATAGGCTCATCAAAACTGGATAGTACTCTAACAATGATAATCAGCAACTGAAATCCAAAATATGGAATAAACATAACTGAGGGTCATAAGACCATGAACCATGTCCACAGTTGCGAGTAATCTTTTAACTCCAACTTTAACAGTCATAAGACTATAAGGACTCCTCGTACTTAGGGGGATCAACCCTTCATACAATGTATTGTGCACAAACATTTTAACGCTACGCGTAAGTTATCCCCTAATAATAATAGGGTCGTTCATCTCAGTATTTAGAGTACAAGTCCGCACCAAAGAAAGTTTGGTTTGGATAAGCTTTCAAGGGTAATTTGAAGTTCAACGAACATCAACTAGAGGAGTAGTTGAATTAATAGTGTTTGATAATCACAATAGATGTTTAATAACAACATAACATAGAACAATTGAGAATCATAAATGAACTGAATATACATGTTAAACTCATGCTTGAAATAACTATAGAGCATAAGTATTTAACAAAATGAAGAAAATGGTAAACCTTTGCTTGAACAATAAATAAGCTAAGGTTAGAGTCTTATAACATTAGAAATAAAATTAATGAACATACATTAACTGGTAGCAAGCTAGAAACTATAAACTTGCCCAACATAGTATTAAATCAAGCAAGGAATAAAAACAGTTCAAAAATAAAGACTAGAGTTCAAACTATGTTCATTATACAAGAATGTAACTTAAGAAACTTGCTTAACTATAAATAAGTTAGAATGAATCAAAAAAAATGAGAATTCAAATAACATTAGAGTTAAAGTTTGCTCGAATGAACTCTAGGAACAATTGACTTATTCAATCAACAATTGAAATAGAAGCTTCCTCAATCAAAGAATAAAGCCACATAATGTAACAATGGAACTAGCTCAACGAAAGGAAAGAATTAGGAAACATTCTCAATGTAAAAGATAGAGTTTAGAAACTTGCTCAATTTAATATAGAGTTAGAAAACTTGCCTTGAGCGTAAGCTATAAAGTTAAACTCACGATCACCTACACATAATTTTAGAACCACAATACCTATTAGACATGCTAACATATCATAACATGCTCATTACCTTTCACATTTCAGAAACTCTAAGTGTTTTACTTCACAACACTTGTCTAACTTTCATCATGTATACTAAATTACCACATAATGCGTTCTTGATTTACTAATCATTTTTACAATTTTGAATTCATAATCCACATAACATGACTCTTTAACCTTGTTGTTACATGATTCTCACATTCCATAACCTTAAGCTAAGCTACAAAGAACAACCAAAGTCTGCAGAACAAGCAAACTTCATTAATACGAAAAATGGGGACTTATGCCGCAAGAGAGTTTTATATGGGGATGCTACGCACACATGATTTGCAAAACCCAGCTTTTGCAAGTAATAAGAGCTACGACACTTTCTTAGCCCAACTAACACGAATTTCACCCACCAAACAGTAAAATTAACACATACAAATGATACACCACCATTACAACTTGTTTCCTCACTTATATATCAATATAGAACAACTTAACAACAATCACACTACTGTAATTTCTCAAATTTCATGTTTTTCATATAAAACTCAATTTTCTTGACATTCATCCTAAAAATCATCACTGTAAATTCATTGCATGATCAAATCATCTCGTTCAAATTACATTATGTTCATATCTCAATGAACTAACAACTACAAGCTTCAATTTATACTTTCACATACAAATTGACCTTTAAAATTGATATTTTTCATGAACATATGAAGAAAAAAAAACATATAAACATACACTGTCGAAATTTTCTTTTACTGTAAACCGAAATTAACATGCAATTATTGTTTAAACATAATCTCAACTCATACTATATCCAATTACCATCAACAGATTACATAACAACAATTTATAGAAAGCTAGAATTCACAGAGTATGAAAATTATTGTCATAATATTCATATATACTTATAATATCAAAGTTGTAAAACATACCTTCAATTACAAATACAATCGCTGCAAAACACTTGAATTTGCTGTGAAAATTCTTAAGACTCCTCTCCAATTCTCTCTCAAGTTCTCTGAACTTCTTAGTTTTCTCCTCTTAGGCTAAACCATAGACTAGCTTAAGCATAAAAATCAAAAACTAAAACCTCAATACGCCTAATAACTAATATCAGTTACTAAAAGAAACGTATATAATATAAATATATTATATTTATTATTTATTTTATTTAAATTAGAAATTCAAGAGCCATAGCCATGAGGCTTTGTTTGGCAAATCATTTAAAATTAAAGAGTTAAAATACTTAAGCCTTGTTTGGCAAAAACTAATTTAAATCCTTTTTAATTTATTTTAATAAACACTTTAGTTTATAAACTATAATCACATATTATTTTCATATCCAACATTAACCCATTAAATTAATCACATACTATATTTTAATTAAATATAGCCTTTTAGCAAATATCACCAAATTATAATTTTCATTATAACTTCATTTAATAATTTAACATACCTTCTAAATTATTAAATCAACACAACAACATAACACCTCATGTTATAATACAAACCTCTAAATTATAAATTAATTTAATTTAGAAACTTCTCTAATACATTTAGATCTAATACATTTAGATTCATCAACCATCACATCAATAAAATATTTTTTTAACAACAAACACCTCAAATAATATTTATATAACTCAATAAATATTTAAATTATAATTTAAAATTTCGGATCGTTACAGTTGTTCTGGCTACCCTAGTTGTTGCGGGAGCTCTACCCCCAGCTTGGTTAAATGATGTCGTTAATAAATTAACGAACTCTTGCATAGGGTTATTTGGACCCCCCCTCATTATCATTATGTGGCTCAGCCTCTTGATTACGTTGTCTTCTTCTTGGCGGCATTATGCTGATTAAATAAATAAAGTTTCATTATTATCTATTTACTTACTTAGTTATCATTTCACAATAATAATTCATACCACAGCAAAGCACATTTAATAAAAACTTCATTATATTAATATGCTTTCCATAGTTCAAAACTATTTACACTTTGCTTCCATAGCCATAAGCTATTACATTACTATCCCGCGATTGACTTATACAAAAATTGGGATTTACAAAAAGACTACCCTTTAATTATACAAAAGAGGGTTTTATGTCAGTACGCATATACCAAAAAGATCTAATGATCTACTAACACTACTCATTTACATTCTCATGTTTCGATTTGCTAAAATCGAACAATATCTCGACTAATCATATGTCGAGTCCGCCTTCGACTCAATAGAATAACAAGCAATTTTCACTTTGAAATCCTCATGAAACACGCTTATGGATGTAAGACATCCGTATATCTTCCGGTCTTTTCAACCAGTTTGTTTCGAAGCTTTACAGCCTCTTCCTTATAATCCCTCGCCTTATCTGTCATCAACACCTTCTCATCGTGCTTTGACTCAAAATCTGCCTCTGCAGACTCCTTCGCGTCATATAGAGCGATAATATCTTTATACTGTGTCTGCACCACTGTGCGCAGTTGCACATTCCTATCAAGCACTGCCAGATACAATGATCTTATTGCATCTGGAGGTGTTGACTCCTGAGTAGGTACCATCGTATTAATCGATGTTACCTCCATATCCCTCCTCCACATCTATCATCATATCAAGGTATGATGCTATACCCATAGTTTCTTCAGAGTAATCCTCCTTGGAAATGTACTCCTCTGGATCCGAATCTTCCAAAATTACTAACGGTACCTCCGCCACCGGCATAGGTACTAGTTCCACTCTGTTCACAGACTCTTCAATCACCACGTGTATGTTTCTATACATCAATTTATCGTTCGACATCTATAATAACACATAACATGTTGATTAGTACATAATACACAATAGTATAATCACAAATCATATTTAATTTATTTAGGATTAATTTTCGTCTTTTAAATCTTTCGGTACTGAGTTTTCTCAATACCTTATTAAATCATTCGACTCTAATTTACTTTATTTGGATTACCTTCCTTACGAGGTTATTAGCTTAAGGTTCTCCCCCCCTTAAGTTTTATAACCTAACGCTTTGATACCAACCTGTGATGCCCCCAAATTCGGGTATCTTCCAACCCGACATATGGTGCTACACGATACTCATAATCATACAATCATTCCATTAATGAATTATTAACTATCTTCTTATTACAATCATACTAAAAATCATTTCCCAAGTTCATTAACCGATTACATCATTTGTTGTTCATAAGTATAATACATACAACCATACTAATATATTACAAGACATTTAACTATCCATCTTAGCCTTGCCTTTATCTCTCTTAGAATTCTCAGTACGTTCAAATTTAGCTACAATCATATAATTCATGCAAGAAGTGAGCATAACTAGTTCAACAAGTCTAACAAAGAATAATATCAATACCACATTTGTGAATTATATGATTATCTTACATAACTGAACAAATAGTCATGAAGTACTACGAAACATTGACTAGTACTTATCAATTCATAACATCAATTCCAAAGTATATAATAGCTTAGAAATTCTGAACCGGTCGAAAGACCATGAACATTCTCTTTTCGTTTTCATGCTTGAAAAGGACATCACAGCACTAAGGTTGTACATCCGATTTCTTACGAGCACTTCTAGGTGATCAGCCTATAGTACTCTATGTTGATTAACATTCATCCATTAAACGTATTTACGTTTAAGATTTGGCAAACTTGCGTGCCCATCGAATAAACGATGAAAAATACTTTTGTTTGTTCATAGACAAACTTACCTATAAATCCGTACCAAATACTTGGCATATGATAGCGTTATCATTTCTATATAGAAAGACACGTACACAAATCAATTTAACTCCTAAGAATAGTCTAGCCGAGTTAAAACTAGAATTGACCCTTTCTTTAAAATCATTCATGCAACTCATTAAATGAATCACAGAAAACTCGGCTAACACGAAGGTTAGACAAGCGTTAAGAAAACTTGCCTTCAAGCATCTTGGAATAAAATATTCAACAGTTCTCAGTCTTTACAGAATCTACATGATATATTCACATAGCACACTATAATTAGCTACCAAACAATCAATCATATTGTTTCTACCAACTTCTTTTTCTTCTATGTTTTAATTGAAATTATTTCATTAATAATGTCAATTCGACTTACTACCCTTCATCACGGCTTGTTAATGTTCTTACGTTACTAACCGAAACTCGATCATCATTGGTGAAATACCAACGTTGATTACCGTTTACGGTTTACTTATTTACACTTCGCGTTCTTCGTTTATCTACTAACAACTTGCATTTGATTCCTAAGTTCATCATAATATATGATAATATATGTAACATAGGAATGGTTTTAGTATGTACATTTAGTATATAAACTTGGCTTATAGTGGTCTTGAATCATTTAAGTTCAAACCTAACTTGCCCAACATTTTCCCCTGTCTTTGGCATCGCTGCGCATGACCATTACATGCAATCTTTGGTGTCATGACGCCACTACACGAGCTGCAGACCCTCGTCCCAGTATTTGCGGCCAAACTTATATGTGTGAATGGCAATCATGACGCCACTCTTCAAGAGAGTCTTATTATTGTGCATATATATTTCAGAATAACCGTGAATTTTAAGTCACCATGTATGTATGTACATTTTTTTTTTACTTTGTGTTATATATAGATACATACATTTATGGATTTCATTAAAAATGAAAGCCTTGTGACCTAATTATACATTAGGTAAGGATATTAAATAACCTAAGGGTTATGGTAACACGAAAAAGTTAGTATTTTATATGTATACTAACTTAAGTGGGTAAACTTAGTATTTCAAGTGACTAATAATTTTAAACCTAATTCTTGTAAATCTAATTAGGTTATGAGATAAAATCATATGTATAAGTAATTAAACTTCATATGATTGGAGATGAAAGCCCTAAATTATCAAATTGGATAACATTATTAAAATTGTTGGACTATGTTTTATCTAGCCCAAATCAATTAAAAGAAAAGCCCAAGGAAAATAAAATGTAATCCAATACTTAGCCCACTTGATTGGGGGTATTCTAGACATTTGATTAATCAAAATTGGGCATTTAAAATAAAAGCTAAATGGTGGATATTATGAGGATCCTAAGTGGAATAATTAATCTAGCTTGTCCATTAGTAGACATGAATAAACATAAGGACAATGTGGTAAGGCTCCCATTGGTTGCCACTCCATTATGCACATTTAATCATGTTTAACCTAAGGTAAGTAATAATACAAAGTTTTTACCTAATGGGCAACAAAATAATTGTGGGAGAATTATTAATGAATTGGCCATTTCATTTTGTAAACACAATTCATTCTTCCAACATCTCATTTTCTCTCCATCTTCTTCTTCTACCTCTTGCTCCCAAGCTAGCCAACTTCAAAGAGAGAAAAGAAAGAGAGAATTTCAGCCATAGGAAGAAGAATTATAGGAGTTCTAGTGGTTTATGCCCCCTAAGTTTATTAGTTACTTTGGAAAATCAAGGAAGGTAGCCACTAAGTCAAGGTATAATGTACCTTCATCTTCTTCTCTTACCTTGTTTTGATAGCTTGAGTTTTGATGGGGTTATGTATAACTACTCAAGATACACTAGTTATACATACCATCATGCATGGAACTAAGTATTTTGAGTGTTAGATCAAAGACTTAGAGGAAGAAAATGAGCATATGTTCTCCAAGGGTGAAAACTCTTGTTTTTCTTCCACTAAATCTTGTGTAACTCAAGTTCTACAACATGGAATTATGATCCGTCGAAGGGGGGGGGGGGGTGCTAGATACATGAGTTATCTAGTAAACCCAAGTGGTAGATCACAAATCTAGCATGTTTTGAAACCTTTGAGATTTTTTTTACAAAAACAGTCCACTTTATATGCTAAAGCCTTGAAATCCAAAATCATCTACTGACTTGTTTTTCATGAGGCTGTTTCGGCTAGTTCCTTGTCTTGTAAAAATCTGGAAAAATATTACAGAGGTAGCTTATGAAGTTATCTACGCGTAGGAAAAAGAACGGACACGTTTCGAGTTATATATTGTGCGTAATGACTATTTCCGTAAAGGACTCCATAAATATTATCCTACGAATATATCACTGTGTATACACTGGAAAATTCCAAAATTTTTACAGTAGCTTCATATATGTTAAGAGAGCATACCCTGAAAATTTCAGATTTTTCTGAGCAAAACTCAAATTTTTAAAAATAGAGCAAGATCTGAGTGTTTTGAGCACTTTAAAAATAGTAAATCATTTTCTAAAATTCTAGAAAAATTAGAGGATCATTTTTGGTTCATATTCTGTTAAAAATCCAGAAGCTGAGAATTTTTTGGAATCAGTTTGCTATTTTTTCTAAAAATGATTAGGTTGTAAATAAAAGGAAATAAATAGTTAAATGATGTCTTTAATGAGAAAAATATGATTTTTATGCTTGAATGCTCATAATATATTATATCATGACTATATTAGGGCATTTTGGTAATTTATAATAATAAATATTACTTATGACCTTTTATGGATATTAAATAAGAGGTTATTAAAGGATGAACAATTAGAATAAATTGTTTATTAATTTAATAAATCATTGGAATATTATTAAAATACTAATAATATTATAATATGATGTTGTTATGTAAATAAAATATTAGATTAGAGTATTATTATTAAATAATAATATTAGAGATTAAATAAAATATTATTAAATGATTAATAATATTAGTAAGTGAATAAAATATTATTAAATGATTAATAATATTAGTAAGTGAATAAAATGTTAGTAATGATTTAAAGTATTATTAGTGAACCAATAATACTAGAAGGTGAATTAATATTATCTAAGTTAATAATATTATGTGAATTAAAGGTAGTCGTTAATAACACTATCTAGACATGATAATGTTTATAAGAACTTATTGTAATGTATGATATCTATGTGATTACATAATCTGATGTTATGCAATGACTAATTGAAAGACTAATTATAGGTCTCTCAAAGGAAGATAATTTAACTACATAGTGGATAGAAATTTATTTCAGAGTCAGTAACTCACGATCGAGGCAAGTTTCCTAACTCAACTTGAGTTATTATTTTCAAAGCATATTAGTGAATAATTATTGATGATTATTCACGCCTTTATTGATTATTGAAATTAAGACTTTGTGCAATTGAATTCTGTTTCTCCGTTATTGAACCGTGAATTAAATTAAAGTTCTTCATTTATGAACTGCTTATGATAGATCTATGCTAATTGTATCAAATAGATCAAGCATGTCTAAATTTGTTAAATCAAAGGATTTTAAATAACTGCGTTTTATTAATTGATATGGTAAGAACTCTTGAATCGAGAAATGGACAAATTTGATTAAGGCATGATATCAATGTTCGGATTATTAAGTGTTTATGCATAAATCACGGGGTATGAAAAATCGATCCTTTGAATACCAAAACTTATTAAAAGGTCCATTTAAATCAATCGAGCACCTTGGCAAATGTTCATGGTTATTCAAAACCACTCACCATGTTATTCAATTATCGAATATTCAATTGTTGATTATTAATTCATGTTCCTTCACAATCTTATATTATTGTTGAACATTGAAGGCAATATTTCTTTCTAAGTCATGATATATCTCCTTTGTCTTTTTAAACTTGTGAAGCAAATTAGTTGCTTACTCTTGCTATATCATGACCTCTATTTTCGCTTAAGCTCAAGGATCTAATGCGAAGGACAAGGGCAAGGGCAAGATCCAGGAGTAATTTTAGAATGAATGTTAAATTAGTTATTATCTAATGGAGTTTCTTGAGTAAACTATTTGTATTATAAATGGTGTATTTAAAGTTAAGGTTAGAGACCTTGGGACCATGTTTTGAGACTTTTGTATAATGAACAATGTATGTTTATTATTTCAAATAGTTATAAAATGCTTATGATGATGATAGGATCGTGAACACTCTTGATCTGAGGTTAGAGAACCTGGATTTGGGGGCGTCACAGGTTGGTATCAAAGCTGTAGGTTATAAACTTTAGGAATGCGAAACCTAGGTTATAACCTTAGTAGAAAACTCTTATGGAGTATGTTAGGAGATGGATTATGGAAATTCATCAAGTTTAGTGTTGTACTTAATAAAATATTATTTCATTTCATCAATGAATATATTTTATTGTGGTACCGACGCCGTTGACTTTATGGTGTTTATAGGATGTCCGACGGCGCCAAGGTAGTTACTCAATTGAAGAGAACCCATTGAGCATGAGGCCACCCAAGATGTCCCTCATGGTCCTCCCAGAGGGGACTTGTTGAGGAGAATCACCAATTAGAAGGCAAGTGGAGGAATTAGAAGTAGAAAACCACACCTCCAATTTCATCAAGAACAATACAAGGATGAGGCTCATCAAGCCCGGATGGAGAAAGTCGAATGTAAGGAAAAATTTGATGAGTCCCAGCTTGCAAGTGGAGATACCGAGGGTACAACTAGAGAATGAAAAGGCAAAGTTTGGAGAGTCGAGCATGAAGCATCTGGAGATGCAAATTTGAGTTTGACGAGAAATTGCCGATAAGATGCGGGTGTGGAAGAGTCACTCCATGAGTCGGATGAGTTGGTGGGCCAATTAAAGATCGAATCACAGTCAGTAAAGGTCGAGTAGAAACTTTAGGACCGGCCCTTGATGCAACATATGAGGGCCAAATATAGGGGGCTAGGAGGGTCCACTCGAGATAGGAGAGTCTAGTCGATCCGTTCGGCGTGAGAGTCCTAGCAGAGTTGCTTCCCTAGGAGCCTGTCAGGGGTGACTGGCACCAGGCAGGCCACCAAAGTGGTGATGATGTGATGGCCCAATTTGTAGATAGATGCATTAGTACTTTTCGTGTTGTGTAATAAGGTTTTATGTTGATGTAAACCTCAGCAGGTGTGAGGTAGTAAATGGTTAGGTACTTTCCCTAATTGTGTTCGTAGGGAGGTATCATTATGAGTTAATCCCATCTTTTGTGTTAAAATGGGATAGTAGTATTTATAAAATATACCTGTATTAATCGTGTAAGTCACTGAAGATTGGTGTATGAATATAAATGCAGTATTATTATGATATGTGTTAGAAAATTTTAAATAGTAAATTTTCTATTTAATGTTATGTGAATTCAGTAGACTGATTTGGAAAATGTTCTTTAAAAACAAACTTAACCCACTAAGCGAGGAGAAAGACTTCCAAATCTCTAGAAACTTAAAACTCTCACATAATGATCATCTGATTGTTTAAATAAATAGCGATTACATACTAAGTAATCATATGATAATAAATCCGAGTAACGTGTTAGAATTTTTGTTTCACTAGATAATGGCGCGCAGACGTGGGACTCAGGAACCAAGATATTGAAGAGTCGATTAATAATGCAAATGATCTCAACAAAACCCAATGCAAGATTTTATTAACATGATGGTTGAAGCCATGAGAATCAAGCTCAACTCCGCAGAAATCGGCAGCACCCAAATAGTAAACTTTAAGGACTTCAAGGCAAGAGGGACGCCAGAGTTCGAAGGAACAATGGACCCGATAGAAGCCCAAATATGGGTAAAGGAGATTGAGAAGGCCTTCGTTATTGCTAGAGTAGTAGAAGAACAAAGACCATTTTGCTACCTACTTAATGAAGGGGAGGCTAGCTATTGGTGGGATGCCAACCAAACAAAGCCGGAATCGAATCGTGACTTCTAAGCATTCAAGAAGTTGTTCTTCGAGAACTACTTCCCTGAGAGCGTTCAAGCAAGAATGGAGATCAAGTTCTTGGAACTAAAACAGGAGAATATGTCAGTATCAGAGTATGCTGCGAAATTTAATGAATTGGCCAGATTCGCTCCACATCAGGTGGACACAGAGGTGAGGAAAGTGAGAAGGTTTGAAAATGGACTAAAGCCGTGGATTTATAGTAAGGTAGCGGTTTTACAAATCGCATCATTCTCAACTCTGTTGGAAAAAGCTCTTATAGCAGAAGGAGGAAGCGAAGCGGTCTCAAGATACAATCGGGAGAAGAATAAGAAGAAATCGTAAGGTGGGAATCAAAATGTCGTGATGGCGGTAGTAACAATAAGAAGCGGAAATGGAGCGAAGGGGGGTAGTAATCGGAGATGCGCAAAGGAAGCGTGCAACAAAAGAAGTCTGTGTGTGGGAACTGTGGAAAGGGTCACTCGGGGGAGTGCTGGAAAGGAAAAATGATATGTTATACATGTGGGCAAGAAGGGCATACCTCACCCAATTGTACTAAGGTGAAGAAAGGAGGTTGCTTTAATTGTGGTGAAGTGGGACATCGGATCAAGGATTGCCCAAGAAGAAAAAGCATGGATGGCGTAAATGGCGGCGAGGGCAATAACACAAAGACAACCAAAGGAGGACCAAAATTGACCCGAACAAGCCAACAAAGACGGACATTCAATATGATAAAGCAAGATCTTTGGGCATCCAGTGGAGGTAATGTCGTATAATTCCGATCAATGATATAAATGCCTATGTGTTATTCGATTCGGGAGCTTCATGTTCTTTTGTATCCGATGAATTTGCTCAAAGATTAAGTTTACCTCATGAACTATTAGAACACCCTATGAATGTAGAAGTAGCAAACAAAGAAATTATCCTCGTAGACTACATCTATAGGAACTGTTGTGCTTAATGTAAGAGGGTTTAAGCTTAACGTGGATTTGATACCGATTCGCCTTGGAGAGTTTGATGTAATCCTTGGGATGGATTGGTTATCAAGTCATGGAGCTGGGCCATCGATCGTAAGAAAAAATACGTACACCTAAAGACTCCTAATAAGTCAAAGGTGGTATTTTATGGCGATAAATCGCCAAGACAATCTTGTTGTCTCGACGATGATGCAAGCAAGGAAGTTGCTTAGGAAGGGTTGTATAGGTTATTTGGCTCACGCCAGGGATACCCGCAGAATCGAGGGTGAGTCAATCAAATACCTATTGTAAGGGAATTCGCTGACGTTTTCCCGGATGAAATTCGGATTGCCACCAGATAGAGAGATAGAGTTTGTTATCGATTTGGCACCGGGGACATCACCCCAGATCCAAAGCGCCAGATCGCATGGCTCCGGTGAGAAATGAAGGAACTGATGGTTCAACTACAAGAGTTGTTAGATAAGGGATACATTCGACCAAGCCGTATCACCATGGGGAGCACCACCTTATTCAGAAAGAAGAAGGATGGGTCATTAAGACTTTGTATCGACTACCGAGAGTTGAACAAGGTCACCATTAAGAATAAATACCGCTGCCTGGTGATCGATTTATTTGTTTGATCAACAAGGGGCAAAATACTTTTCAAAAATTGACTTGAGGATCGGTTATCACCAACCAAGGTGAGACATGAGGATATTCCAAAGACGGCATTCACAACTCGGTATGGACACTTTGAGTTTTTGGTAATGTCTTTTAACTAATGCACCTGCAAGATTCATGGATTTGATGAACAGTGTTTAAGAAGTATTTGGATAAGTTTGTTGTTGTGTTCATCGACGACATTCGGTATATATTCCAAGACAGAGGAAGAGATCACCGAACATCTAAGGAAAGTGTTGGAGACGTTAAGGAGGAGAAGTTGTATGCAAAGTTCTCCAAGTGTGAATTTTGGTTGCGGAGAGTGCAATTTTTGGGTCACGTTATCGACAAAGATGGTGTTTCGGTGAGATCCAAAGAAAAGTAGAAGCGGTTATCAATCGGGAACAACCAAAGACAATCGACGTAAATTAGGAGTTTCTTGGGATTAGCAGGATACTATTGAAGATTCATCCAAGATTTTTCAAAGGTAGCATCGCCATTGACCAACCTTACTAGAAAGACAGTGAAGTTCGTTTGGACGAAAAAATGTGAACAGAGTTTCATGGAATTGAAGAAGAGGCTCAGTCAAGCACCTGTGTTGGCTTTACCGGACAACACGGGAGGATTTGTAGTGTATAGTGATGCATCACACAAGGGTCTTGGTTGTGTACTGATGCAGCATGGCAAGGTCATTACGTACGCTTCACGCCACCAAGGACTATGAGAAGGGTTATCCACTCATGACACGGAGTTAGCAAAGCATGAGTTTTTGCCTTGAAAATTTGGAGGCACTATTTGTATGGAGAGAAGTGTGAGATATATACGGATCATAAGAGTCTAAAGTATATCTTCACCCAGAAGGAGCTAAATATGAGGCAGCGCCGATGGCTAGAATTGATCAAGGATTATGATTGTGAGATTCTGTACCATCCAGGCAAAGCAAATGTAGTGGCTGATGCCCTGAGCAGAAAAGGCAGAGAGAAGTTATTGAAGTTAACCATTCAAGAGGAATTGGTGAAGGATTTCGAACGACTTGACTTAGAGGTTAAGTACCCGATGGAGGTCAATGAGAGATTATTTACTGTGGCAGCGAGCCCTACTTTATTAGATAAGGTTAAAGAGGCTCAAGAGAAAAATGAAGATTGCGACAGCATCAAGAAGCGGTTAGCTGAAGGGGATGAATTGAAATATAAGATTGATGGCACCGGACTGCTAAGATTTAAAGGACGAATTTGGGTACCGTTAATACCAGAACTAAGAGAAGAGATTCTGCAAGAAGCACATAATACGAGGTACTCGATACACCTGTGAAGCACAAAAATGTATCAAGACTTACGCCAACACTTTTGGTGGCCAAACATAAAGAGAGAGGTTGCGAGAATGTGTCGGCAGATGTCTAACTTGTCGTAGAGTCAAGGCGAGCATCAACGGCCGAAAGTGGATTATTACGACCTTTAGAGATTCCAGAGTGGAAATGGGAGCACATCACGATGGATTTTGTGGTGGGACTTCCAACAACGCAAAAGGGACACGATGCCATATGGGTGATCGTAGATCGCCTTCTGAAGTCGGCTCACTTTTGCCGATCAAGATCGGTATAGTCCGGACCAAATAGCCAAATTATATATCAAGGAAATTATCTCGAGACATGGCGTACCAATATCTATTGTGTCGGATAGGGATCCGCGTTTCACGTCAAACTTCTGGAAGAGTCTTCAAGAAAGAATGGGGACGCAGCTACGGATGAGCACCGCGTATCATCCGCAGACAGATGGGCAAAGTGAGAGAACGATTCAAACACTTGAAGACATGCTCAGAGCTTGTGTGATGGACTTCAAGGGTAGTTGGGAGGATCATCTTCCATTGGTAGAGTTTGCATACAACAATAGCTACCACGCCAGCATCGGAATGCCGCCGCATGCAATTCATCAGATGGGAGGAAATGTAGAACGCCCAGTATCTTTGGGATGAAGTGGGTGAACGTCAATTGTTGGGACCAGAATCGTGCAAAGAGATCAGTAGAGACCATTAAAGGTGATTAGAGCCCGATTGGTAGCAACTCAAGATCGCCCGTAAGAAGTATCTGCACTTACATCGCCGAAGCGAGATTTTGAGGTGGGAAGCCATGCATTTTTGAAAGTATCTCCTTGGAAAGGAAAGATAAGGTTTTGAAAGAAAGGTAAAATTTGTCCTAGATTTTATTGGACCTTTTGAGATCTTGAAGAAGATAGGCGAAGTGGCGTCGAGGTAGCTCTACCTCCTGAATCGGAACATATTCATAATGTGTTTCATGTGTCGATTCTACGACCATATAAGCCTCGATTACAAGCATGTGATATCGTCATTTAACCAATTCAGTCGAAAAAGATTTACGAGGAAATTCCATTGAAGTTTTAGATAGAAAGGAAATGTAAATTGCGAAATAAGGTTATACATTCTCAGAAAAGTTCTTTGGAGGAACCACAATCTTTGAAGAAGCTACGTGGAACTTGAAGAAAGGATAAGAGAAAATTACCCACACCTTTTTGAGTAACCTTATATGTAATTCCGGGGACGGAATTCTTATAAGGGGGGAGGATGTAATAACCGTGAATTTTAAGTCACCATGTATGTATGTACATTTTTTTTTACTTTGTGTTATATATGGATACATACATTTATGGATTTCATTAAAATGAAAGCCTTGTGACCTAATTATACATTAGGTAAGGATATTAAATAACCTAAGGGTTATGGTAACACGAAAAAGTTAGTATTTTATATGTATACTAACTTAAGTGGGTAAACTTAGTATTTCAAGTGACTAATAATTTTAAACCTAATTCTTGTAAATCTAATTAGGTTATGAGATAAAATCATATGTATAAGTAATTAAACTTCATATGATTGGAGATGAAAGCCCTAAATTATCAAATTGGGTAACATTATTAAAATTGTTGGACTATGTTTTTATCTAGCCCAAATCAATTAAAAGAAAAGCCCAAGGAAAATAAAATGTAATCCAATACTTAGCCCACTTGATTGGGGGTATTCTAGACATTTGATTAATCAAAATTGGGAATTTAAAATAAAAGCTAAATGGTGGATATTATGAGGATCCTAAGTGGAATAATTAATCTAGCTTGTCCATTAGTAGACATGAATAAACATAAGGACAATGTGGTAAGGCTCCCATTGGTTGCCACTCCATTATGCACATTTAATCATGTTTAACCTAAGGTAAGTAATAATACAAAGTTTTTACCTAATGGGCAACAAAATAATTGTGGGAGAATTATTAATGAATTGGCCATTTCATTTTGTAAACACAATTCATTCTTCCAACATCTCATTTTCTCTCCATCTTCTTCTTCTACCTCTTGCTCCCAAGCTAGCCAACTTCAAAGAGAGAAAAGAAAGAGAGAATTTCAGCCATAGGAAGAAGAATTATAGGAGTTCTAGTGGTTTATGCCTCCTAAGTTTATTAGTTACTTTGGAAAATCAAGGAAGGTAGCCACTAAGTCAAGGTATAATGTACCTTCATCTTCTTCTCTTACCTTGTTTTGATAGCTTGAGTTTTGATGGGGTTATAGACAACTACTCAAGATACACTAGTTATACATACCATCATGCATGGAACTAAGTATCTTGAGTGTTAGATCAAAGACTTAGAGGAAGAAAATGAGCATATGTTCTCCAAGGGTGAAAACTCTTGTTTTTCTTCCACTAAATCTTGTGTAACTCAAGTTCTACAACATGGAATTATGATCCGTCGAAGGGGGGGGGTGCTAGATACATGAGTTATCTAGTAAACCCAAGTGGTAGATCACAAATCTAGCATGTTTTGAAACCTTTGAGATTTTTTTTACAAAAACAGTCCACTTTATATGCTAAAGCCTTGAAATCCAAAATCAGCTACTGACTTGTTTTTCATGAGGCTGTTTCGGCTAGTTCCTTATCTTGTAAAAATCTGGAAAAATATTACTGAGGTAGCTTATGAAGTTATCTACGCGTAGGAAAAAGAACGGACACGTTTAGAGTTATATATTGTGCGTAATGACTATTTCCGTAAAAGGACTCCATAAATATTATCCTACGAATATATCACTGTATACACTGGAAAATTCCAAAATTTTTACAGTAGCTTCATATATGTTAAGAGAGCATACCCTGAAAACTTCAGATTTTTCTGAGCAAAACTCAATTTTTTAAAAATAGAGCAAGATCTGAGTGTTTTGAGCACTTTAAAAATAGTAAATCATTTTCTAAAATTCTAGAAAAATTAGAGGATCATTTTTGGTTCATATTCTGTTAAAATCCAGAAGCTGAGAATTTTTGGAATCAGTTTGCTATTTTTTCTAAAAATGATTAGGTTGTAAATAAAAGGAAATAAATAGTTAAATGATGTCTTTAATGAGAAAAATATGATTTTTATGCTTGAATGCTCATAATATATTATATCATGACTATATTAGGGCATTTTGGTAATTTATAATAATAAATATTACTTATGACCTTTTATGGATATTAAATAAGAGGTTATTAAAGGATGAACAATTAGAATAAATTGTTTATTAATTTAATAAATCATTGGAATATTATTAAAATACTAATAATATTATAATATGATGTTGTTATGTAAATAAAAATATTAGATTAGAGTATTATTATTAAATAATAATATTAGAGATTAAATAAAATATTATTAAATGATTAATAATATTAGTAAGTGAATAAAGTATTATTAAATGATTAATAATATTAGTAAAGGGATAAATATTATTAAATGATTAATAATATTAGTAAGTGAATAAAATGTTAGTAATGATTTAAAGTATTATTAGTGAACCAATAATACTAGAAGGTGAATTAATATTATCTAAGTTAATAATATTATGTGAATTAAAGGTAGTCGTTAATAACACTATCTGTAGACATGATAATGTTTATAAGAACTTATTGTAATGTATGATATCTATGTGATTACATAATCGATGTTATGCAATGACTAATTGAAAGACTAATTATAGGTCTCTCAAAGGAAGATAATTTAACTACATAGTGGATAGAAATTTATTTCAGAGTCGTAACTCACGATCGAGGCAAGTTTCTAACTCAACTTGAGTTATTATTTTCAAAACATATTAGTGAATAATTATTGATGATTATTCACGCCTTTATCGATTATTGAAATTACGCACTTTGTGCAATTGAATTCTGTTCTCATGTTATTGAACTGTGAATTAAATTAAAGTTCTTCATTTATGAACTGCTTATGATAGATCTATGCTAATTGTATCGCCTAGATCAAGCATGTCTAAATTTGTTAAATCAAAGGGATTTTAAATAATCGTTCTTATTAATTGATATGGTAAGAACTCTTGATCGAGAAATGGACAAATTTGATTAAGGCATGATATCAATGTCGGATTATTAAGTGTTTATGCATAAATCACGGGGTATGAAAAGTCGATCCTTGAATACCAAAACTTATTAAAAGGTCCAGCTTTAAATCACTTTGAGCACCTTGGCAAATGTTCATGGTTATTCAAAACCACTCTACCATGTTATTCAATTATCGAATATTCAATTGTTGATTATTAATTCATGTTCCTTCACAATCTTATATTATTGTTGAACATTGAAGGCAATATTTCTTTCTGAGTCATGATATATCTCCTTTGTCTTTTTAAACTTGTGAAGCAAATTAGTTGTTTACTCTTGCTATATCATGACCTCTATTTTCAGTTAAGCCCGAAGGATCTAATGCGAAGGACAAGGGCAAGGGCAAGATCCAGGAGTAATTTTAGAATGAATGTTAAATTAGTTATTATCTAATGGAGTTTCTTGAGTAAACTATTTGTATTATAAATGGTGTATTTAAAGTTAAGGTTAGAGAGACCTTGGGACCATGTTTTGAGACTTTTGTATAATGAACAATGTATGTTTATTATTTGAAATAGTTATAGAATGCTTATGATGATGATAGGATCGTGAACACTTGGAATCGAGGTTAGAGAACCTGGATTTGGGGCGCCACAAAGCAAGGCACACCCTAGAGAAGCTTTATTCAGTAATAGCATTTGGACCTGCACCTCGAACCCGGAAATTTTTAATAGACAAAAATTTTGATAGCTCATAACTTCTTCGTTATAAGTCTGAATTGGTCCGTTCAAAAGCCCTCAACTCCCATTTTACATACTCTAAGTGTTCATATAAGAATTTTATATTTTTGAATCCGTTAAATCGAAATTCAATTTTAAGTTCATTATCGAGCGTTCATTTATCGTTCTTGAGCGTTCAATACTCATTTTCTTCGTTCTAAGTCGGAATTCGACAATTCTTGAGTCCACAACTCTTGAATACCTTAACTCAAATGTTAACATTAAAAACCAACATTTCCAAGTCACACAACAACTTTTGACTACTATTCCGAAATTTCTACGTTTTTCGACGTTTAACGTCTAATTCCATAAAATTCGTCATAACTTTGTTACTCGTGTTCTATATGCCAAATCAAATGGAACAACTCCATTGATTCCTTATCTACATCCCAACCAAGGAAGATGCACATATCCTATCAAAGATGATTTTTAATTTGTCCATCAACAACCAAGTTAATGATCAATGGTTTCTACGGTTTAAATTTACGTAAACCCTTAAGATTTCTACTTAAACATGACTTACCAATGTTTTAATCATTAAAATCCATCCTTATTCCTCATTAAGAAGCATGCTCCACCAATCTACAATTCTTTACGATTAAGGAATCAAAAATTAGAAAAGTTAACGTTTACGAAATTTTACCACTTCGTTCTTCACGTTCTTGGTAAAACTTGTTATGGTTTCCTTCAAAGTATGATGATTACTTGTTTCTAGCTCTTTCTCTCTCTCAATATAAGTTGGACAATTCTTGTAAAACCACAAATGACCAACTTAAGCTTTCTTTTATAGGCAACCCAATTGGAGGGTATAATGGTCATTGTGTGACCTCCATACTATTCCCACCTCCACAACAACTTAGCCACCAAGTAACCACTTTACTTGGTGGCCAAGTGGCCTGCCCACATGCTCCATGGATCATCCCCATGGGTTGCCCCATTGGTTTTATCTATCTAGTGACCCATTGGTTCGATCCACGGTTCGGTTTCTTGGATCAGGCTTAATTAAACTAAATATTGGGCCTTAACTTGGGCTTGATTATACAATTCATTGGGCTTGATATAATCCAAGTACAATTAGATTATCCAAAGTCCTTAAACTCTAAGTTCATTCAAACCAATCGTATTCTACACGTATAATTCACGTATTCTCTTCATATAATATTTGTACGATATTCGTATTGTACATTGTATTAAATCTTCATACTATACTCGTATACTAAATAGTATCACACTCGTATATCGTACGCATAATCATCTTAATCATTATACGCATATCATTTTCTTCTCGAAAATCATTTTCCCCAACCCTTAGGTTTTAAGTCCGCAGGAGAAAGCTTCCTTTGTCATAGCTGAAATATTATTAGATATTTCATCTCATCCTCATATTTTATCATTACGCGTTTCTCAGAATTTCAAACTTAATTCCCAAGCAGAAACGGATGAATAGTTTTTTTACGAAAATTTCTCAGAAAACTTTTATTTTCGTCTTGGAATTTTAAAACAATTAATTCTAGCACATAGCCAGAATCCTAACCACATCCGCACATTCTAGGTCAAAGAACTACCTTCACATAGCTTACTCACATAAATAATCAATTAAATTCATTTAATTCACATAATTAAACAAAAAATTAATTCTCATATAAATCCAATTTTCTCGGGCGTTCTCCCCCTTTATAAGGATTCTGTCCCCAGAATCTCGCTATAATTACATAAACAAATGAGGAAAATTTTCCTGCATTTTACTTTCGAGTTCCCACGTTGCTTCTTCAACATTGTGGTTTCTCCAGATCACCTTTACCGAAGGTATTATCTTATTTCTCAAAACTTGTTCCTTCCTATCAACAATTTGAACTGGAAGTTCTTCATACGATAAATCTTTTTCTACCTGAATAGATTCATACTCTATTACGTGTTTATAGTCCGGCTTATAGGGACACAACACAGATACGTGAAACACATTGTGTATACGTTCCATTTCTGGAGTTAAGGCTACTTCATAAGCTACCTTTCCTACCCTTCTTAAAATTTCAAAAGGTCCTATAAACCTTGGACTTAACTTCCCTTTTTTCCCAAAATGTATCTTCCCTTTCCAAGGCGATACTTTCAGAAAAACATAAGACCCTACTTCAAATTCTCTCTTTTCTCTGTGAGGATCAGTATACTTCTTTTGCCTATCTTGAGCCACTACCAATCGAGTCCGTTTTAGCTTTACCATGTCCGCCATCTATTGTACCAACTTAGGTCCCAACATTCGACATTCACCTACTAAATCCCAACATAGTGGAGTTCTACACTTCCTTCCATACAACGCTTCGTAAGGTGGCATGCCTATACTAGCGTGAAAACTATTGTTGTACGCAAATTCTACCAATGGTAGATGTTCGTCCCAACTCCCTTTAAAATTCATAATGCAAGATCTTAACATATCTTCAAGCATTTGAATCGTCCGCTCACTTTGTCCATCCGTTTGAGGATGATACGCCGTACTCAATCTCAACTGCGTTCCCATTTGCTCTTGTAAACTCCTCCAAAAGTTTGATGTAAATCGTGGATCACGATCTGACACAATCGAAATAGGTACTCCATGTCTTGAAATAATTTCTTTGACATACAGTTTAGCTAATTTTTCTAGGTTATACCTAACTCCTATTGGTAGAAAGTGAGCCAATTTTGTCAATCGATCCACTATCATCCAAATAGCATCGTACCCTTTCCTTGTTGTTGGAAGTCCCACCACAAAGTTGATAAGTAGGTTTTATACCTACTTATTGGATATTAATTCACGAGAACTATGCCCATCTCAAGTATATTTTAGTATGTTTTTAGTTGTATTTCGTGTTATTTTGCATTGCATGTAATGAAAACTCCTCTGGTGTGAAAATGCAGGAAATGGTATAGCTCGGTGTTGGTAGGTGGCAATGAGACTAATGGAAGCATGACACGAGGGACGAGTAGAGAAAAGGAACTGAGCATTGGTGGGCAAAGAAGCAATACCAGCATGTCAAAGGAACTGAGCATTGTTTGTATTGACATAAACTACTCTGGTTGGTACGAGACACGATTATCTTTAGTTTTTATCAGTTTTTCAGTTTAGAGAACTAGGGTTCCAAGCGTTGAGTACAATTCAAAAGAGGGTTGAGAATACAGTGAATATTTTCTTCATCTTCTTTTGGATTGATTCATTGAATAAGAACTACTTTTATTTTGCTGGAAAATATTGGAGATTTGAACGGCATTTGTGGAATATAATTTGCAATTGGGTTTGATCAATTCTATCGTCTCTCTCAATTATTTTATTTATTTTTCATGTGTTGCTATAATCCCATAATGGCTTTCGGTTCAGAGATGAACTAAATTCCATTATGGGATTCTAACGGATATTGATATGTAGTCTAAAATCAATGGCCTGATTGTTTGTGTATCATCGGAATTTCTATTATGATTGATTGGATTGCATGAATGCTTGATCACCATTCATTTTATGTTCTTGTATGAAATTGGAAAAGGACATGCAAGTATGGTTGTAATCATAATAGTATGCGTGTATGAGGCTGAAATGCGTAGCTTTATATTTTGTGAATCAAATAGAAATATACTATTTCACCGTCTGTAGTAACATGAGAGCATGTACTTTAATTCAATATTGCTGCAATTTCACATAGAAAATAGTGATTTTGGTTTTATTGATGATTACATGATGTCTACTACATGTGGATGTTATGTAAGCAGGTCATAATGCATTGACAAATGGTTGTCTATTCTCGTGCTCTTGGTTAATTTTCCACGATACATGTATAATCTTGCATGATGGTATTATTTAGGTGAAATATTAATTAAGTTAGAATCCCATTATATCCAGCTTTGATTAATTATTTTATTAATATTATTTCATTCGTATTCGATTTAGATTTATTCCTAAAATTGTAGGCCTTAGTTTAAGCATATAAGAAATAGTGATACAATTGATACATAATAATTTAATTTGAAACCTTTCTCCGTGGATCGATACTTTTCTTACTCTGTACTACTTGTTGACCCATGTATGCTTGCATGAGTTAGAGTCCTTTTATTACAACTAAAAAGGAGGCAACAAGTTTTTGGCGCCGTTGTCGGGGAAAGACGTTTAAATTTATTATTATTATCATCAGTTTGAAGCTAAATTTGTATGACTTAGACAAATCTAATGTTATCTCATTTCTATTTGTGTTTTTGTTTTTGTTTCAGGTACTTGTATATATTTTATGCACACACGATCATCCAATTCTGAGTTGATACCTGCACAGGATGACATTAATGGTAGAGGGTGGAAATCAAGAGCGCGTAGAAATATACAAGCAGAGTAAGAGGCTACAACATCTAATATGGCAGCCGAAGGACAAAGAGAAGAGCAAAGAGAGGAGTATAGGGCTTTGAGAGACTATTCAATGCCAAATATTAATGGATTGCAGTCGAGTATAGTCAGACCAACCATAACAGCTAACACCTTTAAGATAAAGCCGGGCATTAGTCAAATGGTGCAGAATTCGGTACAGTTTGGGGGTGCTGCTACAGATGATCCTAATGAACACCTGTTGAGCTTCATCAAAATTTGTGATACTTTCAGATACAACGGAGTGACGGAGGATGCTATCAGACTAAGGCTATTTCCATTTTCTTTGAGGGATAAAGTAAGAAGTTGGCTTCACTCTTTGCCTTCGGGATCTATAACCACATGGGATGACATAGCACATAAATTCTTAGCCAAGTTTTTCCCGATGGCTAAGACTGCGAAGATGAGGACAACAATTTCTTAGTTTGAGCAGCAACGGGGTGAATCACTATATGAAGCCTGGGAGAGATACAAGGAGATGCTAAGGAAATGTCCACACCATGTCATGCCAGATTGGATGGTGATCAACACATTTTATAACAGATTGGGATGGCAATCAAGGCCTATTGTAGATGTAACTGTAGGAAGAGCTTTGTGGGAAAAGAGCTATGAAGAGGCCTACAACCTCATTGAGACAATGGCAGCAAATGATTTTCAAAACTCTACAGCCAGGATGCCACAGGCTAAAGTTGCAGGTTTGTTAGAAGTGGATGCGATCACTCAATTGTCAGCACAGATGACATCCATGGCGAAGAAAATTGATTCGTTGACAGAGACCAAGGCGAAGACGGTTGCCTTTGTATGTGAGATTTGTGCAGGGTCACATTCAACCGATCAATGTGCTATCAGTTCAGAGTCAGTACAGTATGTGAGCAACTACCGAAAGGATCAAGGACAATGATAATTTCACAACACATACAACTCCAACAACTGCAACCATCCAAACTTCAGTTGGTCAAATAACCAATGAAATCAATAGAATCAGTTTCAACCGAATAACCAAGTTCAGTCACAGTCAGCTCAGCAACAGTTTGCACCAAGGCCACCTTATCCACCTGGATTTTCTCAACAACAACATCACACTCCATCTGCACCTCAGCAAGAAAAGAAATCAGAAATGGAGGATATGATAATGAAGTACATGGCAAATACAGAGGTGATGATTAAAAGCCAAGCGGTGGCTATTAAAAATCTGGAAACTCAAATGGGTCAGATGGCGAGCATGCTTAACAACAAGCCCTAGGGTTCATTGCCAAGCACTACGGAGGCAAATCCAAGAAGAGAAGGGAAGGTACAATATCAGGCGATCACACTTAGGTCTAGGAAACAGGTTGCATGAAATGAGTATGGCGCGGCTGTGCCATGTTTACAAGGGGAAGACACGCGGTCGCGCGAGGCAAAGAAGTTGTTTGAGAAGAAAGATAATAATGAAGATTCTTAGTTACAGCAGGAAGAGAAGAATAAAGCAGGTTCAATTGAGAAGCCCGTGAGTAAAATACCACTAGTTCACCCCCAGTTCTGTATCCACGGAGATTGAATAAGCAGAGGGAAGACAAGCAGTTCAGTAAGTTCTTGGAGGTCTTTAAAAAGCTGTAAATTAACATACCTTTCGCTGAGGCATTGGAACAGATGGCGAGTTAAGCAAAGTTCATGAAGGGTATCTTGTCAAGGAAGAAGAGATTAGAAGATTTTGAGACAGTAGCCTTGACAGAGGAATGCAGTGTAGTGCTTCAGCGTAAATTACGTCCAAAGCTGAAGGATCCGGGCAGTTTCACAATTCCATGCACAATCAAAAAGATGAGCTTCAGTAAATGTCTGTGTGATCTTGGGGCAAGTATAAATTTGATGCCCTTGTCAGTATTCAATCAGTTGGGATTGCCGGCTCCAAGGCCGACAAATATTTCTTTACAGCTAGCTAACAGATCCATCACTTATCCACGGGAAATTGTTGAAGATGTATTGGTAAAAGTGGATAAGTTCATCTTTTCGGCTGATTTCGTCATTTTAGATTATGAAGAAGATAGGAGTATGTCAATCATACTGGGAAGACCATTCCTAGCCACAGGAAGCACCTTGATAGACGTTCAGAAAGGGGAACTCATAATGCGTGTCATGATCAGGAAGTCACTTTTAACGTATTCAAGGTAATGAAATTTCCAACATATGAATAGGAATGCTTCAGGGTTGATTTGGTGGACAAGGTCTTAAATGATGAAGTAGAGAGTTTGGTGGATAATGAACCATTGAGAAGTGTCATGGCCGGAAATTCAGAATTAGAGGATGAGGAATTTGAAAAACTTGTACAATTTCTTGATACTACTCCACAATTCAGAAAATTCAAAACTCTTGTTGAGCCATTGAAGAAAGCTGGAGAGACATCAGTAAAATTGAAGCCATCTCTTGAGACACCTCCAGAACTTGAATTGAAACCACTTCCAGATCACTTAAGGTATGCATTTTTAAATAAAAATTCAAAGCTACCTGTGATTATTTCTTCTGCACTAACATCTTTTCAGGAAGAAAAACTGCTACGAGTCCTTAGAGAGTTCAAGTCGGCTATTGGATGGACTATAACAGATATAAAAGGGATTAACCCTTCTTTTTGTATGCACAAGATCCTACTGGAAGATGATAGAAAGCCGTCGGTGGAGCAACAAAGAAGACTTAATCCGATCATGAAAGAAGTAGTCAAGAAAGAAGTATTGAAATGGCTGGATGCCGGCATAATTTATCTAATTTCAGATAGTTCATGGGTGAGCCCAGTGCAATGTGTACCGAAGAAGGGTGGCATGACCATGGTTTTTAATGAGAATAATGAGTTGATTCCAACATGAACAGTGACGGGGTGGAGAGTCTGCATGGATTACCGCAGGCTTAACAAAGCTACAAGGAAATATCACTTCCCACTACCATTTATTGATCAGATGTTGGATAGACTGGCGGGTCATGAATATTATTGCCTTCTAGATGGTTATTCAAACTACAATTAGATTGTGATATCTCCAGAGGATTAAGAAAAGATAACCTTACATGTCCATATGGATCTTTTGCTTTCAGAAGGATGTCTTTTGGTCTGTGCAATGCTCCAGCCACTTTTCAGAGATGCATGATGAGTGAGTTTTATACCCATGAATTGGATACATTCGGGCTTAATTTATTGTTGTTGTTAAGTCTTTTAGGATGTTTTTATGTGTTTGTGTCTATTCATGCATGTTTTATGTTATTTTATAGGAATTGGGACAAAAGTTACATGGATCGATGTTTGGGGTGGCTAGATTCGCATTTTCGGCTTGCCATTTACACAGCAGCCACTTAGGAGCCAATTTTACTATATATCCTGACATTATTTCAACAAACTTCAAGAATGAAAGTTGTAGATCTACTTCTCCTCTTCCGGAACATCTTGAATCATGAAAATCGGAGTTCGGACGAAGAAGTTATGGCCATTTTCCCAAAGGACGTCTTGAGCGAGAAAATGTCGATTTTGGGCCAGCAAAGCGCTATTTCTAGTTCATTTTCCAGTGACGGGCGCTTATATGCATTCGATTAGTGCCATTTTTGCTACTGGGGGCCGAGAGACTGGAAGGTTTGGACGCTGCTTTTGGCGAATTTTGACACCTTTTTGACTCCAAATAGGATTGGGTTTGTTCCTAAGCTAAAAATTGGACTTGTAACCTATAAATACATGATGTAAGGCATAAAATAAAGGGGGATTACATAGCTTAGCCTAGATTAAACACTCCTTTAGATTAAAAAATAACCCTAGTTCTTATTAGTTTTGGAGATTGAAGCAACTTGGAGACCATTGAAGATCAAGAGCAAGAAGCAAGAGGGGAGCATCGATTTGGTTGACAAATGTATTTTATTCTCTTCTCTCATCTTACTTTTATCTTTTGATGTCTATTCAGTTGTGGATTCTTGGTTTTAATTCATTAATTATGAACTAACTATTTTTGAGATTTCAATTGAACTTTTTATGGCTATGAATTAGTTATTCATTATATTCTAATTATTTATGTTAAAGTGAGTTGTTTATCTTGTCTTATGCTTATTGCTTAATTATTTGATCAGTAATTACTTTGTTACTCTAGAAGGAATTGGAAGAGGAATTCTAGGGTTAGAACTGGGCATGATATCATGTGACTTAGTTATTTGCATGGTGAAAAAGTAGGTTTGTGAATTGAATGGAAATATCTGTTCGCCGCATGTAACACGTAAGGAATTGGGATTGGAAAGACTTGTTTGAATTCGCGTAAGTGTTTGAGTTCAGTTGAAACAAGTATATTTGATGAGTTCTCAAGTTCACACTGTATGATGCTTACTAAGAAAGTTATTATCTTTCATATTTTTGTCTTTCATGGGTTAGCATGGTCGTGACACACACGCATACATATCGCATAATAATGATTTAGATCCGTTGATTGTTGGGATATTGTTGATCTGTTTTTGCATGATGAATTAGCATGTTTACGTGATTTTCCGAGGCATATGGATCTCGTGAGCTCTTGAATTCTTTGGAATTACTTAACATATAAATATAAATAGTTGCATGTGCATGATGTTTAGTTTTGTTTTGTGATCTTATGTTTTGTCGCATGAGGACACGCAACGATTTAAGTTTGGGGGTATTTGATGAATGGGTAGTATACCCATAAATTGGATATATTTAGACTTAAATTATTACATTCTTATGTTATTTAGTAGCATTTTTATTGTGTTTATATCTTGTTTTGCAGATTTGGAAGCTGGAGGGGCAATTATGGGAAATTCAAGCATTTAATGGCAATCTGGTAATTTTAGAGAAGTCCAAATATGGGGCTACCGAGCCCTACCGACCTTTTGACTGGATTAGCGCATTTGACTTCTGGTTGGACTTGACTTGTCTATTGGGGGCTAATGTAAAACCTAATTGGATGAGGATTGGGGGAGGCTATAAAAAGAAACTAAGTGCTGAAATAAAAGGGTGGTTTTTTGATTATTCTTCGGAGGATCAACGAGTTCTTCCATTGAAGGTTACACAAGATTACTTGGAGATTAAGGATTGGCTACAAAGTTTCTTCTTTTTCTCCTTATTTTCAATTTGTAATTCTTTAAGGATGATTTGTCAACAATTAATGGTTCTTATTTCCGTGATGAACTAATTCTTTAATTAAGATTTCAATTGAACTTTTTATGATTATAAATTAGTTATCCTCTCATTCTAATTATTTGTGTTGAAGTGGATTGTTTATCATGTTTGATTCTATTGATTAATTATTTGGCCAATAATTACCGTGTTACTCTGTAAGGAATTAGGAAAGGAATTCTAGGGTTAGAACTAGACATGATAACATGTGACTTAGTTATTTGCACTGTAGAAATAATTAGGTTTGTGAATTGAATGGAAATATCTGCTCACCGCATGTAACATATAAGGAATTGGGATTGGAAAGAGTTTAATTCAATTGTTTTGCATAGGAATATAGCAAGATTAATCTGGATTAAATAGAAGTCAATTGATCACTTGGAAGAGGGCTTTTGGCATTTGAGAATTCCTCATTAACAATTCAAAGAGACATAATAATTGGGATGATTAGATAATTGATTTATAGTTCATAATTGGGGATATTGAAGTCTTAATATTTACCTATCGGAAGTCATTCACTCAAGTATTAGCTTATTTATTCGCTTATCTTAGTACAATATCTTTAAGTGTTTAATTTTGAGTTAATAATTTAGAAAATCACAATTTATCATTGTATGAATAAAATTGAATTGATATAGTATTAGTAGTTGGGATTTATTAATTAGAATTCCCTGTGGGAACGATACTCAACTTATCACTTTATTACTTGTTGACCGCGTATACTTGCGTGTTGTGTGTAACTAGATTTTACTCAACAATGCATGATGGCTATTTTTTCGGATATAGTGGAACAGAATGTGGAGGTATTCATGGATGATTTCTCAGTTTTTGGGGATTCGTTTGATTTATGTCTTGACAACTTGGTGATGGTTTTGAAAAGATGCGTTGAAACAAATTTGGTACTGAATTGGGAAAAGTGCCATTTTATGGTACAAGAAGGAATTATTTTGGGACACAAGGTGTCAAAGAGGGGACTTGAGGTGGACAGGGCTAAACTAGAGATTATTGAGAATTTGCCACCACCTACTTCAGTAACAGGTATTCATAGTTTTCTTGGACATGCAGGCTTTTACCGCAGATTCATAAAAGACTTCTCCAAGATAACTAAACCACTTTGCAATTTATTAGAGAAGGATGCACGGTTTAAATTTGATGAGGATTGTGTATCTGCATTTGAGCACTTGAAAGGGAAGTTAACTTCGGCACCAGTCATTATAGCACCGGACTTGCCATTCGAATTGATGTGCGATGCTAGTGATTATGCTGTGGGGGCTGTTTTGGGTTAGAGAAAGTAAAAGATTTTTCATGTGATCTACTATGCCAGCAAGACCCTTACGGATGCACAGTTAAACTACACCACCACAGAGAAAGAATTACTGGCAGTTGTGTATGCTTTTGATAAATTCTGAGCATATCTGATTGGTACGAAGGTGATAGTGTACACGGATCACGCAATAATTTGACATTTAGTGGCAAAGAAGGATGCAAAGCCCCGATTGATCAGATGGATATTATTATTGCAGGAATTTGATTTAGAGATCAAGGACAGAAAGGGAACTGAGAACTAAGTGGCGGACCACTTATCTCGACTAAAGAATCCGGAAAGGGAGGCAGATGACAAAGTTATAATTAATGAATCCTTTCCAGATGAACAATTGTTTGTGGTGAAAGGGGAAGTGCCATGGTTTGCAGACTACGCGAACTACTTGGTGAATAAGATGGTACCTTCTGACTTGGTTGGTCATCAAAAGAAGAAATTCCTGCATGATGTTAAATGGTTTATATGGGATGAACCATATTTGTTCAAAAAATGTGCTGATCAGATGATAAGGATGTGTATCCCATATAGCGAGATAAAGGGGATTTTGCAGGATTGTCATGCTTCTTTGTATGGGAGCCACTACGGTGGAGAGCGAACAACGGCTATAGTGCTACAAGTAGGGGTGTAAATGAGTCGAATCTCAGCGAACACCCTCATGCTCAGATTCGACTCGATTAAAAAAAATTGAGCTTGAATTCGACTAGAATTCGATAAGGGATTTATATTTTTGCGCCAGATTCTACTCGGATCATTACTCAGACATACTGGGCTCGTAAGTACTCGACTCATTTACAAAGCGAGTTACTCATGAGCCTTCAAATTGAGTTTTGAATATGAACCATTTCACTTAAAATTGAACCACTACATACTAAATTGGTTACTTAACTAATATTTATATATAAAACTTTTTCACTTTTATTTATGTATTGAAATTATAAAGAATGTAATAAAAATTGACATTCAATTCATTTGTTTATTCATGTACAAGTTTACACAATTTCATACTACACTTAATAAATTATAAAGATTGATACAAATATCACATATTTAGCTTACTATCATGTATCAGACCAATATTCGAATATGATCCATCGAGTATGGTTCGAGAAAAAAATGAAATACTCGAACCCTAATCTGAACGAACACTGGTATGCTCGAATTCGACTCGTGTATCATTAAACAAAAAATGAGTATGGATCATATTCGACTTAGACCAACTTCGAATTCGAGCTTTGGATCATAATTTCGAGCTAATCTCGAGTCGAGTACCAAACTACTTGGCTCGATTTACACCCCTAGCTACAAGCAGGATTCTACTGGTTGACAATTTTTAAGGATGTTTACAGTTTCATCCAGAGATGTGACAGATGTCAAAGAGTCGGGAACATTTCAGAAAGAAATGAAATGCCTTTGAATACGATCCTCGAAGTGGAAATTTTTGATGTGTGGGGGATAGATTTCATGGGTCCTTTCGTTTCTTCATATGGAAATCTTTACATCTTGCTAGCGGTAGATTATGTGTCCAAGTGGGTGGAAGTGGCAGCTCTTCCAACAAATGATGCCAAAGTAGTCCTCAGGTTTTTACAAAGAAGTATCTTCACAAGGTTTGGAACTCCAAGGGCCATCATTAGTGATGAAGGTAGTCATTTTTGTAATAGACAGTTCACAACTTTGTTGGCTAAGTATGGGGTGAATCATCGCATTGCTACAACTTATCATCCTCAAACTAATGGCCAAGCAGAAGTTTCAAATCATGAAGTCAAGAGAATTCTGGAAAAAGTTGTGAATCCCACAAGAAAAGATTGGTCCTTAAAGCTTGATGATGCTGTTTGGGCATATAGGACTACATACAAGTATCCGTTGGGAATGTCACCTTTCTAGATAGTTTATGGAAAAGAATGTCATCTTCCGATGGAGCTAGAGCATTAGGCATATTCAGCGATTCAGAAGCTAAATTTTGATTTGAAAGCGGCGGGAGAGAAACGCCTACTCCAACTCAATAAGTTGGACGAATTCTGATTATAGGCGTATGAAAACTCCAAGTTGTACAAGGAGAAGGTGAAGAAATGGCATGCTCGCAAAATCATAGAGAGAACATTTGAGTCGGGACAAAGAGTTTTGCTTTTCAATTCCAGACTTAAGCTTTTTCCTGGAAAGCTCAAATCAAGGTGGTCAGGGTCATTCACAGTGAAGATAGTTTTCCCACATGGTGCGGTAGAAGTATTCGATAAGTTCCCGGACAAGCCGTTTAAAGTGAATGGACAGTGGCTGAAGCATTACTTTGGTGGTGAGGTTGACAGACAGAAAGTCACCTCAATTCTTTCGTCAATATGAGATTTATAGACAGTCAAGCTAATTGACCATAACTTATCGCTTGATGGGAGGCAACCCATTATTTCTATCTCTATTTTTTATTTATTCAGTTTAGGTTGTTTTTGTTAGTTCATCTTCATGTTTAATTGTGATAGTTTGATTTGTTCTGCATAAGTGCATTGGTAGCTGAATGTGCATTGGGATGTGTTTGAGAATAGTATAGAGAGTATGATGATTAGATGGTCATGTTTACGTATTCAATAGTTCATACTTTGACATGATTAATTGGTGTTTATACAGGTGAATTGAAAAGAAGGCATCACTGTCTTGAAGTATTGGAAATGAAAATTGGAAGTGCAGGAAGCAGGGTCGTGTGACCGCGCTTATGATAATGAAGATAAAACCGCTGGCCTCAAGGCTACCGCATGTCTGTAAGAAATAAAAAGTGATTGCGCCTGCTACCATATCTCCATTGAAAAGCCGTATGCACCGCTACCGACAATCAACTTTGAAAAAAAATGGTTTTAAAGACGTGTTTCAGTAAATAACTTTCATCATTTGAAATAACACAGAGACGTCTTCCCTTGTTCTCCACAACACGCACGACTTTTCATCTCCCAACCGTTACCAATTGCTTCCCTACCCACGATTCTACCCACGATCAATATCTACATTATAAAACTAGGGTTTCAGTGGGTTATGCGAAATCAGTTTTGGGGTATTCAGTCATTGGCTATCACTCACTACAAGGCAAGTCATCTTTTTTTCATTCAGTCTCAAATGGGTCCTAAGCGTGCTCGATCTCGCACCCTTGAATCATCGTCATCAAGCAGTCAAAGTGGGGATAATGTTGATTTCTCAAAATTTGTCAACTTGGATGCTCAAATTGAATACTATCGAATTGTGGGGAAGTCCTTTATTCGTGAGCGAGGGTTCAAGCCAGATGCGCAGGATGGACAGTTAGTGCAAATGATTCGAGAAATATTTTTCGTAAAAAAGACAATATTAATAACTAAACATTAAAATTAAAATCAAAATTTTATGTTTCAATTTCATCCAAAAAATTAATTTAATTATCTCCTCCTCCAAATCAAATATTCTGTTGAACAGTTTTTTTTTTCCAATTCCCATCATTTTTTAAATCTGTTCTTCGAAGAGGGAGGAAGGATGTGGATGGCGAGGAGGCGGCGACGGTGGTGAAGAGGGGATTTAGGCGACAGCGGGTGGTGGCCACGGGATTTAGGCGGCAGATCTGTTCTTCTTCTTTCTCTTCTTCCACCACCACCGCCTCCACCTCCTCCACGGCTCCGCCTCGCCATCTCCACTAGATCTAATTCCCTCACCGATCCATCCAAAAAGCCGTCGACCTAAATGGTGGCAAAAAGATCAACCAAAGATGAAGATTTGTTCAATTGTTCAGTATTGGCAGCTTGTTCCTAATAGAGTGATGATTCTTCCCATTTTAAGGAAGATGAAGATTTTTTTTTTGAAATGTTTCTTCTATATGTAATCTGTGTGTGTCTTTATGCATTTACCTCTCCACAATCTTCCGCAAAACTCACATTTTTATTCATAAAATAGATTTTAGGTGCCATTAAGCAAAGATTTCTTGTGCCTTTCATTGTTGAAGAACAAAGGTTTCAAGCCTTATGATTGTTTTCCAAATTTTCTTGCTTCAATCTTCATTAAGTCCGGTATCAAGATTTAGAGCGGATCAAGGCGAGATTGGAGTGTTTTTCCCTATGATTGTTCTTAAAGTATTAGAAAATGTTGCTCTGTGTTGATTCACAGATCTTGGTGGATATATTCGTCAACTATGATTGTGATGTGAATTCATCAAACATTTTTGGGAGGTATGTTCTGCCTTGTGGTTTATTTTAAGATCAATTTCAACAATTAAGAGTGCCTTTTAGGGAAGATGAAGATTTTTTTTGATCTGTTATTCCGTATGTAATCTGATTGATTTAATGAATTAAAATTTTAATTGATTATATATTATTATTTTGTTGATGTAGAAAGTCATGGTTGAAATTTTTTATTTATTTTTTTCCATATGTAATATTTTTAATTTTTGTATATTTTTTTCAGCGCCACGTAGATAAAAAGTTAACGTCTGTTTATTTTTTTTTAACGGAGTGACCCAATTTGAAAATTTTAATTAGTTCAGTTAGTTAATTTGACAAATTAAAAGTTCAATCGTATTCAAAGAAAAACGTACCAACTTCTAGAATCAAATGATTAGTTTTGCAAATAATATATATATATATATATATATATATATATATATATATATATTCTTAATTATTTTAATCTTAAAATAAAAGTTTATTTTAATCTTAAAATAAAAAAAATTATTTTAATTTTAAAATTACATTTCATGTTAACTAATTAGAGTTGGAATTGGATTCCAAGATAACTAATTGGAGTTGAAATTGGATTCCATGTTTTCTTAAATAAAGGAGTTTATTTAGATATGGAATAAGATTTCATATTATTCAAAATAAATGAGTTTATTTGTGAATGAAAAGAGAATCAAGCTTCCTTTTAATAAATGAGTTTTTTTACTTGAATTGATTCCATAATTAATTAAAATAAAGGAGTTTATTTTGATTAAAGAATTTGATTAAAATAAAATAGTTTATTTTATTCAAAATTGGATAAATTAAAATAAAAGAGTTTATTTTGATTTAAATTTGGATTAAAATAAAGGAGTTTATTTTGATTCAAAATTAGATTTTATACTAACTAAATTTGCCCATTAAATGATATCAATATATATATTGAATGTTTATTATTCATGAGATGAATGTTATTTATTGATGCATATGGTGATGTGTATGATAATAAATGAGATTGATTATGGACTATCGACCAATGTGATTGAATTTTATTTTAGTTGGATGCATGAATGTATGGATTTTATTAAAAGGGGTTTTATAGACTGCGCCTTCTCTAATTTTTTTTAATGTAAATTCTATCTCCTCCTATGTACTTCCCTCGATCACGATCAAGGTTTTTATTTATTTTAAATAGTTTTGTAATAGGAATAGTTAGAATTTATTTTGAAGAATTAGAGATCAAGGATCAAGGAGCGCTTGAAGACCCGTTTGTAATGGAGCCCCGGTTTAAATGTAAAAGTTATATTTAAATATTAATTCTTGCACCCTTAGGGTTTGACCTTTTGGTTCACTTGGTGGCTCTAGTGAACCAAACTATAATAAATGTCCATAATCAATCCAAGTAGAATATATTATTCTATATGTGCATGCTTATACTATATATATTATATATTATGCAAACATGCTTCGCATGTTAATTAATATGACGCGTATTTTATATATATATATATATATATGTGTGTGTGTGTGTGTGTGTGTGTGTGTGTGTGTGCATGCGCGCTAAACAAGATGAGACACTTAATAACAAACCCCTTAAATATTTTATATTAAGTTGTAACGTTCAAAGATATTTGGAATATCGAATGTCGCCTTCTAGCATGATAGAAATAATAGAGTAGTCCTCACTATTTAATGTGATAATAAATAGAACGTCGGGGAATGGAGTGATGGTTCGAGATGATTTTTTTAGTAGTCCTCACTATTTAGTGTGATAATAAATGTAATGAGGATTAACTTTGAGTTTGGATATTGTCTATGCGACAATATTCGTGTAAAAACTTAGTTATGTTTTGTCGTATTTTACACGATAGTTGTATTAATTAAGTTTGTATTTGAATTCTGTATCATGTATTTGGCGACTCAGAATGAGTGATATATACCTATTTTAGGGTGTCACATGAGAGCTTTAAGAGAATACTTATAATTTTGATCAATCGAAGAACTTGTGAAGATTGGAAATTAATGAGAAGAGGTAAATGAAGAGAGATGATCGTTGAATTGATTAAGTCGTAGAGTGAAAGTTATTTCAACATGTGATCAATAGTTGACCAAGGGAGTTAAAAACGATCAAGCTGCAGGGAAGTGATGTTCACGCTCTAGGAAGGAGAGTGAATCTTGAAAGATAATATTTAACAACTGTGAGGTTTCAAAGTTTGAAGGGACGGGTGATTTTAATAAAATTATGGCACGTATCCCATAGTGTCAAATTAGAGGGAACTGATCTGGGAGTCATGTCAAATGCTACCTATTGCTTTTCCAAACTTTCTACCTAAACCCATTTTTCATCATAGTCTACATACTTTTCAGCTACTCGAAGCTATTTATCCTTACAAGCCATCAAATCATTTTAAACTCTCAAACCCTCAAAATCTTTAGAAAACTTTAAACCCTCTTAACCAAAACTCATCTTATCTCTTATCTATCTCAAATATTTCATAATGGGAAATTTCCAGGCAAAAGGTAAAAGAAAGGCAGATGAGTGCTGAAAGGAAGTCCAAAAAGGCTATTAAACATCTTGACGCTCAAGATCCTGATCCATCTATTAACCGGTTACTGTGGAAGAAACAGAAAATTAGTGAAATGGAAAATGAAAAAATGAAGCACCTGTTCTCAGAAGTTTCAATGAAGCCATGGTTAGTTCTCAAGGAAAAGAATAAAAGATTGCTATGTTCAAAGACAACAAGGCAGGTGAAAAACGTTAGAAAGACTCCCCACCTAAGAATTATTGGTTCAAGAAAGAACTATTAAAAGTTGATGAAGAAGTAGAAGAATAAAATGGAAATATGGAAGTTATCAGGGTGTCTACACATGAAACATCTGAAAAAGACATTGATGTGGAAGCTTATATATCTGAGTCTCCGGAAATCACCAACCGAGCATGGATGATACCAAAATCTAAAAAGAGGAAAAGATTAGATCAAGAAGAAGAAAGAAAAATGAAAAAGAAGGAGATGCATGTCACAAGGAAATCGGAGAAGGCTTTCATAAAATTCATTTAGACGTTGCCTCTACTAAAGGTCATGTCATTTCAAGATAAAAGTTATATCAGTTGGTGGTTTTCTAGCTTTCCAAACATCTGCCTTGTTTCCCAAGTTTATTTTAAAAAAATCTACTCTTACAACTCTACTAATTTCTAATAAGCTATGGTATCATAACTACTGTTATTATCAGATAACTTCTATATCTAATTTTTTGGGACATCAGTCATCTGTTCCATCCATTTCTATTCAAAATACTTAAGTTACAAAATCCCCCAATACGATCCTCAATCGGTATCTGGCTGACTTCAATGAAGAATTTGCAAACTCTAGCTTTGAAGACTTTACTCAATCCTCATTCATTTCTAACCAAATATTTCATAACCAAAACATCATCTCAATATTTGAGGAAATTACTAGCACTTCGGAATTGTCAAATCAATATTCTGTCATGGGATCTCAAAATCCCATGATCTATGACTCCATTAAAATTGATCATTGTTTGCCTTTTTCTATATATAATAATTTTACGCAAGTGTACGAGATCGTTTATGAAATATAGGGCAAGAAGAGTATCGTTCCCACGAAAAGCGAGTATAACTTCCAATCACTAATTACTAACTACACACTAGTTTAATTCTCTTTAGACAACTGAATTCAATAGTTACTGAATAATCACTAAAATAATAAAATTAATTCTATTTATAAAAACATTAAGGAATCAATTTCTCCCAATGAATCATTAATTTAGAGTTATTTTTTTATTGTATTGATTATGTGACACCCCCAAGTCTAGGTACTTCATTCTCACAAGACTTGGTGTTCACTTTCCATGCATTCACATTTAACTACCCAAATATAGTAGAATTTAAATCATAAATCCTCCCATTAAAAGGGTTACATCATTAAATCAATAATTTTCTCAGGTTATCTAACCTTTAACATAAATCAAGTGCGAAAATAAAATAATTACATCACATCATTTAAAAATAATGTCTATCATCATAATCATTAAATAAATTATAAGTCTTTATCACTTGCTCATTTTTCCTTTACCTTTGCTAGTGGTAGGTTCATCGACCTTCTCAACCTTAGCTGCAATAATTATATTTATGCAAGAGTGAGCAAAACAAATGCTCACTTGAAATAACAATGAATAACAATAGCATAATAATTGCCAATGAATAAGCTCATCAGAGTCGAATAATACTCTGTCAATGATAATCAAAAATTGGAATCAACATACAAAATGTAACTGAGAGTCACAAGACCACGAACTATGTCCAAGGTTACAAGTAATCTTTCAACTTTAACCTAAACAGTCATACTGTAGGGACTCACTGTTGCTTGATTTCAAAATCAAAGCAAACATGCAAGTGTACACGGTCAACAAGTAATAGAGTGATAAGATAAAGTGTCGACCCCACAGAGAATTCTAATTAATAAATTCCAACTACTAACACTATATCAATTCAATTTTATTTAAACAACCATAAACTATGATTTTTCGAATAAAGGAAACTAAATTAACAATTAAAAGAAATTAATCTAAAAGAAAGCAAGTAAACAAAACTAAAATTTGGTTGAGTTCAGATAAATAAGGATTAAGACTCCAATATCCCCAATTATGAACTATAAATTTATTATCCAATTATCCCAATTATTATGCCTACTGAATTGTTAACAGAAATTCTCAAATGCCAAAAGTCCTTTTCCAAGTGATCAATTGCTTTCTATTTAATCCAGATTAATCTTGCTATATTCCTATGCAAAACAATTGAATTAAACTCTTTTCAATCCCAATTCCTTATGTGTTACATGCGGTTAATAGATATTTCTATTCAATTCACAAACCTAATTATTCACTTTACAAATAACTAAGTTACATGTCACCATGCCCAGTTCTAACCCTATAATTCCTCTTTCAATTCTTGGCCAGATAATTAATCAATAAATGCAAAGCAAGATGAACAATTCACTTCAACATAAATAATTGGAATAAATCAAATAATTAATTCATAATCATAAAAGGTTCAATTAGAATCTTAATTTAAGAAATTAGTTCATAACGGAAATTAAAACCAACAATCTTTTACAAATCATCCTTAAAGAATTACACAAATTAAAAGAATGAAGAAGAAAAACTCCAAGTAAAATCCTTCAAATTCTCCTCTTGCCTCGTTGATCAATCTTCAATTATGTAGATTAGATCCCCTTTTCAATTCAACTAGCCTTTATATATAACCCAATTGTCCCAACTCTAGCAATCCAAGTCCAATTCAAATTGTCACATAACCACCTTTTTAATACAAGTCAACCGATCAATCAAACACGCGCCTTGGTCAACGCCAGCCGAGGCCCAGCGCCCCGGCGCTGTGGAATGCACTATGTTGAGCACCCCGACGCTGAGGTACAGGAAATTCCTATTATGCCATTTTTTTCAAATTCCCCCAATCTGTCCCTACAGCTTCCAAATCTGCAAATCAAAACATAAACACAGTAAAAATGGTACTAAAGGACTCGATAATACACAATTTTAAGCCCAAGTATATCCAATTCATGGGTATATTACCCAATCATCAAATACCCCCAAACTTAAATCGTTGCGTGTCCTCAAGCAACAAAACACAAACAACACGAAAAACTAAACATCATGCAATTGCAAACTATCTAAATGATCTTAATTCCAGCAATCCAATAGCTCACGTATATCCATAGGCCTCAAAAAATCACAAAAACATGCTAATACATCATGTTAAAACAGATCAATAATATCCCAACAATCAATGAATCTAAATATGTTATTACTGATATTGTGAGTGTGTGTTCAAACAACCATGCTAACAAATGAAAAGCAAAAATATGAAAGATAATAACTTTCTTTGAAGGCATCATACAGTGTAAACTTGAGAACTCATCAAATAAACTTGATTCAACGAAAATCAAACAATCACCAAAGTTCAAGGGTCAAAATGGAATACTTATGTTTTTTATAACGGGGGCTTTTTTTTTTTTGCACTTTTCCCGCTTTATTATATATTTTTTTCTACTCATGACTATGCATTGTCTTATTCCCTTAGGCATTATAATGTTACCTTAACGGGCTTTCGACCAACGACTCCCAAGCCATTAAGACCTTAGGGCGCTAGGTGTAGAGACAATCCCCTCGGGCTTACTTACTCAAGTAACAAAGGCCACAAAACTAGACAAGCATGCCACGGTGTTTTTTTTTTTTTTAAAGCTTATATATTCCAAATTTTTTTCCCCCAAACTTGAGTTTTTGCCTAAATTCAGTCTTCACTAGCTATTCAAATTGTTCCTTCATTTCACTAGCATTCCTCCTTTAGAACTCTATTATCTATCCATTTAAACTATCATAGCCAACATGGTCATTTTCCAAAATGTGCTATCCTTATAATATCAGTGTCAAACAGATAAAGATTTAAATCATGGCAAGAAAATCATATCACTAACTTAACACTCCTTACTAGACTTGTTTATGCAATTTTAATTTCATCATTGGCCCCAAACAAACTTACTATTAAAAGATGGAATTAACATGCAATCCTAAAATGCAACACTTAATCACAATAAAAATCCAAATTAAAACCATTAACAATCTAATAATTCAAATTAAAAATTAACTACCCCCAAACTTAACAAGAGCAATGTCCTCATGCGAAAAATATAACAATATAAAATAGAAGACTTCCATGATGTGCTTATTCCTCGGGTGGAGCATCCTCATCCTCACTCATCTCTTAATCAGAAGGGGGAAACACAGGCAGAATTGGAGCAGTAGGGAACTGGCTAAGATTGACGCCCGAAAATAGCTGGGCGTTCATGGCATTCTGGGCTGCAAATTGGTCGACCAAATATTTGTATATAACATCTTATCGCTCAGACAGGCGGACATTCTGGGATTCTAGATTGTAGAACCATCCGTCTATTTCACGCTGGACTGCTTTAGGAACCACGCCACGGTGAGCTGCGGAGGAAGGGCCATAAGTAGGTGGAGCTTGAGGTGGTGGAGCTTGAGAAGCTTCAACTTGGGGAATTATGAAACCCAATCCCCTAAGGTGGTTTGCCCCACCTGTCCACACTTTATACCTGCTGATCAACTTATGGTCCAATACTGGCATAGGCGTTTGAATCATCTCATCGGATTTCTATTTGACCCTAAACTTGGCACATAAAACACAAATTAAAGACAGATGGGGTAAACCTCCTGTGGTTCCTTGTCGTGACGCACGGAGAATGGACTGCTGAATAAGGTGGCCGACATCAATCTTTAGGCCTTGGATGATGGAATACAGCACTACCGCTCTCTCTTTGGTGACATGGCTCACATGTGTGCATGGCATGAGTTTGGCGCAAATAAAGGCATACCACACCTTTCCATATAGACTGAGGTTAGAGAGTGGAAAGGTCATGCTGCCACGTTCATGCAAGGTCCATGTGGTTCTCGGTTGGCAAAGCTCGTGAATTATCTTCTCATAGTCTGGTCCATCACTCACAAGACTTGCATACTCGTCGTTCAGTCCTTCTAATGGCAGTTGATAGCACCCGTTAATGTCTTTTTTGCCAATTTCAACAGTTTTGCCCCTTACAAAGACTCCATAATGGTAATGCTCGGGCACGTTGGCGTAGAACTCTTTTACAACTGCAATCACGGCTGGATCGGGCTGCTTGGTGAGTGTGAACCAATTCCTCTCAGCTATCATGACCGCTATGTCCCCGTCTTTGGAATGATCGGGCCTTAAACCTCGTTCGGGGATGAGAGAGCGAGTAGCTATCTTGTTTTATCGCTCCTGTGCCTCGACGGAGAGAAACCTTCGATTATCAAATTTTGGTGGAGCCGAGGCGGAACTGGAACCCTCGCCGCGTTGTCGCTTAGAAGGCATGTAGACAATTATGCAATTAATGGCATAAACATGTATTAGTATTGAACATAATTTTAATGTGGGTTAACGTATCCATGACACTACCCCCAAACTTCAAAATTTATGTGTACGTTGAGTACATGATTGGGGTGTAGCAGGACACATAATAGCATGAAAATGCACAATTGTACCGAGTAGATGCATGTATGATTCAACTTCTACAATTTGCAAAGGAAACACACAATTTGCCCAAAAGATGTGTCATGTCAAGCAAAATAAAACCTATGCCATTGAGCCCCCCACCATAGTAAGATATGTATTCGACAGTAAACCTATGACATTGAGGTGTCAAGATGGCAAGTAAATTCAGTATGTGGATATGGTGTTGTGTGGTATTGGCAAAAACAATTGACTCATGCATATTTTCAAACACCTTGTGGGCTATGTGTAAATCTTTGGATGTCATCACATAAAGGCACATTTTATACACAAACTCAGAAATAGAATAGAATAAATATGTCATCCAAACTCAATATAGCAACTAGGGGATTCTATTGACATGTAATAGCATGCATGATCCATAAAAAGTAACCGTAGCATATGAAGGAGAACACTTTGGGAATCACCCATTAAAATTGAGGGAATAGACACTTGCCTTCAAGAGTATGTAGCAAAAACAAATATGAGTGACAAAAGAATTTAAATGCACAACATACCTTTTCTTCCTTTAAAGAATATTGAAATCAATTATGGTGTAGAAGTGCTTAAATCAGAATTGAAATCAAAGTGTTAGGAGATGAATCGTGGAAGGGGGTCTAGTGATATAGAAGTTAACGTGTGAAGTTGTGGAGAAAAATTAGAAGTGCAGAAGGTTTTGGAGTTTTGGTGAATGAGGAGTCCTTAGCGTGTAACGGTTCCACTTCAAAACTGACCCCAACGCCGGGGCACTGGGTTATAACTCAGCGTAGCGCTTCGCGTTAGGGCGCGATGATCGCGCCGTATTCGATGATCACTCTCTCCAAATACGGGCGCCGCATCGTAGGGTTTAGTGATCTCCTCAGCGCCGGGGCGCTGAGTTATGTGGGAGCTAGCGCGCCGTGGTGCTGCATGTCAAGGAATGTTGATTGGGCCAAGCGCCGGGGCGCTGAGATTGTGGTTAATTCAAGTGCCGGGGCGCTGTACTCATTCTTCACGTGTGGCCACTGTGCTGAGCTCTCAACATGCACTGCGTAGACATGATACAGAAAGATTGTTAGGTGGAGCATATATTAACCAATAATAAAAAGAATGAAACTGAGTACACAGCAAATATTCTAAATTAAGAAAAATGAAAACATATTAAACTACAATTTATTGGGTTGCCTCCCTAAAGCGCTTGGTTTCAAGTCGTCAGCCCAACTTTGCTGTTATGCTCAATTGTCCACTGGTTTGGAAAGGTACACGGCCGTAGATTGTCGATCAATGGGTCCACTATAGTAGTGTTTAAGTTGTTGACCGTTCACCTTGAATGTGCATTTTGAATTTGGTTCCTCGACTTCGATATTACCGTGTGGTGCAATAGATACAACTTTGAAAGGTCCTGACTAATGAGATTTTAGTTTTCCAGGGAATAAACCCAATCGAGAGTTGAAAAGCAAGACTTGTTGGCTTGGTTCGAATGTTCGATCAAGAATCTTCTTATCGTGCCAGGCTTTGACTTTCTCCTTATAGAGTTTTGCGTTCTCATACGCATTGAACCGAAATTCGTCCATCTCGTTTAATTGCAGTAACCTTTTCTCATCCGCTGCTTGAAGATCAAAATTAAGTTTTCGAATGGCCCAGTGTGCACTGTGTTCTAATTCAATTGGAAGATGACACGCCTTTCCATAGACCATTCGATAAGGTGACATGCCGATCGGGTTCTTATATGCTGTTCGATATGCCCATAGAGCATCGTCAAGATGCAAAGACCAATCTTTTCGTGACGGATTAACCACCTTTTCCAGAATTCGCTTGACCTCCCTATTCGAGACCTCCGCTTGACCATTAGTTTGGGGATGATACGCGACTGCAATTTTATGACGAACCCCATATTTTGTGAGCAACTTTGTGAACTGTTTATTGCAGAAGTGAGTTCCCTCATCACTTATTATCGCCCTCGGTGTCCCAAATCGAGTAAAGATATTTTTGTTTAAGAATCGGAGAACAACGTTGGCATCATTCGTGGGTAAAGCTGTGGCTTCTACCCATTTGGAAACATAATCGACCGCCAACAGAATATATTGATTATTTAAAGATGATGGGAAAGGTCCCATAAATTCTATTCCCCACACGTCGAACAGTTCAACCTCCAAAATTGTGTTGAGTGGCATTTCATTGCGCTTGGAGGTATTACCTACGCGTTGGCACCGATCACAATTCAGCATATAGAGGTAAGCATCCTTAAATAGGGAAGGCCAGAAAAATCCTAATTGTAACACTTTGGCCGCTGTTCGATCACCAGAATAATGACCTCCGTAATCTAATGAGTGGCAATGGCCTAATATGCTATCCATCTCTTCATGTGGCACACAACGTCTAATCATTTGATCCGCGCAGGCCTTAAACAAAAATGGTTCGTCCTAATAGTATTGCTTCACATCGTGGAGGAAGAACTTCTTACGTTGCTGTGAGTTCAAATCCAGTGGCAACACCTTAGCAACCACGTAATTCACGTAATCTGCGTACCATGGTAATATTGGGGTTATTCGAAGAAGTTGTTCATCTGGAAATTTCTCATTAATCATTACGTTGTCTTTCTTCTCGCACCTCCAGCTTTTCCAACCGAGAAAGATGATCCGCCACCGATTTTCTTTTACCTTTTCTATCCGGATCTCCAAATCAAATTCTTGCAATAATAATACCCATCGATTAATCATGTTTGGCATCCTTCTTCTCAATCAAATACTTAATGGCGTAATGATCAAGATAAATGATTACCTTGGTCCCAATGAGATATGCTCTGAATTTTTTGAAGGCAAACACAACTGCAAGTAATTCTTTTTCGGTGGATGTGTAGTTCAACTGGGCATCTGTCAACGTCTTGCTAGAATAGTAGATTATGTGAAAAATCTTGTCCTGACATTGTCCCAATATCGCCCAATCATGTAGTCATTGGCGTCGCACATCAATTCGAACAAAGAAAGACCAATCAGCGCCACAATAATTGGAAGCAGACCAACTTCTTCTTTAATACCTCAAATGCCTCGATACATGACCGATCCATCTTAAAAGGCACGCTCTTTCTCCAACAGGAAACATAAGGGTTTTGAAATTTTGGAGAAATCTTTAATGAAGCGTCTATAGAAACCCGCATGTCCCAAGAAGCTCCAGATTCCCTTCACAGATGATGGAGGAGGTAGTTTCTCAATTGTCTCAACCTTCACTTTGTCCACCTCTAACCCTGCTGCAGAAACCTTATGCCCCAAAATAATCCCTTCTTTCACCATAAAGTGACATTTTTCCCAGTTAAGAACCAGATTAGTCTCCACGCATCGCTTCAACACTAAAATTAGATTTTTCAAACATAAATCAAAGCTATCACCGAACACAGAAAAGTCATCCATAAATACCTCCAAATTCTGTTCGACCATATCAGAGAAGATCGCCATCATGCACCATTGAAAGGTTGCCGGTGCATTACATAACCCAAAAGACATGTGCCAGAATGCAAACGTACCGTAGGGGCATGTGAATGTAGTTTTCTCTTGATCCTCCCAAGCATTATGGCAATTTGATTATACCTGAATATCCATCCAAGAGACAAGAGAATCGATGTCCCGCTAGCCTATCTAACATTTGATCAATGAACGGCAAGGGGAAGTGATCCTCATGAGTGGCTTTATTCACTTTCATGAGTCCATCCACACTCTCCATCCTATAATCGTTTCTAGTAGGGATGAGCTCATTAGCTTCATTCCACCACCACTATACCCCCTTTCTTTGGTACGACTGCATGTGACTCACCCATGAATCCGTCCGAGATTGGGTAAATAATCTGAAACATCCAACCATTTTGTGATCTCCTTTTCACCACATCCTTCATAATGGGATTTAGCCTTCTTTGCATCTCAATGGTTGGTTTTGCCCCTCTTTCATTAAAATCTTATGCATACAATATGATGGACTAATTCCCCTAATATCCATATAGTCCACCCAATTCTTTGTTTTGAACTCCCCGCAAGACCCGTAATAGCTTCTCTTTCGCGGTCGCTTAACTCCGTCGAAACAATAACTGGTAGGGTAGCATCATTTCCCAAGTAGGCATACTACAGATGGGATGGTAGCGGTTTTAGTTCCAACATCGATGGCTCTTCTATCGAGGGTTTGAACTTTTTACTTTCTGTTTCGGGCCTATCAAGGGTGTCGAATGATTGATTGGTTTTCCGGAAGACAGATGATGTATCTAGCCATTTGACATACTCCATGTTATCTTCAATACCATCTTCGTCCATCCCGAGCAAAATGGATTCAAGCGGGTCCTCCGAATAATTTCCATTGAGCTTGTGATTAACCAATTCTTCCATGATATCAACCCGCAAACACTTACCTTTTTCTTTCAGATAAGACATTGACTTAAAAACATTAAAGGTGACCTGTTGATCTTTAACTCGCATCGTCAATTCTCCTTTTTGCACATCAATCAATGTTCTACCCGTTGCTAAGAATGGTCGCCCAAGAATGATTGGGATTTCGCTTATCCACTTCACAATCCAAGATAAAGAAATCATGGGGAAGATGAATTTATCCACTTTAACTAAAACATCCTCAACAATACCTCGTGGATATGTAACCGATCGATCCGCCAACTACAAACTAATATTTGCCTGGTCAGGAGCCCAAGTCCAAATCGGCAGTAGATGGATAATGGCATCAAATTTATATTGTCCCCCAAATCACACAATGCTCGACATGAAAACTGATTTCCAATTTCACATGGTATATTAAAGCTACCTGGATCCTTAAGCTTCGGTGGTAACTTATTCTAAATAATCGCGCTGCATTCTTCGGTCAATGCCACTATTTCGAACTCACCCAATTTCCTCTTCCTCGACAAAACCTCCTTCATAAACTTGGTGTAACTCGGCATTTGTTCCAAGGCTTCGGTAAAGGGGATGTTGATATGCAGTTTTTTGAAAATATCCAAGAATTGTGAAAACTGCTTATCTAACTTGGATTTTTGAAACCTCTGCGGATACGGTATGGGAGGCATCGTGATGGTTGGTTCCGGTTCTTTCTACTCTAAGGTGTCATTTTGACATTTTTTGGTGTCCACAACTTCCTCTGTTTCACTTTTTGTGTTGTCCCTCTTTTCCCTATCCGTGACTGTCTCTTACAAATCCTTTCCACTTCGTAGAGTTACAGCCTTACAATGCTCATCTTTGCTAGGATTTTTCTCTGTGTCACTTGGAAGTGTTCCAAGTGATCGGTTACTAAGTGCATGTGCTATCTGCCCCACTTGATTTTCCAGATTCTTGATCGACGCACCTTGGCTTTGCATATTCAGCTCCATTTGATTAATTTTTTTTCTTGTTCCTCGTTTTTTTTGTCAGTAGCCCTAATGAATTTTTCCAAGGCTTCCTCCCAACCTGATTTCTTCTCTGGTTGTTGTGTCTGATTTTGAAATCCAGATGTGTTTTGTTGTCTCGGTTCTTGAGCCTGAGCTTGATTGTTACTCCATGAAAACCCCAGATGATTTCTCCAACCCGGATTATATGCGTTTTGATTCGGGTAAGGTTGGATAGATCGATTATAGCTCCCTACGAATTGAGCTGATTCAGAATTTATGGCACATTGATCCGTAGCATGACCCCCAGCACATAATTCACAAACCATTGCTACCTGCTGTGTGGATGGTGGACGCCTTGTTTCTATTTGCTTAGCTATGGCGACCACTTGTGCTGCTAATGCTGTCATCGCATCTACTTCAAACTTTCCCGGTGTTTTCGGAGGGTTAGACCTCGTCATGGGCCACTGATAGTTGTTGGTGGCCATTGTCTCTAATAGCTGATATGCCTCATCAAAACTCTTAGACATGATCGCTCCCGTCACCAAGATCATCAATACTAGCCCTCGTGGACGCGCAAAACCATCACAAAATATCCCTAACTGCATCCACTGCGGAATTCCATGATGAGGGTACTTACGGAACATATCCTTAAATCTTTCCCACGCCTCATATAACGATTCTGAGTCAAATTGTGCGAAGGTGTGAATATCGTATCGTAGTTTTGCCGACTTCGCGGATGGGAAAAACTTAGCTAGAATTTTTTGAGCTAAGTCGTCCCAAGTGGTGATTGAGCCAGGAGGCAAAGAATGTAGCCAACTTCATGCTTTATCTTTCAAGGTAAACGAGAACATCCTCAACCTTGTAGCATCTTCCGATACATTGTCGAATTTGAAGGTGTCGCAAACTTCCAAGAAACTTAAAATATGCTCATTCGGATCATCTATAGAACTACCCCCAAACTGACATGTATTCTGTAGCATCTGAATTGTTCCTAGTTTGATCTCGAAACTGTTTGCATTGATTGTTGGTCTCCTAATACTTTCATCAGATATCCGTGATATTTGGCATGGCATAGTCCCTAAGCGATTTCTCGCTCGCTCCTCGCCATGTTCATTGAATTTCTTGTTCTGCCAGTTCTTCTTCCACAGGTGACACTGCACTAGTCAACTGCAATTTCTGGAACTTCCTTTCAATATCGTCTGTGTAAGGAGAAAGTTCTTTTTTCGCCCTTGATCTAGTGTGCATACACTCGCAAAGAATTCCTGCAAATACAAGAAGAAAAATAAGTAATGTTTAAATTAAGACCGAATTGATTATAACTAATATGGAATTAATATTAATAAAGAGTTCCCCGGCAACGGCGCCAAAAACTTATTGGTTGATTTCACAATCAAAGCAAACATGCAAGTGTACACGGTCAACAAGTAATAGAGTGATAAGATAAAGTGTCGATCCCACAGAGAATTCTAATTAATAAATTCCAACTACTAGCACTATATCAATTCAATTTTATTTAAACAACCATAAACTATGATTTTTCGAATAAAGGAAACTAAATTAACAATTAAAAGAAATTAATCTAAAAGAAAGCAAGTAAACAAAACTAAAATTTGGTTGAGTTCAGATAAATAAGGATTAAGACTCCAATATCCCCAATTATGAACTATAAATTTATTATCCAATTATCCCAATTATTATGCCCATCAATTGTTAATGAGAATTCTCAAATGCCAAAAGTCCTTTTCCAAGTGATCAATTGCTTTCTATTTAATCCAGATTAATCTTGCTATATTCCTATGCAAAACAATTGAATTAAACTCTTTTCAATCCCAATTCCTTATGTGTTACATGCGGTTAATAGATATTTCTATTCAATTCACAAACCTAATTATTCACTTTACAAATAACTAAGTTACATGTCACCATGCCCAGTTCTAACCCTAGAATTCCTCTTTCAATTCCTTCTAGAGTAACAAGGTAATTATTGGCCAGATAATTAATCAATAAATGCCAAGCATGATGAACAATTCACTTCAACATAAATAATTGGAATAAATCAAATAATTAATTCATAATCATAAAAGGTTCAATTGGAATCTTAATTTAAGAAATTAGTTCATAACGGAAATTAAAACCAACAATCTTTTGCAAATTATCCTTAAAGAATTACACAAATTAAAAGAATGAAGAAGAAGAAAAACTCCAAGTAAAATCCTTCAAATTCTCCTCTTGCCTCCTTAATCAATCTTCAATTGTGTAGATTAGATTCCCTTTTCAATTCAACTAGCCTTTATATATAACCCAATTGTCCCAACTCTAGCAATCCAAGTCCAATTCAAATTGTCACATAATCACCTTTTTAATACAAGTCAACCGATCAATCAAACACGTGCCTTGGTCAACGCCAGCCGAGGCCCAGTGCCACGGCGCTATGGAATGCACTATGTTGAGCGCCTCGACACTGAGGTACAGGAAATTCCTATTATGCCATTTTTTTTCAAATTCCCCCAATCTGTCCTTACAGCTCCCAAATATGAAAATCAAAACATAAACACAGTAAAAATGCTACTAAAGGACTTGATAATACACAAATTTAATCCCAAGTATATCCGATTGATGGGTATATTACCCAATCATCACTCCCCGTACTTAGGGTGATCAGCCCTTCATACCTTGTATTGTTCACAAACATCTAAACGCATCACGTAAAATAACACCCCTATAATAGGGTTGTTCTTCTCAGTTTTAGAGTACAAGTCCGCACCAAAGGAATTAAGTTTGGTTTGGATAAGCTTCAAGGGTAATTCAAAGTTTCACGATCAGCAACTAAGGGATTAGTTGAATCAACAGAATTTAACAGCACTAAGAGTGATCAATAACAATTTAATGTAAAATGATTAAGAATCATAGGTGAACTAACTATACATTAAACTCATGCTTAGAAATAACTAGAAAGCATAAGCACTTAATAAAACAATAAACCTTGCTTGAACAATATTAAGCTAAGGCTATGATCTTGTCAAATAAAAGAATTAATTTATTGAACATGCATTAGTGAATAACAAGCTTAGAACGAAACTTGCTCAAAGCAACAATAATGGTTAGAACTGTGTAAAGTAGATGAGACAAGATAACTCATTTAGAGATTTGAGTTCAAGAACTTGTATTCATTACAAAAAGAATAGAACTAGGAAAACTTACTTAACTATAAACAAGTTAGGATAAATCAAACAACTATTAGAGTTCAAAGCTTGCTCGAATAAAATTAGGGTTAGACCTTGCTCAAATAAAGTTTAAGGATAAAAGAACTTTCTCAATTAAAGTTTAGGGTAAGGAACTTGCCTTGTGCGTAAGCTATAAATTACAACTCACGTTCACCTATACACATTATTAGAATCACAATATCTATTAAATATACTAACATCCACTTTCCAAAATAGAACTCAATTTTAGTTAAACTTGTTACTTTAGTATAAGTTTTACTTTACATCATATGCATTTCAGAAATCACAAGTGTTAACTTCAAAACACTTATTCACTACTCATGTGTACATTAAATCATAACGTATCGCTTTCATAACTTACTAATCTTCTTACAAATTTGAAATTACTAATTACATGATACAATTATGTTTTAATCTCTTCATTACCTGTTTATCACATTAACATCTCATTAGACTAGGTTACAATAAATTTTCAAGGTCTGCATAAGTAACATGCATCACTGCCTCTGATCAGGGTATAGCGCAACTACGCCATACTTAAGCTTGGGACCGGCGCAGCTGAACCATTTATAGCCTTGACACCAGTGCATGTGACGTCCCCAAATCCAGGTATCTTCCAACCTGACATATGGTGGTGCTACAGTTCACACAAACATTCAATTGAAATGCCTCAAAAGAACGAATATATCTATATATATTGCAAAACAATATTACCATTCCCCAGGTTCTTTATAACCGTTACATTTGTTCTTGTCATAATATTAAATATTAACATCATTCACATATACTATTACATAGGTAATCTACAGGTTCGCCTTAGCCTTCCCTTTATCTTTGCCGGATCCTTCAGTCCGTTCGGTCTTAGCTGCATTCATATGGTTCAAGCAAGAGTGAGCATAACTATCTCAGCAAGTATAACAATTTCATTTAAATGACATGCTTGAAATATACAAATTATATATCTTCAATAACTGAACAATAATTATGAAGTACTATCGATAATTCAAAATAGCACTTCTCTTTTCTTTAAAACGTTTTATAATGAACAACATTTACATCAATTCCGGTCCAAGACCTTGAGCATTTCATACTTTCTTTAAAAAGGACAACCCGACACTAAGTTCGTAAGTCCGTAAGTCCGGCATTACTTACGAGCACGTCTAGGTGATCAACCTATAGTACTCTATGTTGTACAACACTACTTTCTTTAAATGTATATACGTTTAAGTTGTGGCAACCTCACGTGCCTGTCGTTTGACGACAAAACATTTGTTTAACATACTCAGTCTTCATTTGAAAACTATACCAAAATAGTTTGGCAAAACATTGACAATACTTTGATAGATTATAAGAAACCCAACATATCGTAAGTCTAGCCGAAAGAATTGGCTTCGACTTCATCATACATCAATTCGTGCGTAAGAATACATGAATCACAAAACTTGTCCAGATTGAACATAGACAAGGGTTAGAACACTTGCCTTTAGCGTCTTCTATGGTTACTATACTTTCCCTTTAAGTCTTTAGAGTCTCTACAATACATAACCACATAACATACCACATTAGGTCATAATCAGATATGTATGGTACCTAACGTATCTTACCCTTCTTCTCAATCTAATCATTTATTAGATTTGTTATTATTGGTTCCGGCATAACGCATTACCTTGTTATTACGTTCACGTTTGAGTGATTATCTTCAACCTTTAGTTATCATACTTAAGGTTTAAAACATCTTAAACAATGTTACATTAAGTTAATTAATGTTGTACTTCATCATTAACCAACTGCCTTTCTTTTTATCTTCATAAGCTTTCTTTACTATGCAAACCTTAGTGTCAAGGCGCCATGCACCAACTATCCTTCTTTGTGTCACAAGGCCGCGGCATACACTCAGCAGCGGGCTGTGGTCCGAACTTGGCGCCATGCGCCATGGCGAAGTCTATTTGTTATTTGTCACGCCAAGCGCCGACTCTGTAGTAGGTCTGGGCATGGCACGGCAAAGCAATAGCCACCACCTTTGCCTTTTGGGTCAGCCATAGTCACGCTCTCAGGCTTGATTCTTTGACAGTTTTTATTATATAACGAACTTCTCGGACTCCAAATTCAATCATTTTAAGTCCGAATTGGATCGTTCAAAAGCCAATAGCTCACAAATCACATACTCTACATGTTCATGCAAGAATTTTCCATTTTTGAATCCGTTAACTCAAAATTCACCTTTGAGTTCATTTTTAATTAAAACGATTATGGCGCCCCCAAATATGGGTTCCCTAACCTCGGGTTTAGTGCTCACGATCCATCATATATATCACATCTAACTATTCATTCATTAATGAAAAACATCATTCATAGTATTCCTTAATACAACTTATGACAATATCCCAGGTTAACTAACCTTAACATAACTTACATACCCTTATATAACCAAAAGGTTTACATAAATAATTACATAATAAAACATATCCATTAGAAGTTGACAATAACTACTCCTGAGCCTTGCCTTTTCCTTTGTCCCTGCTAGAACCTTTTACTACATCGGCATTAGCTGAAATATTTTATTTAAGCAAGGGTGAGCAACAAGTTTGCTCGACAAGTTAAAATATACAATAAATGATATATATCGTGAATAGAAGAGTCTAGCTTTCATAGAACTTCAACAATAATCAAACGATTTTATTTTGAAATAGCGGAATAATAATTCAATCTCAATAATCAAACTTTCTCCCATTTCATACTGAATAACATATCAGAGATGAAAGAGTAAAATTCTTTCAAAGATTCAATAATATTCAATTGAATAAAAAGAATTAACAATACTGCAACAATATTTAATAAAGTGATATATACCCAGATTTCATGCTGAGTGATCACAAAGGATCATGAACTAATAGAGGAATCATTTAGTTATTAAAACTAAATTATCACAAGAATATAAATTAGTTATAAAAACTAAACTATACTCTTTAGTAAGTACCTGGAGCGGCAAACTCCTTTGTACCCTATATTATGCATAATACTCAATAATAGCGCATATTTTGATATACGACATTAAAATTTGTTCATCTCAGTCTTACGTCACGAGTTTGTACCACAAAAATATGGTTTAGATTACTTTCAAAGAAATACTATGATTTTAATAATTAATAACAATACTAATCTAGCTGAAACCAATGGCATAGATCTTCCAATAACAATTCAGTTCATAATAAATAGAACATTTCATGCTTTAACAAATATTAGTCTCGCCAAAACAATTAGCTGAGACATAATTTATAAATAGTTCAAATAATAGAACAAGAATTAATTTCACTACTTGCGAATTACAACAATCATTATAGATGTGAATAACTATCAATAATTATTCACTACCATGCTTGAAAAATAGTAACTCAAGTTGAGTTAGGAAACTTGCCTGATTCGTTGACTACTGCTACGCAATTTAAGTTAACTTCTTTTGTAAGACCTATCATTGATAAGATCGATCTCTTAATTAGCATGACATATCTTACTCATAGCAATTTAACATGAAATCACATAACCAATCACTAGTGAGTACACTATACTATCTTAGACTTGACACTTATGCGTTCATTTATAAGTTCATAGTATATCTTGATAAACTATTTATGAACTCAGTCGACTTAATATATCATTTCAGTTTCTATTTTAGCATGCTAAAAAAAACTGACTTCTCTTACTGACATTTCAGTTTCCCTTTTTAGCAACCTGAAATGTTCATTTCGGGAAGCTAAAATACACTATTCACAAAAATATGAAATCAACGTATTTTTTTTTAATCTTTTGGCCAATCATATATACATATATTCCATACACAAAAAGTATTTTTCTGGAATTTTTCAACTCCCTTAAGTATTTTTCAAAAATCAATTTCAATTTAATTCCTTAAGAAATTAGCTACCTCGTGCTTAACTCCAAAAATTTCCAACTCTTGGTAGGATCTTACAAATATTAACATGAGCCTCCAGTTTAAATTTCGTGGCCATCGGAGTTATAGAACTCCGGTTATAGCGTTTTTCATTGCAAAAATTGAAATAGTCATAACTTGGTCATTTTAAGTCAGAATGAGCTCATTTTTCGACAGGAGCTACTTAATACCATATATTTTCGTGTCCTAAAAGGCTGAAATTTATTTCACAATTTAAGTGGCCAAAACAGCCCTTACAAAACTATGGACAATAGCTTTTTCTCCTTTTTCACTTTTTCGTGCTTTGTAAAAAATAGTACATACAAAAATATACAACTCCTTTTTCAGTGATTCCACTTGGAGATGTTAGAAAACTTATCATAGTATCCTTCCAACTTTTTCTAGAATTTTTGAATGTCAAAAAAATGACAAACCTATCCCCTACCTTTGACTGTCCAAAATAGTCTGTTTTTCCTTAAAAGACACAAAACTATTTTTGCTAAAACAGTCATAACTTTTTCGTTTTAGAACATTTTTAGGAGATTCTTGAGCCCACGCGAAGCTAACTTCCGGGACTACTGTGAGACCCCAGATTTTTTTTTTGAATAAAGATTTAATTTCTCAAAATATTTTTTTAATATTAAGGTGTGGATTTGAGATAATGTTATAGTTGTGGGTAGTATTTGAAAATTTTGCAAAGTACGCAAGTTGTTATAAAATATTCGATTGGTCAGAGAATATTCTTTTGTCGGGAATATTCGTATTTACTTTGCGGACAATCATTGGTGGACCTCACGATGATGTATATTGTCGATTTAGAAAATGATGTAATTATTATTTTATAAAAATAATTGCGAGGTTTTACCGCTATTATCACTGTTGAACTACCCAAGAGTAAAAGTACAAGAATACGCTGGGTTGCATAGTAGCACAATCGTATTGATTATTGATGCTTACGTAAGAAGTCACTCAGTTATACTTAATTATTGCTACAGTAATTGCTGCATCATATCTGTCATATTATTGATTCGATTATTATCACAGTATCATGTGCATATCTTATTTTATTAAATCGATAATTGAGACGACAAAGTTATTCATATTATTAAATTGCAATATTTACAATGTCTAGAAGTTCTGTCAAGGAGAGGTTTGGTCACCTAATTGCGCGCCAATAGGGAGAAATCCTTATTAGAAAGCCCCCTCTTTCCTGGGAACAACCTGGTTGTTAAATATTGTGAGTTATGATATTAATGATGGATAAGTTCGTGTTGATTAAAGATTATTTTGATAGTTGCATTGTGTTGGGATTATTTGTGTTAGTAGAAATAAACATCTATTTCGATAATAATTGATGTCTAGAGATTATATTGATCAAATGGGTATTCGGCGAACTTTTTGTATAGGGATAATATGTGATATGTTAATTAACCCTTGTTTTGTGACAGTATTTGAAAATGGCATCTCAGAATATTGAGAACATCAATGGAGCACAGGAGACCGTTGGGTCTCCACAGATAAATAATCAGGACAATGTGCATTAGGAAGGCGACAATCCTCATGCAAACAACAACACTGACCAAATGATGAACGACGGAATGTTCCGAGGCTTCATGCAATTCATGCAACATCAAAGCGAGAGTGGCTCTCGTCCAAAATGCAGTGGAAACACCGACAACTCTCGCATTTGGTCACCGCCAAGAAGTTCAAGGAGTTGGGACCACCGTAGTTTTTTGAGAGCCAAACCACTTACTACGGAGACGTGGATAAAGCAGATCTCGCAAGATATTTGATGTCTTGGGATGCTCCGAGGAGCAAAAGGTTCCTTTGCCACCTTCATGTTATGCGTGCGAGGCATTATCGGTGGGAATCAGAAGCGCACTCAACTCGCCACACCTCAAGATGACTTGGGAGAAGTTCCAAGAATTGTTCAATGACAAGTACTTTCTAGAAAGTATTCGTCACATTAAAGAGGTAGAGTTCATTAAACTGGAGCAAAACAATATGACCGTGTCGCAGTACGAAGCCAAGTTTGCCGAGTTGTCCCAGTTTGCGTCCCATTTGGTTGATTATGAGGAGAGAATGACGCAGATGTTTCTAAGAGGTTTGAAACCCGAGATACGTCAATACCTCATTTCTCATAAATTTTGTTTGTATTCAGATGTTGTTAATAGGCTCTGCCATCGAGCGCGATAGTGAGTCAATCCAACCAAAAGAGAGCAAATTGACAAAATGATAATACCAAAGGATAGCGATCATCATCGGTGAAAAAATAAGCGTGAAGGGAATCAATATGCCGTAAATGGTAACCACTTCGGTGGTAATCATGGCCAAAATAATAAGAATGGACATTTTAAGAAGAAGAAATTCAACAATGATGGAAAGAAGTCAGCCCCAGCACCCGTTGTTAAGGAAGGAGAACGACCACCTATCATATGTTTCAAATACTTGAGGGAGGGACATATTAGTCCAAATCACATATGCCGCCCAAGGCATGTTATAATTGTGGAAAGAAGGTCACCTAGCCCGATTTTGTCGCTCAATCAAGACAAGTTCAACTAGGATGGAGGCACCAAAGGTCATCCTAAAAAGTCAAAACCTAGAGTGCAGGGAGAGCGTTTTCATGACTTCTCAAAAGCATGTAACCCGAACGGTTAGCACGGATTAGTTAATTATAAATTTCAAGTCTATACCTTATAAGATACCGATTCTACCCATTATTTTATCTCTCTTGCTTATGCTCAACGCTTAAATTTGACTCCTAGAAGTTAGACTTTGACTTATTGGTTGAAACTTCGTTAAGTAAGAGCCTTCATACCTCCACTATTTATAAATCTTGTTTGATTCAAATAAACACTTTCACGCTACTTCGCCGATCTTATCTCTTTGAAAATACTTGCATTGATGTGATTTTTGGAAACAATTGGTTAACTACTCATCATGCTTTTCAGAAGTTGTTAGCTTTTATATTCATAACCAACCCATTATGCGAAGTTCAAGCAACCAAACCACTAAAGTCAATCATCATCATATCGCCATAAGTAAAGAGCCCCGATCCTTTCGCTTGTCGACTTCCTTGTTTGGAATGCACCGCCGACTTTCTATAGGCAACATCGTGAATGAAGATGGCAAGTTGATAGGTATCATTGTGAGGTGCTATCCAGTTAAGGATAGAAGTCACAATTGGTATCAATGTGACGTATTATCCAAGTCTTGGATGAGGGTCATGATTTGAATGATATTTCTATCGTTAATAAATTTCCTGACGTATTCTAGAAGACTTCCTAGTCTACCCCTAGAGCGTGAAATCGAATTTTGTATTTACCCCAGTACAAAACCCATTTCTTAAACCCTTAAATATTTCTTCAACTAAAACGAGCGTAACATGCGCCAAAGACGTTGGCTTGAGCTGTTGAAGATTACGATCGTACCATTCAATATCATCGTGGAAGAACTAACGTGGTAGCTGACGCGTTGAGTAGAAGATCGTATGAGTTTACGAGTGCGATGTTGTTAACACAAAGGCTCATTTCTTATAACTCACAAATGATAAAGATAGAGTTAAAGACTCTAGGGACCCACGTGAAGATAACGAATATACAAGTAGAATCGACTTTAATTGATAAAGTTAAAGCCGCTCAAGCTAAATACTCAGAGCTGATGAATGAAGAAGGTTAAAGAGGGCGTTATTGTAGAAGCAAGAATTGACGAAGAGAGGAAATCACAACCCTCAATTTAATTGGCCCATTTGAAATCCTCGATTGAGTAGGAACTGTGGCCTATAGACTCGTTTTCCCGCCATGTATGTTGCGTGTTCATAACGTTTTTAACGTATAGATGTTACGTAAATATGTGGATGACCCGAACCACATTATTAATTTAGAACCGGATGAGATAACATATGATTTAACGTATGAAGATGTACCTGTTAAAATCCTGGAATATATTCTACGCTTAAAGGTTATACCTCAAGAGTTAGAATCTGACGAGGTATCCTCGGCATATCAGGTACGCACGTAAATTTCGAGGGCAAACTTTCATAAGGAGGGGAGATTGTGAGACCCCAGATTTTTTTTTGAATAAAGATTTAATTTCTAGAAATATTTTTTTTAATATTAAGGTGTGGATTTGAGATAATGTTATAGTTGTGGGTAGTATTTGAAAATTTTGCAAAGTACGCAAGTTGTTATAAAATATTCGATTGGTCGGAGAATATTCTTTTGTCGTCAGAATATTCGTATGACCAAGACAATCATTGGTGGACCCCGCGACAGAAGTATTGTCGTATTTAGAAAACGACAGAATTATCATTTTATAAAAATAACGACGGAGGTTTTACCGTTAATACTTGCTGAACTACCCTTAGTAAAAGTACAAGAATACGCTGCGGGTTGCATAAAGAGAAGACAATCGTATTGATTATTGATGCTTACGTAAGAAGTCACCAATTATACTTAATTATTGCTACAAGAATTGCTACATCATATCTCGCTATATTATTGATTCGATTATTGTCACAAAGATCATGTGCATAATATGTTATTTTATTAAATCGATAATTGAGACGACAAAGTTATTCATATTATTAAATTGCAATATTTACAATGTCTAGAAGTTCACAAGGAGAGGTTTGGTCACCTAATTGCGCGCCAATAGGAGAAATCCTTATCGAAAGCCCCCTCTTTCCGGGAACAACCTCGGTTGTTAAATATCGTGAGTTATGATATTAATGATGGATAAGTTCGTGTTGATTAAAGATTAATTTGATAGTTTCATTGTGTTGGAATTATTTGTGTTAGTAGAAATCAACATCTATTCCGATAATAATTGATGTCTGGTGGTTATATTGATCAAACGGGTATTCGGGGAACTTTTTATATCGGAGTTACTATTCACGAGTTACTATTCACGGGTTACTATTCACCAAAATGACTATTTACTCTAGTATTGTTCACTCGAGTATTTGGGACACTTTTTGTGTCGGAGTTACTATTCATGAGTTACTATTCACGGGTTGCTATTTACCGAAATTACTATTCACTCTAGTATTGTTCACTCGAGTATTTGGAAAACTTTTTGTGTCAGAGTTACTATTCACCAAAATTACTATTCACTCTAGTATTGTTCACTCGAGTATTTGGGACACTTTTTGTGTCGGAGTTACTATTTATGAGTTACTATTCATGAGTTACTATTCACGAGTTACTATTCACCTGGATACTATTCACTCTAGTATTGTGCATTCGGGTACAATATTATTCCATTAGGAGATGTGCTAATTTTTCAGACCGTTGGTTGAATGAATCAATATGGACCGCTGGTGGAAAGTTATAATAGTGAATCAATATGGGTCGCTGGTTTAAAGTTTTAATAGTAAATCAGTATGGACCGTCGCTTTAAGTTTTAATAGTAAATCGATCTGGATCGTTCGTTTAAAAGTAAATCGATCTAGACCATTCATGAATTAGTTACTATTCAATCCATTCTTCTATAAATAAAAGCTCATTCCTTCATTATTTCTTACTTAATTCACCAAACTCTAGAGAGAAAATTATAGAGAGAAAGAAGAAGAGTATTCTCGCTACTTCACCACTTTGATATCGAAAGTGTCTTTTACTAAGAAGGGGTGTTATTCTTTCTTATTCATGAAGAGAACTTCTGTTATTCCATTCTTTATTATTCTGTTGGAATAACCTGTAAAAGTGGTATACCCTATACATAACCTGTATACGCGGCATACCCTATACTTGGTAAAATCCTTATGTTATTCCATTCTTATTTATTCTGTTGAATAACTCAGATACGCTGCATATACCCTATACTTGGTGAAATCCTTATGTTATTTCATTCTTTATTATTCTCATTGGAATAACTCAGATGCTGCTGTTTACCCTATACTTGGTGGAATGACCAGAGATATGCTGCTTTACCCAATACTTGGTGATCTTCTTTATTATTCCATTCTTTATTATTATGTTGAATAACTCATTTATGCAAAAAGTACCGCATACTTGGTGAAATTCTTTTATTATTTCGTTTCTTTATTATTCTCGGAATATCCTGTTGGTGTGAATTTCACCTGACCTGGTTCCAAATTTATTATTCCACATTTATTATTCTCATTGAATATCCTCGTTCGTGTGTTTTACACCTCGACCGGTTCCGCTTTTTATTATTTTGTTGGAATATCCTCGTCATGTGTTTTACACCGACCGGTTCCGCTTTTTTATTATTCTTGTTGAATAACTCGCTATGCTGGCACCGCATGCATGGTGATTTCTTTTGTTATTCCATTCTTTATTATACTCATTGGTTAAAATTTTGACTTCTATACTCCATGAAATTAGTAGAATATCCTTGATATTTGCACTTCATCCAAAGATCTTTCATGGAAATATTCTTCTCGAGCATTCTTGAATTTTACTCTACAAAGAAGTATCATGTTGACAATTTGGACGTTATTGGTTCCTCGGACAAATTAATTCTTGAACTTGTTTTATTGAATTCTTATATCATTGTCATCATCCTCATGTTTATATTTTTTGAAAGTCATCTGTGGGTCAGAGTGCATAGATGGACTTGGTATGATTATGACCGTGGATTATTCGTAATCATGACCGTAATGTTACAAATGATGTGGTAAAAGTCCTCATCGGGTAGTATACGTTGATGGACAGCTTGTTGGCATGATCATGACCATCGATGAATACACGAATATCTTTGGCCCGTAGTGCATGGATAATTTGTGGTCGTGTTACTAATGAATATCCTCGGCGTAGTAAGTGGATGATGTGATTATTTATTAAGTCGAGTCCCAAATAAAAAAGTGATGAAAAACCCTTTAAATCATAAAAGATAGTAGATTTTATTCTCTACTTGACTCTTTTAATGGATTGCTTATTCATTGCAGCTTAAACTTGTTGTCTATTGTATTTTATCGCTTTTAACATTGTTGAAGGCTAATGATAATTTATTCTGCATTATCTTAGTCATCATATTTCTTACTGGGCTAGTTGAGCTCACCCTTTCTTTCACTGTTCTCTTCAGGAAATAAGAACGTAGCAGGGACTAGTCGGGGAAATAATAGCAAATCTATGAAAATAATATGTGCTTATTTTCTCACCCATTGGGCTAAATGTTGGGCCAATCCTTTACTTGTTTGGGCTCTCTAATAATTGTTTTGGGCCACGTATAAAATATCACAATCCAATATATTTAATTGTTCTTAAATTAATTAACTACAAGTCTCATGCTTAAATAAACACTTGGGCTACAAATTAATTCTTTGGGCCTTAAAATCAACTTAGTTCTATACTTATTAATTTTTATCTATTCCCCATTATTTAATTAGGGTTCCCTTACACACATTAGTAAGTTAATTTCTTACTCATATATCTTTAATTTCATAACCCAATTAGACTTGCTATTCTTAGGTTATAAAATTAATTAATTAAGATTTATAAAATAAATCTCTTAGGATTAGTATATCTTTTAAATACTAACATTCTCTTAAATTATAACCCATTAGGTTATTTAATTATCATACCTAATATATGTATTAGGTTACATAACTTTATTCGTCATCTCTTTACTAAATAAATGTATACACATTATATAATACATATTTACTCAATCACATACATAATTCATATATGTCCTAACATACTTTCCCTAGTTTATTAACTTATTAGCCCAAATTGACTTAATAAGTTATAAACACATACATACTCATCTCAATAATCAATTACTTAAGGATTGTAAATCCTTTTAATTTAATAATCAAGGCTAACATTCAAGTTATGTTAATTTCTTACATAACTTTCATTACTCTTCCTTGAAAATGATTAAGTATACTTCTTAGTTAATAAATTAACTATCTAACTTAATTATCATATACACTTATATGATTCAAGTACTTTCTTTTCTTTCTTTTTTTTTGAAAAATTTGAATTATGTGAAATTCTGGGTTCTCACATTCTCCCCTCCTTATAAGGATTCCGTCCTCGGAATCACTGCTTTTTTACTCTCTAATATATTTTAAAGTTGTATCATCAAATCATTTATATCAACACAATATTAATTTGTGTTTCATATACTAACTTGTGACTTAGGATCTATAAAAGAAAACCATTCACAACTATATCTACCCAATTTTTCTCGCGTAATTCATTTACTCAACTAAATCATTACATGTGACTACCTCCTGGACAGCTACTACATCTTGCAACATCATGTTGAACGTGCGCATTGTCTGTCTTCCCGACTGAGTAGGTCCTTTGATCGCCAAAGGTTCCACCGCTTTCCTCTATCATTACTTCCTCTTCAGATTCTTCTTTGACAAGCGATTCTAATTTGATGTTCTAGCGATCCATATGAAAAACAACCTGGTATCTTCTTTGGACTTGGACAATTTGGAGAGATGTGACCCTCTTGTCCACAGTTAAAACACACTCCTTTTCCCTTCAAACATACTACCAGATGCTTTTTACCGCAATTTGCACATGCCTCACCTCTCTTCCTATTATCTCCTGACTTGTCTCCAGATTCAGTATTGTCCTTCCACTTACGCTTACACAACTTCACTTCCTCCTTCGGCGATGATTGCTTTTTTCAACAGGGCCGAAAATGTCTTAATCTACAACATAACTACCTTGCTATATATCACTAGCTTCAGTCCATTCTCAAACCTTCACGCCTTTCGTACCTCAGTGTCCACCTGATTCGGAGCAAATCTCGCTAGTTCGTTGAATTTGGCGACGTATTCTGCAATCGACATATTCTTCTGCTTCAACTCCAAAAAGTTTACTTCCATTCTTGCTTGCATACTTTCTAAGAAATAATTTTTGAAAAATAATTCCTTAAACCTTGTCCAGGTTACTACTGTTGTACCAGCTTTAGCTTTGTTTGTCTCGCACCAGTAATTTGCCTCACCCTTCATCAAATAGGTAGAAAAATCTGTCTTTTGCTCTTCCGCTACTCTAGCAATAACAAAAGCTTTCTCCATCTCCTTTACTCATGTCTAGGCTTCTATAGGGTCAGTGGTTCCCTTGAATTCCGGCAGTCCTACGGCCTTAAAGTCTTTAAAGGTAGCCAATTGATTCGCTAATTGATTTCTAGCTGTTGGGGCTCTAGTTTGCGTATCTTGAGCTAGCATATCTGCGAAGTTCTGCATTGGATCAGCCTGATCTCCTTCATTATTCACAGACCTCTCCTCCCTTTGGTTACGATTTGTCGTCTTGGCGGCATTATCCGATGAAATAAAGACTTACATTAATACTTTGTCTTTATGCCACATCATATTAGTAGTATACACAATTTTAAACTTAAACCAATTTCAGCTTTCTAGATTATCTAATTCAACTTACTGAATTATCAAATTCATCAGATAATCATCTTAATAATTTACTTCTCAGGATTTTATTACTTATTCAAACGTATAATCATATCATTGCATTTATATTCATGCAAATAGTACATAGTACTTTTCAAAGACATAAGCACATACTACTACAAATCTACATTATCCCTTTGTGACAAAAGTTGGGATTCGTTACTACAACTTTACACAAAAAGTTGAGACATGCAAAAGTTATCTTGATAGTCATACCAAAGTCAATATTATACTCCAAAAGATTATACACCTCACACTTAATCTTTCTTCCGTCCACTTCCTCCATCTGTCTTCTTTTTAGTACAATTCTTAACCCTATGACACATTCCACCACATGCAAAATATCCTCCTTGCTTTGGTTTAGGACAATTTGGTGATAGATGTCCTTCCTAACCACAATTGTAACACACATTCTTACCCCTTGATACATTCCCCGAATGGTTCTTTCCACACTTGACACATGCTTGTTTCTTCTTTGAATGTGTAATTCTACGAGTTGTTGTCCTTTGTCGTAGTTCTTTTCCTTTTATTACCCTTCTTTTCTTACTTACATCTTTAGATGATACACTACACTTAACTCTCATTCTATCGACTTGTGCCTTCATATTATTTCGTTATTTTGTCATCTCGCGTAATGCCATTTCTATCTTTCATAATTCCTCTAGGAGAAGTACTTTAGTCCTTAAATCTTGAACTTCTGCGATGTTTGACCTTTTCGATTGCTACTTTGCCTTCTTCCCCATCTTTGATCTTTATTTCTGGCTCCACCTTAGTTTCATTGGAATATACTTCTTCTTCTTCATCCAGCTCCATCTCGGGGTACTCGTCATGATCACTTGCTAGATTTACCACAGGTTCGTCTCTTAAATCATCCTCAACTGACTCACTTTGAGCTGGCACCTCGGCTAATGGCATTAGTGCAGCTGCTAACATTTCCATAACCATCTTATAATCTCCTGACATCCTTTCACCAATTTTAAATAACTTCATTAGTACATCACTATCAAACATAATCCATAAACACTGAGTGTCCCCATATCTTACTATTGATGAATTTTTCTAATACATCACTTAGAACTCTAAACAAGTTTTCTATATCCTTTTTATGGTTATATTCCTAAGGCTTTCACCCCACCTAAGGTTTATAACCTCATGACTTTGATACAAACTTGTGGCCCCCCAAATCAAGGTTCCCTAACCTCGAGTTTAGTGCTCACGATCCATCATATATATCACATCTAACTATTCATTCATTAATGAAAAATATCATTCATAATATTCCTTAATACAACTTATAACAATATCCCAGGTTAACTAACCTTGACATAACTTACATAACCTTATATAACCAAAAGGCTTACATAAATAATTACATATAAAAACATAACCATTAGAAGTTGACAATAACTACTCATGAGCCTTTCCTTTGCCTTTGTCCTCTAAAACCTTCTACTACATCCAAGCATTAGTGAAATATTTAATTTAAGAAAGGGTGAACAACGAGTTTGCTCAACAAGTTAAAATATACAATAAATGATATATATCATGAATAGAAGAATCTAGCTTCTATAGAACTTCAACAATAATCAAAAGATTTCGAAGTAACGGAATAATAATTCAATATGAATAATAAAACTTTCTCCCATTTCATACTGAATAACATATCAGAGATGAAAGAGTAAAATTCTTTCAAAGATTCGATAATATTCAATTGAATAAGAAGAATTAACAATACTGCAACAATATTCAATAAAGTGGGATATACCCAGATTTCATGCTGAATGATCTCAAAAGGATCATGAACTAATAGATGAATCATTTAGTTATTAAAACTAAATTACCACAAGAATATAAATTAGTTATAAAAACTAAACTATACTCTCCTGAAAGTACCTGGAGCGGCCAACTCCTTTGTACCATATATTATGCATAAAACTCAATAATAGCGCATAGGTCGATTTATGACATTAAAATTTGTTCATCTCAGTTTTACTTTACGATTTCGTACCACAACAATATGGTTTAGATTACTTTCATAGAAATACTATGATTTCAATAATTAATAACAATACTAATCTAGCAGAAACCAATGGCATAGATCTTCTAATAACAATTCAGTTCATAATAAATAAAATATTTCATGCATTAACAAATATTAGTCTCACCAAAACAATTAGCTGAGACATGATTTATAAAGAGTTCAAATAATAGAACAAGAATCAATTGCACTACGTGCAAATTACAATAATCATTATAGATGTGAATAACTATCAATAATTATTCACTACCATGCTTGAAAAATAGTAACTCAAGTTGAGTTAGGAAACTTGCCTGATTCGTGGACTACTGCTATGCAATTTAAGTTAACTTCTTTTGTAAGACCTATCATTGATAAGATCGATCTCTTAATTAGCATCACATATCTTACTCATAGCAATTTAACATGAAATCACATAACCAATCATTAGTGAGTACACTATACTATCTTAGACTTAACACTTATACGTTCATTTATATGTTCGTAAAATTACTTTATAAACTATTTATGAACTCAGTCGACTTAATATATCATTTCAGTTTCTATTTTAGCAAGCTAAAACAAAATTGACTTCTCTTCCTGATATTTCAGTTTCCATTTTCAGCAACTTGCAAAGTTCATTTCGGGAAGCTTAACTACTTTGTTCACGAAAATATGAAATCAGCTTATTATTTTTTAATCTTTTGGCAAATCATATATACATATATTCCATACACAAAAAGTATTTTTCTGAAATTTTCAACTCCCTTAAGTATTTTTCAAAAATAAAGTTCTAGTTAATTCCTTAAGAAATTAGCTACCTCGTGCTTAACTCCAAATTTCCATTTCTTGACACAATCTTGTATGTGTTAACGTGAGCCTCCAATTTAAATTTAAGTGACCATCGGAGTTATAGAACTCCTGTTATAGTATTTTTCGTCCAAAAAAAATCACAAAATTGAAATAGTCATAATTTGCTCATTTTAAGTCGGAATTAGCTCATTTTTGGTCAAGAGGGTACTTTATACCATATATTTTCATGTCTCAAAAGGCTGGAATTTTTTCTCACAATTTAATTTTCCAGCCGAAATAGCCCTTACAAAAGTTTGGGCGTTAGTTTTTTCCCCTTTTTCACTTTTTTAGTACTTTGCTAAAAATGGTCCATACAAAATCTACAACTCCTTTTTAAGTGATTCCACTTGGAGATGTTAGAAATCTTATCATATTATCCTCCTAAATTTTTCCAGAATTTTTGAATGTCAGAAAAATGATGAAACTACCCCTACCCTTGATAGTCCAAAACAGTCTATTTTTCCTTAAAAGACACAAAACCATTTTTGCTAAAACAGTCATAACGTTTTCGTTTTAAAATATTTTTAGGCGATTATTGAGCGCACACGAAGCTAACTTCCGAGACTACAACTTTTATTCTTTGACCTTTTCCAAATTCTAAACACAGAATTCTAGAAATTTCGTGTAATGTGACTGACCTGAGTTTGTTTTCCAGTTTTGACGCTACTACTTTGAAATATCATAGCTCTCTCTCCGAAGTTTGATTTAGTCCGTTTCTAGAGTCTATAGAAATCTTATTCAATGTACTACAATATACCAAAGGCCCAGAATTTTTAGAGCATTCTAGCTAATCCTGAATTTTCCATTTAGGGACAATGATCACTAGCTTTTCTAAGCTTTATAAAAAGCTGTTAAACTTTTCTTTCTTTGGATCAAACTTTTAACACCTAAAATGGTTAGATCTACACACAACACAAGGTCTATAACATGTAGATCAAGAGTTTTAAAGTTCAAAACATAAGTTATTTATTTCATCAAATCATTAAATAAAAATACACAAACTAAGTGTTTAGGGTTTCTTTTGGGTTTCTTCTTCTTCTTCTTCTTCTTCTTCTTCTTCTTCTTGCTAGGTGGAGCTCTAAGTCATGAACCAAAGCTACTCTTCTACTTCTCTCTAATAATTTGTTTTTCTCTCCTTATCTATTTAGAATGAGATGGAAAAATTTATTTGTAAAATAGATGAGGGATATTTATAGTAGGAGAAATGCATACATATAACATATGTATGTATATATAAAATCTCCCAAAATCCTTTTCCATATCTCTTTCATATCTTTACACATATCTCTTTCATATCTATCCAATATCACTTCTCTTTCCTCCTATCTTTACAAAATCTTATAAATCTCTCCAAATCTCTCCAAATCTTAGCATATCAAATCATGTCTTACCAAATATTTCTATATCTTTTCATATCTTCCAAATATCTTAGCAAATCTATGAAAATAACATGTGCTTATTTTCTCACCCCTTGGGCTAAATGTTGGGCCAATCCTTCACTTGTTTGGGCTCTCTAATAATTGTTTTGGGCCATGTATAAAATATCATAGTCCAATATATTTAATTGTTCTTAAATTAATTAACTACAAGTCTCATGCTTAAATAAACACTTGGGCCACAAATTAATTCTTTGGGCCTTAAAATCAACTTAGTTCTATACTTATTAATATTTATCCATTCCCCATTATTTAATTAGGGTTCCCTTACACACATTAGTAAGTTAATTTCTTATTTCTATATCTTTAATTTCATAACCCAATTAGACTTGCTATTCTTAGGTTATAAAATTAATTAATTAAGATTTATAAAACAAATCTCTTTGGATTAATATATCTTTTTAAATACCAACATTCTCTTAAATTATAACTCAGTAGGTTATTTAATTATCACACCTAATAAATGTATTATGTTACATAACTTCATTCGTCATCTCTTTACTAAATAAATGTATACACATTATATAATACATATTTACTCAATCACGTACATAATTCACATGTCCTAACATATTTCCCTTAGTTTATTAACTTATTAGCCCAAATTGACTTAATAAGTTATAAACACATACATACTCATCTCAATAATAAATTACTTAAGGATTGTAAATCCTTTTAATTTAATAATCAAGGCTAACATTCAAGCTATGCTAATTTCTTACATAACTGTCATTACTCTTCCTTGAAAATGATTAAGTATACTTCTTAGTTAATAAATTAACTATCTAACTTAATTATCATATACACTTATATTATTCAAGTACTTTTTTTTTTTCAAAAAGTTTGAATTATGTGAAATTCGGGTTCTCACTCGTAATAAGTCCTCATTACATTTATTAGCACACTATTTAATGTAATAGTGAGGACTACTAATACTATCATTTGGTCCATCACTCCGCTTCTCCGACTAGCTTTCATCTATATTCTCATTTCCTCAAGAGAACAAAGAAAGAAAGGGTGAGCTCAACTAGCCCAAAGAAAAATATTATGACTAAGATAATGCGTAATAAATTATCATTAGCCTTAAATAGTGTTAAACCGATACAATATAACAAACTTCAAGTTTAATCTGCAATGAACAAGCAATCCATTAAAAGAGTCAAGTAGAGAATAAAATCTACTATCTTTTATGATTTAAAAGGTTTTCATCACTTTTATCGCTGAGACTTAGCTTAATAAATAATTCACATCATCGAATCACCCCTGCACTATGGCCAAGGATATTCTTTAGTATCACGACCACAAATTATCCATGCACTACGGGCCAAGGACATTCGTGTATTCATCAATGGTCATGATCATGCCAACTGTCCATCAATGCACTACGGGCCAATGAGGACTTTTATCACATCATTTGTAAAATTACGGTCATGATTACACCGAATAATCCCTGGTCATAATCATACCAAGTCCATCTATGCACTACAGGCCACAAATGACTTTTAAAAAAAATATAAACATGAGGATGATGACAATGATATAAGAATTCAATAAAACAAGTTTACGAATTAATTTATTCAGGAACTAATAACGTCCAAATTGTCAACATGATACTGCTTTGTAGAGTAAAATTCAAGAATGCTCAGAAGAATATTTTCATGAAAGATATTTGGATGAAGCGCAAATATCAAGGATATTCCACTAATTTCATGGAGTATAAAGTCAAAACTTTAACCAACCGAGTATAATAAAGAATGGAATAACAAAAGAAATCACCATGCATGCGGCGATTGCCATGATGACAAAGTTATTCCAACTCAATAATAAATAATCGGAACCGTGTCAAAGCGTGTCGCGCCGACAAGATATTCCAACGAAATAATAAAGAATGGAATAACAACAAAAATCACCATGCATGCGGTTCAGATAGAAAAGTTATTCCAACAGAATAATAAATAACGGAATCAAAGTCCCAAAAAAACGCATGCATGTGATATTCCAATGTAATAATAAAGATTTTAACCAGTCCCACAGAAAACGCATGCATGGTGGATGTTCCAATAGAATAATAAAGAATAGAGTAACAACAGAAATCACCAAGTATAGGATAGACCGCGTATACAGGTTATTCCAACAGAATAATAAAGATGGAATAATAGAAGTTCTCTTCATGAATACAAAAGAAATAATACCCCTTACCTTAGAAAGAAACTGGATACTGGAGTAGAGAGGTAGCAGACTTCTATTCTTCTTTCTCTCTAAAATTTCTCTCTATAATAACTGCTCTATAGCTTAAGTGAATTGGTGAAAATGAGCTTCTATTTATAGAAAAATATAGTTTCAATAATTACACATTTTGGGGCTTGAAAAATTACAGTATAATACCTCTAACTTTTCCTTTATTTTTAATTTAGTCATGCAAGTATTATCAAACTTGCACCACCTCCCCTAATAGTAAATTATGTGATTCAATAGTAAATTATGTGAATCAATAGTTCTGTATACATGTGAAAATACTTAATTACAAGATATAGTATTTCCATCTATACCTCCATTTTTAACTTAGTCATGCAAGTATTATCAATCTTGCACCAAATCCCCTAATTGTAACAAGAATGTGAAACAATAGTATACACATGTGAAAAAATAGTTATAATCATGTGAAATAATAGCAATCAATTGCTCATTTATCCAGTTAAATACCCGATTGGTCAATATAACCTCCAGACATCAATTTTTATCGAAATAAATGTCGATTTTCACTAACACAAATAATTCCAACACAATGAAACTATTTTTTTTTTATCAAAAATATAAAATTTGAAATTTTGAAGTTTGACTTTTCCCAAAAAAGTCAACTGTTGACTTTCTGACCAAATAGTAAAAACTGGAAAATTTTGTGTTTATAGTCTATTTGTACAAATTTCATCGTTCCGAACTCAAATATTACGTCCACGTCTCCAAATTCAACACCGAGCACAACTTCAATTTTAATAACATTCATCATTAATATTATAACTTATAATATTTATCAACCAGTCGCTCCTCGTGAAAGAGGGGCTTTCGAATAAAGATTTCTCCTATTGACGCCAAGAATTAGATGACCAAACCTCTCCTCGATGTAACTTTTAGACATTGTAAATATTGCAATTTAATAATATGAATAACTTTGTCGTCTCAATTATTGATTAATAATATATCATATAATGCAGATGACACTGTGACAATACTCAAATCAATAATATGAGAGATATGATGCAACAATTATCGTAGCAATAATAATTGAGTATAACCGAAGTGACTTCTCACGTAAGCATCAATAATCAATACTGTGCAGCTACTATGCAACCACACGACATCGTACTTTTACTACAAGAAAGTAGTTCAACAAAGATAACTCAGTAAAACTTCCGCCGTTATTTTCATAAAATATTTTGTCGTTTTCTTAACTACGACAATACTTCCATTAGGGGTCCACTTAATGATTATGCCGCGTGCATTTAATATTCCCCAGACAAAAAGAATATTCCCCACCAAATGAATATTATATAACAACTTGCGTACTTTGCAAAATTTATAAATACTACCCACAACTATAACATTATAGCAAATTAATTCCATAATATTAAAAAAATGATAATTATAGAAAAATCATCTTTATTCATAAAAGTTGGGGTCTTACAATAAGTTCTTACTTGTTCTTCATAAGTTCATAACTTAAATAAGTGTTAATTACTTATTCATGGCTTATTAAAGCATAAGTCTTTTGATTGATCATTCTCTTTACTTTTTAGCATACATACTCCACTAATCAACACTTCTCTATCAAAATACAATTGAAGAGATGGAAGATTAATGATATAGGATTCTTACCCTTGAATATCACTTGGTTCTTCTTCTTTTCTACATGAATTATCAAAGTCTAGCTTTTCTAGCTTTTTCTCTCTAACCAATAAGCACTTAAATGTTTGTTGGATGAAATCTAACAAGTAAATTATAACCTAGCAAGTCTTCTATTTATAGGAAAACCAAAGTTAGGGTAGTTTAGTCATTAAACTCATCCCACCTCCTTAATCAAACCTCCTTACTATTCGTTAATTGATCACCAAGTTTACTTGGTCATCGCAACTTTTATCCCTTGCTTGCTCACCAAGATCACCCATGTGATCATGGGGCCCACATGGGTTTCCCCATGGGTCATCGTTACCCATTGGATTCTTAGTTTGAGCTTTAAATTCAATTAGCTTAACTTGTACTTTGGGCTTGCATTAAACCACATTGGCTTATACATTAACAAACATTTGGGCCTTAAGCTTTAGTTAGCATTAGGCTTAATCATAATCCCAATTGGACTTTACACCTCCTACACAATCCTACAAGTCCATTACATATGGCTTAAAGCCTTAGAACGTATTGTCTACGTATTAATCTCATATCCTAACTCGTATACTTATTCAACATATACGACATACCATCATGCATACATACTCGTATAATACTTCGTATCATACTCGTATTTATTACCTCGTATAATACCTATGTATTATACGATCATCGTTTAACTAGTTAACACTTTACTTTCCCTAACGTTCTCGAATTAAGTTTGCAGGCGAAAAACTGCGTTTGCCATACGTGAATTATTATTACATAATCCATCTCACCTCGATATTTTATCGTTACGTATTCCTTGGAAGTTCAAAAATAATTCACGAGCAGAAATCAGTGAATAGTGTTTTTTCAAAAAATTTCTCGAAAAACTTTTATTTTCGTCTTGGAAATTCAAACACTTTAATTCCCTCACGTAGTCAAAATACTACGACAATCTGATATCTCTAGGTTATAGAACGACATTCATTTTACTAACACATAATAATAACAAATAATATAATTTTATTCATTATTTAATTAAATAAAATTATTTTACAATAAATCCGAATTTCTCAATCAATTCTAAATAGAATCACAGTAGTGCACGATTTAAACTACGCAATTGCTTCCGAAGACTGCTTAGCCCAACTATCACGAATTTCATCCACAAAACAGCTATTTAAACTCACCTAAATGATATAGAACTTATATAAATATGGTTCCTCACATATATACTAACTTAGAACAATTAAATAACACTACAACCAATTTAAATCTTTTAAATTCCATGTTTTATACCAAAAACTCTATTTTTGACATCCTTGACAAAAATTAACAATGAGATCACAATTCTACACCAAATTAACTCATTTAAACTAAGTTCTCTTCGTTTCTTACTGAATTAACATATTCAAGGCTCAATTTACAAATTAGTTTATAAATTAACTACCAAATTTGGTACTTTCACAAGCCATATATATACATATAGTCACTATAATTAGTTTCTTCCTTTTTAACGTAATTAGCACACTAATTCCTTGTCTAAATGCTAATTCTAACATCACAATTACACAGAAACTACGCAGTCTATTTCCAGTACTCTATTTAGCCCAACTATCACGAATTTCATCCACAAAACAGCTATTTAAACTCACCTAAATGATATAGAACTTATATAAATATGGTTCCTCACATATATACTAACTTAGAACAATTAAATAACACTACAACCAATTTAAATCTTTTAAATTCCATGTTTTATACCAAAAACTCTATTTTTGACATCCTTGACAAAAATTAACAATGAGATCACAATTCTACACCAAATTAACTCATTTAAACTAAGTTCTCTTCGTTTCTTACTGAATTAACATATTCAAGGCTCAATTTACAAATTAGTCTATAAATTAACTACCAAATTTGGTACTTTCACAAGCCATATATATATATAGTCACTATAATTAGTTTCTTCCTTTTTAACGTAATTAGCACACTAATTCCTTGTCTAAATGCTAATTCTAACATCACAATTACACACAAATTCAATAATTCAGTTTGTACAACCATAATTCATCAAACATGCGATTTACAGAAAAATTTATAATACATTCAACCTCTAATTTTACATCCTTATACGATAATACAACCATTAAAATCTGCGGAATAATTAAAATTTTCTATTACAAACTATCCTCGTTCCCAAAACCTTCAACCTTTACATCTAAATATTTCAGAATTATTTTAATACTACAATAGTTTACATCACAAAACGATATTACAATTCAACATTAATACATTATTCGGAACCTTAAACATGGTTTAAATAATAATAACACAACCAAAGTGTATAAATCTTCAAGTATCACATCTGATTCATGTCTTTCAAGTAACACATAACTTTACCTTGAATCTTTAACCTGCAAAAATGGTTATTTGCAAGGTTGAGCTCGACAGTTCAACAAAATCTAACAGTTTTCATGCATCACATAGCAAGTAATAACGTGCTCAACATATAACATACATGCTACAGTTCATATAACAAGTATAAAGATTGAGTCCTTACTCAATCAGCATGCTTTAATCAATCAACATAGTCATAAATCGACTTTAACATTTCATACTTTCAACATATATATAACACATCATGCTTTTTGCAATAAAGATTGAAAACAGTTAATCATCAAGTTCACATAGCAAATAGGAAGTGAAAAACTTGCCTAATCTGTAGTTTATGAACTACGACTTAACTGCTTAACGCTTATCTACACTTCGTGTATTCCTACACAGTTATATAATCATGGATTCACATCCATTAGTCATATATTAACGCATAGTAGTTGTAATGTAAACTTTATGCTATATCTCATAAGTTCGATGACATCCAAATTTGGTTATGCTATAAACATCATATTAACCTATTTTTAAAAGTTATTGGACACCCATTTCGGATAAGATAAACAGTCCAAAACAGTGTTCAAAAAGGGCGTTCAAATCTGTTTTTCATTCTTTCCCATCTTTACCCTCTCTCGCTAAAACAGACATAACTAATTCGTTTCAAAATATTTTGGAACGATTCTTGAGCCCTCGCGAAGATAACTTCCGAGGCTACAACTTTCATTCTTTGATCATTTCCAAATTTAAAACACAGAATTCCGAAAAATTCGTTCAAGGTGACTGTCCCGAGTTGATTAGACAGTTTTGACGCGACTACTTTGAATGATCATAACTCTTTGCTCCGAAGTCGGAATTAGTCCGTTCCAGAGTCTATGGAAAGCTAATTCAGTTTACTATAACATAACAAAAGCCCAAAAGTTTTTGGAAATATTAATCGATCAAAAGCTTGATGTCCCGAATAGCACCTCCAGTCTAGCGACTTTCAGTTTGACAAATTCAACACATTTCCTTCCAATCACCGTAACTCCCTCATCTGAGGTCGGAATGAGGTCAATCCAAAGCCTATGGCTTCCTAACTAAGTGCACTACAACTACCCAGAAACTTAGAATTTTTCAGACAACATAGCTATTCCAGAATTTGACACTATAGTCACTGTTCATTCAGTTTTCATTTCTAGACATGGTTTACTAAAATCTTCACCACAGATTCATTTTAACTCCGTTTTGGTTCATTCAAGTTAGGTAATCTTCAGAACTTAGAGGATATAACATACAATCATCAAATTAAGCTTTTAGATGTAAATCAAAAGCACAAATGGTCCTCAAGCTCATCCCAAAAAGCATCCAACATGGTTCTTTGTAAATATTTTATTTTGTGAGTTTTGGTTACACTTGGATGATGTTAAGGCTTCATATCTCTAATTACAATCATTAGAACTCATTTACATAATCAATTACAAGCCAAAATAAACATAGTAAACTAACTAGTTTACTAACAAAACTAACTAAACTTCCAAAATTTAAACTTTAACTAACAAACTAAATACAATATTTAAAATAATAACATTACCAAAAATGAAATAAGAAACATACCCGAAAATACGAGTTTCACAAACTGAATACACACTTCTACGCCAAAATTTAACTAAGGAGATCTTTATAAAAAGTCCTCCCACAACAAAGCCTTTCTCAAAAATTGGAGGCCTTATTGTTGGTGAATGAAACAAAGGATCAAACCCTTCTATTTATAGATTTAGAAAAGGGTAAAGTTCTCAATTTAGTTGATGTGGGACTTGGTTTATACTAATTCTAATTTGTTTATACTAATTTTTCCTATTTTCAACATGCTAAGTGTATTCATTCATCACGAATTAGTTTTTAACCAATTCGATCCGCTTCAAGTTAACGTTGTTTTTTTTTTTATAGAGGAGAACAACAATTATCCATCAATTTAAAGTTTCCATCATGAATTTATCATCAACTTTAGTCCCAAAGTACACAAAAACACATTCTGAATCAAAACCCAAACTCCTCTTCTTTAGTATAAATACATGAATTTGATTTTAAAAAATTTGTTTCTAAATGACCATTATCAAATTATAAATATCTAATAACATATAAAACATCGTAACCCACAAATTCATTAACCAAAACTCCAATTTTAAAAGAAACTCAAGAACACATAAACTAGAAATATAAACTAGATTATGTACCTTTAATTCCTTAAGAAATAAAATTAACCTTATCAGTAAAATTATAATTTCTATTCAACCATTATAATCATAACATTATTTAACTAATTTTCACTCCTCTAATTTAATTATTTAATTAAATTAGAATATCACAATTATACTCGCATAATAAAATATGTATAAATCCCATCTATTTTATCACACTTAAATAAACTATCGCATAACAATTTTTATCAAATATTTATTTAATACCATAAATATTTATTTTATTCCATAAAGTTTGCAACTAAAATATTTAATATACTTAATAAATATTTTACTCGCATTATACTAACATTTATATTTTCATGCATTATATTACCTTCTCACTTTATTAAATCAATTATACTTGTATTAATTCACTATTTTAATTAAGTGAATTATTCACACTATTTATGAAACTTAACTCATAATAATTTTCATTGCCCATGAGGCATAATAATTAAAATTATATTATCTCATAACATAATTTCAACTTGATTAAATAAACTAATATTATTTAATTTCTTTAATAGTTTAATTAACTATTAAATCTCACATTCTCCAACATAAGAATATATAATTCTCTTCACACCAAATCACATAATTCAAAATATATACACCTCATAATTAGAATTTTAATTATTAAATTCTTATTTTAATAACTTATAAAAATTCGGGTTGTCACATCCTTCCCTCCTTATAAGGATTCCATCCTCGGAATCAAAGAAATCTCCCTTACTCGGTTTTCACCAAATCTCTTTTCAAAATTTACTCGGGATATTACATTTACCCTTTCTTCTAAGAATTTCGTCCTCGAAATTTTATCTATTAATCTTTATTCATTCAATCTATCAAAATAGATTTTACGTTAATACTTTATTCAGTCATTGAGTTCTATAAACACTTTCATTTCACAAAGATCTTTCTACAATTATTAACTTTTCTATTAAAAGTTTTACAATATTCTTTGATAACTCATCTCCTTCTCACTTCAAAATTTCTTTTCTCACTTATTCAATATATTCATCATTTAGTGTCGCATTCTACGACTTACTTCTTTCTAAGAAATATCATCCTTACCACATTCGCCTTTTAGAATAGTAAGAATCTTCCACAATTGCTCAATAATTGGGAAGCACTATGAATAACTCAGGAATTTAAAAGATTCCAAATCATGCTGAGGGTTCATAAGACCTTGAACTATGTCCACGATTATAAGTACTCTTTCAACTTAAACCTTAACAGTTATTAGACTATAGGGACTCCCGTACTTAGGGTGTTAAGCCCTTCGTACGATGTATTGTGCACTCTACCCACGATTATAAGTACTCTTTCAACTTAAACCTTAATAGTCATTAGACTGTAGAGACTCCCGTACTTAGGGTGATCAGCCCTTCGTACCACGTATTGTGCATAAACATCTAAACTCTTTCGCATAATCCCCTATAAAAGGGTTGTTCATCTCAGCTTTTCAACATCTGAATCCGCACCAAAACAATTAGGTTTGGCATAACTTCTCAAGAAAAACTTGAATTTCATGAACATCTTTCAATATTCGTCTAGCTTTGAATCAAATAGCATAGACTTTTACAACAATTCGGACATTAATCGAAATATACATATACATATACATATATATATATATATTCTCATATCTTAAAGAAATCTCAAAAATCTTTTTATGACGTCATGATACTGCATACTTGTATTTACTGATCCAGTTTGAGGATTCCGTCATTTGGTGATTTTATCATACTACATCATACCATAGTAGGCTGACGATCCTTAGATCACATCCAACACTACGTAATACTACATTGATGACTCCATCGTTTTTATCATCTCTACACCAGGTTCCATGATGCATTGATGATATAAAAAATACATTTTGATATATTTCAAATCATTTTTTGTCTAGCCGAAGTAATTAGCATAGACATACGAATAACGGTATTGTTTTTAAAACTCATTGGTTTCATCATTTGATCCAATGTTTTTCAAGAAAATAGAAGTACAAACATCAGCACGAAGTCAATAAATTTCGAAAGTCTAGCATAGCTAGTAGATTTAGAATATCCAGGTATCCATCAACTTCAATCTTTATTCCACTACTCCATTACTTAACCAATTCTTTTTATTTCTAGCACCACTAATGCTCTTATATTAAATATTCTTGTATTTAAACTTACAATCTTCCTATACCCCCAGTATAGTTCATCAAACTTACCGCACATTAGAAGTTCGAAACTTGCCACAATAATATGAGTTTAAGAACTTATCCTAGTCGGACCATAAGGCGTCCATTCATTTGAGGGTTCAAAACATACCATATTATTATGAGTCATGAACTTACCATATGTATTAGTTTTAAGAACTACCTAATCCTAATAATATCTAACTAATCTTAATAGTTTCTAACTATCAAATATACACATGAGAAAAGAATCACCTTTTCACCACATATACATTGACAGCGCGACACCAACATTCCAATGATTATCAATGGGACAAACTGAGTGCAAGCACAAAACCCTCGCCCATACAAAGGTTTGTATAACTTAGCCATCACATGAGTCCTCAATTGAAATCCCACCTAACATTACCTTACTCTTAACTTATTCTTAACTTGCCCTTAACTTACTCAAATTTTTCGTACCTCATCATTTATAACTCCTCGCGAGTTTACCTCGTACTATTTCATAGTACATTATCTTCATAGCATCAAGCTATAATTATTCAAACATTATAAACCATCTTTCTTTTATAACTTAAACAGATCACGTCGTGATCTTATTCTATAATCATCTCCCTTAAAATTCTTTTCTTAACTCGTGATTGTTTTGTTTTACGATCATCTTTCTTTCCTTTTCATCATTTACGATTTCATTTATTCTTTTTAATCTTACGAACTTTTGCCTATTCATCATTATTATTCGTTATCTTGGCTATTGGAGTTAGGGTAACTCCTATTTCTTATCTTTATATCTCTTCAAGATTCTTCTTTGAATTTCTTGTTTATAAAACAATTCTTCCTTTAAGAATTTTTAACTTCATTTACATTGCTCAACAATTTATTCGAGTTCCACATTTTCATCATACATATCCATTTCTATACATGCTACACATCGAGTGTCTAATATAGTTTCAATATGGTACGCTGAGTGGTTTCCCACAAACAACCAACAAACTAGGTTCCGAGTTACTAGTTTGTATATACCTCCGCTCTATGAAGGAATCGTTTAGCCCAGATACCATACATCAACTATTAAAGAGTACAATTGTACCATACTTAGATATAACTTTTTATTCTTAACTTCTTTATCATTCTCTTTGTATAAACATTGTCTATTTTTTATCACCTTACATCCTTATTATTGGAGTTGGGTAACCCCACATTCATATTCCTTATAACTCTACGAGATTCTTCTTTGAATCCTCTTACACATGTTTTAATCCCTTCTTTATAAATTTCTTAAATTACTTCTTATTGTTCAAACTCTATTTGAGCTTATTCGTTCATTATCTTCACCTCTCTTCTCTAAGGTTATAGCCTAAGGTACTATTACGTAAGGTTTCTAACCTATCAGCTTTGATACCAACTATAACAACCCCAAAATTCATACAATTTAATTCTCAACTTCAGTCGTTAATAATACATTCAACCTCTAATTTTACATCCTTATACGAGAATACAACCATTGAAATCTGCGGAATAATTAAAATTTTCTATTACAAACTATCCTCGTTCCCAAAACCTTCAACCTTTACATCTAAATATTTTAGAATCATTTTAATACTACAATAGTTTACATCGCAAAACGATATTACAATTCAACATTAATACATTATTCGGAACCTTAAACGTGGTTTAAATAATAATAACACAAACAAAGAGTATAAATCTTCAAGTATCACATCTGATTTATGTCTTTCAAGTAACACATAACTTTACCTTGAATCTTTAACTTGCAAAAATGGTTATTTGCAAGGTTGAGCTCGACAGCTCAACAAAATCTAATAGTTTTCATGCATCACATAACACATAATAACATGCTACAGATCATATAACAAGTATAAAGATTGAGTCCTTACTCAATCAGCATGCTTTAATCAATCAACATAGTCATAAATCGACTTTAACATTTCATACTTTCAACATATATATATAACACATCATGCTTTTTGCAATAAAGATTTAAAACAGTTAATCATTAAGTTCACATAGCAAATAAGAACTGAAAAACTTGCCTGATCCGTAGTTTATGAACTACGACTTAACTGCTTAGCGCTTATCTACACTTCGTGTATTCCTACACAATTATATAATCATGGATTCACATCCATTAGTCATATATTAACGCATAATAGTTGTAATATAAATTTTATGCTATATCTCATAAGTTCGATGACATCCAACTTTGGTTATGCTATAAACATCATATTAACCTATTTTTAAAAGTTATTGGACACCCATTTCGGATAAGATAAACAGTCCAAAACAGTGTTCAAAAAGGGCGTTCAAATCTATTTTTCATTCTTTCCCAGCTTTACCCTCTCTCGCTAAATCAGTCATAACTAATTCATTTCAAATCATTTTGGAGCGATTCTTGAGCCCACGTGAAGCTAACTTCCGAGGCTACAACTTTCATTCTTTGACCATTTCCAAATTCAAAACACAAAATTCTGAAAAATTCGTTCAAGGTGACTGTCCTGAGTTGGTTAGACAGTTTTGACGCGACTACTTTGAATGATCATAACTCTTTGCTCCGAAGTCAGAATTAGTCCGTTCTAGAGTCTATGGAAATCTAATTCAGTGTAATATAATATACCAAAGGCCCAGAAGTTTCTGGAAACATTAACTGATCGAAACAGTGTCCTGAATAGCACCTCCCGTAGCTGACTTTCAGTTTGACAAATTCGACACATTTCCTTCCAATCACCGTAACTCCCTCATCCGAGATCAGAATGAGGTCATTCCAAAGCCTATGGCTTCCTAACTCAGTGCAATACAACTACCCAGAAACTCAAGAATTTTCAGGCAACATAGCTATTTCAGAATTTGACACTATAGTCACTGTTCATTAAGTTTTCATTTCTAGACATGGTTTACTAAAATCTTCGCCACGGATTCATTTTAACTCCGTTTTGGTTCATTCAAGTTAGGTAATCTTCAGAACTTAGAGGGATATAACATACAATCATCTAATTAAGGTTTTAGATATAAATCAAAAGCACAAATGGTCCTCAAGCTCAGTCCCAAAAACTGTCCAACATGGTTCTTTATAAATATTTTATTTTGTGAGTTTTGGTTACACTTGGATGATGTTAAGGCTTCATATCTCTAATTACAATCATTAGAACTCATTTACATAATCAATTACAAGCCAAAATAAACATCGTAAACTAACTAGTTTACTAACAAAACTAACTAAACTTCCAAAATTTAAACTTTAACTAACAAACTAAATACAATATTTAAAATAATAACATTACCAAAAATTAAATAAGAAACATACCCGAAAATACAAGTTTCACAAACTGAATGGACACTTTCACGCCAAAATTTAACTAAGGAGATCTTTATAAAAAGTCTTCCCACAACAAAGCTTTCTCAAAAATTGGAGGCCTTATTCTTGATGATTGAAACAAAGGATCAAATCCTTCTATTTATAGGTTTAGCAAAGGGTAAAGTTCTCAATTTAGTTGATGTGGGACTTGGTTTATACTAATTTTAATTTTTTTATACTAATTTTTCCTATTTTCAACATGCTAAGTGTATTCATTCATCACGAATTCGTTTCTTAACCAATTCGATCCGTTCAAGTTGCGTTGTTTTCGTTTTATAGAGGAGAACAACAATCATCCATCAATTTAAAGTTTCCATCATGAATTCATCATCAACTTTAGTCCCAAAGTACACAAAAACACACATTACAATCAAAACCCAAATTCCTCTTCTTTAGTATAAATACATGAATTTGATTTTTAAAAATTTGTTTCTAGATGACCATTATCAAATTATAAATATCTAATAACATATAAAACATTGTAACCCTCAAATTCATTAATCAAAACTCCAATTTTAAAAGAAACTCAAGAACACATAAACTAGAAATATAAACTAGATTATGTACCTTTAATTCCTTAAGAAATAAAATTAACCTTATCAGTAAAATTATAATTTCTATTCAACCATTATAATCATAACATTATTTAACAAATTCTCACTCCTCTAATTTAATTATTTAATTAAATTAGAATATCACAATTATACTCGCATAATAAAATACGTATAAATCTCATCTATTTTATCACACTTAAATAAACTTCCTATAACAATTTTCATCAAATATTTATTTAATACCATAAATATTCATTTTATTCCATAAAGTTTGCAAACTAAAATATTTAATATACTTAATAAATATTTTACTAAGATTATACTAACATTTACATTTTCATGCAATATATTACCTTCTTACTTTATTAAATCAATTATACTTGTATTAATTCACTATTTTAATTAAGTGAATTATTCAAACTATTTATGAAACTTAACTCATAATAATTTTCATTGCCCACAAGGCATAATAATTAAAATTATATTATCTCATAACATAATTTCAAGTTAATTAAATAAATTAATATTATTTAATTTCTTTAATAGTTTAATTAACTATTAAATCTCACATTCTCTAACATAAGAATATATAAGTCTCTTCACACCAAATCACATAATTCAAAATATATACACCTCATAATAAGAATTTTAATTATTAAATTCTTATTTTAATAACTTATAAAAATTCGGGTTGTCACAGTTTTAGAGATTATACCTTCACTTGCTTGAATAATCCTTGCTAAAACACAGAAACTTGCTTGAAAATCTCAGGAATCCTCTCTCAACCCTCTCTCATACTCTCTCAAATTTCTCTATAAATTTCTTCTTTCTTTCTCAGTTTCAATATAAGCTAACTCCCTTTTACGTAAAATAAAATACAACCAACGCATAAAACCCAAACGTCTAAAATCGACTTTTTAATAAATATAATAATAAGTTATCAGTTATAAAATTTAATATATTTTATTTATATTTATATTTATTTTATTTATATTATTTATTATAATTCAAATACGAAATTCAAAAGCCCTAAGGCTTTGTTTGGCAAAAATACTTTTAAAATAAAGACTTAATATCTTTAAGCCTTGTTTGGGTAAATCCATTTAAAACTACTTTAATTTATTTTAATAAATCATTTATACTATAATTTATAATCTCATATTATTTATTTGGATTTTCATATCCCACCTTAGTTAAATAAACTAATTACAACACACCAAATAAATTTCCCACTTAATCCAAATGTCACAAAATTATAATCTCATTATAATTTTATTGAATAATTTAACATATCACTTTAATTATTAAATTAAAACAACAATATAGCAATTCATGTAATCTTTAACAACTCTCTAACTATTAAATTAAATTATTATAACAACCCTCTAATTATTAAATTCAATTAGAGTATTATCTAATAAATTTAATTTACAAATATCTACTAACAACAACCACATAAATAAAATATTCATTTAATTTAATAAATATTTTAAATTACAAATAAAATCCTGGATTGTTACATCCTTCCCTCCTTACAAGGATTCTGTCCCTAGAATCACAACTCAAATAATTCATTCGTCACATTCTTCCCTCCTTACAAAGATTCTGTCCCCAGAATCGAAGACATAGATTAAACAAATAACTCAGGGTAGTTCTTCATAATTTTATCTTCGAGTTCTCACGTAGCCTCTTCGACATTGTGGTTTCTCATATCACCTTCACAGAAGGTATCACCTTATTCCCGAGCACTTGTTTTTTACTGTCGACTATCTGGATAGGAACCTCTTCGTAAGATAAATCTTTATTGAACTGTAACGGTTCATACTCGATCACATGTTTGTAATCGGGTTTGTACGATCGCAACACCGACACATGAAAAATGTTGTGAACATGTTCTAATTCTGGAGGTAAAGCTACCTCGTAAGCTATTTCTCCCACTCTTCGTAGTACCTCGAAGGGTCCAATGAACCTCGGGCTTAACTTTCCTTTCTTGCCAAAACAAATTTTCCCCTTCCAAGGAGAAACTTTCAGGAAAATGAAATTTCCTACGTCAAATGCGTGATCTTGTTTGTGTTGATCAGCATACTTCTTCTGTCTATCTTGAGCAGCTACTAGTCTTGTTCTGATGAGTTTGATAACTTCAGAGGTCTGTTGTACCAGTTTTGGTCCTAATAATTGACGTTCACCAACTTCGTCCCAGTACAGTGGAGTTCTGCACTTTCTGCCGTATAATGCCTCATATGGCGGCATGCTAATGCTTGCATGGTAACTGTTGTTGTAGGAAAATTTTGCCAATGGTAGATGATCGTCCCAATTCCCTTAGAAATCCATGATGCATGCTCTAAGAATATCTTCTAACGTCTGGATTGTTCGTTCACTTTGACCATCAGTTTGCGGATGATATGCCATACTCATTCTCATTTGTGTTCCCATGCATTCTTGTAGTCTCTTCCAGAAGTTTGATGTGAATATCAGATCTCTGTCTGATACAATTGACATTGGAACTCCATGTCTCGACATGATCTCTTTAACGTAAAATTTTTTCAGCTAATCAAGATTAAATCTAATCTTTATTGGCAAGAAGTGTGCTGATTTCGTCAGCCTGTCCACTATTACCCATATCACATCGTATCCTTTCTGAGTCATTGGAAGACCTACCACAAAATCCATTGTGATATGCTCCCACTTCCATTCTGGTATTTCTAACGGTTGAAGTAATTCGCTTGGTCTCTGATGCTCGGCCTTCACTCTCTGACATGTCAGGCATTCCGTAACACATTCTGCAACTTCTCTTTTCATATTTGGCCACAAAAAATGTCATCGCAAATCTTGATACATTTTCGTACTTCCCGGATGGATCGAATATCTTGAGCTATGAGCTTCTGTTAAGATTTCTTCTTTAATATTGTGACGCCCCCAAATTTGGGTATCTTCCAACCCGACATATGGTGCTACACGGTACTCATAACTATACAATCATTCCATTAAAATACCACAAAATGAATTTAATTACTATCTTCTTATTACAATCAAAGTATAATCCTTCCCAGGTTCATAAACTGATTACATAGTTCGTTGTTCATAATGTATAATACATACAAACATACTATTCTATTACACGATGGATAGGTATCCATCTTAGCCTTGCCTTTATCTCTTTTAGCATTCTCAGTACGTTCATCCTTAACTACAATCATATAATTCACGCAAGAAGTGAGCATAATAAGCTCAGCAAGTTTTAACAAAGGATAACAGTAATACCACATTCATGAATTATATGACTAATTTATACATAACTGAACAAATAGTTATGAAGTATTATGACATAATAATACTTTAACAATTCATATCATCAATTCCCAAAGTATAGAATAGATTAGGAATTCTGAACCGGTCAATAGCCCATGAACAGTAGCTTTCTATTTTTATACTTGAAAAGGATATCACAATACTAAAGCTGTACATCCGCATTACTTATGAGCACTTCTAGGTGATCAGCCTATAGTACTTTATGTTGATCAACACTCATTCGTTAAACGTATTTACGTTTATCAGTTGGCAAACTCGCGTGCCCATCGAATAATCGATGAAAAATACTTTTCTTTGTTCATAGACAAACCTTACCTTCACATCCGTAATAATTACTTGGCATAGGATAGTGTTAACATTTCTATATAGAAATATATGTATACAAATCAATCTATATCTTACGAGTAGTCTAGCCAAGTTAAATTTGGCATCGACCCTTTCTTTAAAACTAGTTGTGCAATTTAGTTCAATGAATCACATAAACCTTGGCTAACTTGAAAGTCAGACAAGCGTTAAGAAAACTTGCCTTTCAACGTCTTCAAAAAACTTAATCGACTGACCACAGCCTTTATAGAATCTACATGATATATTCACATAAAGACAATCGTAATTAGCTATCAAACAATTATTCATATTGTTCTTACCAACTTCTTTCTCTTCTATGTCTTTGTTAACTTAATATCATTAATAAAGTCAACTCGACTTATTACCCTTCGTCACGGCTTATTAATCAATTTACATCATTAACCGGACTCTATCATCATTGGTGAAATACCAACGTTGTTTCCCCGACTAGGGTTTATCGACAACACTTTGTGTTCTTCATTCAAAACTTACTAACATGCATTCAATTCCTAAGTTTAATACCGTATACATTAGTATAGGTAGTATAGGAATAGTCTTAGTACCTAGATTTGGGGGTGTCACAAGTTGGTATCAAAGCCTTAGGTTATGAACCATAGGTGGGGTAAAAGCCTTAGGAAGTAACATTTGAAAAGATAGTGATGATAAACTCTTATCGAGTTTTAGGAAAGAGAAAGTAATAAAACACTTATGTGCTTATGTGATTACAACTTATGTGCTCGTGAGTGTCGAGTAGTAATGATTAGTAATTAAAACTTAAACTTTGGTTGACAGGATGGCTAATGTAGGAGGATCCAGTCAGGCTAGAGAGGAGGAGCCTCAGGATATTCAGGTGATTTGGGAACAACTACTGCCATGGGAAACAGTTCCGTTGGTCATAGTGGTTGAGCAGGAGAGAGTACCTGATGAGGAGGATAGAGACTAGAATGTCATCAATGAACACTTCTGACGAACTTATCCAAATACTATTTGACCACTGCTTCATCATATCCATAAATGTGGTGGCGCATTAGTCAACCCAAACGACATTACCAAAAACTCGTAATGACCATAACGAGTTACGAGCGCCTGGTCTTAGGTACATCCTCATTTCTCACCTTTAACTCGATGATACCGGTACAAATCTATCTTAGAAAAATACTTTGCCCCTTTCAACTGATCAAATAGATCATCGATCCTGGGCAACGAGTATTTATTCTTAATCGTTAACTTGTTCAACTCTCGATAGTCGATACAAAGTCTTAACGACCCATCCTTTTTTTTTACAAACAATACCGGTGCTCCACAAGGAGACACACTCGGTTGAATGTACTTTCTGTCTAATAGTTCCTGTAATTGAACCACTAAGTCCTTCATCTCAACTGGCGCCATCCTATATGGTGCCCTTGAAACTTGTGTCGTTACCGGTAACAGATCAATTACAAACTCTACTTCCCTCTCCGGTGGAATACCCGGTAACTCCTCCGAAAATACATCCGCAAACTCTTGCACTATAGGTATCTGGTCGAAGGATGTTCCCACTCTTTGGGCATCCACAACATGGCACAGATAACCTACACACCCTTTTTCAACATTTTCCTAGCTTGTGTCATCGACAGACAACAAGAGTGTCTCGGTGATTTTCTACCGAAGAACACTACCTTGGTTTTCTTAGAAAGCCGAAGGTTTACACTTTTCCTATGACAATCAATTATCGCCTTATGGTTAACCAACCAATCCATACCAAGAATTACATCGAATTGTTTTAACCTTATCGGCACCAAATCTCATCGATAACTTATTCCTCTAATCTCTACGCAACAATCCTTATGAATATGTTCAATGGGGATTATCTCTTCATTGGCTACTTTAACGTCTAAAGGTATTGGTAACTTTTCAGGAATTAAACCTAATCGCTTAGCAAATTCACATGCTATAAAAGAACAAGTAGCACCCGAGTCAAAGAGCACATAAGCATTTATTTCATTGACCGGAATGATACGCTACCACATCCGTTGATGCAACTGCATCTTGGACAGTCATATTAAACGTACGGGCCAAGGGTCTACCCACCGATGGTGTTGGTCCAGTAATAGCTAATTTACCACTACTAGAACCCTTATTTCCCTCTAAACCTTTCTTCGGGAAATTTCTTGCCATGTGGTCCAAGGACCTACAGACAAAACACCCATGGTTCTTCTTAGGGTTAGGACAGGTTGGGTGATAAATGCCCTCCCCGCCTTACGTTATAGCGGTGATTTCCCCCTTTAAACAGACTCCCATCGAGTCTTTCCGCATGTCTTGCATGCCTCCGCCCCTCCGCTTAGGATCTCCTTGCTTTACCTAGTATTCCCATGGTTGAAGCTCTTCCTCTTAGGCAAGTTTCCTTCCACTGGAAACTTCCGCCTTACTACCTCCTTCTAACTTACTCTTATTCTTCCGTTCTTTGTAGTACTGAGATAGTGCCTCACCACCACCTTCTGCTATTATCACCTTTACCAGAATGGTCCCGTAGGAAGCACTACGAAAAACCGATATTCTCTCAGTAGAGCTGTGGTTTTAAGCCTGCTTTCAAACTCAGGCGCCTTTCTCTCTTCTCAGATCCACGATGTGGAGTAAACCTCGCCAATTCATTGAATTTGGAAGCATCTTGAGGAATCACATATCCTCTCTGCTAAGTTCTAAGAACTTAATCTCCATCCTACCTTGCATACTAGTAGGGAAGTAATTCTCGAAGAACACCTTCTTAAACTGTTCCCCGTAATGACTTATGTCCTAGTCCCACCCCGGTGAGCCTCCCACCGTGGTTGGCTTCCCCCTTCATCATGTGAAGTCGCAAAAGAAGTCTTTTCGCGCCACCCTCGTTTGTAATCACAAACGCCTTTTCAATTCTTTCACCCATGTCCGGGCTTCTAATTGGTGCGTCTGTTCCTCGAACTCAGGAGGACCCACACTCTTAAATTCCTTGAAGGTAGTTGTTCTTACTACCCCTGTGAGCTACTGAAATTCCTCCCCAACTTGGTTAAATGCACGTGCTAATTAATAAATTAACGATCTCTTTCATAGGGTTATTAGGACCCCCCGATTTTCATTATGAGACTCGGCCTCTTGGTTATGTTGTCTCCTTCTTGGCGACATAATTCTGATTAAATAAAATTTTGTTATTATTTATTCAACTGCTTGGTTATCATTCTCAAATAACCACTCATACCACAACAAACACATTAAATAAAACTTCATTATATTAATATGCTTTCATAGTCAAAACTATTTACATCATGTTCCCTTAGCCAAAAAGGTATTACATACAATCCCGCGATTACCTTCTACAAAAATTGGGATTTACAAAAAGACTACCCTTTAATTATACAAAAGAGGGTTTTACGTCACTACCATATACACAAAAGATCTAACGATCTACTAACACTGTCGAACGACATTCTCATATTTCTGATTTGCCAGAATCAACACAATATCTCGACTTATGGTATGTCGAGTCTGTCCTGACTCAATAGAATAACAAGCAATTTTCAGCTTGAAATCCTCATGAGCAAATTCGTGGATGTATGACATCCTAGCTATTTGTTGGTCTTTTTCAACCAGATTCTTTCGAAGCTCTACGGCCTCTTCCTTATAGTCACGTGCCTTATCCGTCATAAGCACTTTCTCATCGTGCTCTGACTCAAAATCCGCCTCTAAAGATTCTTTCGCCTCATAAAGGGCGGTTATCTCCTCACTCTGCGTCTGCACCACCGTGCGTAGATGCACATTCCTATCTAACATATCCAGATACAATGATCTCATTGTATCCGGAGGTGTTGGCTCCTGAGTAGGTACCACCGTGTTAATCGATGTTACCTCCATCTCCTCTTCTACGTCGAGCATCACATTCAAATATGACGCTATTCCCATCGTTTCCTCGGAGTATCCCTCTTCAGATATGTACTCCTCAATATCTGAGTCTTCTAGGACCACTATCGGTACCTCAGCCACTGGCATTGGTACTAGCTCCACTTGGTTCACTGACTCTTCTCTCACAATGTGAATGTCTCTATACATCATGCTATCGATTGACATCTACAATAATACATAACAAGTTGATTAGTACATAATACACAATAGTATAAGCAAAAATCACATTTAATTTATTTAAGATTAATTTCCATCTTTTAAATTCTTTCGGTACTGAGTTTTCTCAATACCTTATTAATTCAATTGACTTGAATTTCATTCTTCGGACTTTACCTTCCTTACGAGGTTATTAGCCTAAGGTTCTTCCCCCCTTAAGTTTTATAACCTAATGCTTTGATACTAACCTGTGACGCCCCCAAATTCGGGTATCTTCCAACCCAACATATGGTGCTACACGGTACTCATAACTATACAATCATTCCATTGAAATACCACAAAATGAATGTAATTACTATTTTCTTATTACAATCAAAGTATAATCCTTCCCAGGTTCATAAACTGATTACATAGTTCGTTGTTCATAATGTATAATACATACAAACATACTATTCTATTACACGATGGCTAGGTATCCATCTTAGCCTTGCCCTTATCTCTTTTAGCATTCTCAATACGTTCATCCTTAACTGCAATCATATTATTCACGCAAGAAGTGAGCATAATAAGCTCAACAAGTTTTAACAAAGGATAACAGTAATACCACATTCGTGAATTATATGACTAATTTATACATAACTGAACAAATAGTTATGAAGTATTATGAAACAATAATACTTTAACAATTCATATCATCAATTCCCAAAGTATAGAATAGATTAGAATTACGAGCCGATCAATAGACCATGAGCAAGTAGCTTTTACATTTTCATACTTGAAAAGGATATCACAACACTAAGGGCGTCAGTACATCCGCATTACTTACGAGCACTTCTAGGTGATCACCTATAGTACTCTATGTTGATCAACACTCATTCGTTAAACGTATTTACATTTAACATTTGGCGAACTTCGCATATGACGAATAATCGATGAAAATACTTTTTGTTTGTTCATGACAAACCTTACCTTCACATCCGTACCAATTACTTAGCATAGGATAGCGTTAACAGTTCTATATAGATAGATATGTATACAAATCAATCTATATCTTACGAGTAGTCTAGCCGAGTTAAATCTGGCATCGACCCTTTCTTTAAAACCAGTCGTGCAATTCAGTTCAATGAATCACATAAACCTTGGCTAACTTGAAAGTCAGACAAGCGTTAAGAAAACTTGCCTTTCAACGTCTTCAAAAAACTTAATTGACTGACCACAGCCTTTATAGAATCTACATGATATATTCACATAGCACACTGTAATTAGCTATCAAACAATTATTCATATTGTTCTTACCAACTTCTTTCTCTTCTATGTCTTTGTTAACTTAATATCATTAATAAAGTCAACACGACTTATTACCCTTCGTCACGGCTTATTAATCAATTTACATCATTAACCGGACTCTATCATCATTGGTGAAATACCAACGTTGTTTCCCCGACTAGGGTTTATCGACAACACTTTGTGTTCTTCATTCAAAACTTACTAACATGCATTCAATTCCTAAGTTTAATACCGTATACATTAGTATAGGTAGTATAGGAATAGTCTTAGTACATTCATTGAGTATATAAACTCAACTCATGTAGGTCTCGGAACAACTGAAGTTCAAAACCTAGCTTTCTAACAAAACCCCACGACTTCAGCTATGCACATGACATTACTAGGGTAAGACGGCATGTATGGCCAATTAATGATACCCATACTTACATCTCTGCGTTATTGCAAGACGAGACTTCCCAATATAAGTGGCGCTGTGGAGCCACTTTCCTGTAGCCCATTACACTGTGTCGGCGCTGCGGCGCGGCATTTAAGACACTGTCTGGGTACCAGATTTTCTCTAACAGATAAAAATTTGGTGAGATTCTCGGAGCCATAACTTCTTCGTTATAAGTCCGATTTGGTCTGTTCAAAATCCTACACGTCATAAATGACATACTCTACGCGTTCATATAATAATTTGACACTTTCGAATCCGTTAACTCAAAATTCACTATTGAGTTCATTTTCTAAGCGTTCGTAAACGTTAATGAGTGTTCAATGCTCGTTTTCTTCATTTTAAGTCAGAATTCGATGATTCTTGAGTCCACGACTCTTAAATACCCTATCTCACGTGTTGACATTGAAAAACAACATTTTCAAGTCTCACGAAAACTTTTGACTACCAATTCAAAATTTCAACATTTTTCGACGTTTAACGTCTATTTCCATGAAATTCGCCATAACTTTGTTACTAATGTTCTCTAAGCCAATTCACATGGAATACTCCATGGACTTCATATCTACATCCTAACCAAGCAAGATGTACATATTTACGTATTGATGGAGTTCAATTGTTTAACAACAATCAATCTCAACAATCAATATTTTCATGATTTTAAACTATAACAAAACTTATTATTTCTATGATTTCATGACTTATAGAGATTGAATCTATGGTAAGTCATTCTTATTCCACCATACAAGCCATACACCACCCATTTATGATTCTCCATACAAAAAGAAGACCCAAAAGAGATGGAACTACTATTAAGGAATATTACCTTAACGACCTTTGTGTACATGATAAACTTCTAATGAAAAAGCTTCAAAGTAAATTGTTTGCTTGAGTCTAGCTCTTTCTCTCTCTCAAAATATATGTTGGCAACTTGAAAAACACTCAAATGACCAACTCTAGCTCTCTATTTATAGAAAATGAAATGGAGGGAAATTAGGTCAATATCCCCCACCTCCTTACTATTCCATACTTTGTCACCAAGTAAAATACTTGGTGACCAAGTGATATACTTGCCTTGCACACCAAATGACCGACCCACCACCCATGGGTTTTACCCATTCGGTGACCCACCGGTTCGATCCACGGTTCGGTTTTTCTTGCATTGGGCTTAATCATTCTAACATTGGGCTTTAGCTTGGGCTTAACCAATTAATTCATTGGGCTTGCTCATTCAATTATTTGGACTTGACATAACCCAAATCAAATGAATTCACACTGTAACGATCCAAAATTTCAAAGTGTAATATTAAATATTTATTGAATAATATAAATATTTATTTGGTGAGTCTATTGTTGAATTGATGAATCTAAATTTATTAGAGAATTTTCTAAATTAAATTAATTTATAATTTAGAGAGCTGTAAAATAACATGAGATGTTATATTGTTGATTTAATAATTTAGATGGTATATTAAATTATTAAATAAAGTTATAATGAAAATTATAATTTTGTGATTTTTGCTAAAAGGCTATATTTAATTAAAATATAGTATGTGATTATAATTATAAACTAAAGTGTTTATTAAAATAAATTAAAAAAGGTTTAAATTAGTTTTGTCAAACAAGGCTTAAAAGTATTTTAATTGTTTAGAATTTAAATGGGTTGCCAAACAAGCCTTAGGGCTTTTGATATTTCTACTTTTTGAAATTTAAAATAAATAATATAAATAAAATAAAGTAAATAATAAATATAATGTATTTATGTTATAGACGTTATTTTGATAACTGATGATGGCTATTAAGGCCATATCAGTTTGTGTTATTTTATGTTACGCATTCTAGCTATCAGAGTTTCATTCTAGTTGTGCTAGGCATTAGAGAGAATTGAGAACTTGAGAGAGTTCTAGAGAAGCTTTGAGAGAAGAATTGGGGAAAAGAAGATTGTTGATCAAAGGGAAAGTTTTTATCTTCTAAAACTAAGGTATTATCTTAATTCTTTTATTTTTAAAGTTTTAGTTTTCTCTTCCCAAAATTCTCTGTAAAATCTTTGTAGGGGATGAATTACTTGTTATATATAGTTTTATATGATAAATTAGTTGTTGTGAAACTATTTTCATGAGTTTGTATATGAGTATAGTCAATGAATTCATATTATGTATGTAAATTGTGAAGAAAACCTTATTACAGTGAGTTTATATGAATATATATGAATATGGCTTAGTTTAAAGTTAAATTAAGGTTTAATTAGTTATTTAATTTATAAATTGACTATTGAAGTTGAAGGAAAATGAATAAATATAAACAAGGTACTTTGAATTAACTACTTTGGTTGAAAAACATAATCATAGTGATGATTTTCACTGAAAATATCAAAAGTGAAGTTTTAACAAAAATAGTGAAAACTAATGGTTGTAATTTAGATGTTTATGTTGTTTAGATGGCTAGAAACGCGTTAGAAAACATTAGACTATGTTTCCGTAAACCTATTACACCTTAGATATGTTGGTATGGTTGTTAGAAAGGAGCTTGGAGGCTAAATTTGGCTTTTCGTAGAGTTACAGAGCATAAATTCGCATTTCGCAGAAGGGACCCCTTCTGCCGAGCCTACCCAATAAAAAACCTCCCGCCCGGGGGAGGTAATCTGCCAGGCCAATTTTTGAAAAAAAAACTGACAGAACATAATTTACTAAAATGGGCATAACTTCTTCATACGAACTCGGATTAAGGTGATTCAAAATGATTCGGAAAGAGGACGAACATGTCTATAACTTTTATTCTTTGAAGTTTTCAATTTGAAATCGTTATGAAGGGTCAAAATGGCAATCTTTAGAACTGTTGTGTATTTGGAGCCAATTGGATGGCGTCGGGATGCGCGAATGCAAGTGCAATCCTTTGTGTATTAATATAACCTAATGATAACATTTTAGACATATAATAGGATGTTATATCAAGTTGTTAATGGGTATATGGTGCAATGACATGATCACTTAAGTAGTTGTAATAAAGCTAAATAGTGATGTTCATGAAAAGATGCGATTTTGTTAGTGAGCTATATGAATCTAATGTTAGTGTAACTAATGTGTATTGTCAATACATATGGTATGTGTAGGACTTGTGGTGAACGTGAGTAGTGATTGTTTAACCTACGCACGAGGCAAGTTCTCTAACTCTACTTTTATAATTGTGCAAGTGCTAAAACTTTCTTTAAGCAAATTTTCTAATTCCACATTTACGTTGAAAAGTTTCTTACTTTAAACTTTCATTAAGCGAATTCTTGTATTCTTAATCATTATTGAACAAGCTAGCTATGACCTAAGCTTTATTCGAACAAGTTTTTGAATTCTAATATTTATTGATGTGTTCTAACTTGTTTATTGTTAGACAAGTTTCTTTATTGTCTTTCATGTACTATAAATGCAGTTTTTTTTTGAATTCTAATTTCTAATGTTGAATTATCTTAGTTCATGTACTTGAAAACAAGCCATTCTTATAATGAGCAAGCTTTATTTCCAGCTTGATATTGCTTAATGTCTATTCAATAATTCATAGTCCTAGCTTAATATTATTCAAGCATGGTTTATTGTCATTCAATACTTATGCTTTGTAGTTGTTTCTAAGCATGAGTTCATGATATAGTTAGTTCGTTTACACTTGTTCATTGTTCCATATTATGTTATTATTGATCAACTGTTGTGTTATTTCACACTATTGATTCAACTAGTCCTCTAGTTGATGTTCGTTAAACTTCAAATTACCTTGAAAGCTTATCCAAACCAAACTTTCTTTGGTGCGGACTTGTACTCTAAATACTGAGATGAACAAACCTATTATTATTAGGGGATAATTTACGCTTAGCGTTGAAATGTTTGTGCACAATACATTGTCTGAAAGGCTGATCCCCTAAGTACGAGGAGTCCTTATAGTCTTATACGATCATAAAGTTGGAGGTGAAAGATTACTTTCAAATCATGGACATAGTTCAAGGTCTTATGACCCTCGATTAGATATATTCCATATTTTGGATTCCAGCTTACGATTATCATCGTTAGTAATCTTGTGCAATTTTGATGAACCTATTGTTGGCAGTTATTATTATTATTATTATTATTCTGTTGATTCATTGTTATATCCAGTGAGCAATTTTTTTGCTCACTCTTGCATATTTATATACTCATTGCAGCGAAAGTTGAGAAGGTAGATGAGCCTTCAACTAGCAAAGGAAAGGGAAAAATGTACAAGTGATGAAGACTTGTAATTTTGATTATTGATATGATGTTAGATTTTTTTACTTTGATGATAGACTTTTACTTAATGATGTGATGTAATAATTTTACTTTCGCACTTGAATGATGTTTAAAGTTAGATAACCTGGGAAGATTTTTATTTAATGATGTAACCCTATTTGAAGGGAGGATTTATGGTTTAAATGTTACTTTATTTTGGTAAATAGTATAAATGTATGGATAGTGAGCACCAACTCTTGTGGGAATGAAGTACCTAGATTTGGGGGTGTCACAAGTTGGTATCAAAGCCTTAGGTTATGAACCTTAGGTGGGGGAAAAGCCTTAGGAAGTAACCTTTAAAAAGATAGTGATGATAAACTCTTATCAAGTTTTAGGAAAGAGAAAGTAATAAAACACTTATGTGCTTATGTGATTACAACTTATGTGCTCGTGAGTGTCGAGTAGTAATGATTAGTAATTAAAACTTAAACTTTGGTTGACAGGATGGCTAATGTAGGAGGATCCAGTCAGGCTAGAGAGGAGGAGCCTCAGGATATTCAGGTGATTTGGGAATAACTACTGCCACGGGAAATAGTTCCGTTGGTCATAGTGGTTGAGCAGGAGAGAGTACCTGATGAGAAGGATGAGATAGAGATGAATAAGGAGGTTCCTATTGAGCTTCCACAGTCGGGGGATGAGGAGGACGAGGATGAAGAGCTTCCACTTAATTCGATTGTTGCCGTATGTACGACGAGGTGTATGACCGCGTAACGTGGAACTTCAAGATCTTTGTCGGTGTTACAAGAGATAGTAGCTGAACAACAGACCTCGATGGCACAGAAAGACGATGAGATCCAGGATCGGGAAGAATGACTGAACAACGTTGAAGAGAAGCTGGTCCATACTGAAGGAGAGAACAAGCGAATGATGGAGAAGATTGCAGAACTGGAGAATAAGCTGAAGGAGGAATCTACCAAAAGGGCATGAGCCGAAGACGCGTACAATGAAGTTTATCAACGAGCCGAAATAGCAGAGAGGGACGCACAAGCGAAGAGGAAGAAGATGGAAGAAATGAACAACGTATTCAATACCGTGGTCAATCGAGCTCAAGATCAAGTCATGAGTTATCCGATTCAGTCCGAGACGCTACCATCATACGTATTGGATCGCCGAACAATGTTCTGAATTATGGAGGAAGAGCGTCGTAAGGCTACGCAGTATCTTAGTAGGACATTGTAGAGATTGTAATTGATAGGTGATTTTGAAAATAAATGAAATGTAAATCCCGGGTATGATAACCAATGGGATAGATGATGATGATGATATTGTCCTGCAACTGTTATAGTTCAGGAAAGTAATGTAAATAGCAGTGATGCTATTGTTTTGATGTTTTTTTTTATGATGAATGAATAAAAGTTATTGTTTTATTCAAAGTGTTAAGTTTTACGTGATAAACTATTATGATGTGCGACTTAAGTATATAATACTTAAGAGATTGAATAGAATTTGATGGGTGTATTTTTTTTACAGAAAATGGCCTCAAGACGTCAACCACCACGACGGAGAACCACTGAGGAAAATAACAAAAATAATGTGGAAGGAAACCCGATTCAGTAGCTAGTGACGTTACTGACGGGTGCCTTGCAGAATCAACCTCAGAATCAAGGTACTACGTTTAAGGACTTCAAGGCGGTTGGACCACCAGAATTTCGAGGGTCCATGAATCCAGTTGAAGCATAGACTTGGATTATGGAAATCGAGAAGGTTTTTGATGTGGCTAGGGTAGAGGAGAATCAGAAGACTACTTTTACAACGTTTATGTTGAAAGAGGAGGCTATCTATTGGTGGCAGGCCAACAAAACTCGGGAAGGACCAAGAGTGATGACCTGGGATAGGTTTCAGGAGGCGTTTTCTTGAGACCTATTTCCCGAGAGAGTTCAAGAGTCGACTAGAGGTTCGATTTTGGAAACTAAAGCATGGAATGATGTCATTTATGCAGGTATGCCGCAAAATTCAACGAGTTGGCGAGGTTTGCGCCATATCAAGTCAGTACAGACGAGCGCAAGGCAAAGAGGTTCGAGTAGGGACTGAAACCCTAGTTGTATAGTAGGGTTTCCCTATTCCAATTGAAGACATTTGTAGCAGTGATGGAGAAGGCGATTCTCGCTAAAAGTGGAGGCGAGGCAGTAACAAAACATAACCAAGAACAGAGAAAGAAGAAAAGTGAAGGTGAGGCTAAAAATGGTGGTGGTGGTAACGGTGGAAATGGCAACAACAACCTGAAGAGGAAGTGGAATGCGAATGGAGGAGTTGGAAATCAGCAAAGAAACCAGCAAAATAAGAAATTCGAAGCAGGTGCTACGTGTGGGAAGTTTCATAAGGGTGTGTGTTTGATGGGGAAACGAGTATGCTTCAATTGTGGCCAGGAGGGTCACATCACCCCAAATTGCACTCAAGCTAAGAAGAATGTGTGTTTCACGTGCGGGTCCAAGGATCACTTTGCTCGTGAATGCCCTAAGAAGAGATCTGGTGAGACAAATGGGAGCAATGGAAATTCTAGTGGAGGTGCCTTTGGCTATTCTTTGGACCTACAACAACAAATCATGCGGCCGAACCTTCAATATGACGGTGCAAGACGCGGTGCAATCAAAAGATGTCATGTCAGGTATTATCCCAATCAATGATATAAATGCATATGTATTATTTGATTCGGGTGCTACTTGCTCGTTTATGTGACACCCCCAAATTCGGTACTTCCATTTCCACAGGATTTGGTGTTCACTGTATATAAACATCATTTATCTATCTACCCATAAATAAATGCAAACCATTTAATAGATAGAAATAATAAATAAATCTCTCCCCTTATGGGGTTACATCAACTGTGTGACGCCCCCAAAATAGGTATACATCACCCATCCTGAGTCGTCAATAACATGGTACAAAAATAACTACAACTTTATTAATACAACATATAAACTGTGAGTTTAAATAGAAATATTGTCATCTAGACAATATCTATACCCAACTATGTCCTCAATACAATTATTGATACATTATTTTACAAAAATGGTGAGGACTACTAAAACAACTTCTATAACCATCATTCCACCCCAGGCTAATTACTATCTTCGGTCTAGCCTCTTGAGAAGAAAAATGGAACAACAAGGAAAAGAGTGAGCTCAACTAGCCCGATAAAGAATATTATGACTAAGATAATATAGAACAAATTATCGTTAGTTTTCAACAGAAAAAATCGATAGAATATAATGAACAACAAGTTTACGATCAATATTCGCAATGAAAATAATAATTCATAGAAGAGTTACGTAGAGAATGAATTCTACTATTATCTATGAATTTAAAGTCCATCATCAATATTTTATCCACCGTAACATCAATCAATATTCATCTTGAATCAAATATTCATCTTTGCACCACAGAGGCCAAAGATATTCATCAGTCGGTCATGTTCATCTCAACACCTGTTCATCTTTGCACTACGGGCCAAAGATATTCATTATAAAATCATTTATCTTTGCACTACTGAGCCAAAGATATTCAATAATATCATCATTTAGGGTAGAGGATGATGAAAAATATTTTAAAGGAAACGAATCCGATTGAAACAAAAGAATAAATATCAAGGATTCAGATTTTACTATTTTCATGTCCAAAAATACCTCATAAATAATCATAGTGAAGTAAAATTCAAGAATGATCAAAACATGGATACAATCAAAGCTAGTATCCATAATAGATATTTTGGACGAAAAGGAAAAATTTTTATTTTTTCGATGAATAGTCTTGATGATAAATGAATAGTGTCGATATCGTGAATAATTATCGTATCGTGAATAGTAACTTTTCCCGACACAAAAAGTTTCAAATTTGATTAAATGTTCAAACCAATATCTCAAGATAATGATATTGAAGAAAATAATATCATTTAAAAAGAAAATAACATCCCTTACTTGAAAAGATAGTACTTCTAGTTGAAACAGGATATAGGCTATGACTTGAACTTGCATATCGTATAGCAACACTCAAAGTATTAAAATACTCACAAGAATACGCTCAATATATCGAGAGAGAAGAGAGAGATTTTTCGTTTACGGTGTGATTTTCAATTATAACCTAAGCATCTATTTATAGGAAAATGCTTAGAACACCAAAAGCGAAAAATTTAATAAAATAATAATATACTTTTCTTAATTTCCTTAGCACACCTCACCAGCTGATTCAACCATTAACATGTGCCACTCAAATGGAAAAAACGTTTTCCTTGATAAAAATAAATAAAACTTCCAAAAATCAATTATTTCGGAATTTCGGAACTTTAATAATTCACAATAAATAGCCATTTTGTCAGAAAAATTCAAACCACATGTCTTTTCCATTGGAAATTTCATTCTCTACAACTTTGCAGAAGAAAGTTTTTCCAAATTCTAAACAGAAATTGACCAAATCCATAAGCAGAAGCGATTTTACAATTATAATCAAATTTCAGTCAAGAATTGGGGTCTACCGACACACAAAACATGTGTTAATCATTTAATGCCACAAAAATAATCTTCCTCCTCATATACTCATATATCTCACATTCATTGTAAAAATATCACCATCAATATATTATTAAAATAATATATTTAATTGAATTATTTTATCAGAAAAAGATAAAATATTAATTTTCAACAATTGTCACATTAAAAAATTTTCTCCATCTATATCCACATAAAATCAATATTTTCTCATCATATAAATCAATAATTAATTATTCACAAATAATATTACAGAATCACATTCTTGACAACCCCGAGCGGGTTCCAGGAAAGAGAGGGCTTTCCAATGGGGATCTCTCCTTACTAGCGCGCAATTAGATGACCAAACCTCTCCTTAGACAAAACTTTCTAGACATTGCCAATAATGTTATCTAATAATATTATTCAGATAATATGAATTATTGCTCCGATAATAGAAAATATTGTGTAGTGACAATTATTAAAACAATAGTAATATAAAATATCAACGCAGCAATTATTGAATCAATAAAATAAAATACTGAACAGTAATTACTGTAACAATTATTGAGTAGTGCCTTCTTACGTAAGAATCAATAATTGGTGTAATACTGAAAGTGCTACGTGTTTTTAACCACCGGTATTCCAACAATGATAATTGATAACAACTACTGTAGTTATTTATAACCAACTTATTCTTGTCGTTTTTTTCATCCAATCGCTTTTTACATTATGGGGCCCACACAAAGGTTTTGGCTTGAGGTCAATACGCATTTAATATTCCCCGACAATAAGAATATTCCACAACCAAACTAATATTCTCTGTCAACAATGAATATTTTAAAACCACTTGCTTGTTTGAAATAATTGCACATTTTACCCATAACTTACCACATTAATCAAATCAACCCTTACTATTTCATGATAATAAATAGAGGAAATTTAATTTCATTAAATAATAAGTTGGGGTCTTACAAACTGCATAATAAATAAATAAATCCCAGGTTACTCTAATCTTAAATCATCTGTGCGGAAACATAAACAAATAAGTCTTAGTAACATTAATTCTAAATACATAACCATAATAAAATAGTCTTCATTACTTGTTAAGCTTGCCCTTGCCCTTACTAGTGGAAGGTTCGTCTGCTCTTTCATTCTTAACTGCAATGTTATTATTACGCAAGAGTGAACACGATTTCCCACAAGTATAACAATATAAAAATGAATAATAACATGCGAGAGAAATAATAACTTCTGATGTAAAGCTCAACTTTTGAATCAAGAATGAATAACAAGAATCAAAAGAAATTCTGAGGGTCATAAGACCTTGAACTATGTCCTAGGTTGTCAAGTGTTTATTCTTGAAACCTTTAACAGTCATAAGACTATGGACTCTTCTTCTCGTACTTAGGGGGATCAACCCTTAGTACCATACTGTGCACAATATCTTAACGCTAAAGCATAAATAATCCCCTATACAGGGTTGTTCATCTCAGTTTGATATTCGAGTCCACACCAAAGGAAGTTTGGTTTGGATAATTCATCAAGGGTTCTAAAATTTAGAACGCTCATCAACTATGGACTAGTCGAATCAATAAAGGGTTCTCTAGTCTAACAAGGTTTAACAATAATTGATAACTTAACTTGAAACTCAAAAGGTATACAATAGAATAAGTATTGTACAACAACATCAGGTTTGAAAGATTAATAAACTTTAATATACAAGACAGGCTTGATCAACAATAATGGGAACTTGCTCAATGAAGAAAGGTGAATTCATCGACCTATATAATAATAACAAGTAGGGTTAGGAAACTTGCCTCGTGCGTAGATTACACTTTAATAAGACTCGTTCTTGAATTAAATCCTACATATCATTTACGTTCACAATACCAGTCAATTATAACGTACAAAACATCACAAGTTTATTCTTTTGTCTAACTCGAATTCATGACTATACTTAGTCAATTACTACACTTAGTGTAAAATTAAGACTTCACGAACGATAAGCCAACTATGCATTCGATCATTCAATTCACACGTAATTGTGTTATGGATATGTTAAGAATTTATTTTAACACCTCATTATATGTCTAACAAGTTTTTATGCTCATTAGATTAAGTTAATCACACATTGCTACACTTAAACATTTTTAAAAACTCATTTACGCCGTTCTGCTAAGTGGTATTGCTATTTCACTTCTAACCTATTCTTGGCCTATTGGCTTAGTACGTTACTAATGGGTTCGGTACTTAGCGTTATTGTAGCATGAAAATGAAGCTGGGAGTTGGCGCCACGGTGCGAGACTCCAGTTCCAGTTCTGCAATTCGCAAAAATTGCAGAACATGGCTAAAAAATTCTAATCAACTTATTTTTACACGAATTTAGACATAATCACATGCTAAAATTCATATATAATCAATACCCAATATTTATAGAGTGATTTTAACCCATTAAAACACATAATGAAAGAATTAAATTATGCAAATTGTATTGATCTTGATGTTCTTGAAGTGTTGAACATAAATTCCTAAAATTCAACGCCATGGATTCGTTATGAAACCAAATTCAACCATTCAAATTTTGTTTTGTTCGTTTTAACATGCATGATCACATATAAGTGGAAATTTTGTAGAAAATTTTATGGTTGACATATTAAAATTACGTATAAGGGCCATATGGCCATATAAAGTACTCTGTAAATTTTTAAAACAACAAGCCATAATCATACGTTATAATATTATGAAATTGGTGATATGGAAACATACGTTTATATATATATATATATATATATAAAACATGTTATGCTACTCGAATTATTACATATATTCCTACAACAACACAATTTCCCAATTTACAGAGATTCACAGAAAGTATGAAAGCCATTTTTCATAAAAATTATATAACGTAAAAGAATTGGGTTGAAGAGATTACCCAAGCGTAGAGTGAAATAGGAGATGAATTCCTTTTGATTCTTCCTGACTCTCACAAACCTCTTAACAACTTCTCTAAATTCTCAAACTCTCTCTCTCTTTTCCCTATCTGTTTCTACTTTTCTAGACTTAGGAAAAAAAATGAAGAAGAAGGCGTAAATAATAAAGAAAAACATCGGAAGCGTTTTGGTCAGTTACCCAGTCATGGGTAACTGCCCTCAACTCCCTCTAAGGCCATGTTTGGCTAGTAATATAAATTTCAAAACTCCATTAATTTAATTAAACCTTTATATTATAGTTTAAATCATGTCACACCCGTTATAATATAAATCAAATAACTAGTTTAATTTATTTTAAATAGATAATTTCTCATTAATAATAACATCAAATTATTAAATCTCTAATTAATAATTAAATTAATTAGAATACCAATAGGCTTATTAAATATTTATTTTAATACAATAAGCTCACATAATTACATACATCGAATAATTAAATTCTCCACATTAATTTAATAAATATAACACATATAATTAAATTAATCTACCACAATTCCATTAATTAATTAATTAATCTAATAATTAATTCATCGAAAAATATTTATTCAATCAAATAAATATTTAAATTAAATTACAAAATCTCAGTTGTCACAGTTTATATCTGATGATTTTGCTAAGAAATTAGAAATACCTTGTGAAGAGCTGAATTTCCCTTTAAACATAGAAATTGCTAATAGGGAAGTGGTTCCTGTTAGGTTCGTATACAAGAACTGTAGGGTGAACATTAAGGGGAATGTTATGAAAGTAGATTTAATCCCGATAAAGCTTGGAGAGTTTGATGTTATATTGGGAATGGATTGGTTATTCAATTATGAAGCAATAATTGATTGCCAAAAGAAGTGTGTAAACCTTATGACTCTGTCAAAGGTAGTTTTTCATGGTAGCAAATTGCCTAGATAAATGAGATGTCTGACGATGATGTAGGCCAAGAATTTATTGAGTAAAGGCTGTGTAGGGTACTTAGCTTACATAGTTGATACTAAAAAGGAGAAGGGAGTGAAATTGGAGGAAATACCAGTGGTTAGGGAATTCGTAGACGTGTTTCCTGAAGATTTTCTAGGACTTCCGCCTGACCAAGAGATTGAATTCGTGATCGACTTAACGCTAGGAACTGCTCCGATATCAAAGGGCCCGTATAGAATGGCTCCGATAGAGATGAAGGAACTGATGGTACAACTACAAGAACTGTTAGATAAGAAGTACATTCAGCCAAGCGTATCATCGTGGGGAGCACCAGTGTTATTCGTGAAGAAGAAGGATGGGTCAATGCATCTTTGCATTGATTATATAGAATTAAACAAAGTCACTATTAAAAACAAATATCCATTTCCAAGAATAGATGACTTGTTTGATCAATTGAAGGGTGCTAGATATTTCTCAAAAATAGATTTGACAAGTGGGTATCACCAATTGAAAGTAAGGAAGGAGGATGTCTGAAGGCGACATTAGAACTTCGGTATGGACATTCTGAATTTTAGTAATGTCATTTGGTTTGACAAACTCCCCTGCAGCGTTCATGGATTTGATGAACATGGTGTTTAAACCATTTTTAGACAAGTTTGTGGTGGTATTTATCGATGATATTCTGGTATACTCTAAAACTCAAGAGGAACACGTAAAACACTTACGTTTGACGCTGGAGACGCTAAGAAAAGAAAAGTTATACGCGAAATTCTCTAAATGTGAATTTTGGCTGGAACGTGTACAATTTCCTGGTCATGTAATCGATAAGGATGAGATTTCGGTAGATCCATCCAAAGTTGAAGCTGTGATAAATTGGGAACAACCAAGAACTCCATCAGAAGTGAGAAATTTCTTGGGTTTGGCAGGCTATTATAGACGGTTTATTCAGGATTTTTCCAAGATTGCCACTCCGTTGATGAATTTGACGAGAAAGTCTGTAAAATTTGTTTAGACGAAGAAGTGTGAAGAAAGTTTTCAAGAACTAAAAAAAGAAGCTAAGTGTGGCACCTGTGTTGTCATTACCAGATAATATAGGAAACTTTGTGGTGTATAGTGATGCTTCACACAAAGGATTGGGTTGTGTCCTTATGCAGAACGACAAGGTTATTGCATATGCATCAAGGCAACTGAATGACTACGAGAAAGGGTATCCGACTCATGATTTGGAGTTGGCGGCAGTAGTATTTGCTCTAAAGATATGGAGACATTATCTCTATGCGGAAAAATGTGAGATCTACACAGACCATAAAAGTCTGAAGTATATTTTCACACAGAAAGACCTGAACATGCGGCAAATGAGATGGATGGAATTGATAAAGGATTACGATTGTGAGATCTTTTAACATCCGGGCAAAGCTAACGTGGTTGCAGATGCCTTGAGTAGGAAAGGTAGAGAAAAGTTGATGTTGTTAACTGATAAGGAGGAGCTCATTTCTGCAATGGCAAGGCTAGAGTTAGAAATCAAATTTCCAGAAGAATCCGATGAAAAATTGTTCCAGATAGAAGCTAGTCCAACTATGGTGGACAAAGTGAAGAACGCATAACTACAAGATGAGGAATGCAGAAAAATAAAGGAAAGTGTGGTTGAGGGTAAAGAAGTGAAGTACAAGATCGATACTGAGGGAATGCTAAGATTCGAGGGACAAATTTGGGTTCCAGCAGTACATGATATTAAAGAAGACATCTTGACAGAAGCTCATAGCTCAAGATACTCGATTCATCCAGGAAGTATGAAAATGTATCAAGATTTGCGGCGTCATTTTTGGTGGCCGAACATGAAAAGAGATGTTGCAGAGTGCGTTGTAAAGTGTTTGACATGTTAGAAAATGAAGGTCGAGCATCAACGACCAAGCGGATTACTTCAACCGTTGGAAATACCGGAATAGAAGTGGGAGCATATCATAATGGATTTTGTGGTAGGTCTTCCAACGACTCAGAAAGGATACGATGCGATATGGGTGTTAGTGGACAGATTGACAAAATTTGCACACTTTTTTCCAATAAAGATTAGATTTAATCTTGATCAGCTGGCAAAATTATACGTTAAAGAGATCGTCTCAAGACATGGAGTTCCAGTATCAATTATATCAGACAGAGATCCGAGGTTGACATCAAATTTCTAGAAGAGATTACAAGAATGCATGGGAACGCAATTGAAGATGAGCACAGCGTATCATCCGCAAACTGATGGGCAAAGAGAAAGAACGATCCAGACGCTTGAAGACATGCTCAGAGCATGCATCATGAATTTTAAAGGAAATTGGGATGATCATCTACCGTTGGTGGAATTTTCATACAACAACAGTTGCCACGCAAGCATTGGTATGCTACCGTACGAGGCGTTATACGATAGAAAGTGTAGAACTCCACTGTGGTGGGATGAAGTCGGTGAACGTCAACTATTAGACCCAGAACTGGTTCAGCAGACCGTTGAAGTAGTCCAACTCATCAGAGCAAGATTGGTAGCTGCTCAAAATCGACATAAAAAGTATACTAATCAACACAGGCAAAGTCGTGAATTTGAAGTAGGAAAATTCATTTTCCTAAAAGTTTCTCCTTGGAAGGGGAAAATTCATTTTCGCAAGAAAGGAAAGCTCAGCCCAAGATTTATTGGACCGTTCGAGATACTACGAAGAGTGGGGGAAGTGGCTTATGAGGTAGCTCTACCTCCAGAGTTGGAAAACATTCATAATGTTTTTTACATTTCGGTGTTACGACCGTATAAACCCAATTACAAGCACGTGATCGAGTACGAACCATTACAATTTGATAAAGATTTGTCTTATGAAGAGATTCCTATCCAGATAGTCGACAGGAAAGAACAAGTGCTCAAAAATAAAGTGATACCTTCTGTGAAGGTGATTTGGAGAAACCACAATGTCGAAGAGGCAACGTGGGAACTCGAAGCTGAAATGATGAGAAATTATCCTGTGTTATTTGTTTAATCTATGTCTTCGATTCTGGGGACAGAATCTTTGTAAGTAGGAAAGAATGTGACGAATGATTTGTTTGAATTGCGATTCTGGGGACATAATCCATGTAAGGAGGGAAGGATGTAACGATCCAAAATTTTAAAGTGTAATATTAAATATTTATTGAATAATATAAATATTTATTTGGTGAGTCTATTATTGAATTGATGAATCTAAATTTATTAGAGAATTTTCTAAATAAGACCCCAAATTTTTAATAAAGATGATTTTTCTATAAATATCATTTTTAAAATATTATGGAATGAAATTGATATAATGTTATAAGTTATGGGTAATATTTATAAATTTTGCAAAGTACGCAAGTTGTTATATAATATTCGATTGGCTGTTATAGTTGTGGGTAATATTCGCTTTAATAGGGAATATTCATTGGTCTGGGAATATTCACGGGCACAATCATCAGTGGACCCTATGGAACTAACCTAATTATTGTTTGATTGAGAAAAACGACAAAAATATTTTTATAAAAAATAACGGCGAAGTTTTACGCTTAAAATTGTTGAACTACTTTCAGTAGTAAAATATATAAGAATATCGCCATTGTTGCACAATATTTTTGAATTATTGATTCTTACGTAAGAAGACACTACTCAATAATTGTTACAGTAATTACTGTTTAATATTTTATTTTATAATTGCTACGTTGATATTTTTGATTCAATAATTGTCATTACACAGTATTTCAAATTATCAAATCAATAATTCATTTAAATATATTTTTATAATATTATATTATAGTAGTATGATGTGATTATATGATAGTTTGTTTTTTATAATTTGAATGGTAACATTATGATAGTAAATTCATGGTATAAAAGTAAAATGAGGTGGAAGAGAACAAATTGGATTTGAATTATGATGATGCAAGCGATGATGTCATCGGAACGATGAGTTAAGCAATGATGTCATCGGAAGGATGATGTAAGCAATGATGTCATATGATCGATGATGTATGCGATGATGTCATAAATTATGGCAAAAAGACTAGTTTACCCTTACTCTGCTAAGCTTATAAATAGAAGCTCATTCCTTCATTATTTTTCACGAATTCACTAAAGCTATAGAGCGAGAAAGAATAGAGAGAATAAGAGAGAAAGAAGAAGAAACTTCACATTATAATATTATGCAGATTCAATTTCCTACTAAGGTAAGGGGTATTATTTCTTTTGTATTCATGAAGAGAACTTCATTATTCCATTATTTATTATTCTCGCTTGAATAACTCATATACGCTGCTACCCTATACTTGGTGAAATTCTTCCGTTATTCCATTCTTTATTATTCTGTTGAATATCCTCAGATACGCTGCCACCCTTTTACGCTTCTCGGACCGATTCCGCCTTTATTATTCTCGAATATCCTGTTCATGCTTTCTCGCTTCGCCGGACCGATTCCGCCTTTTTATTATTCTCGCTGAATATCCTCGTTCTCAGCGTTCTACGCCTGTGATCGATTCGCCTTTTATTATTCTCGTTGAATATCTCGTCTGCATGCTTTTTTACGCCGACCGTTCCGCTTTTTATTATTCGTTGGAATAACTCCGCCTGTAAGGCGTCATCGCATGCCCGGTGATTTCTTTTGTTATTCCATTCCTTATTATACTCAATTGTTAAAGTTTTGACTTCTATACTCCATGAAATTAGTGGAATATCCTCGATATTTGCGCTTTCATCCAAAGATCTTTTCATGGAAATATTCTTCCGAGCATTCTTGAATTTTACTCTACAAAGCAGTATCATGTCGACAATTTGGACGTTATTAGTTCTCGGACAAATTAATTCGTGAACTTGTTTTATTGAATTCTTATATCATTGTCATCATCCTCATGTTTATATTATGTTGAAAGTCATCTGTGGCCTCAGTAGTGCATAGATGGACTTGGTATGATTATGACCAGGATTATTCGGTAATAATCATGACCGTAATGTTACAAATGATGTGGTAAAAAAGTCCTTTTCGCCCATAGTATTGATGGACAGTTGTTGGCATGATCATGACCATTGATGAATACACGAATGTCCTCGGCCCGTAGTGCATGGATAATTTGTGGTCGTGATACTAAAGAATATCCTCGGCCAGAAGTGCAGTGGGTGATTCAATGATGTGATTATTTATTAAATTCGAGTCTCAAATGATAAAAGTGATGAAAAACCTTTTAATCATAAAAGATAGTAGATTTTATTCTCTACTTGACTCTTTTAATGGATTGCTTGATCCGCCGCAGCTTAAACTTGATGTTTGTTATATTTTATCGCTTTAACATCTGTTTAAGGCTAATGATAATTTATTCTGCATTATCTTAGTCATAATATTTCTTATCGGGCTAGTTGAGCTCACCCTTTTCTTCCACTGTTTTCTTCAAAAATGAGAACGTAGTTGGACTAGCCTGGGAACCAGGAGTGATGGTCCTAGATGGTGTATTAGTAGTCCTCACTATTCTATAAAATAGTGTGACAATAAATGTAATGAGGACTTATTCTCGAGTGGATATTGTCTAAAAGACAATATTTGTATTAAAACTCACAAATCTTTGTTGTATATTTAAGATTGTATTTGTATTCTGTACCATGTATTTGGCGACTTGTAATAGGTGATGTATACCTATTTTGGGGGGCGCCATAATTGGTATCAAAGCTTAGGATATGATCCCCGGCTAGATGTGAGATAAGAACTAGAGGGAGAGACGGGAATTCTTTTCATTAGTATGACCTACCTAAGTTTATTTGGTATTTAATTGGCTCTACGAGTATAGGGATAATATGTGATATGTTATTTAACCCTTGTTTTGTGGCAAGATTTGAAAATGACATCCGAGAATGTTGAGAATATCAATGGAGCACAGAGACCGCTGAGTCTCCACAGATGAATACCTGTGATAATGTGCAACAAGAAGACAATAATCCTCATGCAAACAACAACACCGACCAAATGATGAACGATGATGGATTGTTCAGAGGCTTTCTCAATTCATGCAACATCGTGCAAGAGAGACTCTCATCCAAAATGCAGGTGGAAACACCGGCAACTCTCTGACGGCCACCGCTAAATAGCAGCTTCAAGGAGCTGGGACCACCGGAGTTTTTGAGAGCCAAAACCACTTAAGGCGAGACGTGGATAAAGCGATCAACAAGATATTTGATGTCTTGGGATGCTCCGAGGAGCAAAAGGTTCCTTTGCCACCTTCATGTTGCGTGCAGAGGCAGATTATCGTGGGAATCAGAAAAGCGACTCAACCCGCCACACCAAGATGTCTTGGGAGAAGTTCCAAGAACTTTTTAATGACAAGTACTTTCCTGAAAGTATTCGTCACATGAAAGAGGTAGAGTTCATTAAACTAGAGAAAAATAACATGACCGTGTCGCAGTATGAAGCCAAGTTTGTTGAGTTATCCCAGTTTTCATCCCATTTAGTTGATAATGAGGAGAGAATGACGCGGATGTTTCTAAGAGGTTTGAAACCCGAGATACGTCAATACCTTATCTCTCACAAACTTTGCTTGTATTCAGATGTTGTGAATAGGGCTCAGTTATTGGAACGCGATAATGAGTCAACCCAACCAAGAGAGAGCAAACGGCAAAATGATAATACCAGTGAGAGCAGTCATCTAAGCGGTGACAACAAGTGTGGAGGGAATCAACACCAGAAATGGTAACCACTTCGGTGGTAATCATGGCCAAAAAAATAAAAATGGACATTTCAAAAAGAGGAGATTCAACAATGATGGAAAGACGTCAGCATCAGCACCTGTCGTTAAGGAAGGAGAACGACCACCTATCATATGCTTCAAATGTGGAGGAGAGGGACATCACCAAAACTGCATGATGCCATCCAAAGTATGTTACAATTGTGGAAGAGAAGGTCACCTAGCCCGATTTTGTCATGCAATCAAGACAAGTCCAAATTGGATGATGAGGCATCAAAGGTCATTCCCCAGCATAAGACAAAACCGTAGTTCAAGGGAGAGCGTTTGTCGTGACCTCCCGTAAAGCAAGGAACCCGAACGAGGTCATCACGGTAAGCTTATCATAAACTCTAGCGAAGTATATACCTTATTTGATACCGGTTCTACCCATTCCTTTATTTCTCCTACTTGCGCCAACGCTTAAATTTGACTCGAGAAATTAGGCTTTGACTTATCTCATTGAAACTCCACCGGAGAAACCTTCATTACATCCACCGCTTATAAGTCTTGTTTGGTTCAAATCGGCACTTCTCACATTACACGTCGATCTTATTTCATTGAAAATACTTGCGCTTGACGTGATTCTAGGGATTGATTGGTTAACTACTCATCATGCAAAATTGATTATTTTCGTAAGGTTGTTAGCTTTCATATTCCTAACCAACCTATTATGCTAATTCAAGCAACCAAACCATTAAAATCAATCATCGCATCTCAAGCCATAAAGCTATTCGCTTATTGAAAAATGGATGTCAAGCTTTCTTAGCTCATGTCACTTGATTTAAACAAAAATACGCCGCTTTTGAATGATATTTCTATTGTTAATAAATTTCCGACGATTCTCTCAAGAACTTCCCCGCCTACCCCTCAGCGTGAAATTGAATTTTGTATCGACCTTGAACCCAGACAAAACCCATTTCCAAAGCCCCATATCGAATGGCTCCTATTGAACTTCAGAGTTAAAACCCAACTACAGAATTGTTAGACATCGGCTTTCATTCGGCCCTAAGACGCTTCTCCATGGGTGTGCCTCTGCTCGCTCGTGAAGAAGAAAGATGGAAGTATGCGACTTTGTATTGATTATCTGGAGTTAAATCATGTCACCATCAAGAATAGGTATCCGTTACCTCGTATTGATGACCTGTTTGACCAGTTGCAAGGCGCTAAATTCTTTTCAAAGATCGATCTTCGTTCCGGATATCATCAGTTAAAGATTAGAACAAATGACATTCCAAAGACGGCTTTAACTCCTGCAGACGGCATTATGAATTTTTAGTCATGTCTTTTGATCGACTAATGCTCCGCCGCTTTCATGGATATGATGAACCGAGTATTCAAGGAATATTTGATCACTTTGTGGTCGCTTTTATTGATGACATCCTTATTTATTCCAAAAGCCGTGAAGATCATGAGCAACACTTGAGGTCGATACTCCAAAAAGCTTCGTGAAAACAAGCTTTATGCCAAGTTGAAGAAATGCGAGTTCGCTCGAGGAAGTAGCATTCCTTGGGCACGTGATATCAAATCATGGAATATCTATCGACCCAAAGAAAGATCAAGCCGCTCAAAGTCGGGAACAACCTAAGTCAATGATCAAGACGAGCTTTCTCGCTTTAGTCAAGTTATTATCGAGATTCGTGGAAGGATTTTCTCGAATCGCTACTCCATTAACTCAAATTGACTCAAAAAGATACAAAATTCGGCTGAGCGAGGAATGTGAGAAGAGTTTTCAAGAACTCAAGAGAGACTCATTTCAAAGACCTGCTCGACAATACCATCCGCCTTGAGGGATTTGTCATCTACAAAGGATGCTTCGGGGAAAGGGTTAGGATGTGTTCTCATGCAACATGGGAAAGTCATAGCTTATGCCTCTCGAACTCTCAAAGAATATGAGAGGAATTATCCTACTCATGATCTAGAGTCATAAAATGTTGTTTTCGACTTAAAATTTGGAGGCATTACTTGTATGGGGAGAAAGTGGAGATCTTTACGGATCATAAAAGCCTCAAATATTTTTTCACTCAAAAGGAACTCAACATGCGATAACGATGTTGGCTTGAACTATTGAAAGATTATGATCATACCATCCAATACCATCCTCGAAAAGCGAAACGTAGTAGCCGACGCGCTGAGTAGAAGATCATACGCGTACGAAAAGCGATATTAACAACGCAAAGGCCCATTTTGTATGACTTGTAAAGGATGGAGATAGAGATAAAGACCTGTGGACCCACGGATGATGGCGAATATAATGAAAGTAGAACCGACTTTTAATCGATAAAGTTAAAGTCGCTTTCAAGCTACGTACTGGAGCCGATGCGCGATGAGGAAGAAAGTGCAAGAAGGTGCTATGCCAAGCAAGAATCGATGAAGAAGGAATACTTAGAGTCAACTCCAGCACTTTGTGTTCCTAATGACCCTCGATTTAAAGTATAAGATCATGATGGAGGCGCACAACACACCGCTTTTGCAATCCATCTCTAGAGTACCAAATGTATCGTGATCTTCATCATACATTTTGGTGGAACAATATGAAGAGAGAGATAGCGTTGTTTATCTCAAGGTGTCTAACTTGTCAACGAGTCAAGGCGAGAGCATCAAGTACCAAAAGGTCCATCAGAACCACTTGAAATTCCGAATGGAAGTGGGAGCACATTACCATGGATTTCACATCGGGTCTTCCCAAGGTTTCTCAAGGCATAGATGCAATTTGGGTCATTGTTGATAGATTGACCAAGTCTCGCTTTCATTTCTTACCAATACGAGAAACTTATACACTTGAACGCCTTGCTCAGATGTACATAAACGAGATTTTAAGATCGCATGGTATGCCAAAGATCCATAGTTTCGATCGAGACCCAAGATTCACTTCACGATTTTGGGTTAGTTTGCAAAAAGCTATGGGCATGATTTACGATTTAGTTCGCATATATCATCCTCGCATTTGACGGACAATCGTAGAGGACTATTCAAACTCTTGAAGATTTATTAAGACTCGTGTCCTCGACTTCAAGGGAAGTTGGGACAAGTTCTTACCATCGTGGAGTTTTCCTACAACAATAGCTTATCAAACAAGTATCGACATGGCTCCATTTGAGGCGCTAGATGGAAGAAAGTGTCGCTTCTCCAAAGATGCCGGGATGAGGTGGGTGAAGCAACGTTGTTGGGACCGAGTTAGTACGTATGACTACGGAAAAGATTCAAACGATTCGACAACGATAAAAACCTCACAAGATCGATAAAAGAGTTATGCGATCTTCATCGAAAGGACGGGAATTCGATATCGAGATCATGTATTGTTACGTGTTGCTCCATGGAAAGGAGTTACAAGATTTGGAAAGAGAGGAAAGCTCAATCCTCGATTCATCGGCCCATTTTAATCCTCGATCGAGTAGGAACTGTGGCCTATAGACTCGCTTTTTACCGCCAAGTATGTCTCGTGTTCATAACATTTTTCACATATCCATGTTACGTAAATATGTGGAAGACCCAAACACATTATCGAAGTTAGAACCGATGAAATAGCGGAAGATTTGACGATGAAGAGGTTCCTGCTCAAATCTTGATATAAGAAGGAACATATTCTACGCCCCAAGGTTATACCTCAAGTCAAAGTTTTGTGGAGAAACCACGATGTTGAGGAAATGACCGGGAGTTAGAATCAAATGAAATCAAGGTATCCTTACCTCTTCGACATACCAGTAACGCACCCTAATTTCGAGGGCTAAATTTCATAAGAAGGGGAGGTCAGAAGACCCCAAATTTTTAATAAAGATGATTTTTCTATAAATATCATTTTTTAAATATTATGGAATGAATTTGATATAATGTTATAGTTGTGGGTAATATTTATAAATTTTGCAAAAGTACGCAAGTTGTTATATAATATTCGATTGGCTCTGGGAATATTCGTTTTAACAGGAATATTCGTATTTACCAAGACAATCATCGGTGGACCCCATAACTGGAATTTATTGTTTGATTGAGAAAACGACAAAAATATTTTTATAAAAATAACGATGGAAGTTTTACGCTTAAAACTGTTGAACTACTTCGTAGTAAAAATACAAAGAACACGCGCTGTTGCACATAATTTTTGAATTATTGATTCTTACGTAAGAAGACACTACTCAATAATTGTTACAAGAATTATCGCTTAATATTTTATTTTATAATTGCTACGTTGATATTTTTGATTCAATAATTGTCATTACACAGTATTTCAAATTATCAAATCAATAATTCATTTAAAAATATTTTTATAATATTATATTATAGTAGTATGATGTGATTATATGATAGTTTGTTTTTATAATTTGAATGGTAACATTATGATAGTAAATTCATGGTATAAAAGTAAAATGAGGTGGAAGAGAACAAATTGAATTTGAATTCTGATGATGCAAGCGATGATGTCATCGGAACGATGAGGTAAGCAATGATGTCACCTAAGGATGATGTAAGCAATGATGTCATATGATCGATGATGTATGCGATGATGTCATAAATTATGGCAAAAAGACTATTTTACCCTTACTCTTCTAAGCTTATAAATAAGCTCATTCCTTCATTATTTTTCACTTAATTCACTAAAGCTATAGAGCGAGAAAGAATAGAGAGAATAAGAGAGAAAGAAGAAGAAACTTCACATTACTACAATATTGCGGTATTCAATTTCCTACTAAGGTAAGGGGTATTATTTCTTTCAGATTCATGAAGAGAACTTCATTATTCCATTATTTATTATTCTGCTGAATAACTCAGATACGCCAGCTACCCTATACTTGGTGAAATTCTTCTATTATTCCATTCTTTATTATTCTCGTTGAATATCCTCGTCATGCTTTTTTACGCCCGCCTTTTTATTCGATTCCGCTTTTACTTTATTATTCTCGATATCCGCTTTTTTATTATTTTTTATTGAATATCCTCCGTCATGCGTTTTACCGGACCGATTCCGCCTTTTATTATTCTATTGAATATCTGCTGCTCTCGTTTCGCTTTACTTCCTTTTTTATTATTCTCGTTGAATAACTCGCCAATAACCGGCTGATCGTGATGCCGGTGTGATTTTTCCATTCCTTATTATACTCAATTGGTTAAAGTTTCTTTCTATACTCCATGAAATTAGTGGAATATCCTCGATATTTGCGCTTCATCCAAAGATCTTTTCATGGAAATATTCTTCCGAGCATTCTTGAATTTTACTCTACAAAGAAGTATCATGTCGACAATTTGGACGTTATTAGTTCCTCGGACAAATTAATTCGTGAACTTGTTTTATTGAATTCTTATATCATTGTCATCATCCTCATGTTTATATTATGTTGAAAGTCATCTGTGGCCCAGTAGTGCATAGATGGACTTGGTATGATTATGACCAGTGGATTATTCTATAATAATCATGACCGTAATGTTACAAATGATGTGGTAAAAGTCCTTTCATCGTCAGTAGTGCATTGATGGATAGTTGTTGGCATGATCATGACCATTGATGAATACACGAATGTCCTCGCCCAGAGTGCATGGATAATTTGTGGTCGTGATACTAAAGAATATCCTCGTCAGAAAAAGGGTGATTCAATGATGTGGATTATTTATTGTCGAGTCTCAAATGATAAAAGTGATGAAAACCTTTAAATCATAAAAGATAGTAGATTTTATTCTCTACTTGACTCTTTTAATGGATTGCTTGATCCACCGCAGCTTAAACTTGATGTTTGTTATATTTTATCGCTTTAACATTTTTAAGGCTAATGATAATTTATTCTCGCATTATCTTAGTCATAATATTTCTTATCGGGCTAGTTGAGCTCACCCTTTTTCTTCCACCGCTCTCTCTTAAATAGTGTGAGAAATGAGAACGAAACAATGACTAGACTCTGGGAACTAAGAGTGATGGTCCTAGATGTATACTATTTTGTAGTCCTCATCGATTCTTCAAGTTAAATAGTGTAATAATAAATGTAATGAGGACTTATTCTCGAGAGTGGATATTGTCTCAAAGAAAGACAATATTTGTATTAAAACTCACAAAATTCTCTTTTGTAGAGGATATATTAAGATTGTATTTGTATTAGTTGTACTATTTTCATGTATTTGGTCAATGAATTCATGTTATATATGTGATGTATACCTTTATTTTGGGTGTCAAAAGTGAAGTTTTAGCAAAAATAGTGAAAACTAATTGTTGTAATTTGGATGTTTATGTTGTTTAGATGGCTAGAAACACGTTAGAAAACATTAGATTATGTTTCTGTAAACCTATTACACCTTAGATAGGTTGGTATTGTTGTTAGAAAGGAGCTTGGAGGCCAAATTTAGCTTTTCGTAGAGTTACAGAGCATAAATTTGCATTTCGCAGAAGGAACCCCGCCTCGTGAACCCTCTCCAGTCAAAAACCCCCCACCCAGAAGCGAAGAGGTGGGAAATATCTGCCAGGAGCCAATTTTGAAAAAAATTTGTGAACATAATTTACTAAAATGGGCATAACTTCTTCATACGAATTCCAATTGAGGTGATTCAAAATGATTCGAAAAGAGGACGAATAGGCCTATAACTTTTATTCTTTAAGGTTTTCAATTTGAAATCTTTATGAAGGGTAAAAATGGCCATATTTAGGACTATTGTGTATTTGGATCCAATTGGAGGGCGTCGGGATGCGCGAATGCAAGTGCAATCCTTTGTGTATTAGTATAACCTAATGATAACATGTTAGACATGTAATAGGATATTGTATCAAGTTGTTAATGGGTATATGATGCAATGACATGATCACTTAAGTAGTTGTAATAAAGCTAAATAGTGATGTTCATGAAAAGATGCGATTTTGTTAGTGACCTATATGAATCTAATGTTAGTGTAACTAATGTGTATTGTCAATACATATGGTATGTGTAGGACTTGTGGTGAACGTGAGTAGTGATTATTTAACCTACGCACGAGGCAAGTTCTCTAACTCTACTTTTATAATTGTGCAAGTGCTTAAACTTTCTTTAAGACAATTTTCTAATTCTACATTTACGTTGAGCAAGTTTCTTACTTTAAACTTTCATTAAGCGAATTCTTGTATTCTTAATCATTATTTGAACAAGCTAGCTATGACCTAAGCTTTATTCGAACAAGTTTTGAGTTCCAATATTTATTGATGTGTTCTAACTTGTTTATTGTTAGAAAAGTTTCTTTATTGTCTTTCATGTACTATAAATGCTATTTTTTTTTAATTCTAATTTCTAATGTTGAATTATCTTAGTTCATGTACTTGACAACAAGCCATTCTTGTAATGAGCAAGCTTTATTTCCAGCTTGCTATTGCTTAATGTCTATTCAATAATTCATATTCCTAGCTTAATATTATTCAAGCAAGGTTTATTGTCATTCAATACTTATGCTTTGTAGTTGTTTCTAAGCATGAGTTCATGATATAGTTAGTTCGTTTACACTTGTTCATTGTTCCATATTATGTTATTATTGATCAACTGTTCTGTTATTTCACCCTATTGATTCAACTAGTCCTCTAGTTGATGTTCGTTAAACTTCAAATTACCTTGAAAGCTTATCCAAACCAAACTTTCTTTGGTGCGGACTTGTACTCTAAATACTGAGATGAACAACCCTATTATTATTAGGGGATAATTTATGCTTAGCATTGAAATGTTTGTGAACAAATCATTGTACGAAGGGCTGATCCCCCTAAGTACGAGGAGTCCTTATAGTCTTATGACTGTTAAAGTTGGTGTTGAAAGATTACTCGGAACTGTGGACATAGTTCAAGGTCTTATGACCCTCAGTTAGATATATTCCATATTTTGGATTCCAGTTTCTGATTATCATTGTTAGAGTACTATTCAGTTTTGATGAACCTATTGTTGGCAGTTATTATTATTATTATTATTCTGTTGATTCATTGTTATATCATAATCATAGTGATGATTTTCACTGAAAATATCAAAAGTGAAGTTTTAACAAAAATAGTGAAAACTAATGGTTGTAATTTAGATGTTTATGTTGTTTAGATGGCTAGAAACGCGTTAGAAAACATTAGACTATGTTTCCGTAAACCTATTACACCTTAGATATGTTGGTATGGTTGTTAGAAAGGAGCTTGGAGGCTAAATTTGGCTTTTCAGAGAGTTGAGCATAAATTAACATTTCATGAAGGACCCCTTCCGTGAAGCCTACCCAGTGCAAAACCTCGCCCGTGGAGGGTAATCTGCCGGCCAATTTTGAAAAAAAACCCATGTAACATAATTTACTAAAATGGGCATAACTTCTTCATCATACGAACTCGGATTAAGGTGATTCAAAATGATTCGGAAGAGGACGAACATGTCTATAACTTTTATTCTTTGAAGTTTTCAATTTGAAATCGTTATGAAGGGTCAAAATGGCAATCTTTAGAACTGTTGTGTATTTGGAGCCAATTGGATGGCGTCGGGATCTTGCGAATGCAAGTGCAATCCTTTGTGTATTAATATAACCTAATGATAACATTTTAGACATATAATAGGATGTTATATCAAGTTGTTAATGGGTATATGGTGCAATGACATGATCACTTAAGTAGTTGTAATAAAGCTAAATAGTGATGTTCATGAAAAGATGCGATTTTGTTAGTGAGCTATATGAATCTAATGTTAGTGTAACTAATGTGTATTGTCAATACATATGGTATGTGTAGGACTTGTGGTGAACGTGAGTAGTGATTGTTTAACCTACGCACGAGGCAAGTTCTCTAACTCTACTTTTATAATTGTGCAAGTGCTAAAACTTTCTTTAAGCAAATTTTCTAATTCCACATTTACGTTGAGCAAGTTTCTTACTTTAAACTTTCATTAAGCGAATTCTTGTATTCTTAATCATTATTGAACAAGCTAGCTATGACCTAAGCTTTATTCGAACAAGTTTTTGAATTCTAATATTTATTGATGTGTTCTAACTTGTTTATTGTTAGACAAGTTTCTTTATTGTCTTTCATGTACTATAAATGCAGTTTTTTTTTGAATTCTAATTTCTAATGTTGAATTATCTTAGTTCATGTACTTGAAAACAAGCCATTCTTATAATGAGCAAGCTTTATTTCCAGCTTGATATTGCTTAATGTCTATTCAATAATTCATAGTCTAGCTTAATATTATTCAAGCATGGTTTATTGTCATTCAATACTTATGCTTTGTAGTTGTTTCTAAGCATGAGTTCATGATATAGTTAGTTCGTTTACACTTGTTCATTGTTCCATATTATGTTATTATTGATCAACTGTTGTGTTATTTCACACTATTGATTCAACTAGTCCTCTAGTTGATGTTCGTTAAACTTCAAATTACCTTGAAAGCTTATCCAAACCAAACTTTCTTTGGTGCGGACTTGTACTCTAAATACTGAGATGAACAAACCTATTATTATTAGGGGATAATTTACGCTTAGCGTTGAAATGTTTGTGCACAATACATTGTACGAAGGGCTGATCCCCCTAAGTACGAGGAGTCCTTATAGTCTTATGACTGTTAAAGTTGGAGGTGAAAGATTACTCGGAACTGTGGACATAGTTCAAGGTCTTATGACCCTCAGTTAGATATATTCCATATTTTGGATTCCAGTTTCTGATTATCATCGTTAGAGTACTGTGCAATTTTGATGAACCTATTGTTGGCAGTTATTATTATTATTATTATTATTATTCTGTTGATTCATTGTTATATCCAGTGAGCAATTTTTTTGCTCACTCTTGCATATTTATATACTCATTGCAGCGAAAGTTGAGAAGGTAGATGAGCCTTCAACTAGCAAAGGAAAGGGAAAAATGTACAAGTGATGAAGACTTGTAATTTTGATTATTGATATGATGTTAGATTTTTTTACTTTGATGATAGACTTTTATTTAATGATGTGATGTAATAATTTTATTTCCGCACTTGAATGATGTTTAAGGTTAGATAACCTGGGACGATTTTTATTTAATGATGTAACCCTATTTGAAGGGAGGATTTATGGTTTAAATGTTACTTTATTTGGGTAAATAGTATAAATGTATGGATAGTGATCACCAAATCTTGTGGGAATGAAGTACCTAGATTTGGGGGTGTCACAAGTTGGTATCAAAGCCTTAGGTTATGAACCATAGGTGGGGTAAAAGCCTTAGGAAGTAACATTTGAAAAGATAGTGATGATAAACTCTTATCGAGTTTTAGGAAAGAGAAAGTAATAAAACACTTATGTGCTTATGTGATTACAACTTATGTGCTCGTGAGTGTCGAGTAGTAATGATTAGTAATTAAAACTTAAACTTTGGTTGACAGGATGGCTAATGTAGGAGGATCCAGTCAGGCTAGAGAGGAGGAGCCTCAGGATATTCAGGTGATTTGGGAACAACTACTGCCATGGGAAACAGTTCCGTTGGTCATAGTGGTTGAGCAGGAGAGAGTACCTGATGAGGAGGATAGAGACTAGAATGTCATCAATGAACACTACGACGAACTTATCCAAATACTATTTGACCACTCTGTTCATCATATCCATAAATGTGGCTGACGCATTAGTCAACCCAAACGACATTACCAAAAACTCGTAATGACCATAACGAGTTTTGAACGCCGTCTTAGGTACATCCTCATTTCTCACCTTTAACTGATGATACCCCGTGCACAAATCTATCTTAGAAAAATACTTTGCCCCTTTCAACTGATCAAATAGATCATCGATCCTGGGCAACGAGTATTTATTCTTAATCGTTAACTTGTTCAACTCTCGATAGTCGATACAAAGTCTTAACGACCCATCCTTTTTTTTACAAACAATCTGGGGTGCTCCACAAGGAGACACACTTTCGGTTGAATGTACTTTACATCTAATAGTTCACATAATTGAACCACTAAGTCCTTCATCTCAAGCTGGCGCCATCCTATATGGTGCCCTTGAAACTTGTGTCGCTGACTAACGGTCAATTACAAACTCTACTTCCCTCTCCTAAGTGGAATACCCGTAACTCCTCCTAAAAATACATCCATGAAACTCTTGCACTATAGGTATCTGGTGAAGGATGTTCCCACTCTTTGGGCATCCACAACATGTACGAGATAACCTACACCCTTTTTTCAACATTTTCCTAGCTTGTGTCATCGACAGACAACAAGAGTGTCTCGGTGATTTTCTACCGAAGAACACTACCTTGGTTTTCTTAGAAAGCCGAAGGTTTACACTTTTCCTATGACAATCAATTATCGCCTTATGGTTAACCAACCAATCCATACCAAGAATTACATCGAATTGTTTTAACCTTATCGGTACCAAATCTACTGATAACTTATTCCCTCTAATCTCTACGCAACAATCCTTATGAATATGTTCAATGGGGATTATCTCTTCATTGGCTACTTTAACGTCTAAAGGTATTGGTAACTTTTCAGGAATTAAACCTAATCGCTTAGCAAATTCACATGCTATAAAAGAACAAGTAGCTTTTAGGAGTCAAAGAGCACATAAGAATTTATTTCATTGACCGGAATGATACGCTACCACATCCGTTGATGCAACTGCATCTTGGACAGTCATATTAAACGTACGGGCCAAGGGTCTACCCACCGATGGTGTTGGTCCAGTAATAGCTAATTTACCACTACTAGAACCCTTATTTCCCTCTAAACCTTTCTTCGGGAAATTTCTTGCCATGTGGTCCAAGGACCTACAGACAAAACACCCCTGGTTCTTCTTAGGGTTAGGACAGTTGGGTGACAAATGCCCCTCCTGCCCACAGTTATAGCAGACTGATTTCCCCTTTAAACAGACTCCCATTGAGTCTTTCCGCATGTCTTGCATGCCTCCGTCCTCCGCTTAGGATCTCCTTGCTTTACCCTAGTATTCCCATGGTTGAAGCTCTTCCTCTTAGGCAAGTTTCCGCTTCCATTGGAAACTTCCGCCTTACTACCTCCTTCTAACTTACTCTTATTCTTCCGTTCTTTGTAGTACTGAGATAATGCCTCACCACCACCTTCTGCTATTATCACCTTTACCAGAATGGTCCCGTAGGAAGCACTCTGAAAAACCGATATTCTCTTTTGTAGAGCAGGGGGTTTTAAGCCTGCTCAAACTGTCTTCTTTCTCTCTTCTGTATCCACCTGATGTGGAGTAAACCTCGCCAATTCATTGAATTTGGAAGCATACTGGGGAACTGTCATATCCCTCTGCTTAAGTTCTAAGAACTTAATCTCCATCCTACCTTGCATACTAGTAGGGAAGTAATTCTCGAAGAACACCTTCTTAAACTGTTCCCACGTAACAGCTTATGTCCTAGTCCCACCCTGGTGAGCCTCCCACCAGTAGTTGGCTTCCCCCTTCATCATGTAAGTCGCAAAAGAAGTCTTTTACGCCTCACCTACGTTTGTAATCACAAACGCCTTTTCAATTTCTTTCACCCATGTCTGGGCTTCTAATTGGTCTGTCGTTCCTCAGAACTCAGGAGGACCCACACTCTTAAATTCCTTGAAGGTAGTTGTTCTTACTACCCCAGGAGCTACAGGAATTCCTCCCCCAACTTGGTTAAATGCAGCCGTTAATAAATTAACGATCTCTTTCATAGGGTTATTAGGACCCCCCCCCCCCCCCGATTTTCATTATGAGACTCGGCCTCTTGGTTATGTTGTCTCCTTCTTGGCGACATAATTCTGATTAAATAAAATTTTGTTATTATTTATTCAACTGCTTGGTTATCATTCTCAAATAACCACTCATACCACAACAAACACATTAAATAAAACTTCATTATATTAATATGCTTTCATAGTCAAAACTATTTACATCATGTTCCCTTAGCCAAAAGGTATTACATACAATCCATGATTACCTTCTACAAAAAATTGGGATTTACAAAAGACTACCCTTTAATTATACAAAAGAGGGTTTTACGTCACTACCATATACACAAAAGATCTAACGATCTACTAACAACGTCGAACGACATTCTCATATTTACGATTTGCGAAATCAACACAATATCTCGACTTATGGTATGTCGAGTCATCTGACTTCAATAGAATAACAAGCAATTTTTCGACTTGAAATCCTCATGAGCAAATTCGTGGATGTATGACATCCTAGCTATTTGTTGGTCTTTTTCAACCAGATTCTTTCAAGCTCTCGGCCTCTTCCTTATAGTCACGTGCCTTATCCGTCATAAGCACTTTCTCTCATCGTGCTCGACTCAAAATCCGCCTCTAAAGATTCTTTACGCCTCATAAAGGCGGTTATCTCCTCACTCTGCTGCACTGCACCACCGTCAAGCAGATGCACATTCTATCAACATATCCGGATACAATGATCTCATTGTATCCGGAGGTGTTAGCTCTCGATAAGGTACCACCGTGTTAATCGATGTTACCTCCATCTCCTCTTCTACGTCGAGCATCACATTCAAATATGACGCTTATTCCCATCGTTTCCTCGGAGTATCCTCTTGAGATATGTACTCCTCAATATCCGAGTCTTCTAGGACCACTATATCGGTACCTCGATACTGGCATTGGTACTAGCTCCACTTGGTTCATCGACTCTTCTCTCCTGATGTGAATGTCTCTATACATCATGCTATCGATTGACATCTACAATAATACATAACAAGTTGATTAGTACATAATACACAATAGTATAAGCAAAAATCACATTTAATTTATTTAAGATTAATTTCCATCTTTTAAATTCTTTTCGATCTTGAGTTTTCTCAATACCTTATTAATTCAATTGACTTGAATTTCATTCTTCGGACTTTACCTTCCTTACGAGGTTATTAGCCTAAGGTTCTTCCCCCCCCTTAAGTTTTATAACCTAATGCTTTGATACTAACCTGTGACGCCCCCAAATTCGAGTATCTTCCAACCCAACATATATGGTGCTACAGTACTCATAACTATACAATCATTCCATTGAAATACCACAAAATGAATGTAATTACTATTTTCTTATTACAATCAAAGTATAATCCTTCCTGTTTCATAAACCCGATTACATAGTTAGTTGTTCATAATGTATAATACATACAAACATACTATTCTATTACACGATGGCTAGGTATCCATCTTAGCCTTGCCCTTATCTCTTTTAGCATTCTCAATACGTTCATCCTTAACTGCAATCATATTATTCACGCAAGAAGTGAGCATAATAAGCTCAACAAGTTTTAACAAAGGATAACAGTAATACCACATTCGTGAATTATATGACTAATTTATACATAACTGAACAAATAGTTATGAAGTATTATGAAACAATAATACTTTAACAATTCATATCATCAATTCCCAAAGTATAGAATAGATTAGGAATTCTGAACCGATCAATAGACCATGAACAGTAGCTTTCTGTTTTCATACTTGAAAAGGATATCACAACACTAAGGCTGTACATCCGCATTACTTACGAGCACTTCTAGGTGATCAGTCTATAGTACTCTATGTTGATCAACACTCATTCGTTAAACGTATTTACATTTAACATTTGGCGAACTCGCGTGCGCATCGAATAATCGATGAAAAATACTTTTGTTTGTTCATAGACAAACCTTACCTTCACATCCGTACCAATTACTTAGCATAGGATAGCGTTAACAGTTCTATATAGATAGATATGTATACAAATCAATCTATATCTTACGAGTAGTCTAGCCGAGTTAAATCTGGCATCGACCCTTTCTTTAAAACCAGTCGTGCAATTCAGTTCAATGAATCACATAAAACTTGGCTAACTTGAAAGTCAGACAAGCGTTAAGAAAACTTGCCTTTCAGCGTCTTCAAATAACTTAATCGACTGACCACAACCTTTACAGAATCTACATGATATATTCACATAGCACATTGTAATTAGCTATTAAACAATTATTCACATTGTTCTTACCAACTTCTTTCTCTTCTATGTCTTTGTTAACTTAATATCATTAATAAAGTCAACTCGACTTATTACCCTTCATCCCGGCTTATTAATCAATTTACATCATTAACCAGACTCTATCATCATTGGTGAAATACCAACGATGTTTCCCCGACTAGGGTTTATCGACAACACTTTGTGTTCTTCATTCAAAACTTACTAACATGCATTCAATTCCTAAGTTCAATACCATATACATTAGTATAGGTAGTATAGGAATAGTCTTAGTACATTCACTGAGTATATAAACTCAACTCATGTAGGTCTCGAAACCACAGAAGTTCAAAACCTAGCTTTCTAACAAAACCCCTGACTCAGCACCGTGTCGTGACATTAATAGGCAAGACTGGTGCTGCGGCGCCAGTTAACAGTACCCATACTTCGGTCTCGGCACTGCGGCGCGAGACTTCCCTATACAAGTGGCGTTGCGGTGCCACTTTCTAGTAGCCCATTACATCGTGTGTTTGACTGCATGTACAAGCAATTAACACCTTTGTCTGGCGCCACGGGCACCAGGACCTCGATGCATTTTTTCTCTAACAGATAAAAATTTGGTGAGATTCTTGGAGCCATAACTTCTTCGTTATAAGTCCAATTTAGTCCGTTCAAAAGCTTACACGTCATAAATGACATACTCTACGCGTTCATATAAGAATTTGACACTTTCGAATATGTTAACTCAAAATTCACTATTGAGTTTATTTTCTAAGCATTCGTAAACGTTAATGAGCGTTCAATGCTCGTTTTCTTCATTTTAAGTCGGAATCCGACGATTCTTGAGTCCACGACTCTTAAATACCCTATCTCATGTGTTGACATTGAAAAACAACATTTTCAAGTCTCACGACAACTTTCGACAACCAATTCAGAATTTCAACGTTTTCGACGTTTAACGTCTATTTCTGTGAAATTCGCTATAAATTCGTTACTAATGTTCTCTAAGCAAATTCACATGGAATACTCCATGGACTTCATATCTACATCTTAACCAAGCAAGATACACATATTTACGTATTGATGGAGTTCAATTGTTTAACAACAATCAATCTCAACAATCAATATTTTTATAATTTTAAACTATAACAAACCTTATTATTTCTATGATTTCATGACTTATAGAGATTGAATCTATCGTAAGTCATTCTTATTCCACCATACAAGCCATACACCACCCATTTATGATTCTCCATACAAAAAGAAAACCCAAAAGAGATGGACCTACTATTAAGGAATATTACCTTAACGACCTTTGTGTTCTTGATAAACTTCTAATGAAAAAGCTTTAAAGTAAATTGTTTGCTTGAGTCTAGCTCTTTCTCTCTCTCAAAATATATGTTGGCAACTTGAAAAACCCTCAAATGACCAACTCTAGCTTTCTATTTATAGAAAATGAAATGGAGGGCAATTACGTCAATATCCACCACCTCCTTACTATTCCATACTTTGTCACCAAGTAAAATACTTGGTGACCAAGTGATATACTTTCCTTGCCCACCAAATGGCCGGCCCACCACCCCATGGGTCATCCCCATGGGTTGCCCCATGGGTTTTACCCATTCGGTGACCCACCGGTTCAATCCACGGTTCGGTTTTTCTTACATTGGGCTTAATCATTCTAACATTGGGCTTTAGCTTGGGCTTAACCAATTAATTCATTGGGCTTGCTCATTCAATTGTTTGGACTTGACATAACCAAATCAAATGAATTCACACTAGGTCTTAACTTAATTCCATAATACCAATCGTATTCTATGTGTACAATTCACGTATTCTCTCCATATAATACTAGTACGATAATTGTATAGTACTTTGTATTAACTCATCGTATTATACATATATACTAAATAGTATCATCCTAGTATAACACACACATTAAAAATAACGAAATTCCTTCTACGTATTTCATTTCCTTCTCGGAAATCAATATACTCAACCCTTAGGTTTTAAGTCCGCATGCGAAAACTTCGTTTGCCATAAATGAAATATTATCAGATATTTCATCTCATCTCGATATTCTATCATTATGCGTTTCTCAGAATTTCAAAATAATTCCCCGAACAGAAATGGATGAATAGTGTTTTTACAAAAATTTCTCAGAAAATATTTATTTTTGTCTTGGAAATTTTAAACAATTAATTCTAGCACGTAGTCAGCTTACTAACCATATAAACACATTCTAGGTCATAGAACGACCTTAACATAGCTTACTCATAAAATAAATCAATTAAATTCATTTAATTCACATAATCAAATAAAAATTTAATTGTCATAAAAATTCGATTTTCTCGGGCGTTACAAATATCTGATACTGTTGGAACCCAAATTCGTCCCTCAAACCTTAGCACTCCTTCAGTATCAACCTTGTATTTCATCTCACTATCCTCGACGATACTATTGATCGATTTCGCAATCAAAGAATACGTGCAAGTATACACGACCAACAAGTAATAAAGTGAAAGTAGAGTATCGTTCCCACGATGAATTATTTAATAAAAATCACTAAGTACTAGTTCTTAACAAAACTAATTTTTATTTAAACAATTGATTTAATGTTGTGAGTTAAAATATATAATTAAACTACTACTACTACCACTAGTTAAAAATTAGGTTATGGAGATTTAAGATCACAACTTCACTTATATTAAAACACTTCTTATTAATTATGCTCACTATTCTGGATTGTTAATTAGGAACTTATTAGTATTTATAACCACCTTCCGATGCATCACGAACATATAAATCTAAATCCATAGTTAATAGAATTGAACAAATACCCTAATTAACTAATTCACTATATTCCTATGTGAATTACAATTAAAGAGGATTTAAAGCACATGTTCCCTTATTAGATTACACGCGGCGTAAAGGCATATCCCTATCCTAAACAAAAATCATTATTTCCAACACCATGCAGAAAACACAATCACATGCTATTATGATCAAATCTAAATCTATATTTCATCCCCCGAATTAATATAAATTATCATGGTAATTGTTAGCTAGACAATTAAACAATTATACACAATCATAATAGACAATCTATATAATAGATCACAATAATTAACAGAGAAGCGTACTAAATATAATCCTACTTTGACTCTTTAATGGTCCCCAAGTTGCTTCAATCTCCAGCAATCCATTATAAACTAGGGTTTATGTTCTAATATAATGGAGTGTTTTTATCTAATATAATCTAATCTAATCTATCTCTCCCCATATTCTATGCCTCACAACATGTATTTATAGGCTACAAGCCCGATTTTTAGCTTAGGAGTAAACTCAATCAAATTTGGAGTAAAAAAGTATCAAAATTCACCCCAAAACGCGTCCCAACTTTTTATGGCCAGCCCCTAACGCATTGCAGTCTTTGCTCACTGGCCGCAAAACCTGCCTCCTAGCGCCCCGTCGTTGGAAATGGCCTATGTTTGGGCGCCCCGACATTGGGCCTTTTTTCGGGAATTTTCTACTCTGACGTCCTTTGGAAAAATGGCCATAACGTCTTCGTCTGACTCCGATTTCGATGATTCAAGATGTTCCGGAAAGAGGAGACATAGATATACAACTTTAATTCTTTGAGTGTTTCGAAATAAGGGATGGAGCCATGTTGAAATTGGCCCTGAAGTGGCTGCTATGTAAATGGCAAGTCGAAAATGCAAATCTAGCAACCCCAAATGTCTATCCAAGTAACTTTTATCCCAATTCCTACAAAACAACGTAAAACATGCACAAATAGACACAAACACTTAAAAACATCCAAAAGATTAAGCTCAAACGCGCTCAATTCATGGGTATAAAACTCACTCATCACATACTTTCCTTTATTTTTCTGCATTCCTCATCTTGTAGTTGAGCATTCTTTACCTTGTCCACCAAAGTTGGACTAGCTTCCATATAACGACCCGAGAATTTAGAAAAAAAATAATTAAATCTTAAATGATGGATTAAAGGGTAAATAATAAACCTAGATAGAAAATAAGTGTATGGATTTGACATTTCTGAAAAGAAATTTTATGGAATTAAAAATCTTTGTGGTGAATTATTTAGGATTAAGTAAATAAGTGTATATGTTCTGTGTATATGGTTGTATATGTGTACAATATGTTGTTAAGGGCCAAGGGTTGACTAGATAACTATGTCAGTGTCCAAACCCTTAGTATATATTTAGAACATCAACATTCAGTTAGAAAATTCTTACGACTGATAAGAAACCCTAGAAACCGGTTCTGAAAACATTAATTTCAGTTTCGGGAATTTGAAACCCTAATTCGGATATTAAAATCCCAATTTGGGAATTTAAATGCTATGTATAAGGTTTATGTATTTTAATTACAAACCTAATTAGGGATAACCCTAATGATTAATTAGATTTGCTAATAATTTAGAAACCCTAATTCTTGGATTATAAACCCAAATGTACAATTATGAACCTAATTACTAAATTAGCAATTTTAATTAGGAAATATATATCCTAATTAGCAAACTTGAATTTATGATTAGGAAATCTTAATAAATTAGAGAATCCTAATTATAATTTAGAAATATTAAATTTTTATTTTTAAAACCTAAATCGAAAATCCTAGAAAGTTTATTTTTAAAACCTTAGGTTTTAACCCTAAGGGTTTGCACAAGTTACTAAAATGCCCTTAATAATGGAAGCTAAAAGTCTAATTTACCCTTTGTGCATTATTAGAGGGAAGTGAGTGAATCTTGTCATATATTGGCAAGTCAACTACCCTAGATCAGCCACATGCTAAAAATCTCAAAGAATCTCAAATTTCTTACATCATAGAGATTCATTGTATCAAAATACACATAATTCAAGAGAGAGAAAATTCATTATCTAGCTTTATTTTGTGACAAACTCTCAACCCATACTTTCTCTCTCTAGACCCATGAAAATATGAAGTATATCAGTTCCTAGAATGATCACAAGCAAGCTAAGAACAGATCATGATGATCAGATTCAAGATCATAGCATCAAAGTGGTAAAAACCCTAAATCTTGAAAATCTTTGTATTTGATGTTAGATGTTGTAAGTTGTTGGTTAAAGTTGTGTATTAGAGTGCTAATAAGTGATCTGGATTGTTAGATCAAGGATCTATAACATTTAGATGCACGATTTTGAAGTTTTGAAAAATCTAGGAAAAAACTTTGAAATGTGTTCTGACAGTCAAATGTCAGGGCTTCTAGATCTATGTGTGTTAGGTGTTATGTGTGTTTTATGTTATGGATTTGTTCTATGACATGTATATTGTGTTTTGAAACTGGAAACAGTGTCAAATCATGTCTAGATCATAAGATAGGATCAGTCAAATCGCGTTGACTGATCACGAAAAAGGGTTTCTGGGCAACCCAGAACCCAAATTTTTGTCTGACAGTGTTTCGCAGGCCTTCAATCTTGATGATCTTTAATAGTTTTATCTGGTTTTTGTTGTTATGTTGTAAACTGGCATGTGAACTACACATTAAAGCTTTTAGAACAAACAGATCTTGCACAGGATCAAATATATAGGTGGTCAAAGTAGCGTTGACTAACTTACCGAATGAAGGATTCTAGGAAACCCAGATCTTCAAGAACCGTTTCCTGCCCCCTACTTTGACTAGACAATATCTCTTAGTTTTGTTGTTTTCATGATGATCTAATGTTATAAACTTGTAGAGACATCAATACTACATGAATAAACTAATAAAACACATTATGTAACCTCGGAATGCATGGATTCGAAGCTTCAAAGTAAGTCCTAGCAACTGTTCTTCATTTCTGGAAAACCTAGAAATGAAGAACAACTCTGACATGATTTTTAGAGGCTTTGATCTCTCTGTTATGTTGTCAGGATATGAGTTAGTATATATAGTATTACATAAATACTATAATCTTGATAGCATTACCAGCCTAGAAACCAACTGGAACATGAAATTAATTACGGTCAAACTACCTACCTTGCTAACTGACATGCATATCTAGGTTTTTGCTCAAGAACACCAAGAACACTATTAGGTATTGATTCAATGAGAAATTAATTGCTATTGATTCACATGATTATAACTATTTGTTCACATGTGTGTACTATTGATTCACATTCATTTACTATTAGGGGAGTTGGTGCAAGATTGATAATACTTGCATGACTAAGTTAAAAATGGAAGTATAGTTGAAGGTACTATAATATAATTAATTTTTTCACATGTTTAGAACTATTGAGTTACATGATTTACTATTGATTCACATGATTTACTATTAGAGGAGGTGGTGCAAGATTGATAATACTTGTAGGACTAAATTAAAAATAAAGAAAAAGAGGGAGGTATTATACTGTAATATTCTGAGCCCCAAAACGTGCAATTATCGAAACTATATTTTCCTATAAATAGAAACTCATTCTTCCTTCATTTCTCACCAATTCACTAAGTCTCACAAGAGCAATTATTATAGAGATAAATTATAGAGAGAAAGGAGAAGAGAAGTCTGCTACCTCACTATTCCAGTATCCAGTTTTCTTCTAAGGTAAGGGGTATTATTTCTTTTGTGTTCTTAAAGAGAGCTATTGTTATTCCACCCCTTATTATTCTATTGGAATAATCAGTATACGTGGACTACTAGTATACATGGTGAAATTCTTCATTATTCCATTCTTTATTTTTATGTTGGAATAACTTTGTTTGTGGCAAACCGCATACATGGTGAAATTCTTCTCATTATTCAATTCTTTATTATTACATTGGAACATCACATGCATGCGTATTATGCATGACTGGTTCTATTATTTATTATTACATTGGAATAACTCATGCGTGCGGTTTATCGCATCATGGTGAATTCTTCATTATTCCATTCTTTATTATTACATTGGAATATCACATGCATGCGTTTACGCATGACTGAGTTCCATTATTTAGTATTACATTGGAATATCACATGCGTGCGTTTACGCACGACTGGTTCCATTATTTATTATTCATTGGAATAACTTTTATGCATGCAGGTCTATGGCATGCCTGGTGAATTCTTTTGTTATTCCATTCTTTATTATACTCAGTTGGTTAAAGTTTTGGCTTTTATACTCCATGAAATTAGTGGAATATCCTTGATATTTGAGCTTCATCCAGTATCTTTTCATGGAAATATTCTTCTGAGCATTCTTGAATTTTACTCTACAAAGAAGTATCATGTTGACAATTTAGACATTATTGATTTCTGGATAAGTTAGATTATAAATCTTTTATTCTTGAACTTGTTTTATTGAATTCCTATATCATTGTCATCATCCTCATGTTTATATTCTGTTGAAAGTCATCTGTGGCCTGTAGTGCATAGATGACTTGATATGATTATGACCAAGGATCATTCGGTATAATCATGACCGTAATGTTACAAATGATGTGGTAAAAGTCCTCATTGGCCCGTAGTGCATTGATGGACAATTATTGGCATGATCATGACCATTAATGAATACACAAATATCCTTGGCCCGTAGTGCATGGATAATGTGACACCCCCAAATCCGGTACTTCCATTTCCACAGGATTTGGTGTTCACTGTACAAACTTCATCTATCTATCTACCCATAAATAAATGCAAATCATGCAATAGATAGAAATAAATAATAAATCTCTCCCCTTATGGGGTTACATCAACTGCATAATACATAAATAAATCCCAGGTTACTCTAACCTTTAAATCATCTGTGTGTAAACATAAACAAATAAGTCTTAGTAACATCAATTCTAAATATGTAACCATAATAAAACAGTCTTCATTACTTGCTAAGCTTGCCCTTGCCCTTACTAGTGGAAGGTTCATCTGCTCTTTCGTTCTTAACTGCAATGTTATTATTACGCAAGAGTGAGCACGATTGCTTGCAAGTATAACAATATAACAATGAATAATAACTTGCGAGAGAAATACTAACTTCTGATATAAAGCTCAACTTTTGAATCAAGAATGAATAACAAGAATCAAAAAAAATTCTGAGGGTCAGAAGACCTTGAACTATGTCCTAGGTTGTCAAGTGTTTTTACTTGAAACCTTTAACAGTCATAAGACTATGGACTCTTCTTCTCGTACTTAGGGGGATCAGCCCTTAGTACCATACTGTGCACAATATCTTAATGCTAAAGCGTAAATAATCCCTTATACAGGGTTGTTCATCTCAGTTTGACATTCGAGTCCGCACCAAAGGAAGTTTGGTTTGGATAATTCATCAAGGGTTCTAAAATTTAGAACGCTCATCAACTATGGACTAGTCGAATCAAATAAGGGTTCGCTAGTCTAACAAGGTTTAACAAAAACTGATAATTTAACTTGGATAAAATCTCAAAAATATACATTAGAATAATTATTGTATAACAACATCATGCTTGAAGGATTAATAAGCTTTAATATACGAAATAAACTTAATCAATAATAATGAGAGTTTGCTCAATGATAACAAGTAGGGTTAGGAAACTTGCCTCGTGCGTAGATTACACTTAAAGAAACTCATTCTTTGAATTAAATCCTACATATCAATTATGTTCACAATACCAGTCAATAATAACATACTAAACATCACAAGTTTATTCTTTTGTCTAACTCGAATTCATGACTATACTTAGTCAATTACTACACTTAGTGTCAAAATTAAGACTTCACGAACAATAAGTTAATTATGCATTCAATCATTTAATTCACACGTAATTGTGTTATGGACGTGTTAAGAATTTATTTTAACACCTCATAATATGTCTAACAAGTTTTTGTAATCATTAGACTAAGTTGCTATCACATTGCTATACTTGAATACTAAAAAAACATTTCCTGGACATTCTGCTAAGTGGTATTGGCCATGTAAGCACTTTTATCTTGAGGTCTTGGCGTTCTTGATTAATAAGGTAGCCAACTGCTGACTTTGATACTTGGCGCTTTGTGGCGGTGGTGTATGGCGCGGAAATGAACTAGGAGTTGGCGCCACGGCGCGGGACTCCAGTTCCAGTTCTATAATTCGCGAAAATTGCAGAACATGGCTAAAAATTTCCAATTAACTTATTTTTACACGAATTTAGACATACCCACATGCTAGAATTCATATATAATCAATACTTAACATCTATGGAGTGATTTTCACCCATTAAAACACATAATCACAGAATTAAAGCATTCAAATTGTACTATTCTTGATGTTCTTGAAGTGTTGAACATAAATTCCTAAAATTCAACGCCACGGATTCATTACAAAACCAAATTCAACCATTCAAATTTTGTTTTGTTCATTTTATCATGCATAATCATAGAAGTGTGTGAATTTGTAGAAAAATTTATGATTGACATATTAAAATTACGTATGAGGCCATATGGCCATATTACATACTCTAAAATCTTTTACTGTATAATTTCATGAAACTGAAGATATGGAAACCCATATAATATACAATAAACATGTTATGCTACTCGAATTACTACATATATTCCTACAACAACACCCTTTCCCAATTTACAGAGACTTAACAGAAAACTTAAGCCATATTCATGAAAACTTTAAAAGACGTAAAAATAATAATTGGGTTGAAGAGATTACCCAAGCGTAGATAAAATAATAGGAGATGAATTAAAGCTTTTCTCAATAATTCTCAAACACCAAGCAATTTCTCTCAACAATTTTCTCAAACCCTCTCTCTGTGATATTTTTATCAGACTTAAAAGAATAATAGAAAAGAAGAAGACGTATGATAAATAGAAAAGGAACTGACGCGTTGGTAGTCAGTTACCCAGTCATGGGTTAACTACCCATAACCTCCCTTAGTGCCATGTTTGGCTAGCAAGAAAATAATTCAAAAACCATTTAATTTAATAAAACATTATCATGTAGTTTAAATAATGTCACTCCTTTATAAATAAAACCAATATCTTATTTAATTTATTTTAAATAAAATATAATAATTTCTCATTAATTCACATAGTCACATAATTAAATTTCTCATTCAATAATAATATCAAATTATTAAATCTCTAATTAATAATTAAATCAATTAAAATACTATCGAGCTTATTAAATATTTCTTTTAATACAATAAGCTCACATAATCACATACTTGAATAATAAAAATTCTCCACATTAATTTAATAAATATAATACATATAATTAAATTAATCTACCACAACTTCATCAATTAATTATTTAATCTAATAATTAATTCATCGAAAATATTTATTCAATCCAATAAATATTAAAAATTAAATTACAAAATCTCGATTGTCACATCTTTCACCTCTTAAAAGGATTCTGTCCTCAGAATCGCAACTCAACAATTCGTCCTGTTACATTCTCCCCCCCTTACAAAGATTCTGTCCCCGGAATCGCTTATAATAATCTAAGTAAATAAATGAGGAAATTTTTTCATCATATTCTCTTCGAGTTCCCACGTAGCTTCTTCAGCGCTGTGGTTCCTCCAAATTACCTTAACAAAAGGTATTACTTTATTTCTCAGAACTTGTTCTTTGCGGTCGACAATTTGAACAAGAATTTCTTCGTAAGATAAGTCTTTGTCAAAATGTAGGGGTTCATATTCAATCACGTGCTTGTAATCGGGTTTGTAGGGTCGTAGGACTGAGACATGGAAAACGTTGTGAACATTCTCTAGAGCTGGAGGTAAGGCTACCTCATAAGCAACTTCTCCGACCCTTCGTAGAACTTCAAAGGGTCCAATGAATCTTGGGCTTAATTTCCCTTTCTTTCCAAATCTGATCTTTCCCTTCCAGGGAGAGACATTTAAAAACACATAAGTACCCAGCTCGAACTCAACATTCTTACGGTGTGGATCGGCGTATTTCTTCTGTCTATCTTGAGCTGTTGTCAATCTCGCTCGGATTACTTTGACTATTTCTGCTGTTTATTGTACCAATTTCGGGCCTAGTAATTGTCTTTCGCCAACTTCATCCCAGTAAAGCGAAGTTCTGCACTTTCTTCCGTATAGCGCTTCATAGGGTGGCATGCCAATACTAGCGTGGTAAATGTTGTTGTAGCCGAACTCTACGAGCGGTAGATGATCGTCCCAATTTCCTTTAAAGTCCATTATACAAGCTCTTAACATATCTTCCAAGGTCTGAATTGTTCTTTCACTCTGTCCATCTGTCTGAGGGTGATATGTCATACTCATTCGCAACTGTGTACCCATGCATTCTTGTAGACGTTTCCAGAAGTTCGACGTAAAGCTTGGATCTCTATCAGAAATAATTGACACCAGAACTCCGTGCCTTGAAACAATCTCTTTCACATATAACCTTGCCAACCGATCTAAGTTGAATCGATTTTGATCGGAAGGAAGTGTGCGGATTTAGTCAATCGGGTCAACAATAACCCATCTTTAGCGTCGTAGCCTTTCTGAGTCGTCGGTAGGCTAACCACGAAATCCATCGTAATATGTTCCCATTTCCATTCTGGAATCTCTAAAGGTTGTAGTAACCCACTCGGTCTCTGATGTTCTGCTTTAACTTTCTGACATGTCAGGCACTTGGCAACACATTCTGTAACCCGTCGTTTCAAATTTGGCCACCAAAAGTGTAAGACCCCAACTTATTATTTAATGAAATTAAATTTCCTCTATTTATTATCTTGAAATAGTAAGGGTTGATTTGATTAATGTGGTAAGTTATGGGTAAAATGCGCAATTATTTCAAACAAGCAAGTGGTTTTAAAATATTTATTGTTGACAGGGAATATTCGTTTGGTTGTGGAATATTCTTCTTTGTCGAGGAATATTAAATGCTGACGGTAGCGACCTTGTGTGGGCCCCATAACGAAAAAGCGATTGGATGAAGAAAGCGACAAGAATAAGTTGGTTATAAATAACTACGTAGTTGTTACAGATTATCTTTGTTGGAATACCCGTTGGTTAAAACATAGTAGCATGCGGTATTACACCAATTATTGATTCTTACGTGAAGGCACTACTCAATAATTATTACGATAATTCTTTCGCTAGTATTTTATTTTATTGATTCAATAATTGTTGCGTTGATATTTTATATTACTATTATTTTAATAATTGTCACTACACATATTTTCTATTATCGAACAATAATTCATATTATCCTAATAATATTATTAGATAACATTATTGGCGATGTCTAGAAAGTTACATCAAAGAGAGGTTTGGTCATCTAATTGTGCGTCGATAAGGAGAGATCCTTATTGGAAAGCCCCTCTTTCTTGGGAACCGCACTGGTTGTTATGTAAATGTGATTACGTAATATTATTTGTGAATAATTAATTATTGATTTATATGATGAGAAAAATATTGATTTTATGTGGATATAGATGGAGAAAATTTTTTAATGTGACAATTGTTGAAAATTAATATTTTATCTCTTTCTGATAAAATAATTTAATTAAATATATTATTTTAATAATATATTGATGGTGATATTTTTACAATGAATGTGAGATATATGAGTATATGAGGAGGAAGAGTATTTTTGTGGCATTAAATGATTAACACATATTTTGTGTGTCGGTAGACCCCAATTCTTGACTGAAATTTGATTATAACCTGTAAAATCGTCCGTTTATGGATTTCGGTCAATTTTTGTTTGGAATTTGGAAAACTTTCTTCTACAAAGTTGTAGAGAATGAAATTTCCTATGGAAAGGACATGTGGTTCGAATTTTTCTGATAAAAGGGCTATTTATTGTGAATTATTGAAGTTTCGAAGTTCTGAAATAATTGATTTTTGGAAGTTTTATTTATTTTTATCAAGGAAAACATTTTTTCCATTTGAGTGGCACATGCTAATGGTTGAATCAGCTGGTGAGGTGTGCTAAGGAAATTAAGAAAAGTATATTATTATTTTATTAAATTTTCTACTTTGGTGTTCTAAGAATTTTCCTATAAATAGGGTGCTTAGGTTAGAATTGAAAATCACACCAGAAACTGAAATCTTCTCTCTCTTTCTCTCTCGATATATTGAGTGTATTCTTGTGAGTATTTTAATACTTTGAGTGTTGCTATACGCTGCAAGTTCAAGTCATAGCCTATATCCGGTGTTTCAACTAGAAGTACTATCTTTTCGAGGTAAGGGATGTTATTTTCTTTTTAAATGATATTATTTTCTTCAATATCATTATCTTAGAAATATTGGTTTGAACTTTTAATCAAATTTGGAACTTTTTGTGTAGGGAGTTACTATTCACGTATCTGATTATTCACGTATACAAGCACTATTCACGAATCTGGCACTATTCATCAAAAAATAAATTTTTTCCTTTTAATTCCAAAATATCTATTATGGATACTAGCTTTGATTGTATCCGTGTTTTGATCATTCTTGAATTTTACTTCACTATGATTATTTATGAGGTATTTTTGGACATGAAATAGGCAAAATCTGAATCCTTGATATTTATTCTTTTGTTTCACTGGATTCGTTTCCTTTAAAATATTTTTCATCATCCTCAGTCCTAAATGATGATATTATTGAATATTTTTGGCCTGTAGTGCAAAGATAAATGATTTTATAATGAATATCTTTGGCCCATAGTGCAAAGATGAACAGGTGTTGAGATGAACATGACCGACTGATGAATATCTTTGGCCTGTAGTGCAAAGATGAATATTTGATTCAAGATGAATATTGATTGAGGTTACAGGGATAAAATATTGATGATGGACTTTTAAATTCATAAATAATAGTAGAATTCATTCTCTACGTAACTCTTCTATGAATTATTATTTTCGCTGCGAATATTGATCTGAAACTTGTTGTCTATTATATTCTATCAGATTTTTCCCTGTTGAAAACTAACGATAATTTGTTCTATATTATCTTAGTCATAATATTCTTTACTGGGCTAGTTGAGCTCACCCTTTTCCTTGTTGTTCCATTTTTCTTCTCAGGAGGCGAGAATGTAAATGAGCGACGAGTCTGGGGTGTGGAATGATGGTTCTAGAAGTTGTTTTAGTAGTCCTCACCATTTTTGTAAAATAATGTATCAATAATTGTATTGAGGACATAGTTGGGTATAGATATTGTCTAGATGACAATATTTGTATTTAAACTCACAATTTATATGTTGTAATAATAAAGTTGTAGTTATTTCTGTACCATGTTATTGACGACTCAGGATGGGTGATGTATACCTATTTTGGGGGCATCACAAAAAGTGTTGTCAAAGATCTTGGTACATCTTGGTACTACCAGGGTGAATCGAATATCGTGAGTTATGAGCCTCGCTCAAAATTTCTTCCTTAATCTCTGGTACTGGCGGTACCCAAATTCTTCTCTCAAATCTTAGTAGTCCCTCACTGTCTATTTTGAATCTCGGTTCAGTCCCTTTAGATATCTTCTTTTTCACTTTCTTACATTCTTCGTCCTGAAGTTGAGCCTCCTTAACTTTGTCTAGTAGAGTTGTGCCAGATTGTATCTGAAACAGCTTCTCGTCAATTTCCATAGGATACTTCACTTCCAATTCTAGCTTTTCCATTGCTAAGATTAGCTCCTCCTGAGAGGTCAACATCATTAATTTCTCCCGACCTTTTCTACTTAGGGCGTCGGCCACCACATTTGCCTTACCCGGATGGTATAGAATTTCACAATCGTAGTCCTTAATTAACTCCAACCACCTTCTTTGGACCATATTCAAATCTTTCTGTGTAAAAATATATTTCAGACTCTTGTGATCTGTATATATTTCACACTTCTCCCCGTAGAGATAGTGCCTCCAGATTTTCAAAGCAAAAACCACTGCAGCTAACTCCAAGTCATGGGTCGGATACCCCTTCTCATAATCCTTCAATTGTCGTGGACGCTGCATGTGAATGACTCATCATTTTGCATAAGCACACAACCAAGTCCTTTATGCGATGCATCACTATATACCACAAAATTTCCTGTATCATCCGAAAGAGATAACACAGGTGCTGAACTTAACCTCTTCTTTAATTCTTGAAAGCTTTCCTCACACTTCTCCGTCCAAATGAATTTCACCTATTTCCTAGTCAAATTCGTCAGCGGAGTTGCGATCTTGGAAAAATCCTGAATGAATCTTCTATAATAACCTGCCAATCCAAGAAAACTTCTTACTTCCGATGGCGTCTTTGGCTGATCCCAGTTAATCACAGCTTCGACCTTGGAGGGATCAACTGAAATTTCATCACTATCAATCAAATGTCCAAGAAATTGTACTCTTTCAATCCAGAATTCACATTTCGAAAACTTAGCATACAACTTCTCTCTTCTCAATGTCTCTAATGTCAACCTCAAATGCTCTTCGTGTTCTTCCTTGGTTTTTGAATATACCAAAATGTCATCTATAAATACCACTACGAATTTGTCCAAAACAGCTTGAACACTCCATTCATTAAGCCCATAAATGCTGCAGGAGCATTCGTTAGACCAAATGACATTACCAAAAATTCGTAGTGACCATATCGTGTTCTAAACGCTGTCTTCGGTACATCCTCTGGTCTCACCTTCAGTTGATGATACCCACTCCTCAAATCTATCTTTGAAAAATATCTTGCTCCCTTTAGCTGATCGAATAAGTCGTCGATTCGCGGTAATGGATATCTATTCTTGATCGTAACCTTATTCAGTTCTCTATAGTCTATGCAGAGTCGCATTGTCCCATCCTTCTTCTTTATGAATAAAACTGGTGCTCCCCACGGTGATACGCTTGGTTGGATGTACTTCTTGTCTAGTAATTCTTATAGTTGAACAATCAGCTCTTTCATCTCTACCGGTGCCATTCGGTATGGTGTCTTCTATATTGGAGCCGTTCCTGGAGCCAAATCGATCACAAATTCAACTGCTCTATCTGGAGGAAGTCCTGGCAAATCGTCCAAAAATACATCTACGAAATCTCTCACTACCGGAATCTCATCAATTTTTGGATTCTCTTTACGACTATCGACTATGTAAGCTAGATATCCTACACAGCCTTGTCTTAACAACCTCCTGGCCTGCATCATCGTCAGACAACTCGCTTGTCTAGGCGACTTGCTACCATAAAACACAACCTTTGACGGAGTCATAAGGTTAATACGCTTCTTTTGGCAGTCAATTACCACCCCATAATTGGATAACCAGTCCATACCAAGGATAACATCGAATTCTCCAAGTCGAATAGGGATAAGATCTACGTTCATGATATTACCCTTAATATCCACTCTACAGTTCTTGTACACGTACTTAACAGGAATAATTTCTCTATTCGCAATTTCTATGTTCATGGGGTATTCTAACTCGTCCTTAAGCAATTCTAAGTTCTTAGCAAAGTCATCGGATATAAATGAGCAAGTAGCACGCGAATCAAATAACATATAAGCATTAACTTGATTGATCGGAATGATACCTGACACCACATCGCGAGACTGCACTGCATCTTGCACTGTCATGTTGAATGTTCTGGCAGTCGGTCGGTTGGTTGCGGTTGGTGCTACGATAGTCAGAGTGCTTCCACCGGTATTCCCTCTATTGCCTCCTGAACTCGTTCCTCCAGATCCCTTCTTAGGACAATCCCTGTCAAGATGATCCTTTGAACCACAAGTGAAACAGGCACCCTTCTTTGGGTTAGGACAGTTAGGTGCTATGTGGCCTTCCTGACCATAATTGTAGCACACTCGTTTTCCTTTTAAGCAAACTCCCAAATGAGTTTTTTTGCAAGTTGGGCACGCTTCGATCTTCTTCTTCTGCCCTCCTTGTTGACTTTCGGCTGATGAGTTATCCGTCCACTTCCTCTTCTGATTATGGCTACCGCCAGTGCTACTCCCACCAGTCTTGTTATTTCCTTCCTTCTCACTCTTCTTCTTCTTCTTCTGCTCCTGATTATACTTCGTTACTGCATCACTTCCACCCTCAGCGAGTATGGCCTTCTCTAACACTCCAGCAAAAGTGTTCAATTGAAACATTGACACCTTGCTATATAACCAGGGCTTCAGTCCCTGCTCGAATTGTCTCGCATTCCTCTCATCGGTATGTACTTGGTATGTGGCGAACCTATCCAACTCGTAAACCTTGCCGCGTAATCAACTACTGACATACTTCCCTGCTTCAACTCTAGAAACTGGACTTCCATCTGATTTTATGAACTGGTTGGGAAATACATCTCGAAGAACATCTCTTTAAATCTTTCCCAGGATACTATACCTTCACCTCCTCTCACTTTGTTTGCCTGCCAGCAATAGCTGGATTCGGACTTTAGCATAAACGTTGCATAAGCAGTTTTCTGGTCTTCCCTTACCCTAGCAACATCGAACACCTTCTCCATCTCCATTACCCAGGTCTGAGCTTCGATTGGGTTTATGGAACCCTTAAACACTGGAGGTCCCACCGCCTTGAAGTCCTTAAACGAAGTATTTGGTGGAGCTTGTGGTTGATTATTAATCGCTCAGGCTAAAAGGTTCACCAACTGCTGAACAGGGTTAGCGTTGGCGTCATTGTTGTTCATTGGTTCCTCTTGTGCTTACTGATGGTTTTGTCTTCTTCTAGGCTACATATTTCTGTTAAGAATATATGTTTATTAGGTCTTAACTCAATCTCTTAAACATTTAAGACTTAACTAAACATTTAATCATAACTCACTTAACACATCTATTCAAATAAACTCTGACATTTTCATTAAATTCAAAAGTCTTTACATCATAAGATAGCATCACTGCTATTTACATCCACTATCCCGAGATAAAGAATTTACAGGATTTAAAATATCAAAATATTCCTTTGTTTATAATCACATCAGAATTTACATCATTAACTACCAAATAATTTTCACATAATTAAACTAATACTATCACTGTCTGTTAAGGCGTTGAATAGCCTTACTACGTTCCTCCTCCATGATGCGAGGCATCGTTCTGCGATCTAGCATATATGATGGTAGATCCTCAAACTGGATTGGATACTTCCTAACTCGATCTTGGACCGCATCCATTGCATTTTGTAGTGTAGAGTATGTCTCCTCAAGTTTAGCCTTCTTCGCATGGCGATCATCTTCTGCAAGATCAGCACGACGTGACTCTCGTACCCAGCCCTCCTCTACTATGGCAAGCCTCTCTGAGCTCTCTTTCAGATCCTTCTTCAATTTATCTATTTTTGCAGACTTATCCTCGGTTTGACCCTTCTCGTGAACCAGATCCCACTCCATGTTTCCTAAACGTGTGTGAAGAGTCACAATCTCTCTATCCCTCTGCTCAATAGTGATCTGCTGACTAACCGCCTGCTCAATCAGATCCTGGACAGTATCCTGCAACTCTATGTTACGATCATAAAGTGCATCATACATCTCCGTATCAATAGAGTTCGGTGGGAACTCCTCTTCTTCCTCAGGATCCTCCTCTGGATCAGTCTCAGGCTCATGCTCCTGACCAACAACAATGATCAACGGAGATGGCTCTCTCTGTACCAGCTGTTCCCTGACGACATGAATGTCTCGGGGCTCCTCCTCTGTAGGTACTCGGGGTTCCTCCTCCCCAGCTCGACTAGCTCCTCCAACATCCGACATCCTGACAACAAAATTTTAAGTTGTAGTTACTAATCTGTGCTAGCGAACATATAGATTAACACATAAGCATATAAAGTCTTTTATTATCTTCAATGAATTTAAAAATCCATTTCTTAGAACTCGAAAAGAGTTTACCACCACTATGTTCTCAATCTCCTACAATGCTACTACCTAAGGTTGTTCCCCCACCTAAGGTTCATAACCTACAGCTTTGATACCAACTTGTGACACCCCCAAATCCAGTACTTCCATTTCCACAGGATTTGGTGTTCACTGTACAAACTTCATCTATCTATCTAACCATAAATAAATGCAAATCATGCAATAGATAGAAATAAATAATAAATCTCTCCCTTTATGGGGTTACATCAACTTCATAATACATAAATAAATCCCAGGTTACTCTAACCTTAAATCATCTGTGCGGAAACATAAACAAATAAGTCTTAGTAACATCAATTCTAAATACGTAACCATAATAAAAAAGTCTTCATTACTTGCTAAGCTTGTCATTGCCCTTACTAGTGGAAGGTTTGTTTGCTCTTTCGTTCTTAACTGCAATTTTATTATTACGCAAGAGTGAGCACGATTTCTCGCAAGTATAACAATATAACAATGAAAAATAACATGCAAGAGAGATAATAACTTCTGATATAAAGCTCAACTTTTGAATCAAGAATGAATAACAAGAATCAAAAGAAATTACGAGGGTCATAAGACCTTGAACTATGTCCTAGGTTGTCAAGTGTTTTTACTTGAAACCTTTAATGATACCATAAGACTATGGACTCTTCTTCTCGTACTTAGGGGATCGACCCTTAGTACCATCACGTGCACAATATCTTAATGCTAAAGCGTAAATAATCCCTTATACAGGGTTGTTCATCTCAGTTTGACATTCGAGTCTGCACCAAAGGAAGTTTGGTTTGGATAATTCATCAAGGGTTCTGAAATTTAGAACGCTCATCAACTATGGACTAGACGAATCAAATAAGGGTTCGCTAGTCTAACAAGGTTTAACAATAACTGATAATTTAACTTGGATAAAATCTCAAAAGTATACAATAGAATAATTATTGTATAACAATATCATGCATGAAGGATTAATAAGCTTTAATATACGAAACAGACTTAATCAATAATAATGAGAGTTTGCTCAATGATAACAAGTAGGGTTAGGAAACTTGCCTCGTACGTAGATTACACTTAAATAAACTCATTCTTTGAATTAAATCCTACATATCAATTATGTTCACAATACAAGTCAATAATAACGTACTAAACATCACAAGTTTATTCTTTTGTCTAACTCGAATTCATGACTATACTTAGTCAATTACTACACTTAGTGTCAAAATTAAGACTTCACAAACAATAAGTTAATTATGCATTCAATCATTTAATTCACACGTAATTGTGTTATGGACGTGTTAAGAATTTATTTTAACACCTCATAATATGTCTAACAAGTTTTTATAATTATTAGACTAAGTTGCTATCACATTTCTATACTTGAATACTAAAAAAACATTTTCTGGACATTCTGCTAAGTGGCGCTGCGGTGCCACTTTTCTATTGGGTCTTGGCGGCTGCGAGCCGTGGTAATGGCTATGACTTGATACTTGGCGTTATGGTAGCGGTGATAGCTACTGCAGTGAAAAAATGAACTAGGAGTTGGCGTCGTGGCGCGAGACTCCTGTTCCAGTTCTGCAATTCGCAAAAATTGCAAAACATGGCTAAAAATTTCCAATCAACTTATTTTTACACGAATTTAGACATACCCACATGCTAGAATTCATATATAATCAATACTTCACATCTATGGAGTGATTTTCACCCATTAAAACACATAATCACAGAATTAAAGCATGCAAATTGTACTGTTCTTGATGTTCTTGAAGTGTTGAACATAAATTCCTAAAATTCAACGCCACAGATTCATTATAAAACCAAATTCAACCATTCAAATTTTGTTTTGTTCATTTTATCATGCATAATCATAGAAGTGTGTGAATTTGTAGAAAAATTTATGGTTAACATATTAAAATTACGCATAAGGCCATATGGTCATATTATATACTCTGAAATCTTTTACTGTATAATTTCATGAAACTTAAGATATGGAAACCCATATAATATACAATAAATATGTTATGCTACTCGAATTACTATATATATTCCTACAACAACACCCTTTCCCAATTTACAAAGACTTAACAGAAAACTTAAGCCATATTCATGAAAACTTTAAAAGACGTAAAAATAATAATTGGGTTGAAGAGATTACCCAAGTGTAGATAAAATAATAGGAGATGAATTAAAGCCTTTCTCAATAATTCTCAAACACCAAGCAATTTCTCTCAACAATTTTCTCAAACCCTCTCTCTGTGATGTTTTTATCAAACTTAGAAGAATAATAGAAAAGAAGAAGACGTATGATAAATAGAAAAGGAACTGACGCGTTGGTGGTCAGTTACCTAGTCATGGGTTAACTGCCCATAACCTCCCTTAGTGCCGTGTTTGGCTAGTAAGAAAATAATTCAAAAACCATTTAATTTAATAAAACATTATCATGTAGTTAAAATAATGTCACACTCCTTTATAAATAAAACCAATATCTTATTTAATTTATTTTAAATAAAATATAATAATTTCTCATTAATTCACATAGTCACATAATTAAATTTCTCATTCAATAATAATATCAAATTATTAAATCTCTAATTAATAATTACATTAATTAAAATACTATCAGGCTTATTAAATATTTCTTTTAATACAATAAGCTCACATAATCACATACTTGAATAATAAAAATTCTCCACATTAATAATAAATATAACACATATAATTAAATTAATCTACCACAACTTCATCAATTAATTATTTAATCTAATAATTAATTCATCGAAAATATTTATTCAATCCAATAAATATTTAAAATTAAATTACAAAATCTCAGTTGTCACATCTTTCCCCTCTTAAAAGGATTATGTCCTCAGAATCACAACTCAACAATTCGTCCCATTACAGATAATTTGTGGTCGTGATACTAAAGAATATCCTTGGCCGTAGTGCAGGGGTGATTCGATGATGTGGATTATTTATTAAGCTGAGTCTTAGCGATAAAAGTGATGAAAAACCTTTTAAATCATAGAAGATAGTAGATTTTATTCTCTACCTGACTCTTCTAATGGATTGATTATTCTGCTGCAGTTGTTGATCTAAAACTTGTTGTCTATTATATTTTGTCAGTTGTTATACTGTTGAATGCTAAGGATAATTTATTCTGCTCATAATATTTCTTGCTGGGATAGTTGAGCTCACCCTTTTGCTTTCATTGTTCTCTTCAGGAAATGAGAACGTAGACGAGACTAGTCGGGGAATGGAGTGACGGTCCAAATGATAGCATTAGTAGTCATCACTATTCTGTTAGATAGTGTGACAATAAATGTAATGCGGACTCCATTGAGTGTGGATATTTTCTAGATGACAATATTCTTTTTAAAACTCTTAGATTATATTTTTTCGTATTTTACACGACTGTTGTATAATTAAGTTGTATTTGAATTTTGTACCATATATTTGGCGACTCAAGATGGGTGATGTATACCTATTTTGGGGGTATCACGGTTAGTATCTGTAACGCCCCGAAAAATTAAACATTTTGTAATTACTTTTAATAATGAATAAAATAATATTATTTATTATTATTATTATGTGTTGAGAAGATGAATGTCGTTCTATAACCTAGAAACGTCGGAACGTTGTAGTATTTTAACTACGTGGGAGAATTAAATTGTTTGAATTTCTAAAACGAAAATAAAAGTTTTTCAAGAAATTTTTCGAAAAACACTATTCATCAATTTCTGTTCGGGAATTATTTTTGAATTTCCGAGAAATACGTAATGTTATAATATCGAGGTGATATCGATTATGTAATAATGACCTAAGTATGGAAAACGTAATATTTCGCATACGGACTTAATTTGGGAACGTTAGGTTATTAAGTGTTAAAGGAAGGAAGTTGTGATCATATGATGTGTATACATTATGTGAAGTATGATGTAAGTATAATACAACGTATTGTACTATTATGTATGAAGAATGAAATAACGTATATTACGAACTAATATACGAGCTAGTATATAAAGATTATACGTGGGGTATAAATGATAAGTTATTGAATTATAAGTAATGGACTTGTAGGATTATCAACCTAATAGTATGAGTCCAATGAAAGGTGACCATCAAGCCCAAGTATTTAACTATCATAAGCCCATTAAGAGAGAAAGCTAGATTAATTAGCAAGCCCAAAGTAAAGCCTTGATCCATGGGTCAAACCAAGTGAGAAAGTGGGTAGTCTTGATGGGCAAACATTATGTGTGATGAGCAAGTGTTGTGGTGACCAAGTATTGTGGGGAGCAAGCAAAAGAAGTGGCTAGCTAGAAGACTTTAAGGTTAAGCAAATGAATAGTAAGGAGGTGGGAGGTTTAAAGTCTAAAATGCCCTCACTTTACCAAGCCTATAAATACCAAGCTCATTTCATGAGTTGGTTGATCATTTTCATCCAACTTTTCTCTCAAACATAAAGCTACTTATTGGTTAGGGAGAATAAGTCACTTAAGCACTTATAAGCCACTTCAACCTTTGATAGTTTCCAAAGCAAATAGAAGTCTTCAAGGGTAAGGCTCATTTTCTTTTATCTATATCTTCTCTATGATAGGATTGATAGAGAAGGGGGATGGTTTGAGGATAACATGTAATAAGTTATTAAAGAATGAACTTAAGCCGAATAAGTTGAATAAGCAACTTGAACATTAATAAGTTGCTAGAACCATGAAGAACCTATCATATGTTGTCATATGATGTTTAGTATGTTGAATATAGCATGAGAACTTTGATTAGTGGACTTAAATTATTAATAAGTCATGTGCATGAAGATTTCTAGTTCATAAGCTAAATAAGTTAATGACTTATGAAAATAAGTCAAAACCTACCTTGTTTATAAGATGGGTTGATAAGTAATTTGTAATGATCATATGTTGATTAAAATCCATTAAGAACGCTTAGTAATGAATATTTGCCGGAATTCACACGATTGGACGATTAACGTCGAATTCGTGAAATTCTCGGAATGGAAGTCATATTTTGTGTTTGAAGTCAAAAATTTTGGTTTTCGATGGAGATAAGTTATTTTAGTCATTACAGAGTTGTGGACTCAAAAATGTCTGAATTCCGACTTGAAACAAAGAAACGAGCGTTGAACGTTCACGAACGTTTATCATTTTCGTTAAAAATGAACTCATAGGTGAATTTTGAGCAAACGAAGTCAAATAGATAAAATTCTTACATGAATGCGTAGATTATGAAATTTGTGAACCGTAGGATTTTGAACAGACCAATTCGGACTTAAAACGAAGAAGTTATGCGTCCGGAAGTTAAATAAAAATGTCAAAACTAAAAAATTTTACGAGGCACGAGTCATGCACCATGGCGCGACTCTCTAAGCCTAGAATAGCCGCTTGTTGCATCATCGTGAGGCTGGAGGCTTGTGCACTGCTAACTCACACCGCATCGCGAGTCAAAGAGCAATCCTTGGCGCCGCGACGCCAGTCCAAGAAAAATGATAGTGAAGAATGATTTCAAGTATAGAAGGAAAAAGAACTTGTTAGTAATGAATTAAGATGTAATCATAACATGGTTAAGACATTGTAAAGTACTTGTAAGACACCAATGCATGTTGATTAAGAGTTAATAATCAATCGAAGATTAGCAGAATGAGAATGACGTAACAAAAGCCGGAAACCCTAAATAATGAATCTAAGTTAGGAATTACGTTGAGATGAAGGGTAAGATATAATAGTAATCATACTTGATTGTGTATGACTTAATATGGTACGTTATGTGATTATGTATTGTAGAATCATAGAGACTTAAAGTATTGTACGGATATTAATCAGTAATCAGACGTCAAAGGCAAGTATTCTAACCCTTGTTCCAGTTCAGTCTGGACAAGCTTTGTAATTCATGTATTCTTTCACATGAAGTCTTGAATGATGAAGTCTTAAGCCAATTCTTTCGGCTAGACTTATATTATGAATCTGTCAAGCATGATTAATGTTTACCGAGTTACATTGGTATGGTTTTCAATCGAAGAACAAGTATACTAAAATGTTTTTGTCATTTAACGACAGGCACGTGAGGTTGCCACAACTTAAACGTATACACATTTAATGAATGTAGTGTTGATCAACATAGAGTACTGTGAGCTGATCACTCAGAAGTGCTTGTAAGATATGCCGGACTTACGGACTTAGTGTCGGGTTATCCTTTTCAAAAGAACTTATGAATGCTCTTATACTTGAGCCATAATTGTTATTCCACTGAGTATGGTTGTGTAAAACGTTTTGAAGGAAAAGAAGTGCTATTTTGAATTATCGATAGTACTTTGTAACTATTGTTCAGTTATTGAAGATATATGAGTTCTATGTTTCAAGCATGTTGTTTATTAGAATTGTAGTACTTGCTGAGCTAGTCATGCTCACTCTTGTTTGAACCATACGAACACAGCTAAAATCGAGAGGACCGACGACTCCGGCAAGGATAAAGGCAACGCGAAGACAAACCCGTAATATACTTATGTAATAGTATAGGGTGAATGTTGTAATATATTGATATTATGACAAGAACAACTGAAAAGGGTTACAAAGAACTTGGGGAATGTAATATTATTTTGAATATATATAAGTTATATTAGTCCTTTTGAGACTATTCTATGGAATGTATGAATGAATGGTAGTGCCGTGTAGCACCATCTGACGGGTTGGAAGAGACCCAGATTTGGGGGCGTCACAGTATCAAAGCTTAGGGATATGGTCGCTGGCGGAGATAAGAGTCTAGAATTACGAGGGGAGAGACGAGTTATATACTTCGCTAGTGTGTGACTTACCTAAGCTGAAATTGTTTACTTGATAAGTTGACAAATTATGATATGTCAATTAACCTTTGTTTTGAAGATATATTCTAGAATGATATCTGAAATACAGGAGATGAGCAATGGGAAAATCATGATACAGAGGAAATAACCAGGAAGGTACAACCCAAAAAGAAAGCAAGGTATTCTCATCTCTTCGAATATCAGGTACGTACGTAAATTTTGAGGGCAAAATTTCATAAGGAGGGGAGATTGTAAGACCCCGAATTTTATGAAATGAAAGTATTAAATTTTCTTATAATTATTATTTTATTTCGTAAATAGTTAAATTGATAAAAGGTTAAAGTTAAGGTGATATGTGAATTTTTTTTGCAAAGTAAGCAAGTTGATATAAAATGTTCTTTTTATCAGGGAATATCCGTACGACGGCACAATCATTGGTGAACCCCACAACGGAAGTATTGTCGTATTTAGAAACGACAAAATTATCTTTTTATAAAAATAACGGTGAAAGTGTTACCGTTAAAACTGTTGAACTACTTGGTAGTAAAAGTACAATAATACGCGTGGTTGCATAGTAGCACACGATATTGATTATTGATGCTTACGTAAGAAGTCACTCAGTTATACTCAATTATTGCTACAGTAATTGTTGCATCATATCTCTCATATTATTGATTCAATTATTGTCACAGTATCTTCTGCATAATATTTTATATTATTAAATCAATAATTGAGATGACAAAGTTATTCATATTATTATTCGCAATATTGACAATGTCTAAAATTTCTATCAAGGAGAGGTTTGGTCACCTAATTGTGCGCCAATAAGGAGAAATCCTTATCGAAAAGCCCCCTCTTTCTTGGGAACGACCTGGTTGTTAAATATTGTAAATTATAATATTAATGATGAATAAGTTCGTGTTGATTAAAGATGAAATTGATAGTTCTATTGTGTTGGAATTATTAGTGTTTTTGGAAATTGACATTTATTTCGATAATAATTGATGTCTGGAGGTTATATTGACCAATCGGGTAATTAATCGGATAAATGAGAAATTAATTGCTATTGATTCACATGATTATAACTATTTGTTCACGTGTGTACTATTGATTCACATTCATTTACTATTAGGGGAGTTGGTGCAAGATTGATAATACTTACATGACTAAGTTAAAAATGGAAGTATAGTTGAAGGTACTATACTATAATTAATTTTTTCACATGTTTAGAACTATTGAGTCATATGATTTACTATTGATTCACATGATTTACTATTAGGGGAGGTGGTGCAAGTTTGATAATACTTGTAGGACTAAATTAAAAATGAAGAAAAAGAGGGAGGTATTATACTGTATTATTCTGAGCCCCAAAATGTGCAATTATCGAAACTCTATTTTCCTATAAATAGAAGCTCATTCTTCCTTCATTTTTTTTACCAATTCACTAAGTCTCACAAGAGCAATTATTATAGAGAAATTATAGAGAGAAATGATAAGAGAAGTCTGCTACCTCACTATTCCAGTATCCAATTTTCTTCTAAGGTACGGGGTATTATTTCTTTTGTGTTCTTGAAGAGAGCTATTGTTATTCCATCCCTTATTATTACTTTGGAATAACTCAGATACGTCGTGGACTCTAGTATACATGGTGAAAATCTTCTGTTATTCCATTCTTTATTTTTATGTTGGAATAACCTGTTTATGCGAAGTACCGCAAATATGGTGAAATTTTTCTGTTATTCCATTCTTTATTATTCTGTTGGAACATCCTGTCTGTGCGTATTACGTATGACCTGGTTCCATTATTTATTATTCTGTAGGAATAACTTTATGCATCGTCGGTCCTATCGCATGCATGGTGAATTCTTCCATTATTCCATTCTTTATTATTACATTGGAATATCACATGCGCATGCGTTTACGCATGACATGGTTCCATTATTTAGTATTCTGTTGGAATATCTTGTCTGTGCGTTTACGCATGACCTGGTTCCATTATTTATTATTCTGTTGGAATAACCTATCTGTGCGGTCTATCGCATGCCTGGTGAATTCTTTTGTTATTCCATTCTTTATTATACTCAGTTGGTTAAACTTTTGGCTTTTATACTACATGAAATTAGTGGAATATCCTTGATATTTGCGCTTCATCCAGTATCTTTTCATGGAAATATTCTTCTGAGCATTCTTGAATTTTACTCTACAAAGAATTTGGACATTATTGATTTCTGAATAAGTTAGATTATAAATCTTTTATTCTTGAACTTGTTTTATTGAATTCCTATATCATTGTCATCATCCTCATGTTTATATTCCGTTGAAAGTCATCTGTGGCCTGTAGTGCATAGATGGACTTGGTATGATTATGATCAGGGATCATTCGGTATAATCATGACCGTAATGTTACAAATGATGTGGTAAAATTCCTCATTGTCCTGTAGTGCATTGATGGACAGTTGTTGGCATGATCATTACCATTAATGAATACACAAATATCCTTGGCCCGTAGTGCATGGATAATTTGTGGTCGTGATACTAAAGAATATCCTTGGCCATAGTGCAGGGGTGATTCGATGATGTGGATTATTTATTAAGCTGAGTCTCAGCGATAAAAGTGATGAAAAACCTTTTAAATCATAGAAGATAATAGATTTTATTCTCTACTTGACTCTTCTAATTGGTTGCTTATTCCGCTATAGTTGTTGATCTAAAACTTGTTGTCTATTATATTTTGTTAGTTGTTATACTATTGAAGGCTAAGGATAATTTATTCTGCATTATCTTAGTCATAATATTTCTTACTGGGCTAGTTGAGCTCACCCTTTTGCTTTCATTGTTCTCTTCAGGAAATGAGAACGTAGTCGGGACTAGTCAGAGAACGGAGTGACGGTCCAGATGATAGCATTAGTAGTCCTCACTATTCTGTTAGATAGTGTGACAATAAATGTAATGAGAACTCCAATGAGGGTGGATATTGTCTAGATGACAATATTCTTATTAAAACTCTTAGATTATGTTTTTTCGTATTTTACACGACTGTTGTATAATTAAGTTGTATTTGAATTTTGTACCATGTATTTGGCGACTCAAGATGGGTGATGTATACCTATTTTGGGGGTGTCACAAATGATGATTGAGTTTGGTTAGTAACGTAAGAACGTTAACAAGTCGGGATGAAGGGACTTATTAATGAAATAAAGTCAAATAAGATGTAGAAGATAAAGAAGTTGGTATAAATAATGTGATTGATTGTTTGGTAGCTAATTACAGTGTGCTATGTGAATATATCATGTAGATTCTATAAAGGCTGAGAACAATCGAATAAATTATTTGAAGACGCTTGAAGGCAAGTTTTTTTAACGCTTGTCTAACCTTCGTGTTAGTCGAGTTTTCTGTGATTCATTGTACTGAATTGCATGAATGATTTTAAAGAAAGGGTCAATGCCATTTTTAACTCGGCTAGACTATTCGTAAGAAATAAATTGATTTGAATACATATCTTTTTATATAGAAATGGTAACACTATCCTATGCCAAGTATTTGGTACGGATTCAAAGGTAAGGTTTGTCTATGAACAAACAAAAGTATTTTTCATCGATTATTTGATGGGCACGCGAGTTTGCCAAAACTTAAACGTAAATACGTTTAACGGATGAATGTTGATCAACATAGAGTACTATAGGCTGATCACCTAGAAGTGCTCGTAAGTAATGCCGGATGTACAACCTTAATGCTGTTATGTCCTTTTTAAGTATGAAAATAGAAAGATACTGTTCATGGTCTTATGACCAGTTCAGAATTCCTAAACTATTATATACTTTGGGAATTGATGTTATAAATTGTTAAGTATTATTGTTTCATAATACTTCATGACTATTTGTTCAGTTATGGAAGATTTCTTTATATAATTCACGAAAGTGGTATTGATATTATTTTTTGTTAGACTTGTTGAGCTTGTTATGCTCACTTCTTGCGTGAATTATATGATTACAGTTAAAGCCGAGCATACTGAGAATGCTAAGAGAAATAAGGGCAAGGCTAAAATGGATAGTTAACCATCTTGTAATAGATTAGTATGATTGTATGTATTATACTTACGAACAACGAATGATGTAATCGGTTTATGAACCTGGGAAAGGATTTCACTTTGATTGTAATAAGAAAATAGTAATTACATTCATTATGTTATGTTTTCAATGGAATGATTGTATAGTTATGAGTACCGTGCAGCACCATATGTTGGGTTAGAATATACCCAAATTTGGGGGCGTCACAGGAAACCACATTAGATTTGCCCGGATGGTAAAAGATCTCACAATCGTAATCTTTTATCAATTCCAACCATCTCCTTTGATGCATGTTGAGGTCCTTCTGTGTGAAAATATACTTTAGACTCCTATGGTCTGTCTATATCTCACATTTCTCTCCATAGAGATAGTGTCTCCATATCTTCAGAGAAAATACCACCGCCGCAAACTCTAAGTCATGAGTCAGATAACCTTTCTCGTAGTCTTTCGATTTCCTTGATGCATATGTAATAACTTTACCATTCTGCATAAGGACACAACCTAATCCTTTATGTGAGGCATCACTATACACCATAAAGTTTCTTGTATTATCTGGTAATGACAATATAGGTGCCACACTGAGCTTCTTCTTCAAGTCTTGAAAACTCTCTTCGCACTTCTCCGTCCAGACAAATTTTATAACTTTCCTTGTCAAATTTGTCAATGGAGTGGCAATCTTAGAAAAATCCTGAATAAACCGTATATAATAACCTGCCAATCCCAAGAAACTTCTCACTTCTGATGGAGTTCTTGGTGTTCACTTTCCATGTATTCACATTTAGAGAATTTTGCGTACAACTTTTCTTTTCTTAGCGTCTCCAACGTCAGACGTAAGTGTTCCATGTGTTCTTCATGATATTTAGAGTACACTAGAATATCGTCAATGAATACCATCAAAAACTTATCTAAAAATGGTTTAAACACCTTGTTCATCAAATCCATGACTGCAGTAGGGGCGTTGGTCAAACCAAAAGACATTACCAAAAACTCGTAATGTCTATACCGAGTTCAGAATGCCTTTTTCGGTACATCCTCCTTCCTTACTTTCAATTGGTGATACCCACTTCTCAAATCTATATTCGAGAAATATCTAGCACCCTTCAATTGATCAAACAAGTCATCTATTCTTGGTAACAGATATTTATTCTTAATAGTGACTTTCTTTAATTCCCTATAATCAATGCAAAGACGCATTGACCCATCATTCTTCTTCACGAATAACACCGGCGCTCCCCACGGTGATACACTTGGCTGAATATATTTCTTGTCTAGCAGTTCTTGCAATTGCACCATCAGTTCCTTCATCTCTATAGGAGCCATTCTGTACGAAGCCTTCGATATTAGAGTTGTTCCTGGCGCTAAGTCGATCACGAACTTAATTTCTCTGTCTGGCAGAAGTCCTGGAAAATCTTCCAGAAATACATCCACAAAATCCCTAACCACTGGTATCTCCTCCAGTTTCACACCCTTCTTCTTCTGAGTATCGATTATGTAAGCTAAGTATCCTATACAACCTTGACTCAATAACTTCTTGGCCTGCATAATCGTCATAAGGTTTATACTTTTTTTTTGGCAATCAATTATCGCTCCATAATTAAATAACCAATCTATTCCCAATATAACATCAAACTCTCTAAGTTTTATTTGCTACTGTCATAACATTCCCCTTAATATTCACCCTATAATTCTTGTATATGTACTTAACAAGAATTACCTCCCTATTTGCAATTTCTATGTTTAAAGGGAAATTCAACTCTTCATTAGGTAATTCTAATCTCTTAGCAAATTCATCTGATATAAACGAGCAAGTAACACCCAAATCAAATAATACATATGCATTTATATCATTGATTGAGATAATACCTGACACAACATCTTTTGATTGCACTGCGTCTTACACTGTCATGTTGAAGGTTATGACTGTGGGTCTGTTCGATGACGTTGGCCCAACAATAGTCAATGTACCTCCACTACCACCTCCCTTGTTTCTAGTTGTCTCACCGGATTTCTTCTTAGGACACTCGCGAGAAAAATGATCCTTTGACCCGCAGGTGTAGCAAGCATTTTTCTTGGGATGATGGAAATTTGGGGAAATGTGACCCTCCTGGCCAAAGTTAAATCATACTCGTTTCCCCCTTAAACACATTCCTATGTGAAACCTCCCGTATATAGCACATGCTTCAAACTTTTTTTTTTGCTAGTTTCCAACACCCACATTTCCATTCCATTTTCTCTTCAAGTTATTACTACCATTTCCACCACTACCACTACCATTATTAACTTCGCTCTCACTTTTCTTCTTTCACTGTTCTTGTTTATACTTCGTTACCGCCTCGCCTCCACCCTCAGTGAGAATTGCCTTATCCAACACTACTGTAAATGTCTTTAGCTGAAACATGGAGACCCTACTGTACAACTAGGGTTTTAGTCCCTGCTCAAACCTCCTAGCCTTGCACTCATCTATGTTGACTTGATATGGCGCAAACCTCGCCAATTCGTTAAATTTTGCGGCATACTCTGATACCGTCATTGATCCTTGCTTCAGTTCTAGAAACTGCACCTTCATCTGATTTTTCGAACTCTCTAGGAAATAAGTCTCAAAAAATATTTCCTTAAACCTATCCCATGTCATCATCCCTTGACCTCCTCGAGTTTTATTGGCTATACACCAATAGATAGCCTCTGCTTTCAACATAAATGTTGCAAAAGCAGTCTTCTGATTCTCACCTACTTTAGCAACATCAAAAACTTTCTCTATCTCCATGATCCAGGTCCGTGCCTCAACCGGATTCATGGACCCACGGAATTCTGGTGGTCCAACTGCCTTGAAGTCCTTAAATGTCGCAACTTGATTTTGCGGTTAATTTTGCAATGCTCCCGTCAGTAACGTCACTAACTGCTAAACTGGGTTAGCCTCAACATTATTGTTATTGGTAGATCCCTTAGGGGTCCTTTGTCGTGGTTGACATCTAGGAGGCATTTTCTGTTAAAATATTCTCATTAGATTATTATTCAATCCTTTAAGTATTATATATTCAACTTGCACATCACAAAAAAATTTACCACATATCACACAGTATCTTGAATAAATAGTAACTTTTATTTATTCATCATCTTTTAAAAAAACATAGCCATGATAGCATCCCTGCTATCTACATTACTTTCCTGAACTACAAAAGTTTCAGGATAACATCATCATCATCATCATATCCCATTGGTTATATAATACCCAGGATTTACATCTTATTTACTAATTAATCACATAATAATTACATTCCTTATGACGACCTACTAAAAGGTTGCATAGCCTTACGACGCTCTTTTTCCATAATACGGAACATGATTCAACGATCTAACATGTACCATGGCAGCGTCTCGAACTGAATCGGGTAATACATGACTCGGTCTTGAGCTCGGTTGATCACGGTGTTGAAAACACTATTCATCTCCTCCATCTTGATCTTCTTTGCCTGCACTTCCCCCTCAGCTACTTCTGCACGCTGAGAAGCTTTCTCGTACACCTCTTCGACTCTTGCTCTCTTGGTTGATTCTTCTTTTAATTTGTTCTTCAGCTCCGCGATGTCCTCAGTCAGCTGTTCGTTCTCTCCTTCAGTATGAATCAGCTTCCATTTGACATTGCCTAAACGCTCATCTAGATCCCGGATCTCATCGTCCTTTTGCGCCATCGAGGTCTGCTGTTCAGATACTATCTTTTCCAAATCCTCGGCTCTATCCTGAAGTTCCACATTGCAGTCATATACCTCGTCGTACATACGGGAAGCGATCGAGTTTGGTGAAATCTCTTCATCCTCGTCCTCCTCATCCTCCTCATCCCCATCCGACTGTGGCATCTCAATGGGGTCCTCCTCATCCGTCGATACCTCATCATCCTCATTAGGTAACTCCTCCTGCTCAACCACTGTGACCAACGGAGATGACTCTCGTGGCAGTAGTTGTTCCCAAACCACCTGAATATCTTGAGGCTCCTCCTCTCTAGGCATCTGAGATCCTTCCTCCCTAGCATGACTGGATTCTCCTACATTAGCCATCCTGACAACAAAATTTTAAGCTTGAATTACTAATCATTACTACTCGACAGTCACGAGCATATAGGTTGCAACCACATAAGCACATAAAGTGTTTTATTACTTCTTTCTTAAAACTCGTTAAGAGTTTATCACCACTATCTTTTCAAATTCCTATAAGGTTACTTCCTAAGGTTTTTCCCCACCTAAGGTTCATAACCTTTAGCTTTGATACTAACCTGTGACACCTCCAAATCTAGGTAATTCATTCCCATAAGACTTGGTGTTAACTTTCCATGCATTCACATTTAACTACCCAAATATAGTAGAATTTAAACCATAAATCCTCCCATTAAAAGGGTTACATCATTAAATCATTAATTTTCCCATGTTATCTAACCTTTAACATAAATCAAGTGCAAAAATAAAATAATTACATCACATCATTTAAAAATAAAGTCTATCATCATAATCATTAAATAAATTACAAGTTTTAATCACTTGCTAATTTTTCCTTTTCCTTTTCTAGTGGTAGGTTCATCGACCTTCTCAGCCTTAGCTGCAATAATTATATTTATGCAAGAGTGAGCAAAAAAAAATTTCACTTGAAATAATAATGAATAACAATAGCATAATAATTGCCAATGAATAAGCTCATCAGAGTCGAATAATACACTGTCAATGATAATCAAAAACTGGAATCAACATACAAAATGTAACTGAGGGTCACAAGACCACGAACTATGTCCAAGGTTACAGGTAATCTTTCAACTTTAAACTAAACAGTCATACTATAGGGACTCCCCGTACTTAGGGTGATCAGCCCTTCGTACCATGTATTGTGCACAAACATCTAAACGCATCGCGTAAAATAACTTCCCTATAATAGGGTTGTTCTTCTCAATTTTAGAGTACAAGTCCGCACCAAAGGAAGTTTGGTTTAGATAAGCTTCAAGGGTAATTTAGAGTTTCACGATCAGCAACTAAAGGATTAGTTGAATCAACAAAATTTAATAGCACTACGAGTGATCAATAACAATTTAATGTAAAATGATTAAGAATCATAGGTGAACCAACTATACATTAAACTTATGCTTAGAAATAACTAGAAAGCATAAGCACTGAATAAAACAATAAACCTTACTTGAACAATATTAAGCTAAGGCTATGATCTTGTCAAATAAAAGAATTAATTTATTGAACATGCATTAGTGAATAACAAGCTTAGAACGAAACTTTCTCAAAGCAACAATAATAATTAGAACTGTGTAAAGTAAATGAGATAAGATAACTCATTTAGAGATTTGAGTTCAAGAACTTGCATTCATTACAAAAAGAATAGAACTAGGAAAACTTGCTTAACTATAAACAAGTTAGGATAAATTAAACAACTATTAGAGTTCAAAGCTTGCTCGAATAAAATTAGGGTTAGAGCTTGCTCAAATAAAGTTTAAGGATAAAAGAATTTGCTCAATTAAAGTTTAGGATAAGGAACTTGCCTCGTGCGTAAGCTATAAATTACAACTCACGTTCACCTACACACATTATTAGAATCACAATATCTATTAGATATACTAACATCCTCTTTCCAAAATAGAACTCACTTTTAGTTAAACTTGTTACTTTAGTACAAGTTTTACTTTACACCATATGCATTTCAGAAATCATAAGTGTTAACTTCAAAATACTTATTCACTACTCATGTGTACATTAAATCATAACGTATCTCTTTCATAACTTACTAATCTTCTTACAACTTTGAAATTACTAATTACATGATACAATTTTGTTTTAATCTCTTCATTACCTGTTTGTCACATTAACATCTCATTAGACTAGGTTACAATAAATTTTCAAGGTCTGCATAAGTAACAGGCATCACTGCCTCTGATTAGGGTATGGGCGTGTCATGCATACTTAAGCACAGGACTAAGCAAGAATCGCAAGGCTGCTTTACGCCTTGACACCAAGCAAATGTTCTGTTGATGCACGCATGTAAACCATGCGATCTGCTTTCTAGTACTGCTTAGCCCAACTATCACGAATTTCATCCACAAAACAACTATTTAAAGTCACCCAAATGATATAGAACTCATATAAACATGGTTCCTCACATATATACTAACTTAGAACAATTAAATAACACAACAACCAATTTAAATCTTTTAAATTCCATGTTTTATACCAAAAACTCCCTTTTTGACATCCTTGACAAAAATTAACACTGAGATCACAATTCTGTTAGGTTTGTAATATTCATGAACGCAATTAAATTGCACAAAATAAGCAGAAACGTGGAAAATCAGAGTTTTAAAATTTTACAAACCATATACCCGGATCACCCTTTATGCACAATTATTAATTAAACAAAAATATGAAGAACAAGAATCATTCCCTTGAAGATACGAGCTTCCTCAGGTACAAGTTAACCTCCAATCTTTTTTGCGTTCAACTTGAATTCACCGGGTTTGATTCCTTCCTTTGATCAACGTTAGCCACCCAAGTGTTTGGCCTCTAGAGGTGATTCATCAAGGAAGAACAAAAATTCAAGAAGATGGGTGTTTGGCAAAACCCTAGTTTTTCTATCTCTCATAGAAAAATGAGCGTACTCTCCAATAATTGGAATAACGTATTCTATGAAAACGTCAACCAACAACTCTCACCCATAATAAGACTCATCTTATTTATAGATGTGGGCAACCCTCCTTAACAATTAAGGAATTGAGTTTTATTTTAATTAATTAAATTCCTTTAATTAATTAGGCTCCATATCTTATTAGGAAAATTAATTAAACTCTTTTAATTAATTAGCCTCTTAATCTTATTAGGATATTTGAGAGTACTTTTATTAATTAATTCCTAAACTCCTTTAGAAATTAAAAAATAATAATAGTAAGACTCCTCTTATTAATTTATATTTAATATTTCCAAAATATTAAATAATAACTGTTAAGCTATTTAATTTATTCTATCACCATAGATTAAATTAAATATACTTAATTTATTATTACGATTATGCCATTAACTTCTTAAATAATTATTCTTCCGTTTATGGTGTGACCCTTTAGGTTCTCCATATTAAACCGGTTGTGAATAAATCAATTAGAACAATTCTAATCTTATTTAAATAAATAAATTAAACTATTAATTTATTTAAACAAATAATATTTATTCTACAATAGGGATAAGCCTCCCTAGCGATCAACGACTTTCCAGATAATATAGATTTCAACATTAATCATAAAAGAACCTTTGAGTAAATAGTTACCGTACAATTCAATCCTTCCACAATACAATGTCCCAATTAAATATAAGACATGGAATTACTGTCAAGTCTTATTTTATTTAATTATATGTTTTTCGATTCTTAAATGCACAACACCAAATAATGCAAATTAGAAACTCCTTTCTAATTTCATTCTCGCCTTAACCAAGGTCTCTTTGGGTTTGTCATTTATTGAATCACATAGGACATTCTCTTCTTTTACTAGAAGTTTATAGATTCTTTATTGATCATACATTATCTCCATGTACAACTTATTATACCCAAGCATACCCTTTGATATACCCTAAGGGTCTTAAGGAATAAGTCAAAGTATAACTCATCATACACAAGATACTATGATGATCTTAAGTCCAAGGATCACTTATACTACTATCACTACAGGAATTCCTATTGACAGGCAAGTAAAACTCCATTAGGTATTCCTTAACGAGCCACGTTCAGTGAACTTATTCTCTAATAAGCACATACATACTTGCTTTAGTGTCTTCACACAAATGATCATGAGATCAATCATCCTCATCCAATGAGCAAGCAACGTATCCCGGCGATTTATTACCGTAAAATACTACAGGAGGTTGTTTCAACGTCCTGATGCTCACACATTTCTTTTGGCAATCTATAATTTCCCCATGGTTAATCAACTAATCCATTCTGAGAATTACATCGAATTCTCCCAACGTTATCGGTGTTAAGTCTACCGATAACTTACAACCACGTACATCAACGCAACAACTCCTATGAATACTTTCAACCAGAATTATCTCTTCGTTTGCTACCTTAATGTTCAAAGGTATAGGCAATTTTTCGGGAAGTAATTCTAGTCGTCTAGCAAAATCACATGCTATAAACGAACAAGTAGCACCCGAATCAAATAGCACATATGCATTTATGTTGTTGATCGGAATAATACCTGCAACTACATCCCCTGATGCCACCGCATCTTGGACCATCATATTAAAAGTGCGGGCCATTGGTCTACCCGGCTGAGCTGGACCACTAATAGCCAACTTACCGCTATTAGTTCCCTTATTTCCTTCCATACCCTTCTTTGGGCACTTCTTTGCTATGTGGTCAGTTGATCCACATACAAAACATCTGTGGTTTTTCTTAATCATCATACATATATGTTCTTAACATATAGCTTTACTTATGTATACTTGATACATATGTTCATACAAATTCTTTTACTTCCATATTACTTATATTACAAAACTCATTACAAGTTCATAATACTTTCACATAAGTTTATAACTTATGCTAGCTTAAATGACTTATTACCAACTTATATGGCTTAAGTTCATTACTTACACATACTTCTTAATTTTTATCATTCATGTTCCTTAATCCAAGCTTTTCTTATCAACCTATCATGATAGAGATAGAAGATAATTGGAGAAGGGATCTTACTTTTGAAGTTCTTGGTAAGTAGCTTCTTCTTCTTCTTGACTTATGGAAGTTAACTTATTTGTAACTTAAACTCTCTACCAATTAAGCATTTTGAAATAGCTAACTTGTTTGAACAAGTGTTAAATGGCTAGCAGGGCTTCTCTATTTATAGAACTTGCAAGATTAGGGTAGATTAGTCATAACACTAAGCCACCTCCTTACTATTCATTGCTTGGCTAACACAAAACTTATCCTTTTCTTGGCCACTACTCTTAATACTTGGTCATTACATAACTTGGTCATTACTCATATAACTTGGTTACCACTTAACTTGGTCACCACTTTTAATACTTGGTAACCACACATTAACCACATTAATATGGTTTACCCCATGGGTTTGTCAACTCATGAATTCTAGCTTGGACTTAGATTTAAATAAACCTTGGCTTTCATTAAATCAACCTTTGGGCTTTGTATTAACAAACACTAGTTGATTCATTAATCCATAGTTGGGCCACACCCTTAATTCATTTGAGCTTGTACCAATTATAATCAATCTTCCAAGTCCATTTTCATTACTTAATACATATACTTATAGTTTATGTATCATTCTCGTATTATACTTCGTATACAACTTCATAATATACGATATTTTTTCCTTCATACAAACTCGTATAATACCTCGTATTATACTCGTTTTCATTCCCTTGCACAATACATAAGCATTATATAATTAATACTTACTTATTAATACATCGCTTTTCTTAATATTCTCGAATTAAGTCCGCAAGCGAAATATTACGTTTTCCATACTTAGATTATTATTACATAATCCGTCTTACCTTAATATTCTATCATTACTTATTTCTCGAAAATTCAAAAATAACTCCCGAGCAAATACCGATGAATAGTGTTTTTTGGAAAATTTTCTCGAAAAACTTTTATTTTCGTCTTGGAAATTCAAACACTTTAATTCCTTCACGTAGCTAAAATACTATGACATTCCAACACCAATAGGTTATAGAATGACAATCATCTTGACATCACATAAAATATGATTTTATTATTATTTAATTTAATAAAATCATTTTACAATAAGATCCGAATTTCTCGGTCGTTACAAAAACGCTTATCGTGGAAAAGTGTTTTTCAGTTTTTTGGAGATCCGAAGAATGCGTAAAAGTTAATCGGTAAAGGAAAGATTAAATATCCAAAAATATTTGGATTTTGAGAATTGCAGTTTTTAAAACTGTCGGATGAAACCCGAAAGACGAAAGCATGAAGCTTCTAAGGAAAGCTACGTGAATAGTAAAGAGAGTGGCATCGCAGCGCCGGTGCAGGGTAAGGCCTAGTGATGAGCTTTTAACTGCTCAAATCCTGGGAAAAGTGTAACGAAAGCTAGTTAACATGTAGTTAATTAAATGTAACACTTAAACAAGTGAATTAAACCTTAGATGAAGGTTCAACGGAAAGATTAAACGAGATTAAAAGATAAAGAATGTAAACGCGGCTTATGGAACCGATGTACGGGGACCGTAGACCGTAGTCATGATAAACGAACGTGGGGATTGCTATGGTTGTGATTCCTTAGACGTTGAGTGGCGAGGGTAATGAATAACATTTCGATGTTATGTCATGAAAATGAGAGATAAGTGTAAAGCGTATAGATGCTGTGAATGCAACGCTGTTGCGATGAACGATCGGTCTTAGCATACAACAAACAGTATGGCTTCGACATTAAGAATGAGTAATGAATGTGGGGTTCATGTAGTGGATAACGAAAGTATTAAATAAGAAAGGAATTATCAAGAAATCCGTAACGAACGGTAATAAGATTAATGAAAGTTGAAGGTGAGACAATAAGGAATGAATCCTGAGGTATGGCATTTAGTTGCCAAAAAGCCATAAGGAATAAGAAATTGACTTAACGAGTGTTATAGTTAATGGTTCGGATAAGTTAGATGAATTTAGGTCGTAGTACAATCGTAACCTTTGATGGTTAACATATGGGAGCTGGGCTAAACAATTCCTTCTAAGAGCGAAGGTATATACGAAACTGGCAACCGATCTAAATCACTATGATGGCAGTGTAGATGAGAAGGGAACTTGTTTGTTAGTTATTTGTGAGAAACCACTCAGAGTACATATGGACTACTAGCGGAGACGCGATGTGTGTTGAGTCCTAGAGAAGTTATAAGAAGAAGATAGGAATGCAAATCATCAAAGATGATGAACGTATTGAGTAAGACATCTCCGTATGTCATGAAGCCGTAAACCAGTAATGAAAGTTGGTCGCATAAACTAAGTTTGTAAGAACGCGAACCCTAAGAAGTAAAGTTAAGTAAACCAATGCGTAAGTCAAGTATGTGATTAATTGGTTCATGTTATCTTCCTTATATGATATATAGGGATTGGAAAGAGCAGTTCAGCGTAAACTGTAAGTTGTAGCTGTGCGTAAGGCAAGTTTCCTAACTTCATTCATATTTTAAATGAATGCTAGTTTCTTAAACTTCTTAGATGTTGAACTTGAGAAGTTTTGTCTATGTGCAAATGTGTGATATTTGTACAAGGTGGTCGAACGTATGAGGCCTTGTACCGCAATGTGAACACTTCGGTGTTTCTATGATATGAACTGTTCTGTGATTGAACTGTTCAATATGAGAATGTTCTATTTATACTTGATCCGTTATTGTAAGTTTGTACTAATGATTCTAGCCACATAGAATGTGTATGGAAAAAGGTAGAAGAATGAAAGTATTTCAAAGTGAATGTGACTAATGTTTTAAAATGATAGGAATCAAGATTATTCTTATTAATTAAGTTGCTTCATAACCTTTATTCGGTTATCAAAGTTCTAAAAGAATGTTTGAATTCTTAAAGTTGTTTGTTCAACTGTTATGACTTGATGGGCAATTGAATGCTCACACTTGCTTTAAATGAAAAACATTTTCAGCATACGAGTAGAAGAACTTAAGGATCCTGTAAAGATCAAGTCGGTCGGTATCCAGAAGAAGTCTCATTCATTAGATGAATGAGGGTGAAGATCAAGTGAAGACTTGTAATGTAGAAAGATGAAATTGAACTTTAGATTAGTTTAATGAACTGTTATGTATCCTTAGTGGCGGATGAAAGTCACTCGTGTAAGATGTAAAGAATAATGTAATTATCATTATTTGTAATGAACGAGGTTATAAGGTATTAAAACCTGGGAATTGAGAATGTATGTTGTTATATTTTAGTATATAATGATGTATGTTTGGATGAATGATGTACTCGTGACGTACGGAATTTGGGTGTGAAGTTAGACTGGATTTCGGGGAGTTACACCCGCCACTGGCATTGGTACCAGCTCTACCCAATTTACGGACTCTTCACTCACCGCATGTATATCCCAATACATGGAGCTATCGATGGACATCTACAATAATACATAGCATGTTAATTAGTGCATAATACACAATAATATAAGTACAAATATCACATTTTATTTATTTAGGGTTAATTTCCATCTTTTAAATCTTTCGGTACTGAGTTTCCTCAATACTTAATTAACTCATTCTACTCGAGTTCAATTCCTTCTAACTTCTCATTTACTAACGAGGTTATTAGCCTAAGGTTCTTCCCCCTTAAGTTTTATAACCTAATGTGTTAGAGTTTACGTCCTAAAGACCAATTATTTGATATAATTGCTTAACATTTTGAAATTATATTGATTGAATAAATGAATGATTTTTATTATGGTTTTATTTACTGCGTTATATAAATGTTAACATAATAAAATTCCTTAGAATAGTGATACAAATTATATAGTTTCAAGTATGTGACTTGAACATGAGATTATATAATTACAATTAGTATCATTGCTCTTAAATGTCCCTAGTCGAGTAACATTGTTGGTGGGACAACAATGATGCATTGAGACTAGTATATGGATTGACTGATGACCAAATCTTATTGGTCATAAATATATGAGATATTAAGTCAATGCATAGGTACATGTTAGAGAACGATGTACTGAACAGACCCAACATGAGAATTCTACGTGGAACAGTATGCAAAGTGTCATTAGCAATTCTCATAGTGACAATGGTTTAATGGTCCTCCGACCTGAAATCACTATTTTACTACACGGAAATTTATGTACTTTGATATCATCAAATGTCACCTTTAATAAGGTGGACTATAAAGATGATTATTGGGTACATCATGAATCGTGTGAGGAATATGAGTGATCTAGATGGAATTTAACCCTCCTATATATTAGGGGTGATATCCATAGGCCTCTTGATTAAGTAGGACTATGAAATGCATGGTCATGCTCAAATAGTGATTTGTTTCATATAGTCTACTCATTGATCAAGAAAAACTCAGATTAAATTATGAAGAGTATGACACATTCCATGACTCGAGTTTAATCTAGGATATTAAGGTTAAAAGGATTAAACTACATTGAAACATTAGTCACGAAAAGGTTGTATCGAATCATCGATCTTATTATTACTTGGGTAGCAGTGATGCATTACTAGATGTCGCTCACTGTTTATAATTTTGTAATATGATTTTAAAAGTATTGCCAACATAATAATAACCTATAGGGTCACACACATAGAAACGTTATTAAAAAGGGAATTAATTTAAATTGTAAGGATTTAAATATATCAATATGATTGATAATATTTAAATCACGAATTTAAATTAAAAAGGATGATATATATATATATATATATATATAAATTCAGATTTTATTATAATTAGATTAGGGTTTTGATTAATTCTGATTTACTTCTATATATATATATATATATATATATATATATATGATATATCAGCGTTTTAGGGAAGTTAATCAAAACCTAAGAAAACCCTAGCCGCTCTTAGAGAGAGACTAGAGAGAAAACAGAAAATCCATTCCTTTGGTGGCTAGTACCGCAGCTCCCTTTATTATAGAATGGTGCAACAATTCGCGGGCGTTCATGTGGATACTGTAGTGGCATAGTTCTTTCGGATTGCGTTGGAGATTCGAAGCAGTTTCAGAGTTTTCTATTATCGGTATAAATTCTAAACCATTGAATTAAATTTGTTTCGCATGGATCCTGTGTTGGATTTCGGAAATTTCTTTATAAATTTTTATATTCCTCTGTGCATTTCTGTGCCGAAACCCTACATAATGCTCTGATACTAACCTGCGACGCCCCCAAATTCGGGTACTTTTAAACCACAAATATGATGTTACACGGTACTCATAACTATACATTCATTCTATTGAAACAACATCAAAATGATTGTATTTACTACATTCTTTTTACAATAATAATAATAATAAATAGTTTCCTAGGTTCTGTAACCGAAGACATTCTTCGTTTATCATAGTATAATTCTTACAAACATACTAGTCTATTACAAGATAATTTACTTATCCATCTTAGCTTTGCCTTTATCCCTACTGGGACCCTCAGTTCGTTCGGCCTTAGCTGCAATCATATAATTCAAGGAAGAAGTGAGCATAACTGGCTCAACAAGTCTAAAAATTAATAATACAAATACCACATCGAGAAGTATATGATTATTCTTCAATAACTGAACAAATATCTATGAAGTACTATGAAACATTTTATAGCACTTTTCATTTCATAAAATAATTCCAGAGTACATATAGTAACTTAGGAATTATGAGCAAGTCAAAAGACCATGAAAGTCCTCTTTTGGTTTTCATTCATGAAAAAGGACAACCCGACACTAAGTCCATAAGTCCAATATATCTTATGAGCACTTCTAGATGATCAGCCTGTACTCTATGTTGATCAACACTCATCCATTAAACGTATTTACGTTTAAGTTTTTGCAACCTCACGTGCCCATCGAATAATTGATGTAAAATACATTTGTTTTTTCATACTCAAGCTTACCTTTGAATCCGTTCCAAACAATTGGCATAGGATAGCGTTAACAATACTATATCGAAAGACTTGTAAACAAATCAATCAAACTCTTAAGATTAGTCTAGCCGAGTTAAAATTGGCATCGACTCTTTCATAAAACAATTCATGCATCTCATAACATGAATAACAGAAAACTTGGCTAACACGAAGGTTAGACAAGTGTTAAGAAAACTTGCCTTCAAGCGCCTTCAAATAAAATTCAACAGTTCTTGATCTTTACAGTTTCTACATGATATATTCACATAGCACACTGAGATTAGCTACCAAATAATATAATCACATTATTTTTACCAACTTCATTCTCTTCAATAACTTAATCGAATTTATTTCATTAATAAAACTCGATTCACATTACTTTTCTTCCTTACGACTTATTAACGTCCATATGTCCCTAAATCAATACTCAATGACCCTTGGTTAAATACCATAGCAGTTGAATATGATTTACCTTCTCATACTTTACACTCTTCATTTAATTACTATTAAACAACGTTCATTTCCTAAAGTCATCAATATATATATGATATAGGAATGGTCTTACCATGTATACTAAGTATATACATGTTTCCATAAATTTTTTGCAACAATTATGATTAAGAATTATCTTGGTCAACCTTTCTCCTCTCTCGGCGCTACGACGCCATCCTTATGCACAACATTGGTGTTGCGGCGCCAACTAACAGTAGGCAAGCCCTCATCTCGGCTGTGACGCCCCCAAAACAGGTATACATCACCCATCTTGAGTCGCCAGATACACACTACATAAATTCAAATAGAAACATAATTATACAACAGTCGTACAAAACATAGCTGAGAGTTTAAACACGAATATTGTCTTCTAGATAATATCCATACTCAATGGAGTCCTCATTACAATTCTTATCACACTATTTTATAAAATAGTGAGGACTACTATGACACCATCTCGGACCATTACTCCATTCCCCGACTAGTCCCAGCAATATTCTCATTTCCTGAAGAGTAAAAGAAAGAAAAAGGGTGAGCTCAACTAGCCCAGTAAGAAATATTATGACTAAGATAATGCAGAATAAATTATCCTTAGCCTTCAACAATGTTAAACTGATACAATAGACATCAAGTTTAACTGCAGCGGAATAAGCAATCCATTAGAAGAGTCAAGTAGAACATAATGTCTACTATCTCTTCTAGATTAAAAGTCCATCGTTAATATTTCATTCTCAGAATACTCAACAACAGCTTCTTTGTTATACCCAAGACAAAAAGAACTATCATCACCGTCTTCACCTAAACCACCAAAGATTATAGTTAAATCCACAATTCATATTTATAATCATGTAAATCAACAGCTTCTCCTTGCCACAAAGGCTTAATAGAGTGTTTACTCAATATCCTTACCCCAAAGGCTAAAGATATTCAAATGTAATAACAATGATCATACCAATCAGTTGTCTACCTTTGTACTACAGGCCAAAGATATTCAACTATAAAACCAATGATCATGATCATACCAATCAATTGTCTGTCAGTACACTACGGCCAAAGACATTCAACTGTTAATTAATGGTCATGATCCTGCCAATCACATCATCGAATTATCCATGCACTACGGGCCAAGGATATTCGTTATTATCACCAGTGGTTATGATCATGTCATACACCTGTCCATCTTTGCATGTAAGCCAAAGATATACAACTATAAAACCAATAATCAACAGTCCATCTATGCACGTAAGCCAAAGATAACTTTCATCACAATATAAGCATGAGGATGATGACATTGATATAATCATTAATCAAACGAAATCAAGGATAAATATTAAAGACTTTAAATTTATCCAGAGTTTAAAAATATCCAGATTGTCAACATGATATTGCTTTGTAGAGTAAAATTCAAGAATAATATTCATGTACCAAATATAATATGGACAGAAAAGAAATATATTTTTTGGGTGAATAGTACCCCGTGAATAGTACTTCAGGAATAGTACCCCATGAATAGTACTGCGACACGAAAAGTTTCCCGAATACCCGAGTGAATGATACTTGAGTGAATAGTAACCCGTGAATAGTAACTCATGAATAGTACTCCGGCACAAAAAGTGCCCCGAATACCCGAGTGAATAATACTAGAGTGAATAGTAACCGGATGAATAGTATCTCATGAATAGTAACTCGTAAATAAAATACCAAATAAAATTATATTTCATGACGAGTACAAAAGAAATGATATCTCATACGAGTATAATAGAATATACGAAACTGCAAATGGATTTTCATCCGCCATGCAGTAATCCACGTAGATAGATCATTTCCATAATTTAATAAAGAATGAATACGAAAGGTCATTCACCATGCATGCGGTAGTTCGCGTAGACAGGTTATTCCAACAGAATAATAAATAATAGAATAACAAAAGAATTCACCAGGCATGCGATAGACCGCACAGACAGGTTATTCCCAACAGAATAATAAATAATGGAATCAGGTCATGCGTAATACGCACAGACATAATATTCCAACAGAATAATAAAGAATGGAACCAGGTCATGCGTAATTCGCACAGACGGGATATTCCAAAAGAATAATAAAGAATGGAATAATAGAAGAATTTCACCATGTATGCGGTACTTCGCATAGACATGTTATTCCAACATAATAATAAAGAATGGAATAATAGAAGAATTTCACCATGTATGTGGTACTTCCCATAGACAGGTTATTCCAACATAATAATAAAGAATGGAGTAACAGAAGCTCTCTTCATGAATACGAAAGAAATAATACCCCTTACCTTAGAAGAAAACTGGATACTAGAATAGTGAGGTAGCAGACTTCTCTTCTTCTTTCTCTCTATAATTTCTCTATAATAATTACTCTTGTGAGGCTTAGTGAATTGGTGAGAATGAAAGAAGAATGAGCTTCTATTTATAGGAAAATATAGTTTCGATAATTGCACATTTTGGGGCTCGAAATATTACAGTATAATACCTTCCTCTTTTCTTCATTTTTAATTTAGTCCTACAAGTATTATCAAACTTGCACCACCTCCCCTAATAGTAAATCATGTGAATTAATAGTATAATCATGTGACTCAATAGTATAATCATGTGAAAAAAAACTAATTATAGTATAATACCTTCATCTATACCTCCATTTTTAATTTAGTCATGCAAGTATTATCTATCTTGCACCAACTCCCCTAATAGTAAATAATGTGAATCAATAGTACACACATGTGAACACACAGTTATAAGCATGTGAATTAATAGCAATTAATTGCTCATTTATCCGATTAATTATCCGATTGGTCAATATAACTTCCAGACATCAATTATTATCGAAATAAATGTCGATTTCCACTAACACTAATAATCCCAACACAATGGAACTATCAATTTCATCTTTAATCAACACGAACTTATTCATCATTAATATTATAACTCACAATATTTAACAACTAGGTCGCTCCCAGGAAAGAGGGGGCTTTCCGATAAGGATTTCTCCCTATTGGCGCGCAATTAGATTACCTAACCTCTCCTTGACAGAACTTCTAGACATAGTTAATATTGCAATAATAATATGAATAACTTTGACGTCTCAATTATTGATTTAATAATATAAAATATTATGTAGATGATACTGTGACAATAATTGAATAAAACTAAGTGACTTCTCATGTAAGCATCAAAAATCAAAGATATTGTATAATACTGGTAAAACGGTAAACCCGCCAGACATCAGTACTTTTATCAATTTAACCATTTACTAAATAGAATAATAATTATAAAAATTGAATACTTTCATTTAGTAAAATTCGGGGTCTTACAATCTCTCTTTCTTATGAAATTTTGCCCTCGAAATTTACGTACTTGGTAGTTCGAAGAGATGAGAATACCTTGCTTTCTTTTCGGATTATACCTTCCCGTGAATAGTACTTCATATACCAAAAATAATTTGGATTTTTTGGGTGAATAGTACCTCGTGAATAGTACCCCGACACGAAAAGTGTCCCGAATACTCAAGTGAATGATACTAGAGTGAATAGTAACCCGTGAATAGTAGCTCATGAATAGTACTTCGGCACAAAAAGTGCCCCGAATACCCGAGTGAATAGTAACCGGATAAATAGTATCCCGTGAATAGTAACTCGTAAATAAAATATCAAATAAAATGATATTTCATGACGAGTACAAAAGAAATGATATCTCATACGAGTATAATAGAATATACGAAACTGCAAATGGATTTTCATCCGCCATGTGGTAATTCATGTAGACAGATCATTTCCACAATTTAATAAAGAATGAATATGAAAGGTCATTCACCATGCATGCAGTATTCCGCGTAAACAGGTTACTCCAACAGAATAATAAATAATGGAATAACAAAAGAATTCACCAGGCATGCGATAGACCGCATGCATGTGTTTATTCCCAATGTAATAATAAATAATGGAATCAGTCATGCGTGTCTGCATGTATGTAATATTCCAACAAAATAATAAAGAATGGTACCAGGTCATGTGTAATCCGTACATACAGGATATTCCAAAAGAACAATAAAGAATGGAATAATAGAAGAATTTCACCATGTATGCGGTTTTCTTGATAGGCCAGGTTATTCCAACATAATAATAAAGAATGGAATAACAGAAGAATTTCACCATGTATGCGGTACTTCGCATAGACAGGTTATTCCAACAAAATAATAAAGAATGGAGTAACAGAAGCTCTCTTCATGAATACGAAAGAAATAATACCCCTTACCTTAGAAGAAAACTGGATACTAGAATAGTGAGGTAGCAGACTTCTCTTCTTTTTTCTCTCTATAATTTCTCTATAATAATTACTCTTGTGAGGCTTAGTGAATTGGTGAGAATGAAAGAAGAATGAGCTTCTATTTATAGAAAAATATAGTTTCGATAATTGCACATTTTGGGGCTCAAAATATTATAGTATAATACCTTCCTCTTTTCTTCATTTTTAATTTAGTCTTACAAGTATTATCAAACTTGCATCACCTCCCCTAATAGTAAATCATGTGAATTAATAGTATAATCATGTGACTCAATAGTATAATCATGTGAAAAAAAACTAATTATAGTATAATACCTTCATATATACCTTCATTTTTAATTTAGTCATGCAAGTATTATCTATCTTGCACCAACTCCCCTAATAGTAAATCATGTGAATCAATAGTACACACATGTGAACACATAGTTATAAGCATGTGAATTAATAGCAATTAATTGCTCATTTATCTGATTAATTATCCGATTGGTCAATATAACTTCCAGACATCAATTATTATCGAAATAAATGTCGATTTCTACTAACACTAATAATCCCAACACAATGGAACTATCAATTTCATCTTTAATCAACACGAACTTATTCATTATTAATATTATAACTCACAATATTTAACAACTAGGTCGCTCCCAGGAAAGAGGGGGCTTTCCGATAAGGATTTCTCCCTATTGGCGCGCAATTAGATTACTTAACCTCTCCTTGACAGAACTTCTAGACATAGTCAATATTGCAAATAATAATATGAATAACTTTGATGTCTCAATTATTGATTTAATAATATAAAATATTATGCAGATGATACTGTGACAATAATTGAATAAAACTGAGTGACTTCTCACGTAAGCATCAAAAATCATAGATATTGTATAATACCGTGTGCCACTGTGGAACCACGCATATTATTGTACTTTTATCAATTTAACCATTTACTAAATAGAATAATAATTATAAAAATTGAATACTTTTATTTCATAAAATTCGGGGTCTTACATCGGCGCTGCGGCGCGAGACTTACTATACATAAGTGGCGTTGCGATGCCATTGAGAAATAGCTAATCCTTCTTACCCTGCGTTGCGGTGCGGAATTTTGTACTTGGGGTGGCGCTGCGGTGCCTACCCTGAGCCTTTGAAAAAATTTTATATTTCCCAATTTAATTCTTCCCGGACTCATAACTTGGTCGTTATAAATTGGAATTGGCTCGTTTAGAAGCCATAATATTACACATTCTATATACTTTGATTTCATCCGAATAAAAGTAATATTTTAAATCTGTTATCAAATAATTCACTATTTTGCGTTCTATTACGCGTTCGTTTAATGTTCGTGAACGTTCATAACTCATTTCTTCGTTTTAAGTTGGAATTCGACCATTCTTGAGTCCACGACTCTTAAATACGTTGCTCTACATTACGCCATCAAAAACTAGGGTTTTCGAGTTAAATGGCGACTTTCGACTACAAATCCGAAAATTTTACGATTTCAACGTTTAACGCCTAATCTCGTAAATTTTGCCATAACTTTGTTACTCGAGTTTTATACGCCAAATCAAATGGAACCAATCCATTGATTCATTGTCTATCACCTAACCAAGAAATATGCACATACCCTATATATGATGGTTTTTAATTTGTCCATCAACAACCAAATTAACACTTAATGGTTTTCTTCGATTAAACTCACTTAAACGCCTATGATTCTTACTTCTACATGGCTTATCAATGTTTTAATTCACTAATAGCCATCCTTATTACTCCGAAAGAGGCATGCTCCACCAATTCATATTTCTCTACAAAAAAATAGAAAAGGATCGAAGACAAAAGTTTACGTATTATTACCTTAACATTCTTCGCGTTCCTGAATAAAACTTGAATGTTTTGCTTTGAACTCACTTGATTACTTGTTAGTGACCTTTTCTCTCTCTCAATATATGTTGGTCAAGTTTGTGAAACAACCAAATGAACGAACTTAGCTTCCTTTATATAGAAAAACCAAATGGAGGGCAAAATAGTCTTTCGGTCCACCTCCTTACTATTTATTGCTTAGCAACCAAGTAAAAATACTTTACTTGGCCACCAAGTGGCCGGACCACATGGCCTTTTGGGTCCCACATGGGTTGCCCCATGGGATTTACCCATGTGGTGATCCATCGGGTCAATCCGCGGTTTGGTTTCTTGGATCAGGCTTAGGGTTAAATCGTATTGGGCCTATCTTGGGCTTGATTTAACCTAACATTGGGCTTTGATATAACTCATTCTTGGACTTCATTAATTTACTAATTGGGCTTGACAAAGTCTAGGTCCAATAGCTAAAGTCCATTAAGACTTCATCGTATACTACTCATATTATTCTCGTATTCTCTTTATATATTATTCGTACGATATTCGTATTATACATCGTAATAATCTTCTTACTCTACTCATATAATAACTAGTATCATACTCGTATTTCTCACGTATAATAACCCTAATTATTATACAAAGTCATTTCATTCTCGAAATTCACTTTCCCTAACCCTTAGGTTTTAAGTCCCCAGGCAAAAACTTCATTTGCCATAACTGAAATATTATTGAATATTCCATCTCGTCTTAGAATTCTATCATTACGCATTTCTCAGAAATTCATAACTAATTCCCGAGCAGAAACGGATGAATAGTGTTTTTACAAAAATTTCTTAAAAAACTTTTATTTTCATCTTGGAAATTCAAAACAATTAATCCTAGCACATAGCCAGAATCCTAACCACATCCGCACATTCTAGGTCATAGAACGACATTTAAACAGCTTACATGAATAAACAATTAAATTCATTTAATTCAAATAATCAAATAAAATTTAATTCACATAAAAATCTGATTTTCTCGGGCGTTACATCAATCACACCAAATTTTTCAAGCAAAATAAATTTTCTTTTTGTGACGCACTAACTCATTACTTATAGATATACCCTTTTCGCGATTGCATTTATGCTATCACTAATACTTTAATGTAAGAAATAATGAAAACAATATTTTATAACAACCATGACAATCATTAAAAAAGATAAATTTTTGTGACAACTTTTATTTGCAATTAAAAAAAGAAGGGATTTTGTGATAGAATTTTCAAGCCATCACAAAATAATAAAATATATGATGACTCTCAGTGATGACTAATTTTTCCATCAATATAGAGTATTTGTGACTGCCATTGCAATCACCAAATCTTATGTGGAAGTAAATTTGTTTAGTAAGTCAACTAACATATGTTACCTTTTATATTTTGTTTTAAAATTATAATCATGATCTAAGCTTTGGTGTAGTGGTAATACTCATTATTTAGTTTGCAAATGGGGGAGAGTTCGAATCCTACAAGAATCATTTGATACAATTAATATAGTGAAATAAATTATACGTATATAGAGATTCATGTTCTTACCTTTGATCACTAAAGTCTTGTTTCTTTGTGATGACTTTGACAATCACAATAGATTACGTGTTAATGTGATTGTATTAATCATAACAAAAGCACTAAGCTTTTGCGTGATAGCCAAAACCATCACGTAAAATCTTTTATGTTGAGCGTATATAAGACGGCCATTGTGATGCTTAAAGCCATTACGTAAACCTTTCGTGATGGTTTTTCTACTTTTTATGATGGATTTTGGCCATCACAAATGACAAGATTTTTAGTAGTGTATTTTTAGTTCTTTTTATGCATTTTAGTGTTTTTTATACAGGAAGTTAATTTCAGCTTATTTTGGTGTAAATTACGTCAAATGTCGTAGATTTAGCCTTGATGTGAAGCTACAAATGATAAACATTATTGGGCGATAGCTTGACAGGAGCAAATGGCAATTAGCTGGACTTCACAGGAAAAAAGTGGACCAAATGGGAGTGTAAAGGGAAGAAAGAAAATTTGCAGAAAGTTCGGAGTTGCGGCGCCGTAAATTAAAAGTCGCAACGCTCACTTCCAAGCCGCAACGCTCGAATCTTGAGCCGCGACACTTAGGGGTTTTTCAGCAGGCACATGGCTTACACGCGCTCTGCAATTTGGGAGATGATTTGGGTTGTTTGCATTCTTAATTACTTTGGACAATTGCTAATTAAAGTTCGAAGGTTTGAAAATCTCCAATGCTAAAGACTTTAACTTAATTATGCTTATTTTTCATGGGTTGAATACACATTATATTAGATATTATATTATATTGGGAGACCAACTAATGGTTAGGAGATTTATTATACCAGAGATTAGAGAGTACATTGTTTTTCTGAATAAGGTTTTCCTCAGGAGAATATTCAAGGCCGCATGAGTGGAGCTGAGAAGGGAAGATTGGCTTCGCTAGAGTTTCATTCTTTCTTCTTTACTCTTTATTCCTTATATTCTAGAATAAATCTTAAAAAATTGATGATGTTTTTAACTATAATGATTAACTAATTTCTTATTTATGGATTCTATGGAACCCGGTGATAGTTTAATTTAATATTTATTTTTCTTTTGTTTAAATTGATTAAGAGTTGGTTGTTTATTATATCTTGTGTTTAATGCTATAATTGTTTGATTAATAATTATTTGATGGATTTAGATGGAATATGACAATGAAGTCTAAATTAAGATATGAATATGATATCTTGTGATTAGTTATTCTTCCTTGGAGTGAATGCTAATTTCTGTATGTGATAAAAATATACATATAGACCGTAAGCAATGTGTTGAAAATGATATCTAATGAGTTCATATTATTAATTCTCATACGAATATAGTGATTTAATAATAATGAATATGATATATAATTATTTGAAAAATGATTATATAAATTAAAAGTGATTTTATGTTGACAATTCTGAATAATTAATTTATAAAAGGGGGAATAGTGTTAATTGAATGACTCATCGGGGGAAATTGATTCCTTAATACTTTTTTCATTGATTTCATTATTAATTAGTTGTGTTACTTTGTTCATTAATTTTAATTAAATGTGCATTCGTTTAGATAAAATTGAATTGATGCATGGTTAATATTTAGATTATTAATCGCTCTTCGTGGGAACGATACTCTTTTTGTCCTATATTGCATAAGTGGTCATGTATACTTGCGTGTGAAATTACTAAGTATAGAAATAGGCAAACAATATTTGTGCCCTCCAATTAATCGTTGTAGACTTTATAATCTTTGTTTTGACACCCACGACTTGTCGTGGATTGACATTATTACCCTCTTGTAACATAATTAAAGAATACGTGCAAATTTTGAGTGTCTATAATAATATTCTCCATCTCTTCTATTAATTATAGTTTAATACTTATTTTATTTCGCTTTCATGTTTCGTTATTGGAATACATACTGTAACGATCGAAAAATTCGGATTTATTATAAAATAATTTTATTTAATTAAATAATGAATAAAATTATATTATATATTATTATTATGTGTTAGTAAGATAAAGGTTGTTCTATAACCTAGATATGTTGGAATGTCATAGTATTTTGACTACGTGAAGGAATTCAAGTGTTTGAATTTCCAAGACGAAAATAAAAGTTTTTCGAGAAATTTTATGAAAAACACTATTCACTGATTTCTGCTTGGGAATTTTTTTTAACTTCCGAGAAATACATGACGATAGAATATCAAGAGAAGATGGATTATGTAATAATAATTCACGTATGGCAAACGCAGTTTTTCGCCTGCGGACTAAATTTGAGAACGTTAGGGAAAGTGAAACATTAATGAGTAAACGATGATCGTATGATACGTAAATATTGTATGTGGTAATGAATACAAGTATGATATGAGGTATTATATGAGTATGTATGAATGATGGTATGTCGTATATGATGAATAAGTTTATGAGTTAGTATACGAGAATAATATGTAGATTATACGTTATAAGGTATTAAACAAGTGTATTGGACTTGTAGGATTGTGTAGAAGTTGTATAAGCCCAAGGGAATTAAAGGTTAAGCCCAATGTTTGTTAATGGAAGCCCAAAGATTAAGTTAAGGTTAATTAAACCTAAAGCCCAAAGTAAGAACCGGATCCATGGATCGATCCAATGGGTAAGAATGACCATGGGGCAACCCATGTGGGCCCCATGATCACATGGCATGATCTTTGTGAGAAAGTAAGTTGTGTGATGGCCAAGGGGTGAATAGTAAGGAGGTGGAAGGGACCTAAGTTACTTAATTACACTTACTTTGTAATCTCTATATATAGAAGAGTTGTTAGTTCATTATTTACTTATTAAGTTTTCCACCAACATCTAAGTGCTTATTTAGTAGAGAGAAAAAGCAAGAAAAGTAAGAGCTAGTCTTTTATAATCCAAGAAGCAAGAAGAAGAACAAAGTTGATCATCAAAGGTAATGATCCTAAACCATGATTCCTCTTCTCTTCAATTATTAGAGAAGTGAGTAGTGGTAGAACATATATGATAAGAAGTGATAAGAATGGCTAATCAATGGACTTAAACCTTAATAAGCCATGTTTAAGAAATTCATTCTTATTTAAGTTATGAACTAAGGAATAACATGTAAGAAATTATCATGTGTACATATTAATGAAATATGTTTGGTTAGGATGTTAGTATGATAGAATGAATCCATTTGAAACGATGAAAAAAATCTCAAGTAACGAAGTTTTGACGGAATTTACGAGATTAGACGATAATCGTCGAAATCATGAAATTCTCGGAATGGAAGTCAAATTTTGACATTGAACTCGAAAACATTGGTTTTCGATAGAGAATAGTCTAGATTTGCATTTTAGAGTTGCGGACTCAAAAATGACCAAATTCTAACTTAGAATGAAGAATCGAGCTATGAACGTTCATGAACATTTATCATTTTTGTTAAAATGAAATCTATGAATTCTGAGTTAACAGATTCAAAAAAATAAAATTCATGAATGAACACGTAGTTCATGTGATTTGTGAGCTAATGGCTTTTGAACGAGCCAATTCAGACTTAAAATGAACAATTTAGGAATCTAGGAAGTTCATTAAAGTAAGAAATATGTCAAAACTATCTGGTGCACAGAGCTGGTGTCGCAGGGCCAACCAAGGTATAATAAGTGGCACCGCAGCACCAAGCATGCGCATAACCTACTGAAGATTTGTGTAGCAGCGCGGCAGTTAACAAAGGGGCTCGTGCCACAGCACCGAGTCCAGACCATAGGCACTAGAAAGTGGCGTCGCAGCGCAGCACAGAGAAGAAAGGTTGGCGCCGCAGCGCCAATGCCGGGTCTTAGCCACTGCTAACTCGCGCTTCAACACGAAACAAAGAATAAAAGTTGGCGCCATAGCGCCATCACTAGACAAAGCATAGTAAAGAAGGCTTATAAAGATAGAAAGGAAATTGGTTGATTAGTAATGAACTAACACATTAAGAAACCTAAAGTAACATCCTTAAATGGTGTTAAAAACCTTAAGTAATACAACTAAAGGTTGAAGATAAGTGATAAATAGGTTTTATACCTACTTATCCGGTATCTGTTACTTGAATTAGTTGCTTATACTCATATTTCTTAGTTACTTTTCACGCAGTTTGTGTTCATTTTGTAGATTTTATGCTTGGGAGCTATGTGAGCGACTATTGGTATGAAAATGCAAGGAAAAATAATTCGGACATCGTTTGGCCTTTCATGTTCATTTCATGTTCTTGGCTTAGAACTTAGATTAAGTTCTAGAGCTTCTTCTTAGCTTTTTGGAACATCTTGAATCATTCCAATCGAAGTTCGGATGTAAGAGTTATGACCTTTGTACCAACGGACGTTAAACTTCACTATTTTGGGTGGCCATTTGCATAGCTGTCACTTGCAACCCAATTTTGACCTTCATCCATTTATACTTTCTCAATTCTCAAAGAAAAAAATTGTAGAGCTCGTCGAGAGCTTCGATTTGATAGGTGGCAGGCCCCGTAACACCTCCCGGATCAAAAGTTATGGTCATTTTACTAGAGGACACAGCAGCAGAAAACCAACGGCGCGGGCGCGGGAATTTGTAATGTATTTTTTGGCACAGCCGCGCAAGTCCTTGGACCAAAAAAATTCCATCTGCTACTTGAGCGCGGGCGCGCCTAACTCCTGGCCATTCCCAGCGCGGCCTCGCCACTTTGAAAGTTGACTAGAGCTGACTTTTTCACTAAACAGTGGAATTGGAGAGTAACTTGGAGGGTGGTTCAATTAGAGCTTATAAAGACACGTATTTTCATTATGTAAAGGACACCACCCCTTGGGGGATCAATAAGCTACTATTATTTTCTTTCTTTAATTTGAATAAGTAGATTAGAGTATAGTAGAGTAGTGATTTCTAGATTTGATTAGTTATGAAGACTTGAAGCAATTGGAAAACATCAAAGATTCCATCTTGGAGCAGGAGAACATATTTGCATTTCAATTCTCTACTCTTAACCTCTCTTTGACTCCTATTTGTAATTTTATGATGTTTATTCAATATGTGGATGGTGGATTTGATTCAACTATAATTTAAACTCTATTCTGAGATTGCAATGGATTCTATGGATTAGTTTCTTCTGATATATTTCATTGTTAGCCTTATTGATTGCTATGGGATTGTCTATTTAGATTCATGCTAATTGCTTAGTTGATTGCCCATCAATTACTTTGATAATCCATATGGACTTGAGAGATGAAGTATGGGTTTAGATCTGATCTTAATAGCTTATGATTGTATATTCTATATTTTGTTGGGATATATGATTTGTTCTTAGGATAGACATATACCGAAGCACCATTTGTAGTCAATTGAGAACTTAGGCTTAAACCCTAATTATGTGTAAATCACATAGACGTATAGTGGTCTAGGTAATGTGGGTGTTCATGTGTATTCTATCAACTGTGGATTATATGTGATATGTGTATGGTACATTGAGAGATGGCTATACTTTACTTTCGTGTTCTTGACTAACAATCCGGTAAAATTTGTTTGGCTTAATAGGGAGTGTGTTGATTTAAATGAGTCAATAGATGAAATTGTGATCTCAGGTCTTCATTATCTAGTCTTATTATAGGGATAATTAGGTTTATTTAATTTAGCAATTAATATTTATAAATAATAAATCATTCGTTTAAATAAGACTGAAACGGTTACGGGTTAGTGCTTGGTGAACTTTATTAGTTAATTCTCCGTGGGAACAATACTTTAGTTACTCTTTATTACTTGTTGACCGTGTATACTTGCACGCATATATTGATCGGTAAAAAGACCAATGAGTTTTTGGCTCCGTTGCCGGGGAATTAGCTTAATAAATTTTTGCCAACATTAATTTCAATCAAATTGGTCGTAATTTAAACATTTTTATTTTATTTTAATTATCTTCTTATATTTCTCTCTTTTCAGGTATCATGGTTGACTTTGCTTATCAATGGCCTTATGCAAATATGACTCAACCAAGGGACACAAGAACTGAAGGACTCAATGTATTTTCTACATTGTCATCACAAATTGCAATACTTTCGGAGAGGTTGGATGTTCTTGTAGCCCAACATACTCGAGAGATAGCAGCTACATGTGAATATTGTGCTGGCGAGCATCCGAGTTATCAGTGCAACATCATGGTTGGACAAGTACAATTTGGGGGTTATTACCTCAACAACTATGTTTATCCCAATTATCATCAAGGTTGGGGGTATCACCCAAATTCTGAATGGAGTTATAACTATCGAGACCAATATTATGTCCTAAGTCCAACACATCCATCGAATTTCTCATATCCACCTCCAATGCAACAAGAAGAAAATTCAAGGTTGAAGGAATTCATGTCAAAAAGCATAGCAGACCATGAAGAGATGATGATGAGTCAGGAGTTATCAAGCCAAAATCTTAATAGGCAGATAGAACAACTCATTAACTCCTCAATGAATAGTCCTCAATACATGGATTTCGAAATTGAACAAGATAATTCAAGATTGGAAGATTTGTGGTTCAAATTAGTAGCATCAACTGAGGAGAAGATGAATGAGCAGGAGAGGTCAATTCAAAATCTTCAGAATCAGATGGATCAAATGTTCGAAGCCTTGAACAATCTCCCTCCAAAGAATTGGTGCTATAACATGGATGATGCAACTGATGGAGAGCCAGAAGTGTACATGCCACTGAATGAACTGAAAGGAGTGGACATTGAGGAGACAATTGGGGGTATGTAAAATGAAGTACATGAGCTGACTTGTATAATACCCCAAGTGCCTTCTCAGTTAGAGGTTAAAAATTCAATGAACTTTGCACACCCATGTCCCCTTGGTAGTCACATCCAAAGCAAGAATTTCTGCGATTATGAGGCCTCTTACAAACCATGGTAGGCTGAGGAAGAGATAATAGAAGAAGAAAAGCTCATTGTATCTTTCATGCCTCAATGCAAAAATCTATTCACAGATATAATGGGAGAAGCACCCGGCGATGCAATGGAACTGGGGACATCATGTACAAGAAATATATTAGGTGGCTTCAATTTGAAGACTCTCATGATCGGAAACCTACCAAAGCACATAGCGGTTCTAATGGATGGAGGGTTCCTAGCTTATCGTAGAGGAATCAGATAGCGGTGTCAAGAAAAGAGTCCAACTAACGGACTATAAATCGAGCGCTAGATGGGAGGCACCCCATCTAATCTTTCTCCCTCCTTGTTTAATTCTTATTTACATTTCCATTTACTTCTTCTTCTATGTTTAATTCTTTATACTTTCCATATTTCGTAGATGTTTGATAGTTGTAAGTCTTAATAATAGTTTTATTGTTTCTCCTCTCATGTTCAATCCAATTGCTATAAGCATTCAGGATCAAATAGAAGTCAAAAATATTGAAGCTGCCAGGGTACAGGGTAGCTAGGCCACGCCCAACTACAAGCCAAACACAGCGCGGCCGCGCCATATCTCAGTCATAAAAAACAAACACTGCTAAATTTTTAGAATTTCTGACTCAAGCATTTGGACAGTTAGAAGTCCATACTCAGTTTCTAACTTTAGATTATCTCAAACTTATCCATCGCCTGATATTCCATCAGATCTTGTGGAGGCGAACGGAGATGACATTGCCACTTAGGGGAGTATTCTTTCACTTTTAATTGCAATGATGGTATTGTTCGTTTTAAGTTTGGGGGCATTGGGTTTAGTCAGTAGTTTAGAGCATGTAGTGTAATTGCATCATATAGAGTAATTTCATGTTACATATAGTTAATTGCATGTTAGTAGTTAATCGTTTAATTTTGTAGTAATTTTTTTCTTTTTGTTTGCTTAATATCTGTTTAGTTGCATAACATTGCATAATCCCAGGTTTTTAATTAGTTGAATTCTAATTTGGCCAATGATGACATAGAAATTTGATAGATTTTTGAACATAGTTGATATCTTGAGCTTAGTTATAATTTATACATGATATAATTCATGCATGTTGTTTAGATGTTACCGGGTAGCACGACAGTGTTCCTTTTTGCTTATTAGTTAAGATTAGCACGCTTGTCTGCTGAGAGGAAAACATTATTTTTAATGATAGAATTGTGTAGGAAGTGATTAATGATTATGAATACACTGAAACTCAAGTTTTGGGAAAGCAAGAGTATACTTGCTATCTTCTTAAAAAAATGAAAAAAAAAAAATACAGTGGCTAGTCTTGTTTCTGGGCTTTTGTTACTTGAGTAAGTACGCCCGAAGGGATTATCTCTACACGTAGCGCCCTAAGGTCTTAATGGTCTGAGAGTCGTTGGTAGAAAGCTCGCTAAGGGGTAGCATTGTTAGCCTAATAGAATGTGCACAGTCATGGAAAATAGAAAAAAAATATCAATAAACACCGCGGGAAAGTGCAAAAATTGCTCTCATGAGTAAAAATAAGCAAAATAAACCCTTTGTTGAACCTTGCCTTGTACTGATGTGTTAGAGTAGTTGTTGTTTCATTTGTATGTATAGTTCTTGATTTGAAACCTCAATTTTCTGTCTTAAGCAGTACAGCATGTGGTATCTTTACCTCTGTTAAGTTTATTTATGAACACATCACACACACACAACATCTCTATAGCAGTTTGGGATTATCTGAGTGTATGTCATTATGCCTTTAGCTTAGTTTGATGCTTTGTTCTTGGATCTTGATATTACTCTGAGGCACATCTTATTGGAAATCATATTTGGCTGAGAATGTGGGATTCATTGTCATAGTAGCGTATCTTACATAGCATGTAGATTGCATTATATTATGCTGCTTGGGGACAAGCAACGATTTGAGTTTTGGGGTATTTGATAAGTAGGCTTTATACCTACTTATCTGGTATCTGTTACTTGAATTAGTTGCTTATACTCATGTTTCTTCTTTACTTTTCATGCAGTTTGTGTTCATTTTGTAGATTTTATGCTTGGGAGCTATATGAGCGACTATTGGTATAAAAACGCGAGGAAAATCAATCCGGACATCATTTGGGCTTTCATGTTCTTGGCTTGGAACTTGGATTATGTTGTAGAGATTCTTCTTAGCTTTCCGTAATATCTTGAATCATTCCAATTGGAGTTCGGATACAAGAGTTATGACCTTTGTACCAACGGACATTGAACTTCACTGTTTTGGGTGGCCATTTGCATAGCTGTCACTTGCACCCCAATTTTGACCTTCATCCGTCCATAATTTCTCAATTCTCAAAGAATCAAAGTTGTAGAGCTCAATGAGAGCTTAGATTTGATAGGTGGCAGGCCCCGTAACTTCTCCCAGATCAAAAGTTATGGTCGTTTTACCATAGGACACTGCAGCAGAAAACCAACAGGGCGGGCGCGCGAATTTGTAGTTTATTTTTAGCTCACCCGTGCAAGTCTCTAGACCACAAAAATGTCATCTGCTACTTGAGCTCGGGCGCGCCTAACTCCAAGCCATTCCCAGCGCGGTTGCGCCACTTTGAAAGTTGACTAGAGCTAACTTTTTCACTAAACAGTTGAATTGGAGCGTAACTTGGAGGGTGGTTCAATTAGGGCTTATAAAGAGACGTATTTTCATTATGTAAAGGACACCACCCCTTGGGGGATCAATAAGCTACTGTTATTTTTTTTCTTTAATTTGAATAAGTAGATTAGAGTATATTAGAGTAGTGATTTCTAGATTTGATTAGATATGAAGACTTGAAGCAATTGGAAAACATCAGAGATTCCATCTTGGAGCAGGAGAACATATTTTCATTTCAATTCTCTACTCTTAACCTCTCTTTGATTCCTATTTGTAATTTTATGATGTTTATTCAATATGTGGATGGTGTATTTGATTCAACTATGATTTAAACTCTATTCTTAGATTGCAATGGATTCTATGGATTAGTTTATTCTGATATATTTCATTGTTAGCCTTATTAATTGCTATGGGATTGTCTATTTAGATTCATGCTAATTTCTTAGTTGATTATCCATTAATTACTGTGATAATCCATATGGACTTGAGAGATGAAGTATTGGTTTGGGTATGATCTTAATAGCTTATGATTGTATATTTTATATTATGTTGGAATGTATGATTTGTGCTTAGGATAGACATATATCGAAGCACCATTCGTAGTCAATTGAGAACTTGGGCTTAAACCCTAATTATTTGTAAATCACATAGACATATAGTGGTTTAGGTAATGTGGGTGTTCATGTGTATCCCAATTATAGGCAGATGGAACAACTCATTAACTCCTCCATGAATGGTCCTCAATACATTGATTTTGAAACTGAACAAGATAATTCAAGATTGGAGGATTTGTGGTTCAAATTTGTAGCATCAACTGAGGAGAAGATGATTGAGCAAGAGAGGTCAATTCAAAATCTTCAGAATCAGATGGATCAAATGTTTGAAGCCTTGAACAATCACCCTCCAAACAATTGGTACTATGATATGGACGATGAAACTGATGGAGAGCCAAAAGTGTACATGCCACTGAATGAACTGAAAGGAGTGGACATTGAGGAGACAATTGGGGGTATGTAAAATGAAGTACATGAGCTGACTTGTATAATACCCCAAGTGCCTTCTCAGTTAGAGGTTAAAAATTCAGTGAACTTTGCACACCCATGTCCCCTTGGTAGTCACATCCAAAGCAAGAATTTCTGCGATTATGAGGTCTCTTACAAACCATGGTAGGCTGAGGAAGAGATAATAGAAGAAGAAAAGCTCGTTGTATCTTTCATGCCTCAATGCAAAAATCTATTCACAGATACAACGGGAGAAGCACTTGGCGATTCAATGGATCTGGGGACATCATGTACATGAAATATGCTAGGTGGCTTCAATTCGAAGACTCTCATGATGGGAAACCTACCAAAGCATATAGCGGTTCTAATGGATGGAGGGTTCCTATTTTATCGTAGAGGAATCGGATAGCGGTATCAAGAAAACAGTCCAGCTAACGGACTATAAATCGAGTGCTAGATGGGAGGCACCCCATCCAATCTTTCTCCCTCCTTGTTTAATTCTTATTTACATTTCCATTTACTTCTTCTTCTATGTTTAATTCTTCATACTTTCCATATTTCGTAGATGTTTGATAGTTATAAGTCTTAATAATAGTTTTATTATTTCTCCTCTCATGTTCAATCCAATTGCTATAAGCATTCAGGATCAAACATAAGTCAAAAATATTGAAGCTGCCAGGGTACAGGGTAGTGAGGCTGTGCCAAACTACAAGCCAAACACAGCGCGACCGCGCCATATCTGAGTCATAAAAAACAAACATTGCCCAATTTTTAGAATTTCTAACTCAAGCATGCGGTCAGTTAGAAGTCCATACTCAGTTTCCAACTTTAGATTATCTCAAACTTATCCATTGCCTAATATACCATCGGATCTTGAGGAGGCGAACGGAGATGACATTTCCACTTAGGGGAGTATTCTTTCACTTTTAATTACAATGATGGCATTGTTCATTTTAAGTTTGGGGTGATTGGGTTTAGTCAGTAGTTTAGAGCATCTAGTGTAATTGCATCATATAGAGTAATTTCATGTTACATATAGTTAATTGCATGTTAGTAGTTATTAGTTTAATTTTGTAGTAAATTTTTTCTTTTTGTTTGCTTAATATCTGTTTAGTTGTATAACATTGCATAATCCAAGATTTTTAGTTAGTTGAATTCTAATTTGGCCAATGATGACATAGAAATTTGATAGATTTTTGAACTTGGTAGATATCTTGAGCTTAGTTATAATTTTATACATGATATAATTCATGCCTGCTGTTTAGATGTTATCGGGTAGCACGACAGTGTTCCTTTTTACTTGTTAGTTAAGATTAGCATGCTTGTCTACTGAGAGGAAAATATTATTTTTAATGATAGAATTGTGTAGGAAGTGAGTAATGACTATGAAGACACTGAAACTCAAGTTTAGGGAACGCAAGGGTATACTTGCTATCTTCTTAAAAAAAGAAGAAAAAATGAAAAAAATAATACCGTGGCTAGTCTTGTTTCGGGGCTTTTGTTACTTGAGTAAGTACGCCCGAGGGGATTATCTCTACACCTAGCGCCCTAAGGTCTTAATGGTCTGGGAGTCGTTGGTTGAAAGCTCACTAAGTGGTAGCATTATTAGCCTAAACAGTATCTCTATAGCAGGTTGGTATCTTTACCTCTGTCAAGCTTATTTGTGAACACATCACACACACACAGCATCTTTATAGCAGGTTGGGATTATCTGATCATATGTCATTATGCCTTTAACTTAGTTTGATGCTTTGTTCTTGGATCTTGATATTTCTCTGAGTCACATCTTATTGGAGTTCATATTTGGCTGAGAATGTGGGATTCATTGTCACATCATTTGGGCTTTTATGTTCTTGGCTTGGAACTTGGATTATGTTGTAGAGCTTCTTCTTAGCTTTCTGGAACATCTTGAATCATTCCAATCGCAGTTCAGATGCAAGAGTTATGACCTTTGTACCAACGGACGTTGAACTTCACTGTTTTGGGTGGCCATTTGCATAGCTGTCACTTGCAACCCAATTATGACCTTCAGCCATCCATAATTTCTCAATTCGCAAAGAATCAAAGTTGTAGAGCTCGTCGAGAGATTCGATTTGATAGGCTGCAGGCCCCATAACTCCTCTCGGATCAAAGGTTATGACCATTTTAACAGAGGATACTGCAACAAAAAACCAACGGCGCGGATGCGCTAATTTGTAGTGTATTTTTGGCGCGGCCGCGCAAGTCCCTGGACCAAAAAAATGCCATCTGCTACTTAAGCGCAGGCGCGCCTAATTCCAAGCCATTCCCAGTGCGGCTGTGCCACTTTAAAAGTTAACTAGAGATGACTTTTTCAGTAAACAGTGGGATTGGAGCGTAACTTGGAGGGTGGTTCAATTAGGGCTTATACAGAGACGTATTTTCATTATGTAAAGGACACCACCCCTTGGGGGATCAATAAGCTACTGTTATTTTCTTTCTTCAATTTGAAATGGTAGATTAGAGTAGATTAGAGTAGTTGTGACGCCCCCAAAATAGGTATACAACACCCATTCTGAGTCACCAAATACATGGTACAGAAAGCAAACTACAACTTCAATAATACAATTGTCGTGCAAAATACGACAACAAATACTGTGAGTTTAAATACAAATATTGTCTTCTAGACAATATCAACACTCAAATAAGTCCTCATTAAAATTATTCATACACTATTTTACAGAAATAGTGAGGACTACTAAAACATCTTTCTAGAACCATCACTCCATACCCCGACTCGATCCTGCTATGTTCTCACCTCCTGAGAAAAAAAAATGGAACAAAAAGGAAAAGGGTGAGCTCAACTAGCCCAATAAAGAATATTATGACTAAGATAATATACAACAAATTATCATTAGTCTTCAACAAGGAAAAATCTGATAGAATATAATAGACAACAAGTTTTAGATCAACAAATGCAGTGGAAACAACAATCCATTAGAAGAGTCACGTAGAGAATGAATTCTACTATCTTCTAAGATTTAAAAGTTCATCATCAATATTTTATCCCTGTAACATCAATCAATATACATCTTTAATCAATATTCATCTTTGCACTACAGGCCAAAGATATTCATTTGTATCATCATTTGGTCATGTTCATCTCAACACCTGTTCATCTTTGCACTACGGGCCAAAGATATTCATCAGTTAATCATTCATCTTTGCACTACAGGCCAAAGATATTCAGTAATATCATCATTTAGGACTGAGGATGATGAAAAATAAAGAAAACGAATCCAGTGAGACAGAAGAACAAATATTAGGGATTCGTATAACAGTTTATCCAAGATCAATAATACTCCATAATAACCAATTTTGAAGTAGAATTCAAAAATAAAGATCAAAACATGGATACAATCAAAGATAGTAACCATAATAGATATCTTGGGCAAAAAGAAGATAATTTCATTTTTTGGTGAATAGTGTCGTATTCGTGAATAGTGTCGTATACATGAATAGTGTTGTATACGTGAATAGTAACCCCAACACAAAAAGTTCCAAATTTGATTAAAAAGTTCACCAATATTTCGGCATAATGATATTGAAAAAAATAATATCATTTAAGAAGAAAATAACATCCCTTACCTCAAAAGAACAGTATGTCTGAATGGAATATCGGATGTAAAGCCGAAGGAAACTTTCACTGAATAGTAACTCTCAAAGTATCTAGATACTCACAGAAATACGCTCGATAATATAGAGAGAAAGAATACTTGTTTCTGGTGTGATTTTCAATTCTAACCTAAGCACTTATTTATAGGAAAAATGCCAGCATGCCGAAGCAGACTTGACCTGCAACCTGATGGCTTTACCTGCTACTATTTCCACCCACCACATTTGAAATAAAATTTCAGCATATTTCTTCACCAACCATAGGTGGGGCCCACTCATTCTAGAATTTTCCACCAAAATGATAAATTTAAAAACTTCAACAATTTCTGAACCAGTCACCTTTTAAAATTCATAACAAATCATACGTTCATTTTTAACGGTTCAAAATTTGTGGACATATACTCAACTTGTATATGTATAACATATCCAAAGATCATAACGATCCAACGGTCGGATTAAAAATTATAACTCACGCAATATATCTCAAGAACACTGATTTTTTGGATTATGAGTCCTTCTGACCAGTTTCCTTCATTTATAACCACATAAAATAAGTAAATCCATCATTTATATCCACATCAAATAAATATTTTCTTATCATATAAATCAATAAATAATTATTCACAAATAATATTATAGAATCACAATAATGACAACCAGGCCGTTCCCAGGAAAGAGGGGGTTTTCCGATAAGGATTTCTCCTTACTGGCGCGCTAGAATATTCCACGACCAAACGATTATTCCACGACAAAAATGAATATTTTATAACCACTTGCTTATTTTGCAAAATTTGCACATTTCACCCATAACCAAAGTATTAAATCAAATTAACACCTTATTAATTTAGAATAATGAATAGAGAAAATTCAATTTTATTTATAATAAGTTGGGGTCTTACAATATTGATTTCTAGATTTGATTAGATATGAAGACTTGAAGCAATTGGAAAACATCAGAGATTCCATCTTGGAGCAGGAGAACATATTTGCATTTCAATTCTCTACTCTTAACCTCTCTTTGATTCATATTTGTAATTTTATGATGTTTATTCAATATGTGGATGGTGGATTTGAATCAACTATGATTTAAACTCTATTCTGAGATTGCAATAGATTCTATGGATTAGTTTATTCTGATATATTTCATTGTTAGCCTTATTGATTGCTATGGGATTGTCTATTTAGATTCATGCTAATTGCTTAGTTGATTGTCCATCAATTACTGTGATAATCCATATGGACTTGAAAGATGAAGTATGGATTTGGATCTAATCTTAATAGCTTATGATTGTATATTCTATATTGTGTTGGGATGTATGATTTGTGCTTAGGATAGACATATATCGAAGCACCATTCGTAGTCAATTGAGAACTTGGGCTTAAACCCCAATTATTTGTAAATCACATAGACATATAGTGGTTTAGGTAATGTGGGTGTTCATGTGTATTCTATCAACTGTGGATTATATGTGATATGTGTATGGTACATTGAGAGATGGCTATACTTTATTTTTGTGTTCTTGACTAACAATCTGATAAAATTTATTTGGCTTAACAGGGATTGTGTTGATTTAAATGAGTCGATAGATGAAATTGTGATCACAGGTCTTCATTATCTAGTCTTATTCTACACTACTACAAAACAGTAAATAGATAACGCGGAAAAAATGTTGTGCTTTCAATCAGAAAAATGTCGTGGTTAAGGGTGACATCTATTTGACACCCTTACACAATGTTTTTAAAACATTTTAGTTAAGCACATTATACAACGTTTTTTAAGAAAAAAACATTGTAGATTTTTTTTCTATAAATTAGCAGATACTTGAAAACGTTGTAGAAGGTATGATTCAACAATGTTTTCTGGCTAAAAACGTTCTAGTTTAATATATCAGACAACGTTTAGGCACATTTACACAACGTTTATAATGTGTCATCTATTTAGACAAATTTATATAACGGTTTTAAAATGTTGTAGTGTGACTTAAAAATGTTGTAATACATGCATATAACTGTTTAGAAGGTGTAATTTATTTATACAAATATACAATATTTTTAAAATGTTGTAGATTGACTTGAAAAAAAAAAGAAAAAAAAATTTGTGGTTCAGCTATATTACTAGTGCACCTGCAATTTGCTAATGCCATGATATATAACTAAAAGCTCTAAATTCTCATTTAAATTTAAAGCCAAAATGTATCAACCATTCAAAATGCATCCCAATAATATCATTCGTTTACAATTTCAAATTACTACTTCCAAAAAATATATACCAAATTATCCATATATACATCTCAAATTCACTTTTCAATATAACCAAATATATACCAATCTGATCTCATGCTTACATAGCTCATAGTTGTAACTAACCAAATATGCTCAAGGGGCACATGCTGGTTCAAGAATCTGAACCATGAGCGAATTTTGCATACCAGTAATCCATTTCCTCGACCAAGGGAAATAAAGATACAAAGTTCAGAATTTTATTCACAGTAGCTTGCTTGAACAAAAAACCATCTTTAGGCTTGCAGACAATTTTGCACCACCAAATTATAGCCTAATGGTCAAAACACCAAAGCCAGGTTTCTAAATATGCTATTATTCAAAAATCAAAAGTTGGGTCATAAGGTTCCAAATTATATCTTAATGTTTAATTATCAATAAATAATGTTAAACAAAAGATTTAGTTTACCTTCCAATAATAGTGATGCTTGAATCCATTAGAATTGTCGACCTTTTTGTAGTTTTCATGAACTCATTGCAACACAAATAAGGGGAATATATAAATATATCAATGAAATGTAAAAATATGGTACTTCATCTGCCTTAACAATTTGGGCTTTTGACGACATGGAATCATATCACAAAGATAAAAGAACAAAGAACAATAATGTCACCTGAACGGTTCATCTCCAGTTTGCTTAACAGCACCTGTAACATCTTCGTATATCACACTGCTCCTCCTAAGAAGCGACAACAAAGAAAATGAAGCAGCACGTTAGTGAAAGATGTGATGTACAACACCTAGAAACACCAGACCATTTAGAAATGAACATGTTACACCCTAGTTTCTGATGGACTGCAATGACGTTGACATCATTTTAAAAACATAGAAACACCAGACCATTTGGAACCGCAACATATATCAAGAAGAAATTTAACTTTAAGTGGTCTTTTTTTAAGTTATATAGTGAGTGACTAGCTTTACAAGCTGAACTGGACAAGCACAAACCATTCACCCAAATAACAATAAAAATAATGGATGAAGACAACACCATAGAAGCAAAAAATGCTGAAAATTGTGAACCAAGTATATATACTGTTGTGATAGCATAATGTTGTACCTGCTGTTTTGAAGCTTAAAAAATCAACTTTGTCGAGAGATGGTACTCATCAGAAAGCGGATGGCGCAATTGCAAGGAGAGTCCATCTAAGATTACAAATTTGCAGTAGAAAGAGATGATAAAACATGTAGAAAAGTATGCTTGACTAAACTTCATAGTCATTGCAACTAAGTTACAAGATTTATCAATAAAAGAAAAGTCTGAAATGCATTTTCAAAAACAACCACATATCTAAAGTTCTGAACTAGTTTTAAGGGTTTTAAAATCTATGGTTGCATCTAAAAATATCCTGATAGTGCAAGTGTAAGTTTTCTTAAGACACGTATAAGAGTCAGTATAGTGTGGCAAGGAGAGGAAAAATGAACTCTAAATGATCCACAAAGTTGGAACTCACAAATGTCATTTAGCAAAAAAAATAAAAATCACTCAAGATACTCCTTTAATAACAACAAAATTTGAAGGCAAATAGCAACTATGAAGCACGGATACGCCATTTCGGTTGGCATACATGCACTGGAGATGATAACAGAAAAATTACCTAATATGGGTTTCGGTCTATAATAGACTGCTCTTTGAATTTGAGTTTGCACGAGTAGTTGCCACTGCCCTTGATGTGCATGGTACCATAGTGGTCACAATAGATTTTACAAAGTATGATATTGTATATAGAAGTTGTAACCTTGCTCCATTGAAATGTCTCGCCATCATCAAACCTGCAGGTAAGGACTCCTACAAGATCTAAATTGAATGGAGCGTCCCCTAAACTTGCCTTTGAGGTTAGAATCACTTTAGAATTTCCACCGCCTCACAATGACAAGCAACAACCATGGGGTGATGACTCACCTGATAAGGGCCTCTCATTAGAAAAAGAACCAGTTGTTTTGCAAATGTCAAGGTTATTGTCAACTTTATTTCAAATCATATTTAATAGGAAAAGAAATGGGGGGGGGGTGAACTTTTGACGCCCCCAAATCCGGGTATCTTCCAACTCGACAGATGGTGCTACACGGTACTACCATTCACACATACATTCAATTAAAAAGTCTCAAAGGAACGAATATGTCTTCTATATATTCAAAACAATATTAGCATTCCCCCGGGTTCTTTATAACCATTACATTTGTTCTTGTCATAATATCAAATGTATTACAATCATTCACCCTATACTATTACATAAGTATTCTACAGGTTCGTCTTCGCCTTGCCCTTATCCTTGTCAGAGCCTTCGGTCCGTTCGATCTTAGCTGTGTTCATATGGTTCAAGCAAGAGTGAGCATGACTAGCTCAGCAAGTACAACATTTCTAATAAACAACATGCTTGAAACATAGGAATCGAATATCTTCAATAACTGAACAATAGTTATGAAGTACTATTGATAAGTCAAAATAACACTTCTTTTCTTTCAAAACGTTTTACTACAACAATATTCAGTAAAACATTACTTACGAGCACGTCTAGGTGATCAGCCTATAGTACTCTATGTTGATCAACACTACATTCATTAAATGTATGTACGTTTAAGTTGTGGCAACCTCATGTGCCTGTCGTTTGACGACAAAACATTTTTAGCATACTCAATCTTCGTTTGAAAACCCCACCAATATAACTTGGTAAACATTGACCATGCTTTGATAGAAACATAATATAAGTCTAGTCGAAAGAGTTGGCTTGGACTTCATTATTCAATACTTCATGTATAAAAATACATGAATTACAAAGCTTATTCAGATTAAACTGGAACAAGGGTTAGAATACTTGCCTTCAGCGTATGTTACAGTTATAACACGTTCTCGATTAAGTCTTTAAGTCTCTACAGTAAATGATAACATCACATAACGCATTAGGTCATGAATGAACATGCATGGTTTCTAATGAATCATACCCTTCTTCTCAATCTAATTATAACTTAGATTTGTTATTATTGGTTCCAGCTTTTTGTTATTTTGATCTTACCTTCACATTACATTCATGTTTGATTACTTATCTTCAACCTTTAGGAAACATAATTAAGGTTTAACAATACCTTACAATGCTTCATTAAGTTCCTTAGTTCATTACTAATGAGTTACCATTCAGCTTGTACTTGTAAACTTTCTTCTCTATCAAAACCCTGTATCATAATGCGACGCCACCCTTTCTTCTCTATGTCATACAAAATACTTTACTCTATAGTGGCTAAATACTTCAACTCAAGCGCTATGGCGTGAGTCTATGTGCTAACCACCGCATCGCGGCGTGAAACTACAGAAGGTTATGACACTGTGCCTGGCGCTACAGCGCTATCATTTGGCCTTGGGTTGGCGCCGCAGCGCCAACTCTGTGCCTCAAATAGCTTTGATAGATTTTCAACTTTGTGAATTTCTCAGACTCGTAACTTCTATGTTATAAGTCTGAATTGGCTCGTTCAAGAGCCTACGGTTCACAAATTTCATATTGTACGCGTTCATGTAAGAATTTTATCTATGTGACTTTGTTTGCTAAAAATTCACCTATTAGTTCATTTTTAACGAAAACGATAAACGTTCGTGAACGTTTAACATTCGTTTTTTTGTTCTAAGTCGGAATCAGGTCATTTTCAAGTCCACAACTCTATAATGCCAAATATGACTTGTCTTCAGCGAAAACCAACATTGCTGAGTTCAAACACAAAATTCAACTTCCATTCCGAGAATTTCACGAATTCGACGACTATCGTCCAATCGTGTGAATTTCGGTAAAACTTTGTTACTTAGGTTTTGATCATTATTCTAAATGAATTCATTTTATCATATAAACATCTTAACCATCATAATACAACAACTTATTTTTAAGTTGGGTTAAGGCTTATTCTCCATAAGTTCATGACCTACAAATTATAACTTATTAGATTTCATTCTTTATGACTTATTATTGATTTAAGTTCTTTAATCAACATTCTCACATCTTATCAAACATACTAACTTCATATGGCAAACATATGACAAGTTCATCATAAGTTCGTAACTTATTTAGGTTTATCTTACTTATTCAGGTTTCTCTTACTTATTCATGACTTATTCGGCTTAAGTCCATTCATTAATCAATTCTTACATGTTCTTAACACACATGCTTATTAGACAACACTTCTCTTATCACCCTACAATGATAGAGATAGAAGATTATTAGATCATAAGATCATTACATTTGATGACTAACTTCTTCTTCTTGGAAATCTAGCAAAGGATGTTTTGACTTAAAAGTGCTTATTCTCTCTAACCAATAAGTTACTTTGTATTGGAAGTTGTTAGTGTTTTGAACAATTGATAAATGACTACCAATCTCCTTCTATTTATAGGAAAGCCAGAGTGAGGGCATAATGGACATTAGAACATCCCACCTCCTTAACTAACCTCCTTACTATTCATTTCTTAATCCCTAAGTTTACTTGTTAAGCACAACTTTTTCTTGGTCATTACACTTGTTTCTTGGTCACCACAACAAATCCTTGGTTGCCAAGTTCACCCATGGGTTGCCCCATGGATCCTAATTAGTTAATGGATCATTATTTTGGGCTTACTTTAATGTCAAAGCTTATTCTTGTGGGCTTGGATTTAGTTTGTTTATCTTAAGCTTTGGGCTTCATATTATCCAATACTTGGGCTAAACCTTACCCTAACATGGGCTTGCCCCTTAATTCTCATTGGACTTGTACTTCCTACAAGATCCACCATTCCATTCCTTTTGTCTTTAATCCTTAATGTTCTTAATTTAAGTCTGCGTGCAAAATATTGTGTTTTCCATACTTAGATTATTATTACATAATCCATCTCACCTTTATATTATAACGTTACATATTTCTCGAAAGTTTAAAAATAATTCCTGAGCAAAAATTGATGAATAGTATTTTTCAGAAAATTTCTCGAAAAACTGTTATTTTCGTCTTGGAAATTCAAACACTTTAATTCATTCACGTAGTTAAAATACTACGACTTTCAGATGTTTCTAGGTTATAGAACGACATTCATCTTAATAACACATAATAATAATAAATAATATTATTTTATTCATTATTAAAAGTATTTACAAAAGGTTCGATTTTCTGGGGCGTTACACTCTCTCCCCCTTATTATAATGATTCTGTCCCCAGAATCTCGCTTTTAAAAAAAATAACACAATAAATGTGGGCAATTCTTTTTCATCTTTTCTTCAAGCTCCCACGTTGCTTCTTTGGCATCGTGGTTCTTCCATAACACCTTTACGGAAGGTATGACTTTGTTCCGAAGAACTTGTTCCTTTCTATCGATGATTTGAATTTGCGTCTCTTCGTACGTTAAGTCCTTCTCAATATAAATAGGCTCATACTCTATTATGTGCTTATAATCCGGCTTATAAGGACGCAATACTTATACGTGAAACACATTATGTATTCGTTCTAGGTTTGGAGGTAATGCTACCATATAAGCTACCTCACCTACCCGTTTTAACACTTTAAAAGGTCCTATAAACCTTGGACTTAACTTTTCTTTCTTTCCAAAGCGTATCTTTCCTTTCTAGGGAGATACCTTTAGAAACACGTAAGAGCCTACTTCAAACTCCCTATTTTCTCGATACGAATCTGTAAATTTCTTTTGTTTGTCTTGAGCTGCTATTAGACGCATCCGTATCAATTTAACAATATTCGCTGTTTACTGCAACAATTCAGGTCCTAGCATTCGGCGTTCTCCCACTTCATCACAATACAATGGTTTTCTGCACTTCCTTCCATACAAAGCTTCGTAAGGCGGCATACCTTTGCTTGCATGATAACTATTGTTATACGCAAACTCTATTAATGGTAGATGATCATCCCAACTACCCTTAAAATCCATGACACAAAATCTTAACATATCTTCTAACGTCTAAATTGTTCTCTCACTTTGTCCATCGGTTTGTGGATGATATGTCGTACTCAACTTCAACTGCGTTCCCAACTGCTCTTGTAGACTCCTCCAAAAGTTCGATGTGAATCATGGATCACGATCTAACACAATCATCACTAGTACTCCATGTCTGGAAATTATTTCCTTAACATAAAGTTTAGCTAACTGGTCTAAGTTATACTTGACCCTAATTAGCAAAAAGTTAGCCGACTTTGTCAACCGGTCCACTGTTACCCAAATTGCATCATACCCCTTCTGAGTAGTCGGAAGTCCCACCACAAAATCCATCGTGATATGCTCCCACTTCCACTTCAGAATTTCCAATGAATGTAGCAAGCCACTTGGTCGTTGATGTTCGGCCTTAACTCTCTGACAAGTCAAGCACCTACTCACATACTCGGCCTTCTGTCTTTTCATGTTCGGCTACCAAAAACTCTGTCGAAGGTCTTGATACATCTTAGTGCTACCAGGATGAATAGAAAACCTTGAACAATGAGCCTCTTGTAATACCTGCTCCTTTAATTCCGTCTCATTCGGAACCCATATTCTTCCATCAAATCTTAATAATCCCTTATTATCAAGACTGTACTTAGTATCTTTTTCATCGGTTAGTCGCTTCTTAACCCGGTCACACTCATCAGTTTTGAGCTGCACCTCCTTAACTCTCTCTATGATGGTAGATTGCATCTCCGTCGCAAACAGTATTTGTCTTGATTCACTCGGCAACTTCACTTCCAATTCCATCCTAGCCATCTCTGTTACTAACTCAGTTTGAGCAGTTAACATAGATAACTTCTCCCGACCCTTCCTACTTAAGGCGTCAGCAACTACATTGGCTTTTCCAAGGTGATACAGGATTTCACAGTCGTAATCCTTTATGAACTCCAGTCATCTCCTCTGTCTCATATTCAACTCCTTCTGTGTGAAGATATATTTTAGACTCTTATGGTCCGTGTATATCTCACATTTTTCTCCATAAAGATAATGTCTTCATATCTTTAAGGCAAAAAATACTGCGACAAGTTCCAGATCATGAGTAGGGTAAACTTTCTCATAATCCTTCAACTGCCTGGATGCATACGCAATGACATTGCTATGCTACATGAGCATGCAACCAAGTCCTCTATGCGAAGCATCGCTATAAACTACGAAATTTTTTGTGTCATCGGGTAATGACAAAACAGGTGCTTCACTCAACCTCTTCTTTAGTTCTTGAAAACTGTCCTCGCATTTATCAGTCCACGCGTATTTCACTGTCTTCTTTGTCAAGTTAGTTAACGGGGTAGCTATCTTCAAAAAATCCTGGATGAATCTCCGATAGTATCCCGCTAACCCTAGGAAACTCTTCACCTCAGTCGGCATTTTCGGTTGTTCCCAATTTATCACGGCTTCTACCTTCACTGGATCTACTGAAATCCCCTCATGGTCAATGACATGACCTAAAAATTGTACCTTCTCCAAACAAAATTCATACTTAGTGAACTTCGCATACAACTTGTCCTTCCTTAGTGTCTCCAACACTAATCTTAGGTTTTCAACATGATCTTCTGGCATCTTAGAATAGACTAGAATATCATCGATAAACACCACGACGAACTTGTCCAAATATTGTTTAAACACTCTGTTCATCATATCCATAAATGCAGCTGGTGCATTAGTCAACCCAAATGACATCACCAGAAACTCGTAATGACCATAACGAGTCCTTAATGTTGTCTTTGGTACATCCCCATTCCTAACCTTCAACTGGTGATACCCCGTTCCTAAATCTATTTTAGAAAAATACTTAGCCCCTTTCAACTGATCAAAAAGATCATCGATCCTGGGCAATGGGTATTTATTCTTTATCGTTAACTTGTTCAACTCTCTGTAGTCGATACAAAGTCTTAACGACCTGTCCTTCTTCTTGACAAACAGTATCGGTGGTCCCTGTGGTGAAACACTCGGTTGAATATACTTCATGTCCAACAGTTCTTGTAACTGTACCATCAACTCCTTCATCTCCACTGGCGCAATACGATACGGTGCCCTGGAAATTGGTGTCGCTCCTGGCACAATATCTATTACAAACTCGATCTCCCTATCCGGTGGAAGACCCAGCAGTTCACTTGGAAATACATCGGCGAATTCTCTAACTATAGGTATTTGTTCCATGGTTACTCCAACTCTCTGGGTATCAACAACATAACACAGGTAACCCACACATCCCTTCCTCAATAATTTCCTAGTTTGTGTCATGGTTAGACAACACAAACGTCCCGGTGATCTATTCCCGTAAAATACTACTTGAGGTTGTCTTAACGTTCTATTATTCACATATTTCTTTTGACAATCTATAATTGCCCCATGGTTTACCAGCCAATCCATTCCGAGAATTACATCAAATTCTCCTAACTTTATTGGTATTAAATCTACCGATAATTTACAACCTCGTATATCTATGCAACAACTCCTATGAACATCTTCGACAGGAATTATTTCTTTGTTTGCTACCTTAATATTTAAAGGTATAGGCAACTTTTCGGGAAGTAATCCTAATCGTCTAGCAAAATAATATGTTATAAACGAACAAGTAGCACCCGAGTCAAACAGTACGTAAGCATTTATATCGTTGATCAGAATAATACCTGCGATGACGTCCCTTGATGCAACTGCATCTTGGACTATCATGTTAAAGGTACGGCCCATCGGCCTACCCGGCTGCACTGGACAACTAATAGCTAACTTACCGCTATTAGTGCCCCGGTTCCAATCCGTCCCCTTCTTCGGGAAATTCTTTTCCATGTGGTCAGTTGACCCATAGACAAAGCATCCATGATTCTTCTTCGGACTTGGACAGTTAGGCGAGATATGCCCTTCCTATCCATAGTTGTAGCATACGGCCTTCCCCTTGAGACAGACTCCTAAGTGAGTCTTCCCACAAGTCTTGCAGGCCTCCATCCTCCTCTTTGGGTCTCCTAACTTCACTCCGGTATTCCCAGAGTTGAACGTTTTCCTCTTCTGTCCCTCACCATTACCACTGGCTCCTTCGACCTTCATTCCACCATCCACTTTCCCCTTGTTCTTCTTATCCTTGTGGTATTGGATCAAAGCCTCACTACCACCTTCGACGATTATCGCCTTCTCTAAAATGGTCCTAAATGAAGTACTCTGGAACACAGAAATATGGTTATAGAGCCAGGATTTCAAGCCATGCTCGAACCGTCGCGCCTTCCTAACCTCGGTATCCACTTGATGTGGAGCGAACCTCGCCAGTTCATTAAACTTGGCGGCGTATTGGGGGACTATCATGTCCCCTTGTTTCATTTTGAGAAACTGCATCTCCATTCTCCCTTGCATGCTCGTGGGAAAGTAGTTCTCAAAGAATATCTCCTTGAACCTCACCCACGTCAAATTCTCTATTCCAGCCCTAGCCTGATTGGCCTCCCACCAAAAGTTGGCCTCTCCCTTCATCATGTAGGTTGCAAAGGTAACCTTCTGGGCCTCGTCGACATTTTCTATCACAAATGCCTTCACGATTTCTTTCACCCATGTTTGGGCTTCAATAGGGTCCGTAGTTCTTTTAAACTCCGGTGGACCAACACTTTTAAAATCCTTCAAGGTAGTAGCTCGTGCTACTCCGGGATTTTCGGGGATATTAGCTCCAGTTCTATTAAATGCGACTATTAAAAGATTAACAAATTCCTGCATAGGGTTAACCGGACCTCCTTCCGGTTGAATTACATTAGCTCCTTGATTACGCTGCACTCTTCTTGGCGGCATTTTGCTTTTACAATAAACAACACATTTCGTTATTATTCCTTTCTTTATTAATTAGTTATTATTCGATATTAAACAATAACTTCAACATCCATTGCTCATTATGTTTCATAAAAAGGCTTATATTCATTCATTCATTGTAGTATAATACTACATCGTTTACATTACACAGCCGAAGCTGATTACATTACTTTCCCGCTATTGCTTTCTAAAAATTGGGATTTACAAAAGACTACCCTTTGTTATACAAAAGAGGGTTTTACGTCTCTATTGGATGCAAAATATTTACATACATAAATTACTCTATCTACTACTAGATCACATCTGCCTCAAGGCATTATCAAAATCTGTCTTGGCAAGACCGACAATAATATCACGGCTAATAGTATGTCGCATCTGCCCTACCTCTACGGGATAACCAGCTACCTGCTACTGGAAATCTGTATGAGAACTCCTATGAATATAGGACATTCTCCTTATCTTCTGCTTTTTGGTCTTTAGCTCCTCCTTGAGCTCAAAAACCTCATGTTTCAGCTCATGGACTTTGTCCTTAGCCAAAATCCTTTCATCGTGTTCCTGTTCCCACATGGACTCTACGTCTATCTTGTCCTCTATGAAAGCCTAGAGCTCTACCTTCAGCTCCTTAACCTCTTGACAGTAATGGATATTTCTATCCAGCACTGACATGAATAATGACATCATTGACTCCCTAGGAGCCATCTCTGCTGCTATCGCTACTAGGTTGAAGGACACTACCTCCACCTTTTCTTCCATCATGTCGTCGAATACTGACATGAGGTCAGGATCCTCTGAGTCTCCGAACTCAATGACAACTACTTCGGGCTCTACCTCTATGGGGTTCGGTATAACCTCTATTTGGTTAACTGATTCTTCACTAACTGCTTGTACATCTAACTGCATTCCATTTACTCCTAACATCTACACAAAATAATTAAGTTGATTAGTACACGTCAGTAGAATAATAAAAACATATAACATATACATAATGCATTTTTATAAGGTTATTTTCTTCTTTTACTTCTTTGACTTCTCTTAAGGTTATGACTTAAGGTTTTATTTCCCCCTTAAGTTTTATAACCTAATGCTTTGATACCAACCTGTGACGCCCCCAAATCCAGGTATCTTCTAACCCGACAGATGGTGCTACATAGTACTACCATTCACACATACATTCAATTGAAAATTCTCAAAAGAACAAATATGTCTTCTATATATTCAAAACAATGTTAACATTCCCCCAGGTTCTTTATAACCATTACATTTGTTCTTGTCATAATATCATATATATTATAATCATTCACCCTATACTATTACATAAGTATTCTACGGGTTCGTCTTCGCCTTGCCCTTATCCTTGTTGGAGACTTCGGTCTGTTAGATCTTAGCTGAGTTATTGGGTAAAATCTAATTACGCACAACACGCAAGTATACGTGGTCAACAAGTAATAAAGTGATGCATAGAGTATCGTTCCCACAGAAACAATTTAGTAAGAAATTAAACCTCACAATTATCAATTTCTTATTAATCCTAATTTTATTAAACTATCCAATTCAATGATTAAAAATTATAGAAACTAAATTAATAAACAAATAAACTACCATAAACCAATCACCAATACCAAAATCTGGAATTTCAAATAATTAATGGAGAATTAGACTTATGACTTCACCCTAAGCTTCACTTGATTTCTACACCTTTATCCCAATTCAATTCACTATCCCAGTTTATTAATCAAGAACACGAATGTAGTATTAACCACCTCTCGATGCACTAATATCGTATTAACTTAAATCCACAAATTAGATAGAAACAAGTTAAACACCTTAATCAACTAACTCACTATATCTCTATGTGAATTATAATTAAAGAAGGTTTAAGATTAAGTTCTCTATCAGATTACATGTGATGTCAAGCACATCTCTACCTTAACATTCATTAAGATTCTGTCATTCACAAAATTCATGAACACATGCCATATTAACTAAGTCTAGATTTGAATATCCTCTCTTGATTCCATACAAATCCACACAAAATTGTTGATCAGGCAATTCATAAATTCAAGCTCAAATTAATATAGATAAACTGGAAAATAGCTTAGTGAACTGGAAATATTCAAGGTTTACAAAATCATCGTTTCACTTAAAGATCCACCATAAGCTTAAAAAGTGAATTAGTTCATTATAAATGAAATAAATAATGAATAAATCAAAGAAAACATCTTTCCAATTACAAATAATAGTCAAAGAAGAAGAATACTGAAAAACACCATTCACGTAGCCTAAATTTGCAATCGTCTCGAAAATCTCTTCAAAATCTTCCTCCAATGCTTGCTATGAAAAACTGGAATTGATCTCTGAAATTTTCCTTATGTGTCCAATCCCATTCTTTGTTGTTAATTATATACTTAAACATGTATTCTGATCACAATTCCATGCCAATATGAGTCCCAAACCATTGCCATCACTTAAGCTCCATGTTTGTAGTATTAGAAACCAACTAGGAGACCATTCTGTTCCCGTACCCAAGCCCCAGCTTAGGTATTACCTTTGTAATAGAAAGCCACGGCTTGCTAGTCTGTTGTAAATAGCTCAGGACCCCAAGCCTCGGCTTGGGTGATAGACCAAAAAGAGCAAGCCCTAGCTTGTTATGCTACTATAAATCTACTGCAGTGTCCTCTGGTAGAATGGCCATAACTTTTGATCCGGGAGGAGTTACGGGGCCTGTCACCTATCAAATCGAAGCTATGGACGACCTCTACAACTTTCATTCTTTGAGTTTTGAGAAATAATAAACGGAGGAAGGTCGAAATTGGATTGGAAGTAGCTGCTATGTAAATGACAAACATAACAACTCTTAGCTTTGTCTTTGTTGATAAAAAAAACCATAACTCTCGCATCCGAACTTCCAATTGGAATGATTCAAGACGTTCCCAAAAGCTAAGAAGAAGTTCTACAACATAGTCTAAGTTCCAAGCCAAGAACATGAAATGAACATAAAGTGAACATGAAAGCCCAAACGATATTCGGAATTGCTTTTCCTTGCGTTTTCATACCAATAGTTGCTCACTCAGCTCCCAAACATATAATCTACAAAATGAAAATAAAATGCATGAAAAGTCACTAAGAAACACAAGTATAAGCAAATAATTCAAGTAATAGATACCGGATAAGTAGGTATAAAACCTACTTATCAAATACCCCCAAACTTAAACCTTTGCTTGTCCTCAAGCAAAAACAAAACAATGCAATCTAAATGCCTACAAATCCAACAGTATCATAGAATCAAAATTATTCCCCCGGCCTCAGAGAAATCAAACAAACACTACAACACTTCATATAAAAATCATTCAATAATTCCTTATCAATCCTCGAATCTTAAACCATTATCACTAGTATAGTGTGTGTGATCAACATCCATGCTAACTGATACAAATTCAAATTTAATACATCACCAATCTCATATAAGGAATCATACATAGTAAACTCTAAAGTTTCAAAAACAGGCGAGTTCCAACTAAAATCAAACAGTAACCAATATCAAGGGTTCACGTAGGGTACTTATGCTAAATTTTATTTATTTTTTTCATCACAGGGGCTTTTTGCACTTCTTTCCCGTTTTATTCACTTTTTTTTCTTTTTTTTATGACTGTGAAATGTCTTATTCTATTAGGCTAACAGTGCTACCCCTTAGCGAGCTTTCAACTAACGACCCCCAGACCATATAAGACCTTAGGGCGCTAGGTGTAGAAACACTCCCTCGGGCGTACTTGCTCAAGTAACAAAGGCCCCGAAACAAGACTGGCCACGGTATAAGAATTTATTTATTTATTTATTTTTAGATAAAGCTTATATACCCCAGATTTTCCCCCCAACTTAGGTTCTTGCCTAATTCTTTGTTTTCACTGCCTATCCTTGTCATTTTCTCATTTACACTAGCATTATCCTTTAGAAACTCCTTATGTATCACTTTGAACTAATCAGTCAACATAGGTGTTATTAACGTGCTACCCTTTTTATACCAGTTTCAAACAAGCACAAGATCCAATTCATAACAGAAACTACATAAGGATTCTAATAATCAGTACTGTACTTGTCTACTTAATCCCAATCTCATCATTGGCCAAAATAAAATGAACTACAACAACTGCTGGACATATGCAAAATAACACAATACTTCACTAAATTTTTTTTTTAGATGTGGTAAACATAACATGATTGCAAAAATAAATAAAAACTATATACAATCCTAAGCTACTATGCAACTACATGATTACATGAATGAAACATTTAATACTCCTAAAACTAAACCATGAACTAATATATGCAAACCTAGCTAATGAAATTAAATATGCAAACATGAAACTAAATCCCCCCAAACTTGAAAATTACAATGCCCTCATTGTATAGATAAAGCAATAAAGAGGAGAGGACTTCCCTGTAATCGCCTAAGTCTGGGGTGGTTGTGTCTATTGTTCTTCATCGGAATCACTGGGTGGAAACCTTGGCATTGGGGCTGGTTGCTGGTATGGGAATTATGCATTGGGATGGACGCTCTGGAGTGTCGCGTTCAATGAGGCGAAAGATAGATTCATGGCCTCAAACATGTGGTCCTGCCTCGCTACTAGTCTCTGTATTTCTCTTCGTGCCTCCTTGTTGTTCTCATCCACTTGTCGTTGAAGGTTGAGGAACTGAGGGCTAGATATGACTCCGGGTTGTGGTGTCGTCTCTGTTTCTTCTTCTCCTATTGTCGCATTCCCCTGAAACTCATCATCATCAGAGGTGTCCTCAGCGTCAGCCTCATCCTCCGAGGCTGAGGGAAATACAAATCCTCCTCTCTAAAAGCGACTCACCTCCCCGCCCACACCAATATCTTACAATCATTCTCGAGTCGAGTGTCTGAAGCAGCATCTAGGTTATCTCATCATCAGACCAACACACTACCGCCTATATACACAACCCACAAATGAGAGATAGGTGTGGCAAGCCGCAAGAGAATGTTCCTCGAAGGCATCTTCAGATTGAAAAGTTGATTATAGCCCCTATGTCGATGATGAAATCTTGTACCATGGCATACAAGAGCACTGCCTTATCCTTGGGCACATCTGACGTATGTGTAGATGGAAGTAACTTAGCGCATAGAAATGCGTACCATATCTTCCCATACCGGCTGAGATCCTTACTTCGAAAGACAGTGCCTCCATGTTGTGATTTAGTCCATGCGGTGCCTGGCTTTGTCATATCCTTCATAATAGCCTCATAATCTAGATTATTGTCATGTAAGTGAGTGTACTGGCAATGTCTCGGCACTCGTAACTGATAGTATGTGTTGATGCCATCGGTACTGAAAGGAACTAACCTACCCCGTACAAAAGCATTGAAGGGGGCCTTATCCTCAGTGTTAGCGTTGAATTCTTTGACCACACTCACAACTGTGGCCTCGGGCTCTGTCGTGAATTTATTCCAACCTTTATGATATATTTGTTGCATCATTTCACCATCAACGTTCTCAGGTGCCAATCCCCGCTCCGGTGTGAGTGCTTTTATCACCATATAGTCGTAACGGTCGGCGGCACTTATAAATTTTTGCCTATCAAAGGTTCATGTTGGTGGTGTAGCCACAGAACTCTCTCCTCATTTCCTCTTTGATGCCGATTTTGGTGCCATTGATTTGGAATTGATGAGCTTTAACAGAAATTTCCACCAAACTTCACTTAAGCAATTTGTTGAGCACTTGGCGTGCGAGACTTGAAATTCCCCAAACTTGGTGATTTCGCTCGAACTATGGTGATAGAAATTGAGGAATTAGAAAATAAACTTCTTACTTTTAGTATATTTCCAAGTTGGTTGTAGAGATTTGCTCAAACCCAAACCTTGAACTTCCAAATTGGTGTGAATTGAGGTTGTTGGATTGTGTGGTGAAGGGATGGTTTTATAGAGAAGAGGTTATGTAGGGAATAATGGGTGATTAGGTTAAAGGAGTGGGTAAGTGTTTGATTGTAGTGAGGAAATGGGAATTAATGTGCAAGTTCGTGGGTGTATGTTGTGAATTATAGGTCGTGGGTGTAAGTGGGAATTATATGTTGTGAAGGAGTGGGATTGTAAGAAGTTGAAGTGCAAGGAGATTGGGATATCATGTCTGCATATTGTAACTGCCGTAACTCCTTTTCAAATTTCGGACCCCCAAACCCCGGCTTGGGTTTTACTCTTTGAAGGGCAAGCCCCGGCTTGCTAGTATTCTACTATTGCATCATCACCCAATCCCCAGCTTGGGTATTACTCTTGGAAGGGAAAGCCCTGGCTTGCTTGTATTCTGCTATTGCATCTTGACCCAAGCCCCAGCTTGGGTATTATTATTGGAAGGGCAAGCCCCGGGTTGCTAGTGGACTGTAATTGCCTCTTGACCCCAGGCCCCGACTTGCTAGTAATCTGTTAGTGCCTCTTGACCCCAAGCCCCAGCTTGCTTCCTAGGCAAAAAATGGCAAGCCCCAACTTGCTAATGGCCTGCAAGTGCACTATATTTTTCCTCTTCCTTGCATCCTTAGTGCATCCCTTAGCTTCTTAAGTACCTGATCAACATTAAAACATACTCATAAGTAGATATTGAGCAAATTTAAGCATGGAGGGTAAGATTATTTAAAAATCAAATATACTTTAACTACTATTTAATGAATTGACATGAATTTATTCTAGACCAAATATTATCCTGAACTACCATCTAACTAGCATGGATAAAATTACTTAAGAAAAAAGAAAAAAATAACAATAAACATAAAAATAAAATTGGTTTGCCTCCCAATTAGCGCTAGATTTTAAGTCGTTCAGCCTGACTACTCCATGTTTATGGTGCATCTGCAAGTGTGATAGCAATGACATCCGTGTTGGATTCACCACCCCAATAATGTTTTAACCGCTGACCACTGACCTTGAACGTTTTCAATGGGTTCCTACTGTAGAGTTCAACGGCGCCATGTGCGAAAACCTTCTTTAAGGTAAATGGACCCGACCACATTGACTTTAGCTTTCCTGGAAACATCCGTAATCTTGAGTTGAACAATAGTACTGATTGTCCCAGTTCTAACATTCTGTATATCAATTTCTTGTCGTGCCATCTCTTGACCTTTTCCTTGTACAACTTTGAGTTCTCGTAAGCTTGCAGTCGAAATTCGTCAAGCTCATTTAGCTGAAGTAGTCTCTTTTCACCCACCGCTGCTTGATCGAAGTTCAATTTCTAAATAGCCCAATAAGCCTTGTGTTGTAACTCCACCGATAAGTGACAAGCTTTCCCGTACAATAATTGATATAGTGACATGTTGATCGCTATTTTGTACACAGTCTGGTATGCCCATAGTGCGTCATCCATCCTGAGCGACCAATCCTTTCGATTCGGGTTTACCACCTTTTCCAAGATTCTCTTTACTTCCCTGTTCGAGACCTCAGCTTGTCCACTGGTTTTGGGATGATAAGATGTAGCTACCTTATGGTTGACCCCATACTTTTCCAATAGAGCTGTGAATGACTTGTTGCAAAAGTGACTACCTTCACATCATTATAATAATTGCTCTTAGGCGTGCAAACCTCGTGAAAATGTTCTTTTGTAGGAATTTGAGGACCACCTTGGCATCGTTTGATGGTAATGCTGCAGCTTCAACCCACTTTGATACATAGTCTACTGCGAGTAGAATATACTGATTGTTCAGAGATGAAGGGAATGGCCCCATGAAATCGATGCCCCATACATCAAAAATTTCAACTTCAAGAATCGTTTGTAGAGGCATCTCATTCCTTTTTGAAATGTTGCCCACCCTTTGACATCTATCACATATTTTAACAAAATGGTGGGCGTCCTTGAATAGTATAGGCCAATAAAACCCAGATTGCAACACCTTCGATGATGTCCTCTCACTCCCATAATGACCGCCATACGCAGATGAGTGACACTCATGCAAAATGTTCTTCACTTCACTGTAGGGCACGCACCTTCTAATCATTTTGTCGGTGCACTGCTTAAACAAATATGGTTCATCTCACATGTACCATTTCACGTCATGAAGAAATTTCTTTTTTTGTTGTCTTGTGAGATCAGGTGGAAGAACATTGCTCACAAGATAATTCGCATAATCCGCATTACCCATTGTCTTGTGAGATCAGGTGGAGATCCGATTCTCCGGCTTAGTATCTTTTTTTTTCAGATTACGTATCAAATAAATCTTTTTTTCGTATGGTCCGTGGTCCGTAGACTATCACCTTAGTTCCGATCAAGTATGCCCGAAATTTGTCAAACGCATACACCACTACAAGCAATTCCTTCTCCGTAGTTGTATAATTCATTTGAGTCTCTGTGAGCGTTTTGCTTGCATAATATATAGCGTGAAATACCTTCTCTCGGCGTTGACCCAACACAGCCCCAACCACATAGTCGCTTACATCACACATCAGCTCGAAAGGCATACTACAATCCAGTGCAACGATTACGGGGGCTGTAGTCAACTTCTTTTTCAACAACTCAAAGGCTAACTTGCAACTTTCGTCAAAATTGAAAACAATATCCTTCTCTAATAGACTGCATAAAGGCTTTGTAATTTTTGAGAAGTCCTTTATAAATCTCCTGTAGAACCCAACGTGTCCCAGAAAACTTCTAATACCTTTAACTGAGCTCGGTGGAGGCAATTTCTCGATTGTTTCCAGCTTCGCTTTGTCGACCTCCAATCCTTGAGCCGATACCTTGTGGCCCAAAATTATGCCCTCCTCAACCATGAAGTGGCATTTTTCCTAGTTAAGCACGAGGTTCATATACTTGCATCGCTGTAAAACCATTACCAAATTCCCTAAGCAAGTACCAAAGTTGTCCCCATAGACAGAAAAGTCATCCATGAAGACCACAACATTTTTCTCCACCATGTCTGAGAAAATGGCCATCATACACCGTTGAAAGGTCGTAGGTGCATTACATAACCCAAATGACATTCTCCTAAATGTGAATGTGCCGTAAGGGCACGTAAATGTAGTCTTCTCTTGATCCTTAGGAGCAATGATAATCTGGTTATAGCCCGAGTATCCATCCAATAGACAATAGTACTCATGTCCCGCCAATCTGTCCAACATTTGATCGATAAAGGGCAACAAAAAATGATCTTTTTGGGTTGCTTTATTCAACTTCCTATAATCCATGCAGACCCTCCAACCTGTTATTGTTCTTGTCGGTATTAACTCGTTATCCTCATTCTGCACCACAGTCATTCCTCCCTTTTTAGGCACACATCGAATCCGGACTAACCCACTTCATCGTTTGAATCGGGTAGATGATAATCGAGATCCAACAACTTCAAAATTTCCTTCTTCACAACCTCCTTCATAATGGGGTTAAGTCGTCGTTGTTGCTCCACCGTCGGTTTTGTATCCTTTTCCATCAAAATCTTGTGCATGCAAAACAAAGGGCTGATTCCCTTTATATCCGCTATTGTCCACCCAATCGCTGATTTATGTTCCCTAAGCACCCTCAGCAATTTTTCTTCCTGCAGATCGTTAAGTACGGCAAAAATAATAACATGTAAAGAATTTGAATTGCCTAAATACGCATACCTGAGGTGTTTAGGGAGTGGCTTAAGTTCCAAAGTTGGTGGCTCCTCCAATGACATTTTTAATTTTTCTATGGTTGTCTCCTCCATGTGCAAGGGTTCAAATGGTGCTCTAAATCGGCTCACTCGTGGCAACGAATCTAGCATCTATAAGTAGTCCACAAATTTCGGGTCGTCGAACTCTTCTTCCCCCAATAAACTCGTTTCTAATGGATCGTTGACCAAACTCTTGCCTATATCTTCACTGATAATTTGCTCAATTATATCCATCCAAAAGCATTCTTCCTCATCCGTAGGGAATTTCATGGCCTTAAAGACATTGAATTTGATTTCTTGATCTTGGACCCTCATAGTAAGTTCTCCTTTTTACACGTCTTTGAGTGTCCTACTCATGGCCAAGAAAGGTCTCCCTTGGATAATCGGGATGTTCTTGTCCTCCTCAAAGTCCAAAATAATGAAGTTCGCGGGGAATATAAACTTATCCACCTTAACCAGTATGTCCTCTATTATGCCTCTCAGATATGTGGCTGACCTATCCGCCAACTGCAATGAAATATTCGTAGGCTTTGGCTCGGGCAAACCCAATTCTGTGTATACTGACATTGGCATAAGGTTAACACTCGCCCCCAAATCATATAAACATTTGTTAAAAGATATGTTCCCGATCGTGCATGGGATAGTGAAACTTCCTGGGTCTTTCAACTTGGGTGGCAGCTTCTGCTGTAACACCGCACTACACTCCTCTGTTAGTGCCACAGTTTCAAAATCTTCCCATTTCTTCTTTCTCGATGTAATCCTTTCATGAACTTCGATAACTCTAAGATTCGCCTAGGGCTTCTGCAAATGGGATGTTAATCTGAAGTTTCTTGAAAACTTCCAAAAACCTCGCGAACTGCTTATCTATTTTCTATTTTTGGACCCTCTACTAAAATGGTGGTGGAGGATACACAATTGGCTTGTCATCTAACTTTGTTTTCTCACTATGTTTATCCTCACCCTTGTTTCCTTCACCCACGTTGCTATCATCAACTTTTTCATCCGGTGTTGCTGAATTTTCTGCATCTTTACCAACGAGATGTTTTCCACTCCTCAACGTAATTGCCTGACACTGTTCATGGTTTCCCTTCGGATTTTTCTCGGTATCACTCAGTAGGGTCCCTTGTGGCCTGTTATTTAATGCTAAAGGCAATTTTCCCCATCTAATTTTCCAAGTTCTTGATGGTCATTGCTTGGTTTTTTATCGCTGCCTCATTGCTAGTTATGTATTTTGACAACAACTCCTCTAAATTTGATTTTCTTTCCTGATGTTGAACCGGTTGTTAGTTATTCTGAAAACCAGGGGGATATGATAGGCGTGGAGCTTGATGTTGCTGATTATTGCTCCACGAGAAATTTGGGTGATTTCTATTCCCCTGGTTATAAGCGTTTTGGTACATATTCTGCGAACTCCTGTTATAGCTACCTACGAACTGGACGGATACTAGATTGATTGCGCACTAATCTATAGGATGGTCACCCGCACACAGTTCACATACTACCCACAACCTCATTGCACTCGAGCCCTCGCCATGGCATCCAACTTCTTGGACAACGCAGAAATTTGTGCTTGTATAGTTGTCACCCCATCTACTTCCAAAACCCCACCACTTTATCTGTGGTCATTCTTCTTGCAGGGCCATCGGTAGTTTTTAGCCGCCATGGTTTCAATCAAATCAGTAGGCTTCCTCGTAACTCTTAGCCATGAATGCTCCACCGATCTTTGATCAATCTTTGGTTCGAGATTCCCATGTAATGCGTTATAAAAAGTGTTCATTTGTATCCACTTGGGCAATCCATGATGCAGGCACTTCCTGAGAAATTCTTTGTATCTCTTCCATGCCTCATATAGCGACTCCCCATGTTGCTGCTCAAACATTGTTATCTCATTCCTCATTTTAGCAATTTTTGACAAAGGGAAGAATTTGGCAAGGAATTTCTGAACTAAGTCTTCCCACGTAGTTATCGAACGTGGCGGTAGAGAGTGTAACCAACTCTTCGCCTTGTCCCATAGAGTGAATGGGAACAAGCGAAGTCTCACCGCATCATCTGACACCCCATTATACCTAAGGGTGTCGCAAATCTCCAGAAAGCTGACGAGATGTTCATTCGGATCATCATTAGCCAATCCTCCCAAACTGAACTGAATTTTGAATCATCTGAATCGTCCCAGGCTTGATTTCAAATGTATTTGCATCAATTGCGGGCCTGGTGATGCTTGACTGCAGTTCAGTCACCTTGGGTGTGGCGAAGTCTCTTAACGCTTTCTGATCTTCAGCTGCCATTGCCTCTTCTATCTCATAATTTTCAAAGTCTTATCTCCTTTCCTTGATCCACTTACTTAACCTCTGAAACTGTTTCTCTATGTCGTCCTCAAAAGGCAGCAAGTCTGCATTTTTGGACCGAGTTTGCATAAACCACTTCAAAAACCTGAAATAAGAGGAAAAAAACAAAAATAAAAAATGTTTAAGTAAAACTGGATTAATTAAACTAATATTATAAAAATATTAAGATCTATACTATATCGTCCCTGGCAATGTAACGCCCGAGAAAATCGAATTTTTATGACAATTAAATTTTTTATTTGATTATGTGAATTAAATGAATTTAATTGATTTGTTTTGTGAGTAAGCTATTTGAAGGTCGTTCTATGATCTAGAATGTGCTAATGTTGTTAGTAATCTGGCTACGTGCTAGAATTAATTGTTTAGAAATTTTGAGACGAAAATAAATGTTTTTCGAGAAATTCCCGTAAAAACACTATTCATCCGTTTCTGCTCGGGGAATTATTTTGAAATTCCGAGAAATGTGTAATGATAGAATATTGAGATAAGATGAAATATCTAATAATATTTCATTTATGGCAAAAGAAGTTTTTGCCTGCAAACTTAAAACCTAAGGGTTGAGTATATTGATTTCTGAGAAGGAAATGAAACGTGTAGAAGAAATTGCGTTATGGTTAAAGCGTGTGTTATACAATTAAGATACTATTTAGTACCTATGTATAATACATGAGTTAATACAGAGTACAATACGATTATCGTACGAGTATTATACGGAGAGAATACGTGAATTATACGTATGGAATATAATTTGTATTATAAGAATTAAGTTAAGACTTAAGGTTAATTCATTTGGGTTGGATTATGATTAGTCCAATTAATTGAATGAGCAAGCCCAAAGGATTAGGTATTAAGCCCAAGTCAAAGCTTAATATTAGATTGGTTAAGCCCAATGCAAGAAAACCGAACGGTGGATCAAACCGGTGGGTCACCGAATGGGTAAAACCCAATGGGGCAACCCATGGGGATGACCCATGGGCAAGATGGGTCGGCCACTTGGTGTGAAAGGCAAGATAATCACTTGTTCACCGAGTATTTTATTTAGTGACAAAGTGTTGAATAGTAAGGAGGTGGTGGTGTAATATCCCAATTGCCCTCCATTTCATTTTCTATAAATAGGAAGCCTATGTTGGCCATTTGATGTTTTTCAAGACTCAACCAACATATTTGAGAGAGTAAAAGAGCTAGATTTAAACCATTCTTCTACCTTGAAGCTTTTTCATTAGAAGTTCATCAAGAACACAAAGATTGTTAAGGTAATGTTCCTTAATAATAGTTTCCATCTCTTTTGGTTTTCTTTTAGTATGGAGAATCATAAATGGGTGGTGTATGGCTTGTATGGTGGAATAAGAATAACTTACCATAGATTCAATCTCTATAAGTCATGAGATCATAAAAATCATAAGGGTTGCTGTAGTTTAAAATCATGAAATTATTGATTATTGATAAACAATTGAACTCCATCAATACGTTAATATGTGCATCTTGCTTGGTTAGGATGTAGATATGAAGTCCATGGAGTATTCCATGTGATTTGGCTTAGAGAACGTTAGTAACGAAGTTATGGCGAATTTCACGAAAATAGACGTTAAACGTCGAAAACATTGAAATTCCGGATGGCTAGTCAAAAGTTTCCATGAGACTTGAAAACGTTGTTTTTCAATGTCAACACGTGAGATAGGATATTTAAGAGTCGTGGGTTCAAGAATCGTCAGATTCTGACTTAAAACGAAGAAAACGAGCATTGAACGCTCATTAACATTTATGAACGCTTAAAAATTGAACTCAATAGTGAATTTTGAGTTAACGAATTCAAAAGTGGTATTATCATATGATTCACAAATGTGGTATTACTGTTAGCCTTTGATAAACTTGCTGAGCTTGTTATGTTCATTTCTTGCGTGAATTATATGATTGCATTGAAGGATGAACGTACTGAGAAAGCTAAGAGAGATAAGGGCAAAGCTAAGATGGATACTTAGCCATCGTGTAATAGATTAGTATGTTTGTATGTATTATACATTATGAACAACAAACTATGTAATCGGTTTATGAACCTGGGAAGGGATATACTTTGATTATAATAAGAAGATAGTAATTACATTCATTATGTTGTATTTCAATGGAATGATTGTATAGTTATGAGTACCGTGTAGCACCATATGTCGGGTTGGAAAATACTCGAATTTGGGGGCGTCACAGGTTGGTATCAGAGCATTAGGTTATAAAACTTAAGGGGGGAACAACCTTAGGCTAATAACCTCGTAAGGAAGGTAAAGTCCGAAGAATGAAATTCAAGTCAAATGAATTAATAAGGTATTGAGGAAACTCAGTACCGAAAGATTTAAAAGATGGAAATTAATTTTAAATAAATTAAATGTGATTTGTGCTTATACTATTGTGTATTATGTACTAATCAACGTGTTATGTGTTTTGTAGATGTCAAACGATAGGTTGATGTTTAGAGACGTGGAAGTGATAAGCGAGGAGTCAGTGAACCAAGTGGAGGTAGTACCAATGCCAGTGGCGGAGGTACCGTTAGTGGTTCTGGAAGACTCTGATATTCAGCACATCTCTGAGGGGGAATACTACGAGGAGACAATGGGGATAGCGTCATATCTAAATATGATGATTGACGTGGAGAAGGAGATGGAGGTAACATCGATTAACACGGTGATACCTACTCAGGAGCCAAAACCTTCGGATGCCATGAGATCATTGTATCTAGCAGTGTTGGATAGGAATGTGCATCTGCGCACTGTGGTAGAGACGCAGAATGAGGAGATAACCGCCCTATATAAGGCGAAGGAATCTGCAGAGGCGGATTTTGAGTCAGAGCACAACGAGAAAGTGCTTATGACCGATAAGGCGCGTGACTATAAGGAAGAGGCCATAGAGCTTCGAAAGGAACTGGTTGAAAAAGACCAGAAAATACCTAGGATGTCATACATTCACGAATGTGCTCATGAGGATTTCAAGCTGAAAATTGCTTGTTATTCCATTGAGTTTGGGCAGACTCGACATACCATAAGTCGAGATATTGTGTCGATACTAGCAAATCAGAAATATGAGAATGTCGTTTTACAGTGTTAGTAGACCGTTAGATCTTTTTGTATATAGGTAGTGACGTAAAACCCTCTTTTGTGTAATTAAAGGGTAGTCTTTTTGTAAATCCCAATTTTTATAGAAGGCAATCACGGGATAGTATGTAATAGCTTTTTGGCTAAGGGAACATGATGTAAATAGTTTTAACTATGAAAGCATATTAATATAATGAAGTTTTTATTTAATGTGCTTGTTGTGGTATGAGTTATTATTGTTTGAGAATTATAACCAAGTAGTTAAATAGATAATAACGAAACTTTATTTATTTAATCAGAATTATGCCGTCAAGAAGGAGACAACGTAACCAAGGGCCGAGTCTCATAATGAGAATCAGGGGGGTCCTAATAACCCTATGCAATAGTTCGTTAATTTATTAACGGCTGCATTTAAACAAGTTGGGGGAGGGATTCCAGTAGCTCCTGGGGTAGTAAGAACAACTACCTTCAAGGAATTTAAGAGTGTAGGTCCTCCTGAGTTCAGAGGAACGACAAACCCATTAGAAGCCCAGACATGGGTAAAAGAAATTAAAAAGGTGTTTGTGATAACAAACGTAGGTGAGGCGCAAAAGACTTCTTTTGCGACTTACATGATGAAGGGGGAAGCCAACTACTGGTGGGAGGCTCACCAGGGTGGGGCTAAGACCGAAGCTATTACGTGGGAACAGTTTAAGAATGTCTTCTTTGAGAACTACTTCCCTACTAGCATGCAAGGTAGGATGGAGATTAAGTTCTTAGAACTTAAGAAGGGGGATATGACAGTCCCCCAGTATGCCGCCAAATTCAATGAATTGGCAAGGTTTGCTCCACATCAGGTGGATAAGGAAGAGAGAAAGACGCGTAGGTTTGAGCAGGGCTTAAAACCCTGGCTCTATAGTAGGACATCGATTTTTCAGAGTGCCTCCTACGGGACCATTCTGGAAAAGGCGATAATAGCTAAAGGTGGTGGTGAGGCATTGTCTTAGTACGACAAAGAGCGGAAGAATAAGAGTAAGTTAGAAGGAGGTAAGGCTGAAGTTGCCAGCGAAAGAGACAACTTGCCTAAGAGGAAGAGTTTTAACCCTGGGAATACTGGGGTAAAGCAGGGAGATCCTAAGCGTAGGACGGAGGCATGCAAGACATGCGGAAAGACTCACATGGGAGTCTGCTTAAAGGGGAAATCAATGTGTTACAACTATGGGCAGGAGGGAAATTTGTCACCCAACTATCCTAACCCTAAGAAGAACCAGGGTTGTTTTGTCTGTGGGTCATTGGACCACATAGCAAGGAATTTCCCGAAGAAAGGGTTAGAGGGAAATAAGGGTTCTGGTAGTGGTAAATTAGCCATTACTGGACCAACACCATCAGTGGGTAGACCCTCAGCTCGTACATTTAACATGACTGTCCAAGATACGGTTGCATCAATGGATGTGGTAGCAGGTATCATTCCGGTCAATGAGATAAATGCTTATGTGCTATTTGACTAGGGTGCTACTTGTTCTTTTATAGCATGTGAATTTGCTAAGCGATTAGCTTTAATCCCTGAAAAGTTACCAATACCTTTAGACGTTAAGGTAGCCAACGAAGAGATAATCCTCATTAAAAATATTCATAAGGAATGTTGCGTAGATATTAGAGGGAATAAGTTATCGGTAGATTTGGTACCGATAAGGTTAAAAGAATTCGATGTAATTCTTGGTATGGATTGGTTGCTTAACCATAAGGCGATAATAGATTGCCATAGGAAAAGTGTAAACCTTCGGCTTTCTAAGAAAACCAAGGTAGTGTTCTTCTTAGAGTAAATCAAGAGAGACGCTTCTTGTTGTCTATCGATGACAAAAGCTAGGAAGATGTTGAGAAAAGGGTGTGTAGGTTATCTGTGCCATGTTGTGGATACCCAAAGAGTGGGAACATCCTTGGACCAGATACCTATAGTACAAGAGTTCGCGGATGTATTTCCAGAAGAGTTATCGGGTATTCAATCGGACAAAGAGGTTGAGTTTGTAATTGATCTGTTATCGGGAATGGTACCAGTTTCAAGGGCACCATATCGAATGGCGCCAGTTGAGATGAAGGAGTTAATGGTTCAATTACAAGAACTATTAGATAGGAAGTACATTTAACCGAGTGTGTCTCCTTGGGGAGCACCGGTATTGTTTGTAAAGAAAAAGGATGGGTCGTTAAGACTTTGTATTGACTATCGAGAGTTAAACAAGTTAATGATTAAGAATAAATACCCATTGCCCAGGATCGATGATCTATTTGATCAGTTGAAAGGGGCAAAGTATTTTTCTAAGATAGATTTATGCACGGGGTATCATCAGTTAAATGTGAGGAAGGAGGATGTACCTAAGATGAAGTTCAGAACTCGTTATGGTCGTTACAAGTTTCTGGTGATGTCGTTTGGGTTGACTAATGCGCCAGCCGCATTTATGGATATGATGAACAGAGTGTTCAAACAGTATTTGGACAAGTTCATCGTAGTGTTCATGGATGATATTCTAGTCTATTCAAAGACGCCAGAAGATCATGCAGAACATTTAAGAATAGTGTTGGAAACACTAAGGAAGGAAAGGTTGTATGTGAAATTCACAAAGTGTGAATTTTGGCTTGAGCGAATGTAGTTTCTAGGACATGTTATTGACAAAGATGGCATTTTCATGGATCTAGCAAAAGTAAAAATAGTTAATGAGTGGGAGCAACCAAAAATGCCAACTGAGGTTCAGAGTTTTCTAGGGTTAGCGGGATACTATAGAAGGTTCATTCTGGACTTTTCTAAAATAGCTACTCCATTGACAAATCTAGCAAGAAAGTCGATGAAGTAAGTGTGGACTGAAAAATGTGAGAACAGTTTTCAGGAGTTGAAGAAGAGATTAAGTGAGGCACCTGTATTGTCCTTACCATACGATACAGGAAATTTTATAGTGTATAGCGATGCTTCGCATAAAGGATCGGGTTATGTGCTTTACGCAAAGATGTCCGAATCATCATAAGATATCGTCACATCAATTGAAGGATTATGAGAAGGCCTATCCTACTCATGATCTAGAAATTGCAGCTGTAGTTTTTGCCTTGAAGATATGGAGGCATTATCTATATGGTGAGAAGTGTGAGATATACACGGACCACAAAAGTCTGAAATATATCTTCACACAGAAGGAGTTGAACATGAGACAAAGAAGGTGGTTAGAGTTAATAAAAGATTATGACTGTGATATTTTATATCATCCAGGGAAAGCAAATGTAATAGCCGATGTGCTAAGTATGAAGGGTAGAGAGAGACTATTAATGTTAACAACTCAGAATGAATTGGTAACAGCAATGGCAAAAATGGAGCTAGAAGTTAAGTTACCGGAGGAAGCGGTGGAAATGTTATTTTCCATGGAAACCTAACCGACCATAGTGGAACGGGTTAAGGTAGTACAATTGAGCAATGAGGAATGCGAGCAGATGAAGAAGAGGATAGAAGATGAAGAAAAGACTAAGTATAACCTCGATAAGGAGGGATTACTTCATTTTGAAGGAAGAATTTGGGTTCCCAATGATCCCGAATTAAAGGAGGAAATAATGATGGAGGCCCATAGTTCAAGGTACTCGATACATCCTGGTAGTACGAAGATGTATCAAGACCTTCGTCAGAACTTTTGGTGGCCGAACATGAAAAGGGAGATAGCAGAATATGTTAGTAGGTGCTTAACTTGTCAGAAAGTTAAGGCTGAACACCAACGACCAAGTGGGTTGTTGCAACCGTTAGAAATTTCAGAATGGAAATGGGAGCACATCACAATGGACTTTGTGGTGGGACTTCCAACAACAAGAAAATGATACGATGTTATTTGGGTGATAGTGGATCGATTGACCAAATCGGCTCATTTTCTACCAATAGGAGTTAGGTATAACCTAGATCAGTTAGCTAAGCTGTATGTCAAGGAAATTATTTCCAGACATGGAGTACCTATTTCGATTGTGTCAGATCGTGATCCACGATTCACATCGAACTTTTGGAGGAGTTTGCAAGAGTAAATGTGAACACAGTTAAGATTGAGTATGGCGTATCATCCTCAGACGGATGGTCAGAGTGAATGGATAATTCAAACGCTAGAAGATATGTTAAGATCTTGCGTTATGGATTTCAAAGGGAGTTGGGACGAATATCTATCGTTGGTGGAATTTTTGTACAACAATAGTTTTCACGCTAGTATAGGCATGCCGCCTTACGAAGCGTTGTATGGAAGGAAGTGCCGAACTCCATTGTGTTGGGATGAGGTGGGTGAACGTTGGATGTTGGGACCTGAGATGGTACAGCAAACGGCGGACATGGTGAAGATAATACGTGCTTGATTAGTTGCGGCCCAAGATAGGCAAAAGAAGTATGCAGATCCTCACAGAGAAAAGAGAGAATTTGATGTAGGATCTTTTGTTTTTCTGAAAGTATAGCCTCGGAAGGGGAAGATACATTTTGGAAAGAAAGGGAAGTTAAGTCCAAGGTTTGTAGGACCTTTTGAGATTTTAAGAAGGGTAGGAGAGTTATCTTATGAAGTAGCCTTACCTCTAGAAATGGAACGCATTCATAATGTGTTTCATGTGTATGTGTTACGTCCTTATAAACCGGACTATAAACACGTAATAGAGTATGAATCTATTCAGATAGAGAAATATTTATCATATGAAGAACTTCTTATTCAAATTATTGATAGGAAGGAGCAAGTATTAAGAAATAAAGTAAAACCTTCAGTGAAGGTGTTATGGAGAAACCACAATGCTGAAGAAACAACGTGGGAACTCGAAAGTAAAATGAAGGAAGATTTTCCTCATTTGTTCATGTAATTATAAGCTAGATTCTGGGGACAGAATCCTTATAAGGGGGAGAGAATGTAACGCCCGAAGAAATTGGATTTTTATGACAATTAAATTTTTTATTTGATTTTTTGAATTAAATAAATTTAATTGATTTGTTTTGTGAGTAAGCTATGTGAAGGTCGTTCTATGATCTAGAATATGCTAATGTGGTTAGTAATCTGGCTACGTGCTAGAATTAATTGTTTAGAATTTCTGAGAAGAAAATAAATGTTTTCCGAGAAATTCCTGTAAAAACACTATTCATCCGTTTCTACTCGGGGACTTATTTTGAAATTTTGAGAAACGTGTAATGATAGAATATTGAGATAAGATGAAATATCTAATAATATTTCATTTATGGCAAACGAAGTTTTTGCCTGCGAACTTAAAACCTAAGGGTTGAGTATATTGATTTCTGAGAAGGAAATGAAACGCGTAGAAGGAATTGCGTTATGGTTAAAGCGTGTGTTATACAATTAAGATACTATTTAGTACCTATGTATAATACGTGAGTTAATTAGGAGTACAATACGATTATCGTACGAGTATTATACGGAGAGAATACGTGAATTATACGTATGGAATACGATTTGTATTATAAGAATTAAGTTAAGACTTAAGGTTAATTCATTTGGGTTGGATTATGATTAGTCCAATCAATTGAATGAGCAAGCCCAAGGGATTAGGTATTAAGCCCAAGTCAGGACCTAATATTAGATTGGTTAAGCCCAATGCAAGAAAACCGAACCATGAATCAAACCGGTGGGTCACCGAATGGGTAAAACCCATGGGGCAACCCATGGGGATGACCCATGGGCAAGGTGGGCCGGCCACTTGGTGTGCAAGGCAAGATAATCACTTGGTCACCAAGTATTTTACTTGGTGACAAACTGTTGAATAGTAAGGAGGTGGTGGTGTAATGTCCCAATTGCCCTCAATTTCATTTTCTATAAATAGGAAGCCTATGTTGGCCATTTGATGTTTTTCCAAGACTCAACCAACATATTTTAGAGAGAAAAAGAGCTAGATTTAAACCATTCTTCTACCTTGAAGCTTTTTCATTAGAAGTTCATCAAGAACACAAAGATTGTTAAGGTAATGTTCCTTAATAATAGCTTTCATCTCTTTTGGTTTTCTTTTAGTATGGAGAATCATAAATGGGTGGTGTATGGCTTGTATGGTGGAATAAGAATGACTTACCATAGATTCAATCTCTATAAGTCATGAGATCATAAAAATCATAAGGGCTGTTGTAGTTTAAAATCATGAAATTATTGATTGTTGAGATTAATTGTTGATAAACAATTGAACTCCATCAATACATTAATATGTGCATCTTGCTTGGTTAGGATGTAAATATGAAGTCCATGGAGTATTCCATGTGATTTGGCTTAGAGAACGTTAGTAACGAAGTTATGGCGAATTTCACGGAAATAGACGTTAAACGTCGAAAACGTTGAAATTCCGAATGGGTAGTCAAAAGTTGTCGTGAAACTTGAAAATGTTGTTTTTCAATGTCAACATGTGAGATAGGGTATTTAAGAGTTGTGGGTTCGAGAATCGTCAGATTCTGACTTAAAATGAAGAAAACGAGCATTGAACGCTCATTAACATTTACGAACGCTTAAAAATTGAACTCAATAGTGAATTTTTATTTAATGGATTCGAAAGTGTCAAATTCTTATATGAACGTGTAGAGTATGTCATTTATGACGTGTAGGATTTTGAACGGACCAAATCGGACTTATAACGAAGAAGTTATGAATCCGGGAAACTCACCAAAATTTTTATCTGTTGATAATTTTTGGTACTGAGGTTTGGCGCCGCGGCGCTAGATAGTGTGTTAAATGTCGCGCCACAACGCCAGCACAGTGTTAGTGGCTACTAGAAAGTGGCACCGCAGCGCCACTTGTATAGGGGAGTCTCGCACCACAAATAAGGCAGGAAAGCATAAATCTCGCTAATCAGCCGGCATATACCTCTTGCTAATAATGTCACTGCAAAAAGTGCGAGGTAATTGTTGAATGACTTAGGTTTTGAACTACAATTATTCAGAGACCTAGAAGAGTAAAGTTTATGCACTTCATAAGTGTATTAAAACTATTCCTATACAACTTATACTAAGGTATATGGTATTGAGACTTAGGAATTGAATGCATGTTAGTAAGTTATGAGTGAAGAACATAAAGTGTTATCAATGAAACCTAGTGGGGAAACAACGTTGGTACTTCACCAATGATGTTAGAGTCCTGTTAATAACGTAAGTTGATTAATAAGTCGACACAAAGGTTAATAAGTCGAGTTGACTTTATTAATGATATTAAGTTAACAAAGACATAGAAGAAAAAGAAGTTGGTAGGAACAATGTGAATAATTGTTTGATAGCTAATTACAGTGTGCTATGTGAATATATCATGTAGATTCTGTAAAGGCTATGGTTAGTCGATTAAGTTATTTGAAGACGTTGAAAGGCAAGTTTTCTTAACGCTTGTCTGACTTTCAAGTTGGCCAAGTTTTATGTGATTCATTGTACTGAATTGCACAACTGATTTTAAAGAAAGGGTCAATGTCAGATTTAACTCGGCTAGACTACTCATAAGATATAGATTGATTGATATTCATATCTTTCTATATATAAATGTTAACGCTATCATATGCCAAGAAATTGGTATGGATGTGAAGGCAAGGTTTGTCTATGAACAAACAAAAGTATTTTTCATCGATATTTCGATGGGCACGCGAGTTTGCCAAATGTTAAACGTAAATACGTTTAACGAATGAGTGTTGATCAACATAGAGTACTATAGGCTGATCACCTAGAAGTGCTCTTAAGTAATGCGGATGTCTGACCTTAGTCTTTGTGATATCCTTTTCAAGTATGAAAACAGTAAAGTATTATTCATGGTCTATCGAATTTTGTAATTCCTAATCTATTCTATACTTTGGGAATTGATGTTATGAAATGTTAAAGTATTATTGTTTCATAATACTTCATAACTATTTGTTCAGTTATGTATGAATTATCATATGATTCACAAATGTGGTATTACTGTTAGCCTTTGATAAACTTGCTGAGCTTGTTATGTTCATTTCTTGCGTGAATTATATGATTGCATTGAAGGATGAACGTACTGAGAAAGCTAAGAGAGATAAGGGCAAAGCTAAGATGGATACTTAGCTATCATGTAATAGATTAGTATGTTTGTATGTATTATATATTATGAACAAGAAACTATGTAATCGGTTTATGAACCTGGGAAGGATTATACTTTGATAGTAATAAGAAGATAGTAATTACATTCATTATGTTGTATTTCAATGGAATGATTGTATAGTTATGAGTAACGTGTACCACCATATGTCGGGTTGGAAGATACCCGAATTTGGGGGCATCACAGGCAACGGCGCCAAAAACTTGTTGGGTAAAATCTAATTACGCACAACACACAAGTATACGTGGTCAACAAGTAATAAAGTGATGAGTAGAGTATCGTTCCCATAGAGACAATTTAGTAAGAAATTAAACCTCACAATTATCAATTTCTTATTAATCCTAATTTTATTAAACTATCTAATTCAATGACTAAAATTTATAGAAATTAAATTAATAAACAAATAAACTACCACAAACCAATTACAAATACCAAAATCTGGAATTTCAAACAACTAATGGAGAATTAGACTTATGACTTCACCCTAAGCTTCACTTGATTTTTCCACCTTTATCCCAATTCAATTCACTATCCCAGTTTATTAATCAAATACACGAATGTAGGATTAACCACCTCTCGATGCACTAATACCGGATTAACTTAAATCCACAAATTAGATAGAAACAAGTTAAACACCTTAATCAACTAACTCACTATATCTCTAATTATAATTAAAGAAGGTTTAAGATTAAGTTCTCTATTAGATTACATGCGATGTCAAGCATATCTCTACCTTAACATTCATCAAGATTCTGTCATTCACAAAATTCATGAACACGTGCTATATTAACTAAATCTAGATTTGAATATCCTCTCTCGATTCCATACAAATCCACACAGAATTGTTGATCAGGAAATTCATAAATTCAAGCTCAAATTAATATAGATAAACTGGAAAATAGCTTATTGAACTGGAAATTAAGGTTTACAAAATCATCGTTTCACTTAAAGATCCACCATAAGCCTAAAAAGTGAATTAGTTCATCATAAATGAAATAACTACTAAATAAATCAAAGAAAACATCTTTCCAATTACAAATAATAGTCTAAGAAGAAGAATAGTGAAAACACCCTTCACGTAGCCTAAATTTGCAATCGTCTCGAAAATCTCTTCAAAATCTTCCTCCAATGCTTGCTATGAAAAATTGGAATTGATCTCTGTAATTTTCCATGTGTGTCCAATCCCATTGTTTGTTGTTAATTATATACTTAAACATGTATTCTGATCACAATTCCATGCCAATATGAGTCCCAAACCATCTCCATCACTTTAGCTCCACGTTTGTAGTATTAGAAACCAACTAGGAGACCATTATGTTCCCATACCCAAGCCCCAGCTTGGGTATTACCTTTGTAATAGCAAGCCTCGGCTTGCTAGTCTGGTGTAAATAGCTCAGGACCCCAAGCCCTGGATTGGGTGATAGGCCAAAAAGAGCAAGCCCCAGCTTGTTATGCTACTATAAATCTACTGCAGTGTCCTCTGGTAGAACAGCCATAACTTTTGATCCGGGAGGTGTTACGGGACCTACCACCTATCAAATCGAAGCTATCGACGACCTCTACAACTTTAATTCTTTGAGTTTTGAGAAATAACAAATAGATAAAGGTCGAAATTGGACTGTAAGTAGCTGTTATGTAAATGACAAACATAACAACTCTTAGCTTTGTCTTTGTTGATAAAAAAAACCATAACTCTTGCATCCGAACTTCCGATTGGAATGATTCAAGACGTTCCGGAAAGCTAAGAAGAAGTTCTACAACATAGTCCAAGTTCCAAGCCAAGAACATGAAATGAACATAAAGTGAACATGAAAGCCCAAACGATATCCGGAATTGCTTTTCCTTGCGTTTTCATACCAATAGTTGCTCACCCAGCTCCCAAACATATAATCTAAAAAATAAAAACAAAATGCATGAAAAGTCACTAAGAAACACGAGTATAAGCAAATAATTCAAGTAATAGATACCGGATAAGTAAGTATAAAACCTACTTATCATATGTTCATATGGTTCAAGCAATAGTGAGCATGACTAGCTCAGCAAGTATAACATTTCTAATAAACAACATGATTGAAACATAGGAATCGTATATCTTTAATAACTGAACAATAGTTACGAAGTACTATTGATAAGTCAAAATAGCACCTCTTTTCCTTCAAAACGTTTTACCACAACAATATTCAGTAAAACATCAATTCTGGTCCAAGACCTTGATCATATCATAAGTTCTTTTGAAAAGGACATCCCGGCACTAAGTCCGTTAGTCCGACATTACTTACGAGCACGTCTAGGTGATCAGCCTATAGTACTCTATGTTGATCAACACTACATTCATTAAACGTATGTACGTTTAAGTTGTGGCAACCTCATGTGCCTGTTGTTTGACGACAAAACATTTTTAGCAAACTCAGTCTTCGTTTGAAAACCCCACCAATATAACTTGGTAAACATTGACCATTCTTTGATAGAAACATAATATAAGTCTAGCCGAAAGAGTTGGCTTGGACTTCATTATTCAATATTTCATGTATAAGAATACATGAATTACAAAGCTTGTTCAGATTAAACTGGAACAAGGGTTAGAATACTTGCCTTCAGCGTCTACTATAGTTATAACACGTTCTCGATTAAGTCTTTAAGTCTCTACAGTAAATGATAACATCACATAACTCATTAGGTCATGAATGAACATACATGGTTTCTAATGAATCTTCCCCTTCTTCTCAATCTAATTATAACTTAGATTCGTTATTATTGGTTCTGGATCTTTTTGTTATGTCGATCTTACCTTCACATTACATTCATGTTTGATTACTTATCTTCAACCTTTAGGCAACATAATTAAGGTTTAACAATACCTTACAATGCTTCATTAAGTTCCTTAGTTCATTACTAATGAGTTACCATTCAGCTTGTACTTGTACACTTTCTTCTCTGTCAAAACCCTAGGGCTGGCGCTGCGGTGCCACCCTTTCTTCTCTATGTCGCACTCTGCAGTGGCTAATACTGCACTGACTGCTGACGCGAGTCTATTCTATCTAACTGCCTTGCTGCCATGTGAAACTACAAAAGGTTATGACACTATGCATGGCGTTGCAGCGCCATCATTTGGCCTTGGGTTGGCGCCGCGGCGCCAAATCTGTGCCTCAAATAGCTTTGATAGATTTTCAACTTTGTGAATTTCCCGGACTCGTAACTTCTGCGTTATAAGTCCGAATTGGCTCGTTCAAGAGCTTACGATTCACAAATTTCATACTCTATGCATTCATGCAAGAATTTTATCTTCGACGACTATCGTCCAATTGTGTGAATTCCGGTAAAACTTCGTTACTTAGGTTTTGATCATTATTCTAAATGAATTCATTTTATCATATAAACATCTTAACCATTATAATACAACAACTTGTTTTTATGTTGGGTTATGGCTTATTCTCCTTAAGCTCATGACTTACAAATTATAACTTATTAGATTTCATTCCTTGTGACTTATTATTGATTTAAGTTCTTTAATCAACATTCTCACATCTTATCAAACATACTAACTTCATATGGCAAACATATGACAAGTTCATCATAAGTTCATAACTTATTTAGGTTTATCTTACTTATTCATGACCTATTCGTCTTAAGTCCATTCATTAATCAATTCTTACATGTTCTTAACATACATGTTTATTAGACTACACTTCTCTTATCACCCTACAATGATAGAGATAGAAGATTATTAGATCATAAGATCATTACCTTTGATGAATAACTTCTTCTTCTTGGAAATCTAGCAAAGGATGCTTTGACTTAAAAGAGCTTATTATCTCTAACCAATAAGTTACTTTGTATTGAAAGTTGTTAGTGTTTTGAACAATTGATAAATGACTAGCAATCTCCTTCTATTTATAGGAAAGCCAAAGTGAGGGCATAATGGACATTAGAACATCTCACCTCCTTAACTAACCTCCTTACTATTCATTTCTTAATCCCTAAGTTTACTTGCTAAGCACAACTTTTGTTTGGTCATTACACTTGTTTCTTGGTCACCACAACAAATCCTTGGTTACCAAGTTCACCCATGGGTTACCCCATGGATCCTAATTAGTTAATGGATCATTACTTTGGGCTTACTTTAATGTCAAAGCTTATTCTTGTGGGCTTGGATTTAATTTGTTTATCTTAAGCTTTGGGCTTCATATTAACCAATACTTGGGCTAAACCTTACCCTAACATGGGCTTGCCCCTTAATTCTCATTGGACTTGTACTTCCTACAAGATCCACCATTCCATTCCTATTGTCTTTAATCCTTTAACGTTCTTAATTTAAGTCCGCATGCAAAATATTGCATTTTCCATACTTAGATTATTATTACATAATCCATCTCACATTGATATTATAACGTTACGTATTTCTCGGAAGTTCAAAAATAATTTCCGAACGGAAATCGATGAATAGTGTTTTTCAGAAAATTTCTCAGAAAACTGTTATTTTCATCTTGGAAATTCAAACACTTTAATTCATTCACGTAGTTAAAATACTATTACTTTCTGACGTTTTTAGGTTATAGAATGACATTCATCTTACTAACACATAATAATAATAAATAATATTATTTTATTCATTATTAAAAGTATTTACAAAAGGTTCAATTTTCTGGGGCGTTACAGAACTAAAGAAAGCGCATATCTCTGTGATGATCAACAAAATCACCCATATCATGATAGTCGGAAAGCTCCAGTAGGGCAACTCCCTACATATGTCACACAATCAATAAAGTCAAAAGTTTAGCATAAATTAACAACTCGGTCATCACTAACGAAAGATATACAAAGAAATCAAATAAAACAAAGTCAATTACAATCAAAACAAAAGAAAATGAATCGAACTTAAGTAAACATTACATCTTCTGGCAGAACTCTCAAGTGAGGAAGGTTGCGCTGCCTTGCAGTCGCATCAAGCATTAGTTCCATTCGATGAGGCCGGTATATTCGTATTTATATATATATATATATATATATATATTCCAAATATTTAATGTAAGAACTCAGTTACCATGAAGATAGGGTAAAGTATGTGGCTGATTCCAAGACAAAGTGCCAATATCACCAGAAGTGCTATTAAACTGTTGATCCATCCAAGGAGTGCCAGCAATCTGAAAGGGTTGACCTGGATAGTGTACTTGAATCAAATGGTTAGCGTTATGTGGCTGATTCCAGGATAAATCAGAAATGATATATTAACATTATGTTCCTAACTTGTAACTTTGAAATGGTTAATAACCTAACCATGTATTAAAATCAGAATTTAAAAAATATGATTAGTCAAAATTACCTGATGTAGAAAATAGCACATTAAAATAGTTTAACAAGATAAATATGTGCTTGCAGATTAAATCTTTTCAAAACACGAGAAATAGTATCATTCTAGCCTATTACTAGGCTATAGAATAAATGATAAGGAAAGAAAGTTTGTCATGTTTTTTTTTTTTGCTAAGTTTGGTGTTGTATTAGATGGGACCAAATATACAATGGCATAGGGACAAACGCCGACTATAGCTAGGTCATTTCAAGACAGGCCTAGAGATGAACTAACTATAGGAAAAGAAAAATTACAATAATCAGTTGCAGTAATAAGTACAAAAAGTAGTAGCCTTAATAAAGCATTTAGAATTGGAGTCTAGATTTGACAATGTTGACCATATCCTTTGCAAGAGCCAATGATGGAATGAGAGTATCCCTGTTTGTCATGTTGTTAATTCTTTAGTAAGATTTCATATTTTCCACCTAACGATTTTAGCAAATGTCCCTAAAGAGAGTATTTTTCACCTAGCAATCAACTTAGCCATTATATGATAGTTGAGAATACCAAAGCCAATTCTAAAAAAAACTTGCTTATAAGATATCAAATGAACATGACAACAGAACTTGGAATTTTTTATACTGTAAAGTGTTAGACGAAAATCAGCTTTACCTCTACAGCAAGGAATCTGTCCTGCGCATCACACAGCTTGAAGGCTCCAAGTCCTGAATGAGTAAATAAGATCAATACACATGTTTTACTAGTTTGATGTAACAAATTCAGACTTCAACGTCTAAATTGAAGTACTTCTAATTGAAAGTCAAAAATGAAAATATGCTAGGAGATTAAACTATGAACATTAATGAAATTTGTAAACAAGTGTTACCCACTTACCCTAAACTAGCTAATCAAACCGGGAGTTGTAAACAAATGATACAAGATCAGGATACATTGCATTCTGCCTCTTATTCTGTGTACCTCAAGTTGTTCCATCTGGATCTTTGACTTGAATGCTTGTATCTTCTTACGTTTGGTGGCTTTCTGTAGACAATAGGGAAAATAACAAAGCAAATACAACACATAAATAATCCAAGGCATTTATCAAAGTAAAACGAGCAGAAATCTTACTATTTTGCCACAACTTGGCATTATTCCAAGAACTAAAAAACCAGGCAAGTCACTCAAAATTAAAATTGGAACACTCCAAATTCAAGGGGAAGTTATAGCTTGTTCACCAAACTGGGATACTCAAAGTCGAACCAATATTTTAAAAATATGACAACCATCCAAAACAAACTTTTTAGACTCATTTTACATAGCTTAAAACTGCCCATTTAATCAGTTCTCTAATTGAACCCAACATCAACACTTGCTCCAAAATAGTAATAGTTCAAATTTGCAATTCCAATAGCAAAGTAAATAAATGAAATTCCTAATGTTGCCTCCTCAATATATCCATCACTAACAATTAATTTTCTATTAAGGGGAAAAATAGTATAATATAATTAATTTGCTAATAAGGGGGAAAAACATGAAAATATAAGAATGAAGAAACCCTAACCTCTGAGAAATCAAAATCATCGATTTATATACTGTCTAGGCATCCTTTTCGTCACCGCTCTCACTCCACTAACATCATTACCAGCCACAGGCTTCCCCTTGGTCGAATCAAACCCTACCGGAATCCCCATCATCTTCATCATCTCCACCTCATCCGGATCCATCTCCACGTCATCATTCACTCCACCCGCTTTCTGTTGCTTCTACTCCTTCACGATGCCGTCAACGAAGTCCGACACCACCGCGGCGGCATCCCGCCGCCTGTCCTTCTCGCCGCTCTCGTCGCGCTTGTGGCGCTTCCGCGCAGGGTCAAGAGAGGGAGTGCGATTGCGGTGGCAGTTCGATTAAGAGAAGGAATAAGGTGAGTATAGGATTGTTGTGGCTTAGAACTTAGAAGAAAGCAAGTGACCGAAACCCTTCTTTAAGTCTAACCCAACCGTATGGTCCAATTTTAATTTCAAATTTTCACATATGCGCTTTTTTTTTCCTCCATGTTTTTTACATACATAACATTTTTTTTAAAAAACGTTATATATTTAAAACCAAAAATTACCCTTATAAATACATAACATTTTTTTATATGTATCTACAACGTTTTGTTAAAAAATGTTGTAAAAAAAATACCACAACATTTTTTTATAAAAACGTCATCTTTTAAGTGTTGTTTATTTACTACTTTGTACTAGCGCTAGGGATAATTAGGTTTATTTAATTTAGCAATTAATATTTATAAATAGCAAATCTTTCGTTTAAATAAGACCTAAAACGATTCTGGTTAGTATTTGGTGAACTTTATTAGTTAATCAAATGTGAATGTAAAACATAACGATAAACCAGAACCAATGTTAAACAATCTAAGGTATGATTAGATTGAGTAGAAGGGTAAGATATAGTAGTAAACATACTTTATTATATATGACCTAATGTGGTATGTTATGTGATTATGTATTGTAGACACTTTAAAGACTCAAAGGAAAAGTATTTAAATAGTAGCAGACTCTAAAGGCAAGTGTTCTAACCCTTGTCTATGTTCATTCTGGACAAGCTTTGTGATTCATGTATCTTACGCATGAATTGATGTATGATGAAGTCGAAGCCAATTCCTTGGCTAGACTTAAGATGTTTCCTTGGATTTCTTATAATCTATCGAACTACTGTCAATGTTGTCAAGTTTTGCCAAACTATGTTGGTATGGTTTTCAAAAAAAAGACTGAGTATGCTAAACAAATTTTTTGTCGTCAAACGACAGGCACGTGAGGTTGCCAAAACTTAAACGTACATACGTTTAAAGAAATTAGTGTTGTACAACATAGAGTACTATAGGCTGATCACCTAGACATGCTCGTAAGTAATGTCGGACTTACTAACTTAGTGTCGGGTTATCCTTTTCAAAGAAAGTATGAAATGCTCAAGGTCTTGGACCGAAATTTATGTTTTACTGAATGTTGTTCATTGTAAAATGTTTAAAGAAAAGGGAAGTTCCATTTTGAATTATCGATAGTACTTCATAACTATTGTTCAGTTATTGAAGATATACAATTTGTATGTTTCAAGCATATTGTTTAAATGGAATTGTCATACTTGTTGAGCTAGTTATGCTCACTCTTGCTTGAACCATATGAATGCAGCTAAGACCGAACGGACCAAAGGATCCGGTAAAGATAAAGGGAAGGCTAAGGCGAACCTATAGATTGCCTTTATAATAGTATAGGTTGAATGTTGATATTATTTGATATTATGACAAGAACATATGTAATGGTTATAAAGAACCTAGGGAATGGTAATATTATTTTGGAATATATATATAAGACATATTAGTTCTTTTGAGGCATTTCAATTGAATGTATGTGTGAACTGTAGCACCGTGTAGCACCATATGTCAGGTTTGAAGATACCCTGATTTGGGGGCGTCATAGGTTGGTATCAAAGCAGCAGGTTATAAAACTTAAGGGGGGGAAATAGAACCTTAAGTCATAACCTTAAGAAGAGTCAGAGAAGTAAAAGATGAAATTAACCCTAAAAATGCATTATATATGATATGTGTTTTTATTATTCTACTGACGTGTACTAATCAAACTAAATTGTTTTGTTGTAGATGTCAGGAGAAAATAAAATGTATAGGGATATACATATAGTAAGTGAGGAGTCAGTGAATCAAGTAGAGATCCTACCAAACCCTATACCAGAAGAGCCTGAAGTGGTGATAGTCGAGTTTGAAGACTCAAAAAACCTAGACCTTATGTCTGTGTTCGATGGCATGTCTGAAGAGGAGGTAGAGGTGGTGTCATTTAACACCATAGCACCTACAGAAGAGATGACTCCGGGGGAGTCAATGAAGGTAGTGTTTATGACAGTATTGGATAGAAACATCCAGTATTGTAAGGAGGTAAAGGAGCTAAAGGAGGAGATTCATGCTGTCTTGGACGATAAGACGAGTATGGAGTCGATGTGGGAGGAGGAACATGATGAGAAGGTTTTGGCGAAGGAGAAGATTTATGAGCTGAAACACGAGGTCTTTGAGCTCAGGCAAGAACTAAAGACCAAAAAACTAAAGATTGGGAGGATGTCCTATATACATAGGAGTTCTCATGGATTTTCAGCAGCAGCAAGTAGGCAGGTATCCGATAGAAGCGAGGCGCACTCGACATACTATATCACCGAGATATTATAATTTGGTCTTGCCAACGCATGATTTTGAGAATGCCATACGGCAGATGTAACCTAGAATTAGCTAGAGTAGAGTTAGATATGTAAATATGATGTATCTAGTAGTGACGTAAAACCCTCTTTTGTATAACAAAAAGGAGTCTTTTGTAAATCCTAATTTTTGGAAAGCAATTGCGGAATAGTAATGTAATCAGCTAAGGTTGTGTAATGACAAATGATGTAGTATTATACTACAAGAAGCAAATCAATATAAGCCTTTTTATGGAACATATTGTGTAATGAGTTGAAGTTATTGTTTAATCATGAATAATTACTAACTAACAAGAAGAAAGTAATAATGATGTGTTGTTTATCTTAACAGAAAAATGCCGCCAAGAAGAAGACAACAAAATCAAGATACTAATGTTAATCAACTGGAAGGAGGTCCGGTTAACCCGATGCAAGAGTTCGTTAACTTGTTAACGGCCGCTTTTAATAGAAATGGGGCTAATATACCCGTAAATCCTGCAGTAGTACGAGCTACTACTTTTAAGGATTTTAAGAGTGTCGGTCCGCCAGAGTTCAAAGTAACTACAGACCCAATAGAAGCCCAAACTTGGGTAAAAGAAATAGAAAAGGCATTTGTTAGTTCCAATGTCGATGAGGGGTAAAAGGTTGCTTTTGTTACCTACATGATGAAGGGAGAGGCCAACTTTTGGTGGGAGGCAAATCAGGCTAGGGCTGCTATAGAGAACCTTACGTGGATGCGGTTCAAGGAGATTTTCTTTGAGAACTACTTACCCACGAGTATACAGGGAAGGATGAAGATGCGGTTTCTGGAATTGAAACAAGGGGAGATAAATGTTCCCCAATACGCTGGCAAGTTCAATGAACTGGTGAGGTTTGCTCCACACCAAGTAGACACAGAGGTTAGGAAGGCTAGAAGGTTCGAGCAGGCCATGAAACCCTGGCTCTATAGTCGAATATTAGTGTTCTAAAGTACTTCTTTTGGGACCATTATAGAGAAGGCGATAATCACCGAAGGTGGGAATGAGGCTCTAAGCCAGTACCACAAGGATAAGAAGAATAAGAATAAAGTGGATGGGGGAGTAAAGACTGAGGGAGCCAACAGGAGTGATGAAAGTCAGAAGAGAAAGGGATTTAACTCTGGGAATATCGGAGTGAAGTAAGAAGATCCTAAGAGGAGGATGGGGGCATACAAAAAACTGTGGGAAGACTCACTTAGGAGTCTGTCTCAAGGGGAAGCCAGTATGTTACAACTGTGGACAGGAGGGGCACATTTCGCCTAACTGTCCAAGTCCGAAGAAGAACCATGGATGCTTCGTATGTGGATCAACTGACCACATAGCAAAGAACTGCCCAAAGAAGGGGACAGACGGGAATAAGGGCGCTAATAGTAGTAAGTTAGCTATTGGTGGTCCAGCTTAGCCGGGTAGACCGATGGCCCGCACCTTTAACATGACGGTTCAAGATGCAATTTCATCTGGAGATGTAGTTGCAGGTATTATCCCGATCAATGATATAAATGCTTACATGTTGTTTGATTCGGGTGCTACTTGTTCGTTTATAGCATGTGATTTTGCTAGATAATTAGGATTACTTCTCGAAAGATTGCTTATACCTTTGAATATTAAGGTAGCAAACAAAGAAATAATTTTTATTGAAGATATTCATAGGAGTTGTTGTGTAGAAATATGGGGGGATAAATTATCGGTAGATTTGATACGGATAAAGTTGGGAGAATTCGATGTAATTCTTGGGATGGATTGGTTGTTTAACCATGTTACAATTATAGATTGTCAAAAGAAATGTGTAAATATTAGGACGTTAAGACAGCCTAATGTAGTATTTTTACGGTAATAAATCGATAGGGCGTTCGTTTTGTGTTACTATGACACAAACTAAGAAACTGTTGAGGAAGGGATGTGTAGGTTATTTGTGCCATATTATTGTTACCCAGCGAGTGGGAGCAACCATGGAACAAATCCCTATAGTTAAAGAATTCATGGATGTATTTCCAAGTGAATTGCCTGGTCTTCCACTGGATAGGGAGACCGAATTTGTAATAGACATTGTGCTAGGAGTGGCACCAGTTTCCAGGGCACCATACCGTATAGCGCCAGTGGAGATAAAGGAGCTAATGGTTCAGTTACAAGAACTGTTGGACATAAAGTACATTCAACCGAGTGTTTCGCCGTGGGGAGCACCGGTACTATTTATGAAGAAGAAGGATGGATCGTTAAGACTTTATATCGACTACCGAGAGTTGAACAAGTTAACAATAAAGAATAAATACCCATTGCCCAGGATCGACGATCTTTTGATCAGTTGAAAGGGGCAAAGTATTTTTCTAAAATAGATTTGCGGATAGGGTATCACCAATTAAAGGTTAGGAAGGAGGATGTACCTAAGATGGCATTCAGGACTCGTTATGGTCATTACAAGTTTCTGGTGATGTCATTTGGGTTGACTAATGCACCAGCTACATTTATGGATATGATGAACAGAGTGTTTAAATAATACTTGGACAAGTTCGTCGTAATGTTTATCGATGATATTCTAGTCTATTCTAAGATGCCAGAAGATCATGCTGAACACCTAAGAATAGTGTTGGAGACAATAAGGAAGAAGAAGTTATATGTGAAATTTACTAAGTATGAATTTTGGCTAGAAAGGGTACAGTTTTTAGGTCATGTCATTGACCATGAGGGAATTTCAGTAGATCCAGCGAAGGTGGAAGCCGTGATGAATTGGGAACAACCAAAAATGCCGATTGAGGTGCGGAGTTTCCAAGGGTTAGCGGGATACTATCGAAGATTTATCCAGGATTTTTCTAAGATAGCTACTCCTTTGACTAATTTGACAAGAAAGACGGTGAAGTGCATGTGGACTAAGAAATGTGAAGACAGTTTTCAAGAACTGAAGAAAAGATTAAGTGAAGCACCTGTATTGTCATTACCCGATGATACAGGAAATTTTGTAGTTTATAGCGATGCTTCACATAGAGGACTTGGTTGCGTGCTCATGCAAAGATGGCAAGGTCATTATTGCATATGCATCACGATAGAGTTAAAGGATTATGAGAAAGTTTACCCTACTCATGATCTGGAACTGGCCACGATGTAGTGTTTGCCTTAAAGATATGGAGACATTATCTTTATGGAGAGAAATGTGAGATATACACAGACCATAAGAGTCTAAAATATATCTTCACACAGAAGGAGTTGAATATGAGACAAAGGAGATGGCTGGAGTTGATAAAGGATTACGACTGTGAAATCCTGTATCATCCGGGGAAAGCAATGTAGTGGCTGATGCCTTAAGTAGGAAGGGTTGGGAAAAGATGTCTATATTAACAGCTCAAACTGAGTTATTAACAGAGATGGCTAGGATGGAGACAGAGGTGAAGTTGCCAAGTGAGTCGGGACAGAGACTGTTTACAATGGAGATTCAATCTACCATTGTAGAGAAAGTCAAGGAGGTACAGCTCAGAAACGATGAGTGTGACCAGATAAAGAAGCGGTTAATAGATGAAAAAGATTTAAAGTACAGTCTTGATAATGAAGGATTATTAAGATTTGAAGGAAGAATTTGGGTTCCAAATGATACAGAATTAAAGAAGCAAGTGTTATAAGAGGCTCATAGTTCGAGGTACTCGATTCATCCTGGTAGTACTAAGATGTATCAAGACCTTCGACAGAGTTTTTGGTGGTCAAATATGAAGAGAGAGATAGTCGAGTATGTGAGTAAGTGCTTGACTTATCAAAAAGTTAAGGCCGAACATCAACGACCAAGTGGCTTTTTACAGTCATTGGAGATTCCGGAGTGGAAGTGGGAGCATATCATGATGGACTTTGTGGTGGGACTTCCGATTACTCAGAAGGGGTATGACGCGATTTGGGTAATAGTGGACCGGTTGACGAAGTCAGCTCAGTTTTTGCCAATACGGGTTAAGTAAAACTTAAACTAGTTAGCTAAACTTTATGTTAAAGAAGTTATTTCCAAACATGGAGTACCAGTTTTGATAGTGTCAGATCGTGATCCATGATTCACATCGAACTTTTGGAGGAGTCTGCAAGAACAGATGGGGACGCAGTTGAAGTTGAGTACGACTTATCATCCTCAAACTGATGGACAGAGTGAGAGGACAATTCAGACGTTAGAAGGTATGTTAAGATCTTGCGTCATAGATTTTAAGGGTAGTTGGGATGATCACCTACCATTAGTAGAGTTTGCATATAACAATAGTTACCATGCAAGCATAGGCATGCCGCCTTACGAAGCTTTATACGGAAGGAAATGCAGAACACCATTGTGGTGGGATGAAGTGGGAGAACGCCACATGCTAGGGCCAGAATTGGTGCAACAAACAGCGGATATTATCAAGCTGATACGAATGCGTCTCGTAGCAGCTCAAGACAGACAGAAAAAGTATGCAGACTCGCATCGAGTAAATAGGGAGTTTGAAGTAGGCTCGTATGTACTTCTAAAGGTATCTCCCTGGAAAGGAAAGATACGCTTTGGAAAGAAGGGAAAGTTAAGTCCAAGGTTTATAGGACCTTTTGAGGTATTGAAAAGAGTAGGAGAGGTAGCTTATATGATAGCATTACCTCCGGACTTAGAACGAATACATAATGTATTTCATGTATCTATGTTACGTCCTTATAAGCTAGATTATAAGCACGTAATAGAGTATGAGCCTATTTATATCGAGAAGGACTTAACGCATGAAGAGATGCCAATTCAAACCATCGATAGAAAAGAGCAAGTTCTACAGAACAAAGTTATACCTTCAGTAAAGGTGTTATGGAAGAACCATGATGCCGAAGAAGCAACGTGGGAACTTGAAGAAAGGATGAGGAAGGATTATCCTCAGTTATTTATTTAATGTAAGACAAGATTGTGGGGACAGAATCCTTATAAGAGGAGAAGAATTTAACGACCGAGAAATTTGAATTTATTATAAAATAATTTTATTTAATTAAATAATGAATAAAATTATATTATATGATATTATTATGTGTTAGTAAGATGAAGGTTGTTTTATAACCTAGATATATCGGAATGTCGTAGTATTTTGACTACATGAAGGAAATAAAGTGTTTTAATTTCCAAGACTAAAATAAAAGTTTTCCGAGAAATTTTCTAAAAAATACTATTCACTAATTTCTACTCAGGAATTATTTTTGAACTTCCGAGAAATATGTAATGATAGAATATCAAGGGAAGATGGATTATGTAATAATAATTCACGTATGGCAAACACAGTTTTTTGCCTGCAGACTAAATTTGAGAACGTTAGGGAAAGTGAAACGTTAATGTGTAAACGATAATCGTATGATACGTAAGTATTGTAGGAGGTGATGAATACGAGTATGATATGAGGTATTATATGAGTATGTATGAATGATGGTATGTCATATATGATGAATAAGTATACAAGTTAGTATACGAGAATAATACATAGATTATACGTTATAAGATATTAAGCAAGTGTATTGGACTTGTAGGATTGTGTAGAAGTTTTACAAGCCCAAGGGAATTAAAGGTTAAGCCCAATGTTTGTTAATGGAAGCCCAAAGATTAAGTTAAGGTTAATTAAACCTAATGCCCAAAGTAAGAACCGAATCAGTGGATCAATCCAATGGGTAAGAATGACCCATGGGGAAACCCATGTGGGCCCTATGATCACATGGCATGATCTTGGTGAAAAGCAAAGGATAAGTTGTGTGATGGCCAAGGATGAATAGTAAGGAGGAGGTTAATAAGGAGGTGGAATGGCCTAAATGACTTAATACCCTCACTTAGGAAATCTCTATATATATAGAAGAGTTGTTAGTTCATTATTTACTTGTTAAATTTTCCACCAACATCTAAGTGCTTATTTAGTAGAGAGAAAAAGTAAGAAAAGCTAGACTTTGTTAATTATAATCCAAGAAGCAAGGAGAAGAACAAAGTTGATCATCAAAGGTAATGATCCTAAACCATGACTCTCCCTCTCTTCAATTGTTAGAGAAGTGAGTAGTGATAGAACATGTATGATAAGAAGTAATAAGAATGGCTAATCAATAGACTTAAACCTTAATAAGCCATGTTTAAGCAATTCATACTTATTTAAGTTATGAACTAAGGAAGAACATGTAAGAACTTATCATGTGTATACATTAATGAAATATGTTTGGTTAGGATGTTAGTATGATGGAATGAATCCATTAGAAACGATGAAAAAAATCATAAGTAACGAAGTTATGACGAAATTTACGAGATTAGACGATAATCGTTAAAATCGTGAAATTCTCGGAATAGAAGTCAAATTTTGACATTGAACTCGGAAACGTTGGTTTTCGATGAAGAATAGTCTAGATTTGCATTTTAGAGTTGCAGACTCGAAAATGACAAGTTCTGACTTAGAACGGAGAAATGAGCTATGAACATTTACGAACGTTTATTGTTTTCGTTAAAATGAACTAATCGGTGAATTCTGAGTTAAAATATTCAAAAATATAAAATTCTTGAATGAACACATAGTTCATGTGATTTGTGAGATAATGGCTTTTGAACGAGTCAATTCGGACTTAAAATGAACAATTTAGGGGTCCGGGAAGTTCATCAAAGTAAGAAATCTGTCAAAACTATCTGGTGCACAGAGCTGGCGCCGCAGCGCCAACCAAAGCATAATAAGTGGCACCGTAACGCCAAGCATGCCCATAACCTACTGAAGATTTGCGCCCATGTTGGAAGAAGTTAACAAAGGGACTTCATGCAATACAGTCCCACCATACGCATCGAAAAGTAGTTACGCTGACGTGTACGAAGAAGAAAGGTTAGCCCCACTAGCCAAGCATCTCTTAGCCATCGCTAACTCAAGCAAGAAAACAAAGAAGAGAAAGTTAGCGCCATGTGACCAAACACTAGACAAAAGCATAGTAAGAAGAAAGTTTTAAAGATAAAAGAAAATTGGTTGATTAGTAATGAATTAACACATTAAGAAACCTAAAGTAACATCCTTAAATGATGTTAAAAATCTTAAGTAATACAACTAAAGGTTGAAGATAAGTTACTCGAATGTGAATGTAAAACATAATGATAAACCGGAACCAATGTTAAACAATTTAAGGTATGATTAGATTGAGAAGAAGGGTAAAATATAGTAGTAAACATACTTGATTATATATGACCTAATGTGGTATATTATGTGATTATGTATTGTAGAGACTTTAAAGACTCAAAGGAAAAGTATTTAAACGGTAGCAGACGCTAAAGGCAAGTGTTCTAACCCTTGTCTATGTTCATTCTGGACAAGCTTTGTGATTCATGTATCTTACGCATGAATTGATGTATGATGAAGTTGAAGCCAATTCCTTCGGCTAGACTTAAGATGTTTTCTTGGATTTCTTATAATCTATTGAACTGCTGTCAATGTTGTCAAGTTTTGCCAAACTATGTTGGTATGGTTTTCAAAAGAAGACTAAGTATGCTAAACAAATGTTTTGTCGTCAAACGACAAGCACGTGAGGTTGCAAAAACTTAAGCATACATACGTTTAAAGAAAGTAGTGTTGTACAACATAGAGTACTATAGGCTGATCACCTAGACGTGCTCGTAAGTAATGTCGGACTTACGGACTTAGTGTCAGGTTGTCCTTTTCAAAGAAAGTATAAAATGTTCAAGGTCTTGGACCGGAATTGATGTTTTACTGAATGTTGTTCATTGTAAAATGTTTTAAGAAAAGGAAAGTGCTATTTTGAATTATCGATAGTACTTCATAGCTATTGTTCAGTTATTGAAGATATACGATTTGTATGTTTCAAGCATATTGTTTAAATGGAATTGTCATACTTGTTGAGCTAGTTATGCTCACTCTTGCTTGAACCATATGAATGCAGCTAAGACCGAACGGACCAAAAGATCCGGTAAAGATAAAGGGAAGGCTAAGGCGAACCTATAGATTGCCTTTGTAATAGTATAGGTTGAATGTTGATATTATTTGATATTATGACAAGAACACATGTAATGGTTATAAAGAACCTGGGGAATGATAATATTATTTTGGAATATATATAAGACATATTCGTTCTTTTGAGGCATTTCAATTGAATGTATGTTTGAACTGTAGCACCGTGTAGTGCCATATGTCGAGTTGGAAGATACTAAATTTCATTGTTTCAATTGTAGTTAATTAAATTCTTCATATTTATTTCTAACTCGTCTGTAATAAATATTAAAGATATTTTAAAATTAATCTAATCTATGTAGTCCAACATGTACTTATGAGTTTTAAAATTTTGACATTGTGCACTTATAGTACTTAAAAGTTCTTAAAGTTGTACATCAATGTCAATAATGAATGAAGATATCTATAGCCAAAATTGACTAGGGTAAGCCACTTATTTCCCATATACCATTTATATTGACTTCAACTTTTACTATTTTTTTAATATTCATCAAATATAATTATATGTCTACAAGTTTATATGCTTTCAGATATATTTAAAAGTGAAATAATTCAAAATACCCTCAAAACAATCAATTATTATACATCGATGGTCAGAATGTTTTAATTTTAGAAATTTAATAGTATTATAGTTCAATGTCTTAAAATTTCTAAAATGCAAATAAAATAAAATTAAGCCTTGGATTTCTCACGAGCTTGTACCAAAATATAGGATAGGGGAGTTTTAGGGTAGTAACAAATTAAAATCACCAACTGTTATGCTAGTTTAGAAAACTTCTACTTACATGAACAAGTAAACTACAAGCCAGTTTTCTTATTAGCTAGCTGCACAAAACAACATTCACTCACTCTAGTCTTCTTCCTCATCTGTAACAAATTTTCCAGTCCCCGGATTCAATGCTGCAAAGAAGAAGAAGGCGACATTGAACAACACAAGAGGTTCGATTTCGCTGATCGGAATTCCAGTCTCAATGTTTAGCTGAGCCAGAGCACCCTTCCCTGTTATAATCTCTCCGATTAAGGAGAAAGCAATTCCCAATTGAGCCAACCTTCCCACAAAGAGCTCATTCGACTTTGTGAATCCGAAAAGTGGACCTGTAACATTCAAAAACCATGCCCACATTTTTAAATAAAACAAACAAATTATTCAAAAAAGATGAATAAATAAAACAACATTTTAAAAAATATGCATTGCACCATCTCACACGATATGTATTGAAAACTGGAAGGTTAATGGGACTCACTCCCCAAAAAGGATGGATGAAACATCACACAAACTATACATTTCATTAGTTCTCAAAATATAGGTGTTTTAGTCCCCTAATAATTTGTCCACATATTACATCCTCAAATTATTCCCTTTTTTTTTCTTTTGTTGTGCAGTTTCCAACATATACCATTTATATTGACTTCAACTTTTATTATTTTTTTAATATTCATCAAATTCAACTTTTACTATTTTTTTAATATTCATCAAATTTTTTTAGGTTAACTCCTCAATCTATAGTTTTTTTCTTGTTTAGTCCACTTTAATTACTTTATTTTTGTAGGGAATTGATATTTCCACAAGTGAAAATGTTAGTTCTAAAAGGTCTCACATGATGAGAGTAGACCCAACTTACTATTCATGTTAGAAGGACCTTGTGGAACTAATATTTTTACTTGTGAAAATATCAATCCCCTTCTTGTAAGGCTAAACTAAGATTACAAAAACTATAAAATAAGTTTGAGGATGAAATACAAGGGAAAAAACAGTTAGCGAATCAACCACGAAAACAACTATATTTTGAAAAATAATGAAGAGATTATCCCTAATTTCTGTTTTTGTTTAGAGACGAAGCTTCTTCTTTTTCATTTATGTTAAAATAAAATTTAGTGTGACATAATAGATAAGATCTATAGCTACATGCAAAACGACCTAATGTAAGTTAACAAGTGTCATAGTTGTACAATTTGTATTTATTGGGTGTCAATTTATTAATAAACGTATCATATTAATTAAACTGCATCGTTTTTCATGCTACTATAGAAAATTTATCTAATTTGTTACACCAGATGTTATATCCTTTTCAATTGTTTGAGAAGTTTGTGTACCTCCTTCTTTCAGGCCCAATGCTGATCTGATTCCTTTTCCGGGAGCGATGACAGCCCCCTTGATTCCGGTGGGAGGATCATCAACGAACTGACCACGGTCACCCAAAGCTCCAATTGCTCACCTACTCCCACTCATTATCAATTCCACCCACTCCCACTCATTATGTTTCTATCACCCACCCACTCCACCTTTGAACTTTCCTACCTACCTTATACATAATTTAGCCAATCTCTCTCCTCCTCATTTGGCTATAAAAGGAGGCACCAAGGAAGAAGGATGATTCCACCTACTCACTCATACACCAACAAAATATACTTCATCCGAGAGTTTGAAAGAAGAGAGAGAGAGGAAAGCTTTTGTAAAGCTTTAGAAAAAAGAGAGAGAAAAGATAGAGAGAGATTTTAATAAAAGAGTGTTTTATTTGGGTTCCATCACATAGTTATTGTGGTGAAGTAATTTGAGTTTGTACTCAAATTAAGATATCTTTGTATTCTCTCATTTATTATAAAGGATTTTTCTTGAGATCGTCCCGTGGTTTTTACCTCTTAGTTTTAGAGGGTTTTCCACGAAAATTCTTGGTGTCTCGTGGTTTGATATTTTCTACTTATTATTTCCTCGCAGTGGTTATTATTTTGGTGGAATTGCAAATTTAATCTGCTTTGGCATATAATCGATATTTTATCCGCCTAATTTATCAAAGACAACAATGATTTGGGTGGTGATTTTTCCCAACAACCGTATCGTAGCTAAGGTTATTTGCTCGGTTGTTTTTTGATAAATTTTATGGAGGAATCACGGAGCCATGATTAAATCGACCTCTTCAAATTTTTTCGATCCGAAGCCCATAATGGAGGATATCCTTTATCGCAAGGATTTATATGATCCGCTGGAGCTCAAGGGAAAGAAGCCCCAAATGGATAAGTCCGAGGTCGATTGAATAAAATGAATAGAAGACTATCGGTCACATCCCAGCAGTTGATCGATCAAAGTGTATTCCACCATGTTTCATAGCAGAGACTGATGCTCACACTTTATGGACAACACTAGAGTCTATGTATTTAGAAGAAGAATGCACAAAATAAAACTTTTGTCATTCTGGAAAATTGTGAATCTAAAGTACAAGGATCTGGAGCAAAGGTGTCTGAGCATATGAAAGTGAGTTCCAAGGTTTGGTGAACCAAATTGCCCACCATGAAGTCAAATCTTGATGATGAGATTCAGCTCTTTTGCTTCTCAGTTCGTCCACAAAACAAATTGAGACTTTGTGGTGTCTCTAAGCAATTCAAATTCGTAAGGAAAAATGACTATGCAGATGGTCAAGGATAGTCTTCATAATGAGGAGACAAGGCGAAAGGAGCAAGGCGAATTTTGAGACTCATGCTCTTGTCACAGAATGTGGGTAAAAGAATTTTAGAGGATCTCACAAAGGAGATACAAGTCGCAAAGAAAAGCAAAAATCACAGAGAGCAAGTCAAAGACCGCATAAGGTGAAACGATAGATGCTTCCATTGTAATAAGGAAGGTCATTACAAGAGAAATTGCGAATCCGTTGACAAGCTGTAAAAAATGGTGAGCAGGAAAGGTCGAGGAGAAGAACACTACAGCCACAATTACCGAAGATGTTGTTATTCTTTCATTTGGGGAAGAAGAATGCTTGCACGTTGATGATCAGAAAGTTGATTGGGTGGTTGATACTGGTGCCTCGTATCATGCTACACCTAAGAGAGAATTTTTCACAACTTACAAAGCTGGAGACTTTGGGTACGTGAGAATGGGAAATACTGATCACTCCAAGATTATTGGAATTGGTGATGTTTGCATTCGCATGTGTGTGGTTGACCGTTACCTTTGAGGGATGTTAGACACGCCCAGATTTACGCCTCAACTTGATTTCTCGCATGGCCTTGGACAGAGAGAAGCTATGAGAATCACTTCGGCAAAGGAAAGTGGAAGCTACCAAGGGCTCTATGGTGATCGCAAGAGGCGTTGCTTGTTGTTCGTTGTACAAGACTCATGTGAAGGTGTGTTCTAGTGAGTCAATGCAATGAGGATGACTCTTCACCAAACTTATGGCATAAGAGGCTTGCCACACACGAGTGAGAAAGGGTTGCAGCTTATTAGCAAAAAAGGTCACTCATTCCTTTTGCTAAAGGTACTGCTTTTAAGCCCTCAGGATGATTATTGTTTGTTTGGGAAACAACATAGAGTTTCTTTTAGTAGTTCAAATTAAAAGAAAATCGTAGCTACTAGAGAGAGTATATTCTGATGTATGTGGACCCATTGAGGTCGAGTCTTTGGGTGGAAATAGGTACTTTGTTACCTTTATCGATGATGTTTCATGGAAGGTGTGGGTATTTTTGTTGAGAACAAAAGACCGTGTATTCCAAAGATTTTCGTAGTTTTCATGCTATGGTTGAAATAAGAGATCGAAAAATCGTCAAGTGTCTTCTTCAGAAATGACAACGGAGAGGGGAATACACTTCAAAGGAGTTTGTTGAATATTGCAGTAAACATGGCATTCGACATGAAAGCAGATCGCTCCTCGCACCCCAAAGATAATGGTGTGGTCGAGAGAATGAACCGCACTATTATCGAGAGAGTGCGATGCATGTTGAGAATGGCTAAACCGCCTAAGTCATTCTGGGGTGAAGTCGTTTCAGATCGCTTGTTACCTGATTAATAGATCTCCATCAGCACCTTTGATTTTCAGATTCCAGAAAAGATTTGGAGTGGTAAGGATTTGTCTTATTCTTATTTGAGGGTATTTGGGTGCAAGGCTTTTGCACATATCCCCAAGGAACAAAGATCAAACTTGATGACAAATCTACTCCATGTGTTTGTCAAGCATGGAGATGCAGAGTTTGATACCTAAGCATGGGATCCAAAGCAAAAGAAAAATTATTCAGGAGCAGAGATGTGGTGTTTCATGAGCACCAAAATTATGAGCATTCTGATAATGCTACACAGCCCAGAGATAATAGAGTTCCAGATCTCAATAAGTTCCTTCTCCAAAGATGTAATGCCACAAATTGAGAAGGAGGTCGAATGAAGATACGACCGATACAGATTTGCACGATGGTGATGGGTCGATGCGCAGAGTGTTGATCGTGGGGAGCAACCTCGATATCAAGAACCTCAACCGAGAAGATCCACTAGAGAACGTGTGCCATCACCGATATCCTTCATCCGAATATCTTTTAGTCACGGGAGGAGGGGAGCCAGAGGATTTTCAGGAAGTCAAGACTCATAAGGAGAAAAGCAATTGGCTGAGAGCTATGCAAGATGAGATGGATTCTTTGCACAAGAATCACACCTATGAGTTGACTACACTTCCGAAAAGGCAAGAAAACATCAAGAACAAATGGGTGTTTAAGCTTAAGAAGGATGGCGAAAACTAGTAAAGTACAAGGCTCGATTAGTCGCCAAGGGTTTTGCTCAAAAAGCAAGGTATCGACTTCGGCGAGATTTTTTCTCCAAAGTGAAGATGACTTCTATTCGAGTAGTGGCCGGGATTAGTAGCTAGTATGGATCTTGAGCTTGAGCAGTTGGATGTGAAGACTGCTTTTCTTCATGGTGATTTGAAGGAAGAAATCTACATGGAACAACCAGAGGGATTTGAAGTTAAAGGGAAAGAACACTTGGTCTGCAAGTTGAAGAAAAGTTTGTACTACTACCAAACAAGCCCCAAGGCAAAGGGTACATGAAATTTGATTCATTTATGGTGGATCAAGGTTACAAGTAACAACTGCAGCATCATCATGTGTATGTTAAAAGGTTCCCTGATGGTAACTTCAAGTATTCTCGCTGCTATATGTAGTATGATATGTTGATAGTCAAGCAAGATGTCGATATGATTCGCAGCTCAAGGGTGAGTTGTTCAAGTCCTTTGATATGAAGGACTTAGGTCCAAATTTAAATGATTTTGGGTATGAAGATTGTTCGTGATGTGAAAGCCAAGAGGTTGTGGTTGTCACAAGAGAAGTATGTTGAGCGGGTGCTTGCAAGATTCAACATGAGTGATGCTAAACCAGCTAGCACACCACCGGGCTAGTCATATTAAGTCGACAAAGTGCATGTGTCCTTCTACCAAGGAAGGGAGAGATGATATGGCAGCCTCCCTACTCCTCCGCCGTAGGGAGTCTTATGTATGCAATGGTTTGTACGCGCTGCCGATATATTGCTCATGCAATAAGCCAGGAGCAGTATTTGTCAAATCCTACAGAGAACATTGGGAAGCGCTATGGATTCTCGATACTTGAAAGCTACTTCCAGCTTTATGTTTGGTTTTTGGTAGTTCGAGTCCACTTGAGGGGTTTTACAGATGCGCATACATGGCGGTGTTCTCAAGAGAAGTCTACTTTGGGTATTTGTTTACTTTTGCAGGGGAGCAAAGATCATGGCAATCCAAGTTGCAAAAGTGTGTTGCTTTGTCTACAACAGAGTCGAATACACATCGCCGCCATCAAGCAGCAAAAAGAGATGTTGTGGTTAAAACGGCTTTCTCCAAGAGTCAGGTTTAAAACAAGATGAGTATGTGGTTTATCAGATAGTCGAAAGTGCAATCGACTTGACCAAGAATGCCACGATCATAATCGGACCAAGCATATTGATGTTCGTTATCACTGGCTTCGAGAAGTGATGGAAAAGGAATTGATGAAAGTGAAGAAAGTTCATACTGACGAGAATCCCTCAGACATGTTAACAAAAGTTGTTACTCGTGACAAGTTGGAATTTTGCAAGGAATTGGCCGGGATGGACTCCAAGTGACGGGGTCACGAGATTACCTCCTCTAATGGGTTCTGGAGGGGGAGATTGTTAGTCAAAAGGTGTCCTCACCCACTCCCACTCATTATCAATTCCACCCACTCCCACTCATTATGTTTCTCACCCACCCACTCCACCTTCTACTTTCCTACCTACCTCATAATTTAGCCAATCTCTCTCTCCTCATTTGGCTATAAAAAAGAGGCTAAGGAAGAAGGATGAAATACACCAACAAAATATACTTCATCCGAGAGTAAGAAAGAAGAGAGAGGAAAAGCTTTTGTAAAGCTTTAGAAAAATAGAGAGAGAGATAGTTCAAATAAAAGAGTGTTTTATTTGGGTTCCATCACATAGTTATTGTGGTGAAGTAATTTGAGTTTGTACTCAAATTAAGATATCTTTGTATTCTCTCAGTTTATTATAGTGGATTTTTCGGAGATCGTCCCGTGGTTTTTACCTCTTAGTTTTAGAGGGTTTTCCACGTAAAATTCTTGGTGTCTCGTGGTTTGATATTTTCTACTTATTTTTCCCTGCAGTGGTTATTATTTTGGTGGAATTGCAAATTTAATCTGTTTGGCATATAATTTATATTTTATCCGCCTAATTTATCAAAGACAATGATTTTTGGGTGGTGATTTTTCCCCAACTATACTCTATTTTTGTCTTTTTTTAAAAAAAAAAATTCCTTCAATTTTGATAAATTTCTATTTATACACTTTTAATTACACACGTAACATGTGTCACAGGAACTAGTATTCATAAATATTCTCACACGTGTTACTTTAAAATTAAATTACTCCATATACAAGGGTCTTTGGATAATTTTAAAGAGTGATTTATGATTAATGTAATTTGATACTAAAAGTTCAATTTCCCTGCCCAGAAAGTAGAAACTTTGTAATGTGACTGGAAATAACAACTAACCTTGTTGATCTATTAACTTTTAGTCTGATAGAACTGATATGTGTGTCGCTTATGTAAATCTACATATTACCCTCGGCTGTATGATAAAAGGTGAACTCTTAAAAAAATACAATCCAACATAGTTTTCCGGTGCTAATTCACTGAGCATTTCAAACACAAAATTTCTCATTATTTACGATGCATCATCTGTTTAATCACCATACACAAAGTCAGAAACTATAGCTAATTTTGTTTGGTTGTACATCATATTATTTTTCAGAGTTATGATATGCGATCATAAATTTGTGTCAAATTATAATTACGAAACATATCAATACATAGAATATTTGAATAAAATTATAAGATCTTATTTATTACACATCTTTTCAAAAAAATTACTATTAATATTTTTTCACGTAATTGATAATTAAAAAATTAACGTAAATATATGTAATATATATCATTTTTTTCTTTTTTGAATATTGAGTAGTACTATATATGCCAAAACTTTCATACCGACTTTAAATTGCGAATTACGTGACTACATGGGCTAGTTTATTATCAAAAGGGGACCCGTCACCGTCAGTACATATTTGTTTTAAAAAAATTATCAACATTAACCGACCATGCTCGCAACACAAAGTCGTGGTATATAAGATCGTGTATATATTATTTACATTAAAGAAATTATATACGGTTCCATCACAAAAAGACATTATATTTCTCCATGATACGTGACCAACAAGACAATATTAAGAATTCTATCTACTAAAGTCTAAAAAACTCCACCCATCCCTTTTATATGTTTTTGTGTACAGAACTTATATTTGTGCAATTGTGCTCCAATTTTATAAATTTGTGTCATGTGTTTAAATGTTTCGTGTACTGACCTATCAAAAAGTCAAATATGACTTTTATTTTCAAACACATTGTAAATTAAGTCGAACAAATGAAGAGGGCTATAATTAGAAGAGATTTACTCACAGCAAAGCCAATCATGGCCACACGACCAACAAAGAGCTCATTTTGCTTGGTAAAACCAATACCTCCTGAGGTTCCAAATATACCATCTTCAACCTTTGGCTTAGGCTCTGGAGCCTAAACATAAAATTACCCATAAATTAAAGAAACTAAATCAGAACATATATAAAGTAATACGTAAATATCTACTTTAGAGAATTTAAAAATTAGAAATATATTTTTAAATAAAGACTTCTAAGGAAACAAAATATTTTTCCAAAATATCTCATCATTTATTAGCATTCATTTTATAATACTCCTTTCATTTCAAAATATGAGATCATAATTGATTTTTTAAAGTCAACTTGAGATATTTTTCAATTCAATACTGACATAAATTAATTCTTTTGATTTGAATTAATATAATGATGAATATTTTAAATTATATAAACAATACTATTCATTGCAAGTTTTTTTGCTAGAAATGAAAAACCGGTGGCATAATAACAATATTTGCTATAAATGTAAAACCGGTGGCATAATAATATTCACTTTATAGAATAAAAATAGACAAAATTTTGATGAATTGTACGGTACAATTCAAATAGAAATATACCTTTAATTTTGGAACAGACTAAAAAAAATATCTCAAATTTTAGAACCGACTGAGCAAATACCTTCTTAACAGGAGCATTAGCTTTTGATTTGAAGATAGCAAAAGTTGTGAGCGCTGAAGAAGAAGAAGATTTGGAACTAAGAGTAGGAGGCAATAAAATGTGAGAAAATGGCTTAGGCTTAAGTCTTTGAAGTAAAGGGTCTGATCTTTTCAAATGGTCAACTGAATGGCCTGAAGAAATAGAAGTACTAAACATGAGCAACATGGTTTGAGCCATTATAATTGCAATGGCTACCTAGCTAGAAAGATATAAGAAGAAAAAAGAGCACAACGAATTATTAGTGTAGACAAATACAATGCCGTTTGTTTATTAAGAAATAAAGAATGTGTACGAGAAGATATGAGAGTTTTTATTAAAGAGATAGTGTGGATAGGATCTGAGAATCTTGATGGGTGTATATAGACTGACCACGTCTATTGTGTACCCTCATCTGTTTTTTCCCCATGCCTATGGAGATAGGAGTAATATTTTTGTGGCATACTAAGATTTGTTATGATACACTTGGCACAATTTTCTAGAGGGAACATGGCATTTGTGGTCTTAATCCAAAGCAAAATTTACATCATTTACTGGAACTCAAATATAATTTCTAATTTCTGGATAATACTCCCTAAATTTCAAATTCAAAACCAATATGATTTTATTGAATTATAGTCAATTCAATTATAAATATTATAATCTATCTAAAAATAGTAAAAGTTACAAGATTTATTATTTTTAAATTAAATAAATTATATCAGTTTTAAGTTTGAAATTGACTCAATATTACTTTAATAAGTAAAACTTGATCTAATGTATAACTATTATAGTAAAATTTTCAGTTTTAAATTTTATATTGGAAAACTGATATTCATAAAACATTATATCTAAATTTTATATTGGCTGACATGGAGGGCATAAATGCAAGGAGGTGATTAAGTGGCATCATATATGTGTAATAATAATAACATGCAATTAATAAATTAAAATATAATAAGAAGATGGTAGATTATTGTGCGATTATTAAATTTTAATAGCATATGTTATATAGTGTTGCATAAAAATTTTATGTGCAAATACATATCCAAGTATATAATTAATCTGATCACTAAACTCCAGAACATTACATAACAGTTGTGTGTGTGTGTGTGTGTGTATATATATATATATATATATATTAATGTCTTGATAAAAATGTTTATAATGTAACCAATATAGTTAAAAAATGGGTAACTCTTTCATTATAAAGCACTAACAAATATTTAGAAAGTGTCATGCACAATGCCATCGAATTGTTATATTGATATGATTCTTTGTGGTATATTTGAAGTCTCATACATTACACAAATCTCACCAAGCCTCAAATATCCGACACATGTACTTGATGCATTTTGAAGAGTCCATGTCTCAGATACGCTAATTACTTGCACCCGCAATTCTAACATCCAAACGAAAGGGAAAACAACGAAAGAATGTCTCGCTTTATTCCTCATACATGAAGGGAAGCACATGTTACATGCGAAAACCGAAAAGCACGAGAATTAATAATTATGTTGATCTCTTGTCATGTCAAACAAACACCATGTCCAAAAACATAGCAGTATAGCACCGTGTCATACATAACACAATGTTATAGTTAAAGAACGAATACGTACCTCATTAGTTTTTTTTTTTTTTATCAATTTTTGACAATTGTATAGGCACTCACAGTATTACCATAATACAAAAAAAATATATTAATGATGATGAAAATGATTTACCGGATGCTAGTACTTAACAAATCTTGCAAAGCCACAATCCATATAATAGAATGCAATAAATGAAGAAGCCATAAATATAAACACTGTGGGATATAGTCCACAAAATGAAGCTATATCCCCTCTCATTAAATGCATTGTCCCATAATCTGAAGGTCTTCATATAACTCCTTTGCACTTTCAATAGTATTTAGAATTGTAGGGCTCAAAATTTTGTTGTGCTAAGCAGAATAAAATCCATGATGCACCTGAAATAATGCAAGAAGCATGTCAACAAAAATTTAACTCTGCCAAGAACTGCATACACCAAATTCATCATCACATAACCATTGAAAACCATAGTACCGGATTATCACATTTAAGCTTCTTCCAATTTAGGTCTTCAATCCAGCTTATATTTATTGAATGTACAATATATTCACACAAACAAAAATTAGCACTTAAATGATCTTTTTAACAGTCGTTGCAATCTTATAAATATTTGCGATAGGAATCTGGACAATAGTGAAATATAAGAATTTAGACATACTTAATAGTTGATTTCAACATTGCATAAACTATCAACCAAATAAATAATTATCTTTCCACAACTCTTTTATAGAAATAAGATCGCCTTGAGATAAAAAAAAGTCTCACACTTAGCTAAAAATTCATGTGTTTGTTGGATTGAAAACTAACAGAACATAAAGGAATTTAGCTCCTATATTAAATAAAAATGAAATGAATTAGAGTAAAACACATATGAAATGGACTTACATAGAATTTCAAATACTGTCATCCAAAAAGTAAAATACAAACCTATTATACTCTTATTTAGCAGTTTTTCAATGGTTATACATGAATATATATACACAGACAAAAAAATGAATATACATAAAAACTAAACAATTTTGTTGGGGGTAGTGTTGAGATTTTGTCGGTTCATCAACCTTACATAGGACATCTTAGATGTGGTATTTCATAACCTGGCCATACATACATCACATATTCGTTCACCTTATTTATAGCATCAAGTGTAGGAGCAAGGATGGCTTGGTTTTGGAAATAAAAGTCATTGTCAAATTTTTTCAATAAATTAGAATATGTGATATCAACAATTGCTGCAAGGGGATTGATCGGATATTTGATAAGAAAATTTGGATAAATAACGGAGAGTAATGATAATAGCTTAGTAATGATAATATCATAAAGTAGTGATTTTAGGAGATAATAATTAAATTAGAAAGTATAATATCGTAATGCTTTTACATTACCAAAATAGTTTAGATTTGTAGTGATTTAGAGGGTTATACATTTAAAATATTAATTTGGGATTAAAAAAAGTTGTGATTTTAGTAGATAATAATTAATTTAGTAATGATAATATTATAACAGTTAACATTATTAGAACAGTTTAGATGTATAGTGATTGAGGGGATTATAAAATCAAAATAATAATGTAGGATTAAAAAGTAATGATTTTAGAAGATAATAATTACGTTATGATAATATAAAAATCGCTTAGATTGAAAAATATAGTGATTTAGTGGATTATAAAATCAACATAGTAACTTATGATTTATATTATTTGTTATTTTAATTTTTTTTAAATGTTTTAATTGTATAATATTATTTTATAATATAATTATAAATGGTTTAATATTATGTTGTAATATAATTAAATTAGTAATGATAATATCTCGCACGCTTTAGATAGGTAGTGATTTTATTATATACGTGTATTATAATATTATACAATATATGTATGATATAATGTATGGTATAATTATGAATGTTATAATATTAGAAAAGTAATTATTTTAGGATACAATAATTATGTTTTAACATAATTAAATTAGTAATAGTTTAGAAAAGTAGTGGATTTTAGGGGATTATAAATAAAAATATTAATTTGGGATTAAAAAATAGTGATTTTAGGATATAATAATTAAATTAAAAGGATAATATCGTAGCAGTTGACATTACTAAAACAATTTAGATTTGTAGTGATTTAGTGGATTATAAATTCAAAATATTAATTTGGGATTAAAAAAGTAGCGATTTTAGGAGATAATAATTAATTTAGTAATGCTAATATTAGAACAATTAACATTATCAGAACAATTTAGATTTGTAGTGATTTAGGGGATTATTAAATTAATATATTAATTTGGGATTAAAAAATAGTGCTTTTAGGAGATAATAATTAAATTAGAAATGATAATATCAGAACAGTTGACATTACCAAAATAATTTAGATTTGTAGTGATTTAGTGGATTATAAATTTAAAATATTATTTTGGAATTAAAAAAAAGTAGTGATTTTAAAAGTTAATAATTAATTTAGTAATGATAATATTAGAGCGATTAACATTATCGTAACAATTTAGATTTTGTAATGATTTAGGAATTATAAAATCAAAATAATAATAATAATATAAAAACTGCTTAGATTGAGAAAATAGTGATTTTAGGAGATAATAATTAAATTAGAAAGTATAATATCAGAACAGTTTACATTACCAAAATAGTTTAGATTTGTAGTGATTTAGAGGGTTATACATTTAAAATATTAATTTGGGATTAAAAAAGTTATGATTTTAGTAGATAATAATTAATTTAGTAATGATAATATTATAACAGCTAACATTATTAGAATGCAGGTTTAGATGTATAGTGATTGAAGGGATTATAAAATCAAAATAATAATATAGGATTAAAAGTAATGATTTTAGAAGATAATAATTACGTTATGATAATATAAAAATCGCTTAGATTGAAAAAGTAGTGATTTAGTGGATTATAAAATAAACATAGTAAGTTATGATTGATATTATTTGTTATTTTAATATTGTTTTAAATGTTTTAAATCAGATAATATTATTTTGTAATATAATTATAAATGGTATAATATTATGTTGTAATATAATTAAATTAGTAATGATAATATCCGCACGCTTTAGATAGGTAGTTATTTTGTTATATACGTATATTATAATATTATACCATACATGTATGATATAATGTATGGTATAATTATGAATGGTATAATATTAGAAAAGTAGTAATTATAGGATATAATTGTTTTAAATATTTTAAACAATATAATATTATGTTGTAATATAATTATAAATGGTATAATATTATGTTGTAATATAATTAAATTAGTGTGGGATGCACATTAATTATATAGAACATGTGTTACAATGTGGGAAAAACACATGTCATTCAATGGTGCTATGTAGATAACAGATAATAGATAATAAATAATAGATAGATTCCATTCAAAATCTTACCACATCAGCACAACCTCATATGAACTCACGTAAATTGTTCATTCCATTTTAATAAAATAATTAAACTAATTTCAAGTTTCATGACAAAATTAATTATACTTCCAGTATCTCATAAAAAAAACTCAGTTTAGATTCTTTTACTAATCAATTAGTGAAAATTACAATTTCAATTCATGTAAATTAATTTGATAATGTAATAGTTGATTTCTTGAATTACTTTAAAAAATATCAGTTACTACAAAATTATTATTTTAAAGATAAAAATAAATATTCACATGAATTTTAAATTGATTGAGTTTTCCATAAATTGGTTAAGCAAATAAATTTTCATATCTTTAGAATAAATTAGCGTGGTTCAAATAATTGAAAGAATTTTTGGAAGCTAATAGATTGAAGTTTTAAAATGAATATGGAAATAATTTTTAATTGCATGGAACTATGAAAAGTAGGTAAAATAAATAAAAGTCTAATATTAAAGGAAATTTATTTTTCAAATAATTAAAACTAATTTTTCATAAAAAGCAAGTTGGCCCTATCTCCATAAAATAAGGTGATCAATATATATATATCAAAGTAATTGTTAAGGGTATTTTTGTCAACGACAATAAGAAGCAATTTTATGAAACGAATATAAAATTTATAAAGCAATTTCCAAACCCTATAAATAGATCCAAATTTGGAAATCAATTAATTCAGAGAAGTTTAGAGATTATACCAAATTTAAACAAAAAACGAGAATCAAACCGATCAATTAATTCAGAGGTTTAGAGATTATCTCCAATAAACAATACAAATCCGATCATTATCAATCTCCAACGCAGATTCATTTATTTAACGCCATTATTTAACCGTCGAACGATTCGTCGAATAAGAAGGAAGGACTTCATGCAGATTAGCCACCAAAAGGAATGGATTTTCTAAAATCTGCTTTCTCTAGTCTCTCTCTAAGAGCTGGCTAGGTTTTTCAATTATGATATCTTACCCTAAGTAGTCGCTATATATCATATATATATAGTAGTTAAAAGGAATTAATCAAATCAAAACCTAATTTTATAAAATTTGAATTTATATATATATATATCTCTTAATTAAGTCTTACTTAATTAATATACATATATACAATTATCCTTTTAATTTAAATGCGATTTAAATACTATTAATCATATTAATATATTTAAATCTTTAAAATTTAAATTAATTCCCTTTAAATAACGTTTCTATGTGTGTGACCTTATAGGTTATTATTACGCTGGCAATAATTTTAAAATCATATTATAAAATTATAAATGAAAGCTATGATCTAGTAATGCATCACCGCTACCCAAGTAATAATAAGATCGATGATTCGATGCAACCTTTTCGTGACCAATGTTTCAATGTAATTTAATCCTTTTAACCTTAATATCCTAGATTAAACTCGAGTCATGGAATGTGTCATACTCTTCATAATTTAATCTGAGTTTTCTTGATCAATGAGTAGACTATATGAAACAAATCACTATTTGAGCATGGCCATGCATTTCATAGTCCTACTCAATCAAGAGGCCTATGGATATCACCCATAATATATAGGATGGTTAAATTCCATCTAGATCACTCATATTTCTCACACGATTAATGATGAACCCAATAATCACCTTTATAGTCCACCCTATTAAAGGTGACATTTGATGATATCAAAGTACATAAATTCTCGTGTAGTAATATAGCGATTTCGTGCCTGGAGGACCATTACATCATCATCACTATGAGAATTGCTAACGACACTTCGCATAATGCTCCATATAAATTCTCATGGTGGGTCCGCCCAAAGACATCGTTTCAACACGTACCTATGCATCGACTTAATATCTCATATATTTATGACCAATGAGATTTGGTCATCAACATATCCACATACTAGTCTCCATGCATCATTGTTGTCCCATCAACAATGATACTCGATTAGGGACATTTAAGAACACCGATACTAATGGTAATATATAATCTCATGTTCAAGTCACATACTTGAAACTATATAATTTGTATCACTATTCTAAGGAATTTTATTATGTTAACAATTATATTACGCAAAGAAATAAAACCATAATAAAATCATATATTTATTCAATCAAATATAATATCAAAACGTTAAGCAATTATATCAAATAATCGGCCTCTAGGGCATAAACTCTAATAGCCTCCCACTTGCACTAGAGCCAATCACTCATGTATCTAATACCCATGGAACTAGTGTGACCGTCGTGTTTCTCGTCATGACAAAGCCTTGCGTTAGTGGATCCGCAACATTATCATCTCGTTAGCACTTCTTCCTATATGTACATCTCCTCTATCAATGATTTCACGGATGAGATGGTACCGCTTAAGTATATGCTTGGATCGTTGGTGAGATCTCGGTTCCTTAGCTCTGTCGCAATGGCTCCATTATTATCACAAAGATAGAGCAACCGGATCAACAATGGTTGAACAACACCAAGTTCAAGATGAACTTTAATCCATATACCCTCCTCGGTCGCACTAGAAGCGCAAATATACTCAAATTCTCGTTGTAGAATCACCATCGCCTCTCGCTTTGAACTTTTCCAAATTAACAAAGACCACCATTAAGGCAAAACACAAAACCTAATCGAGACTTATAGTCATCATTGTCACCGAAACTAGCATCCGTGTAACCTTATCGCTAGTTCGTCTTCACCTCCATATACCAAGAATGAATCCTTAGTCCTTTTCGTGTACTTCGAGGATATTCTCGATCGTCATTCCATGACCTTCACCGATTCGATCAGTATCTCCATTATGCCATGCTCAAAGCATACGAGACATCCGGACGAGTACATATCATTGCATACATAATAGATCCAATTGCCAAAGCATAAGGGATCTTTCTCATACGCCCTCATCATCTTGTGATTTAGGACATCGGGCCTTAGAGATCTTTACACCACGAGTCACGGGTAAGTTTCTTCTTTTCGCTTCTTGATGTCAACTGCTTTCAACACTTTATCAATATATGTACTTTGACTTAGTTTAGCATTTTTCTTGATCTATCTTTATAGATCTTGATACCTAAAATGTAGGCAGCATCGCCTAAATCTTTCATGGAGAAACATTTTCCTAACCATGTTTTTACAGCTTGTAAGGAAGGAATGTCATTCCCAATAATTAATATGTCATCAACATATAATATCAGGAATACAATGTGACTCCCACTAACCTTCTTATATACACAAGGTTCATCTTCATTTTTAATAAAGCCAAATTCTTTGATCGCTTCATCAAATCAAGATTCCAACTCCGAGAGGCTTGCTTTAATCCATAAATGGATCGCCGCACTACATATACCTTTCCAAAGATCCTTTGAGTGATAAAACCTCGTGTTGTGTCATAAACACATCCTCAAGGAGATTTCCGCTAAGGAAAGCAGCTTTTGACATCCATCCGCCAGATTTCAGAATCATAAAAAGTCTAATAATAGCAAGTAAGATCCTCGATGGATTTAACCATTGCCACTCGAGAGAAGGTTTCATCATAGTCAACACCTTGAATTTGTTTGAAACCTTTTGCTACCAATCGGCCTTTATAGGTTTGTACATTACCATCCATGCTTGGCTTTCTTCTTGAAACCCACTTGCACCTAATTGGTTTTACCCTTTGGGTGGATCAACCAGAGTCCATACTTGGTTAAGATATACGGAGTCCATCTCGCATTTCATGGCTTCAAGCCATTTCTCGAAATCTGTCCATTCATAGCTTCTTGGTAGAAGCAGTGCTCATCTTGATCTATGAGCATCACATCGCCGCTTTCGAGTCACAAGATATCCATAATATCTCTCGTGCTCTTGGCGTGTCCTACCGTGATCTACGAATGACTTGTGTAATTTGAGCAGTTCACTTTCCACAATTTCTTGTGGTTCCCGCCATGTTCCAACTCAGTTCAATGATATTTTGTGGTTCTCGAATTTCTTCGAGTTCTACTTTCCTCCCACTGCTTCCTTTAGAGACAAATTCTCTTTCTAGAAAATACCACCGAGCAACAACCACTTTGTTCTCGTAAGGTTTGTAGAAATAATACCCTTTTGTTTCCTTTGGGTATCCCACAAAATTACATTTGTCGATTTGGGTCCGAGCTTGTCGTAATTCGGGACGCTTTTACTTAACGCCTCGCAACCCCAAATCTTCATGAACGACATACTAGGACGCTTCCCACCCACATTTCATATGGTGTCTTCTCGAACCGCCTTTGTAGGAACACTATAAGTGTGAATGCAAATGCCCTCTGTGGCATGACCCCGTAAGCTTATCGAAGATCGTGCATGACTCATCATTGATCGTATTTATGTCCAACAAGGTTCGATTCTCTCCTCTCGTATACACCATTCCATTATGGTGTTCCGTGGAGTGAGTCGTGATATAATACCACACCCTTTAGAAGGTCATCAAAGTCTTGGCTTAAGTATTCACCTCCTCGATCGGATCAAGGGCTTTTATGCTTTTGCCAAATTGGTTTTGAACTTCATTCTTGAATTCCTTGAACTTTTCAAAGGATTCTGGATTTGTGTCTCATAAGATACACATATCCATATCTAATAAAGTCATCAAGAAATGTAATGAAGTAATAAAACCTACCTCTTGCTAACGGGAGTCATGGGTCCACATACATCACTATGTATAAGTCCCAATACATCGCTAGCCCTGCTCAATCGTGTCCAAAGTGAAAGGGCTTTAGTCATCTTGTAATAAACAAGACTCGCATTTCTCATATGATTCAAAATCAAATGAATCCAAGAACCCATCTTTATGGAGTTTGGATATGCGTTTCTCATTTATACGGCCTAAACGACAAAGGTGCAGAGATATGCTTGATTTGAATCATTTGATTTAAATCATTTTGTATTTATGTTATAGATAGGCATTTCTAAATCAAGAATATAGAGACCGTTAAACAATTGTGCAACACCATAACAAATATCATTTAAGTAAAACAAACAACGATTGTTCTTTTATTATAAATGAAAACCTTTCTTGTCCAAACAAGAAACAGAAATAATGTTTTTGCTTATAAAGCAGCACAAAATAACAATCTTCTAATTCTAAAACTAGCCCAAAGGGCAAAGATAAATGATAAGTTCCTACTACCAAGGCAGCAACAACTTTTGCTCTATTTCCAACTCAGAAGTCAACCTCTCCTTTCGCTTAAAGTTCTACTCCTTCTGAGTCCCCGCACATTAACACAAATATGAGAACCACATCCAAAGATCCAATACCCATGATGTAGAAGTAGATAAGTTGACTTCTATAACATATATACCCGAATCAAGTCGCATTCCTTTTCTTTCTTCACTTCTTCCGGATAAGCATGACAGCCTTTTTCCAAAGGTCTGTGTTTTCCACGTATGACATTCACCTTCTTTAGCCACCCCACCGTTAGGTTTTAAAGCTCTGCTTGGTTTTGGAATCGGGTTTGGCAAAAGATTTAGATCCTATCTTCTTCTTGCTTTCCAATTTCCCTTAGCATTCCCCTTTTTGCACCATCATTATGGGAGCGGGTCCTCGCTTTTTTCATGTTGTTCTCGGCCTTCTTAACATGCTCAACAACTCAAGAAGGGGGTTTCTCAATTTCATTCATAAGATAGTTCATGACAAATTGAGAGTAGTCATTGCTCAAAGATTGCAAAACAAGGTCAGGCTTTGGGCTTCCGAGTGATTGGAAAACCCAACCTATCAAGGTACTCAATACACCCAATCATTTTCAAAGACATGTGGACCAACCGGATCACGTTCACCCATTTTGCAAAGTTGATACAACGCCTTGCTTGATTATACCTCTCCGTCGAGCACGCCTTTCAAACAATTTCTTGAGATGCTCGATCATCTCATAAGCATCCATTAACTCATGTTTAGCTTCAAGCTCAAATATGCTCATGGTTGCTAGCATGACACAACTCACATCCAGAGCATCATCTTGATGCTTCTTGTAAGCATTGTGTTCGCACGTGGTGCGATGTTGATACCGGTGCCGCAGAAATGGGCCCATCAAGGACATATAGCTTACGCCTCTTTCTTGAGACAATCCTCAAGTTCCTATGCCACCAAGGAAATTAATTCCACTTAGCTTGTCCTTTTCAAGGACCGATCGTAATGAAAGACTATTTAGTGTTGTTGTTGTTTTGCCATTTGATATCTACAATTTATAAGTGCAACAATAATAAGTCAAATTACAGAGTTGATATTATATAATTGATAATAGTACATTCAAAATATACCTCCCACTATTTTATTCAAATTAATAGCCCTCACCATTAATTCGGAAATCATTTTCTATTAAATCTTTCTAGTGAGCCATGATCCATATTTCATTATGCCTTAAGTTAGCTTTGGCTATTCTCTCAAAACATAATTATTTAGGTAGACAACCCTTTGTCAATTATATCATATATAACTCCTAGATAGTTTGGTAAACAACATTTGTTTCTAGTCCATCTAATGGTACCAACCAAACTCTATGCCTCTAAGTCCACAATCCTATTGAGATAACTTAGTTAAGTTTCAGCCCAATGATTTTAATAGTTTGATATCACAATTATCCTATCGATCTTACCTAGATAAATAGGGTACTTTGCTTTGGGCAAACCTACATCTATCGATCAAGGTCTTGATGAGTGTTATTCATTGAAGGCATCCGATTTAGACTTAATAATTTAATGAGGGATTTTATTAATTTAGATCTCACCAATTTTAATCTTGTTAAGCATGCATTATTATTAATCATATCATATCACATACAAGCGTAAATAAAGTGCAAAATTAAATGTGTCACGCTTATGGCCCAATCCACCGTCAATCTTTTCAAGCTAATGAAAGATTGAAGGTCAATCTAAGGTGGTAAAAGATCTTAAAATAAATAACTTCCTTGGATCTTCCTCTAGCATCGCCTCCTCTCCATCATCATCTTTCCATTGTGTTCTCCATCTTAACATCTTCATCAATTACTGATTATTACATGACATAAAGAAACCTCGAGTTACATTCGGGGATTTAGATGAGAAGAGAATATTACATTAGAATTTATAGAAAGGCACGACATGCAAGCCGTATTTCAAAACCAAAAACCACTAACCTATGGGTCAAAAGGCCATAATCAGGCACCATGCATATCACAATAAGCACATAACAATTTATATATAATTAAAGAAAACTATATATAAAATATAGGGGACACGACCATCGTGCTAGCGCCACGAGGGGGGGTCCATAGGGGTCTCCCACATAGCGGTGGTCCCACCGATCGATCACCGGCGGTGGTCTCTCACCGACCGGCCGAAGTGGTTTGGGCAAATACCGAAAAAAATTTCAACTACATTCTATTGCAGATTTTTCCATACTGAATCTCTCAAATAGCTTTCTAATCATACATTTTAATCCACCAAAACACCCATAATAACAAATCATATATGTCCAGCCGATTTAATCATATTAAAACGAATAACAATTACCTGCAATTTATCATATATTTCAGCTTTGATTAATCATATTAAAACGAATAACAAGACACCTGAATTTATCATATATTTCAGCTTAGATTAATCATATTAAAACGATTCTTCATGCTTCTAATCCGATTAGAATAGTTATATTGTTATTCCACCGATTAAAGATACGATTAACAAAAGATTATCATATATATTACCGTAATACACATTCAACTAATATCATATATTCAATTTTATATCTAGAAACATGCATCATCATATATCATATATATCGAATACAATTAAAACACGAATCAATTAATCTTTTCGCAAGTAGCTCGATACCACCGTTGGGCTTTTACGTAAACGCACAAAATGAAATTAAAATTTTAAAGCAATTTCAAACCCTAAAATAGGATCCATACGAAAATCAATTAATTCGTAGGTTTAGAGATTATACCGGATATAAACAAAAAACGAGAATCAAACCGATCACGCCGAATCTCCAACGCAATACAAACCGATTAAGCCTCTCAGATTCATTATCGAACGCCGCATCGAACCGTCGAACGATTCTCGCAATAAGAAGGACTTCATGACTACTAGCCACCAAAAGGAATGGATTTTCTAAACTGTTTTCTCTTTAGTCTCTCTCTAAGAGCGTGCTAGTAGGTTTTTTCAATTATGATATCTTACCCTAAGTAGTCGCTATATATCATATATATAGTAGTTAAAAGGAATTAATCAAATCAAAACCTAATTTTATAAAATCCGAATTTATATATATATATCTCTTAATTAAGTCTTACTTAATTAATATACATATATACAATTATCCTTTTAATTTAAATTGCATTTAAATACTATTAATCATATTAATATATTTAAATCCTTAAAATTTAAATTAATTCCCTTTAAATAACGTTCTATGTGTGTGACCCCATAGGTTAGTTATTATTACGTTGACAATAATTTTAAAATCATATTATAAAATTATAAAATGTTGAGCAAGATCTAGTAATGCATCACCGCTACCCAAGTAATAATAAGATCGATGATTCGATGCAACCTTTTTGTGATCAATGTTTCAATGTAATTTAATCCTTTTAACCTTAATATCCTAGATTAAACTCGAGTCATGGAATGTGTCATACTCTTCATAATTTAATCTGAGTTTTCGATCAATGAGTAGACTATATGAAACAAATCACTATTTGAGCATGACCATGCATTTCATAGTCCTACTCAATCAAGAGGCCTATGGATATCACCCATAATATATAGGATGGTTAAATTCCATCTAGATCACTCATATTTCTCACACGATTAATGATGAACCCAATAATCACCTTTATAGTCCACCCTATTAAAGGTGACATTTGATGATATCAAAGTACATAAATTCTCGTGTAGTAATATAACGATTTCAATGCCTGAGGACCATTACATCATTGTCACTATGAGAATTGCTAACGACACTTATCATAATGCTCCATATAAATTCTCATGGTGGGTCATCCCAAAGACATCGTTTCTGAATATGTACCCTATGCATCGACTTAATATCTCATATATTTATGACCAATGAGATTTGGTCATCAACATCCACATACTAGTTCTCCATGCATCATTGTTGTCCCATCAACAATGATACTCGACTAGGACATTTAAGAACAACGATACTAATGGTAATATATAATCTCAATAATCACATACTTGAAACTATATAATTTGTATCATCACTATTCTAAGGAATTTTATTATGTTAACAATTATATTACGCATAAATAAAACCATAATAAAATCATATATTTATTCAATCAAATATAATATCAAAATGTTAAGCAATTATATCAAATAATTGGCCTCTGTGGCATAAACTCTAACAAATACTCCTAAATTTCAAATTCAAAACCATTGATTTTATTGAATTATAGTCATTCAATTATAAATATTATAATCTATCTAAAAATAGTAAAAGTTTCAAGATTTATTATTTTAAATTAAATAAATTATATCGGTTTTAAGTTTGAAATTGACTCATATTACTTTAATAAGTAAAACTTGATCTAATGTATAACTATTATAGTAAAATTTTCAGCTTTTAAATTGTATATTGGAAAACTGATATTCATAAAACAATATATCTAAGATTTTAGAATTCGTTATAAAAATTGATTTACTAATTAATTAATTAAAAAACCAAAAATTGAATGAATCTTTTATGGGATAATACACTTTTTGATCACTGTACTAGGGTCTAATTTTCATTGTAGTTACCGAAACTTTTTTTATTACAATCGAATAACTGTACTCTCAAAAATTACAAAATGGTCATTACTTATGATTTTCGTCCGAAAAAATGGACGGAATGCTGACTGTGCATATTGACCTGTTATTTTGGCTGACATGGAGGGCATAAATGCAAGGAGGCGATTAAGTGGCATCATGTATGTGTAATAATAATAACCATAATTCCAAAACTATTAGTAATTGAGCTGAATAATTTTAAAACTAATAATAATAATTTCAAAATAATAATAATAATAATAATAATAATAAAATAATAAATAATAATAATAATAATAATTTAAAATTTTAAAAATTTAAAAAAATATAAAAATTATAAAAATATTTTTATATGAATAATCGTGTCTTTAATTGTCCTGCATAGATTTAGTTGGTTCAAAATAATAATAATAATAATAATAATAATAATAATAATAATAATAATAATAATAATAATAATAATAATAATAATAATAATTTCAAAAATAATAATAATAATTTTAAATAGTAATAATAATAATAATAATAATAATTTCAAAATAATAATAATAAAAATATTGTTAATAATTTCAAAATAATAATAATAGTAATAATAATAATGATAATATTAAGAATAATAATTTTTATTATTTCAAAATAATAATAACTTTAAAATAATAATAATTTTAAAATAATAATAATGACAATAATAAGAATAATAAGAATTTTTAAATAATAACAATAAATTTTAAATAATTATTACGATTATTATTAATATTATTATTATTACTATGATGATGATAAGAATAAAACACACGTGTCAATTGCCATATGAACAAATGACTCAAAATAAGAATTGTAATCACCATAAAAATAGTATAGCGAACAACGACATGCTTACAGGGCAGAAGCATTCAGGTAGAGAGGCCCGGGCTATTAGTAATATTTTTATTAATAATATTTTTATTATTATTATTATTTAAAAATTATTATTATTATTTAAAATTATTATTATTATGTTGAAATTATTATTATTATTATTTTGAACCAACTAAATCTATGCACTTACAATTAGCACGATTATTCATATAAAAATATTTTTATAATTTATATAATTTTTTAAAAAAAATTAAAATTAAAAATTATTATTAGTATTAGTATTTTATTATTATTATTATTACTATTATTATTATTATTATTTTGAAATTATTATTATTAATTTTGGAATTATTCAGCTCAATTACTAATAGTTTTGGAATTGTGGTTATTATTATTACACATACATGATGCCACTTAATCGTCTCCTTGCATTTCTGCCCTCCACGTCAACAAAAATAATGGGCCAATATGCATAGTCAACATTTCGTTCGTTTTTTCGGACAGAAATCATAAGTAATGACCATTTTTATAATTTTTGAGAGTACAATTATTCGATTGTAACAAACAAATTTCGGCAACTATAATGAAAATCGAACCCTAATACAGTGACTAAAAAATGTATTATCCCAATCTTTTATTATGGAGAAGAGGAGTACCTAAATAGTGAAAAATGAATTCATTTTGTACAGAAATTTAAGTTATTTCATTTATTTATATCTACGTGATAGTTTTTTTATCTAAATTATCGACCATATAGTTAAACTCATCTTTGTAGAAAACGATTTCCAAACAAAAATAATTTTTACTTTTAAAAATTATTATCCCAGGATCTTTCTCATAATTTCGCATAATCAAAAAATTAAATAAATTATATTACATATCTCATGTTTTGTTGTAGCACAATGAAATTTTTTTGTTTATTCTGATGAAGGATCTTCCTCCCTCTTGATCTTCCTCCCCTATGACCCTTATTTTGATATTACGTATTTTTTCTGAGTGTAAGCTCAAAATACTGTAGAGTGATATAATATATAGTCCTCAACTCCATGATATTTATCAGGATAATTTGAAAACTTTTCTGATATATTTTATCATGCTATTTTGTTATATCTTAATAAGGGCTCGAGTGAGGATCAACCAGGATTCTACAATTCTAGCTCCAATATAATACTAATTTCTGATTAACTCTTTAATCAATTATAATTATATTAATTATAACTAATTCCACTAAATAGTTATAATTGCACTCTAAAATTAATAGAATTAAAATTAATTAATTAAATTCTTCCACTATTAGTATCTTGCAAAATACTCCTCTACAATAATATCCATAAACGCGTAGAATAATAAAAGCTGTTAACCCACTACGTTTACTGCTTATATCCTTGACTACATAATTTATACACTTTTGATCACACATTAATTTAATAAATTAAATTAGTACTTTAGTAATTTGAATTACTAAAATACTTGGCCAAGATTCTGGTGATCAACTAATAAATTATATCAATGGGATATTATAATTTAATTATAGAATTTCATCTTGAAAAATACATGTTCCTAATTTCATAACATATATTACCCAACATATTGAGGTATTGATTAATTGTATTTAAAATCTCACTCTTTAATATATTAAAGCGACATACATTAAAAAATTAAGTTCATTATTCTCCCAGGATTAAGAGTAATTGCACATTAATTGTAATTAAAAAATTATTTATAATAACAGTATTTAACAAATAATTTTTCGTAACGATCCAGTTCTATGTATTTCAAAAATACACCAATACACTAGATTAAAGTCTTCACTTTACATGACTAAGACAAATCATCCAATCAAGTGTATTACAATCTACTAGAATGGTTTGTCCATTTCCATCTAAGACTGATAACAATATATTTCTTTAATTATACATAACATATAATTTATGTCTTCTGTATATGACACTCCTTCATATACATAAATTATAAAATGTATAATTATGGATAAAATTTATGACACATTTAATTATGCAAAATAAAATTAAAATTTATTATTAAAATAATAAAATAAATATCAACATTGAATTTTTCTAGACTTAAAACCTTACAATCTCCCACTAGCCCTAAACTCAATCTACCATATGTCTAATACCTATTCCCTCAATATGAAAATCAAAAACTTTAGAAGACAAGGTCTTCGTAAAAGGATCAACCAAATTTTGTGCAGAAGCTATCTTTGAAACTATCACATCTCCTCGTTGAACTATATCTCGGATGAGGTAATATTTTCTTTCAATGTGTTTACCTTTCTTGTGGTTTCTAGGCTCTTTTAATTGTCTAATCGCCCCATTATTGTCACAAAACATGACAATATGAGATGATGCTAAATGTACCATTCTTATTTATAACAAGAACTTCTTGAGCCATACAGTCTCCTTTGCAGCTTCGGAAGAAGCAACGTATTCAGCTTCTATGGTGGAGTCAGCTATGTAAGACTGTTTAACACTCCTTCAACTGACAGCTCCACCTCCAAGAGTAAACACATAACCAAATGTTGACTTTCTAGAATCTCTATCTGACTGAAAATCCGAATCTGTGTATCGTTTCGGAACAAGATCAACACTAGAATAAACAAGCAAATAATCTCTTGTTCTCCGTAGATACTTAAGTATATGCTTTACTGCTATCCAATGTTTGAGTCTAGGGTTAGACTGATATCTGCTGACCAAGCCTACTGCAAACAAATATCTGGTTTAGTACATAACATTGCATACATAAATATAAAAATTCAAAGCAATTTTCAAAACCAAAAATAGATCCATGCGAAAAACAATTAACTCAGTTGTTTAGAGATTATACCGAATATGAAAAACGAGAATCAAATTGATGCGCCAATCCTTAACGCAATTCCTCACGAAACTACGCCTCTATGGTATCCACATTTAACGCCGCATTTAACCGGCTCGAACGATTCTCGCAATAAGAGGGACTTATGACTAGCCACCAAAGGAACCTTTATGAAATCAGATGTTTTCTCTCTAGTCTCTCTCTAGAGCTATTAGGGTTTTCAAGTTATGAATTAACCCTAAGTAGTCTATATATCCTATATATAGTAGTTAAAAGGAATTAATCAAAACCTAATTTCATAAAATCCAATTTATATATATATATATATATAATTAAATTAAGTCTTACTTAATTAATATATATATATATAATTTTTTCCTTTTAATTTAAATTGTGATTTAAATACTATTAATCATATTAATATATTTAAATCCTTAAAATTTAAATTTATTCCCTTTAAATTACGCTCTATGTGTGACCCTATAGGTTATTATCACGCTGGCAATAATTTTAAAATCATATTATAAAATTATAAATAAAGAGCGCATCTAGTAATGCATCATCGCTACCCAAGTAATAATAAGAGCGATGATTCGATGCAACCTTTTTGTGACCAATGTTTCAATGTAATTTAATCTTTTTAACCTTAATATCCTAGATTAAACTCGAGTCATGGAATGTGTCATACTTTCATAATTTAATCTCGAGTTTTTCTTGATCAATGAGTAGACTATATGAAACAAATCACTATTTGAGCATGGCCATGCATTTCATAGTCCTACTCAATCAAGAGGCCTATGGATATCATCCCTAATATATAGAAGGTTAAATTCCATCTAGATCACTCATATTCCTCACACGATTCATGATGTACCCAATAATCACCTTTATAGTCCACCCTATTAAAGGTGACATTTGATGATATCAAAGTACATAAATTCTCGTAGTAATATATAGTGATTTCAAAGTCGAGGACCATTACATCATTGTCACTATGAGAATTGCTAATGACACTCGCATAATGCTCCACATAGAATTCTCATGGTGGGTCTATCCAAAGACATCGTTTCTTCAATACGTACCTACGCATCGACTTAATATCTCATATATTTATGACCAATGAGATTTGGTCATCAAATATCCACATATTAGTCTCAATGCATCATTGTTGTCCCATCAACAATGATACTCGATTAGGACATTTAAGAACAATGATACTAATTATAATTATATAATCTCATGTTCAAGTCACATACTTGAAACTATATAATTTGTATCACTATTCTAAGGATTTTTTATTATGTTAACATTTATATAACGCAGAAATAAAACCATAATAAAATCATTCATTTATTCAATCAAATATAATATCAAAACGTTAAGCAATTATATCAAATAATCGGCCTCTAGGCATAAACTCTAATAGCCTCCCACTCACACTAGAGCCAATCACTCATGTATCTAATACCCATGGAACTAGTGTGACCGCTGTGCTTCTCGCCATGCGACAAAAAGCCTTGGTCAAGGATCTCGCAACATTATCATCTGTCAGCACTTTTCCTATATGTACATCTCCTCTATCAATGATTTCACTTGATGAGATGGTACCACCTAAGTATATGCTTGATCACAGTGAGATCTCGGTTCCTTAGCTCTCAGTAATGGCTCCATTGTTATCACAAGATAGCTTAACCGGATCAACAATGGTTGAACAACACCTAGTTCAAAGGATGAACTTTTTAATCCATACACCCTCCTCGTCGCACTAGAAGCAAAGAATATACTCACCTTCATCATTGTAGAATCGCCATCGCCTCTTGCTTCAACTCTTCCAAATTAACAAAGACCACCATTAAGGCAAAATACAAAACCCGATCGAGACTTATAATCATCATTATCACCGAAACTAGCATCCGTGTAACCCTTTACCGCTAGTTCGTTTCACCTCCATATACCAAGAATGAATCTTTAGTCCTTTTTAGGTACTTGAGGATATTCTCGATCACGTCCAAAGGACCTTCACCGATTCGATCGGTATCCGCCATTATGCTCAAAGCATACGAGACATCCGGACGAGTACATATCATCATGCATATGATAGATCCAATTGTCAAGCATAAGGGATCTTTCTCATACGCCTCATCATCATCTTGTGATTGAGGACATTGGGCCTTAGAGATCTTTACACCATGAGTCATGGGTAAGTGTCCTCTTTTTCCTCTTGCATGTCAACTGCTTCAAAGACTTTATCAATATATGTACTCGACTTAGGCCGAAAGATTTTCCTCGATCTATCTCGATAGATCTTGATACCTAAAATGTAGGTCGATCGCCTAAATCTTTCATGGAGAAACATTTTCCTAACCATGTTTTTACAAATTGTAATGAAGGAATGTCATTCCCAATAATTAATATGTCGCCAACATATAATATTAGGAATACAATATGACTCCCACTAACCTTCTTATATACACAAGGTTCATCTTCATTTTTAATAAAGCCAAACTCTTTCGATCGCTTCATCAAATCAAGATTCCAACTCCGAGAGGCTTTGCTTCAATCCATAAATGGATCGCTGTACCATATACCTTTCCAAAGATCCTTTGAGCGAAAAACCCTCAAAGTTGTGTCATGTACACATCCTCAAGGAGATTTCCATTAAGGAAAGCAGCTTTTGACATCCATCCGCCAGATTTCATAATCATAAAAAGTCGCATAAAGAAGTAAGATCCTCGATGGATTTAACCATTGCCACCGGAGAGAAGGTTTCATCATAGTCAACACCTTGAACTTGTTTGAAACCTTTTGCTACCAAATGCCTTTTATAGGTTTTACATTACCATCCATGCTTGGTTTTTCTTGAAAACCCACTTGCACCCTATTGGTTTTACTTCTTCTCTGTGGATCAACCAAAGTCCATACTTGGTTAGTATACATGGAGTCCATTTCGCATCTCATGGCTTCAAGCCATCTCTCGAATCTGGTCCATTCATAGCTTCTTGGTAGGAAGCAGCTCATCCCGATCTATGAGCATCACATCGCCATTTTGAGTCACAAGATATCCATAATATCTCTGCTCTTGGCGTGTCCTACCAGATCTACGAATTCTTGTAAATTTGAGCAGTTTCACTTTCCACAACATCTTGTGGTTCCCGCCACGCTCCAACTCAAAGTTCAATGATATTCTGTGGTTCTCGAATTTCTTCGAGTTCTACTTTCCTCCCACTGCTTCCTTTAGAGACAAATTCTCTTTCTAGAAAAATACCAGCCGAAAGCAACAAACACTTTGTTCTCGTAAGGTTTGTAGAAATAATACCCTTTTGTTTCTTTCGGGTATCCCACAAAATTACATTTGTCGATTTGGGTCCGAGCTTGTCGTAATCCAGACGCTTTTACAAACGCCTCAAACCCAAATCTTCATGAACGACATACTAGGACGCTTCCCACCACATCTCATATGGTGTCTTCTTCACCGCCTTTGTAGGAACACTACTGCTATGTGAATGCAAATGCCCTCTGTGGCATGACCCCGTGCTTATCGAAGATCTCGCATGACTCATCATTGATCGTATTCATGTCCAACAAGGTTCGATTCTCCTCCTCGCATACACACCATTCCATTGTGGTGTTCCAGTGGAGTGAGTCGTGATATAATACCACACCCCTTTAAAGGTCATCAAAGTCTTGCTTAAGTATTCACCTCCTCGACGGATCAAGGGCTTTTATGCTTTTGCCAAATTGGTTTTGAACTTCATTCTTGAATTCTTTGAACTTTTCAAAGGATTCGGATTTGTGTCTCATTAGATACACATATCCATATCTACTAAAGTCACAAGAAATGTAATGAAGTAATAAACCTACCTCTTGCTAACGAACTCATGGGTCCACATACATCACTATGTATAAGTCCCAATATATCGCTAGCTGCTCATCGTGTCCAAAGGAAAGGGGCTTTAGTCATCTTGCCTAATAAACAAGACTCGTGATTTCTCATATGATTCAAAATCAAATGAATCCAAAAACCATCTTTATGGAGTTTTGATATGCTGCTTCATTTATATGGCCCAAACGACAAAGCAAGTAGATATGTTGGATTTGAATCATTTGATTTAAATCATTTTGTATTTATGTTATAGATAGGCATATCTAAGTCAAGAATATAAAGACCATTAAACAATTGTGCAACACCATAAGATATATCATTTAAGTAAAACGAACAACTATTGTTCTTTATTATAATGAAAACCTTTCTTGTCCAAACAAGAAATGTAAATAATGTTTTTGCTTATAAAGCAGTACAAAATAACAATCTTCTAATTCTAAAACTAGCCTGCAGGGCAAAGATAAATAATAAGTTCCTACTACCAAAGGCAAAGAACTTTTGCTCCATTCCCAACACGTAGTCAACCTCTCCTTTTGCTAAAGTCCTACTCCTTCTGAGTTCCCACATTAACACAAATGTGAGAACCACATCCAAAGATCTAATACCCATGATGTAGAAGTAGACAAGTTGACTTCTATAACATATATACCCTAATCTAAGTCATACTTCCTTTCCTTTTCTTCACTTCTTCCAAATAAGCAAGACAATTCCTTTTCCAAAGGTCCGTGTTTTCCATGTAAGTGACAATCACCTTCTTTAGCCACCCCACCTTTAGGTTTTTAAAGCCTGCTTGGTTTTGGGATTAGGTTTAGCACCAGATTTAGATCCTATCTTCTTCTTGCTTTCCATTTTCCCTTAGCATTTCCTTTGCACCATCATTATGGGAGCGGTCCCGCTTTTTTCATGTTGTTCTCAGCTTCTTAACATGCTCAACAACTCAAGAAGGGGGTTCAAATTTCATTCATAAGATAATTCATGACAAATTGAGAATAGTCATTGTTCGTGGATTGCAAAACAAGATCTGCTTTGGGCCTCCTGAGTGATTGGAAAACCCAACCTATCAAGGTACTCAATATACCCAATCATTTTCAAAGACATGTGGACCAACCGGATCACGCTCACCCCATTTTGCAAAGGATACAATGCCTTGCTTGTATTATACTCTCTCCGTCGAAAGCATGCCCTTCAACAATTTCTCGAGATGCTCGATTATCTCATAAGCATCCATCAACTCATGTTGCTTCAAGCTCAAATATCATGGTTACTAGATGAGACAACTCACGCCCGTGAGCATCATCTTGATGCTTCTTGTAAGCATTATGTCTCGCACGCAGCAAGACGATCACCGGTGCCGCAGAATGGGCTTTTCAATGACATATAGCTTATGCCTTGTTTGAGGACAATCCTCAAGTTCCTATGCCACCAAGGAAATTAATTCCACTCACTTTTTGTCCTTCTCAAGGACCGATCGTAGTGAAAGACTACTTGTATTGTTGTTGTTTGCCATTGATATCTACAATTTATAAGTGCAAAAAATAATAAGTCAAATTGCAGAGTTGATATTATGTAATTGATAATAGTACATTCAAAATATACCTCCCACTATTTTATTCAAATTAATAGCCCTCACCATTAATTCTAAAGCATTTTTCAATTAAATCTTTCTAGTGAGCCAAGATCCATATTTCATTATGCCCTAAGTTAGCTTTTGGCTAATCTCTTAAAACACAATTATTTAGGTAGACAACCCTTTTGTCAATTATATCATATATAACTCCCGGATAGTTTGGTAAACAACAATTGTTTCTAGTCCATCTAATGGTACCTACCAAACTCTATGCCTCTAAGTCCACAATCCTATCGAGATAACTTAGTTAAGTTTCAGCCCAATGATTTTAACAGCTTGATATCACAATTATCCTATCGCATCTTACCTAGATAAATAGGGTACTTTGCTTTGGCAAACCTACATCTATCGATCAAGGTCTTGATGAGTGTTATTCATTGAAGGCATCCGATTTAGACTTAATAATTTAATGAGGGATTTTATTAATAAATTTAGATCTCACCAATTTTAATCTTATTAAGCATGCACATTATTTATCATATCATATCGCATACAAGCATAAATAAAGTGCAAAATTAAATGTGTCATAGCTTATGGCCCAATCCACATCAATCTTTTCAAGCTAATGAAAGATTGAAGGTCAATCTAAGGTGGTAAAAGATCTTAAAATAAATAGCTTCCTCGATCTTCCTCAAGCATGTGCCTCCTCTCCATCATCATCTTTCCATCGTGTCCTTCATCTTTTCATCTTCATCGATTATGATTATTACATGACATAAAGAAACCTCGAGTTACATTCAAGGGGATTTAGATGAGAAAGAGAATTTTACATTAGAATTTATAGAAAGGCACGACATGCAAGTCGATTTCAAAACCAAAACCACTAACCTATGGGTCAAAAGGCCATAATCAGGCACCATGCATATCACAATAAGCATATAACAGCTTTATATAAAATTAAAGAAAATATATATAAACAAATTGGGGTCACGACCATCGTATGCTACGACGCTGATCCATGGGGGTCCATAGGGGTCTCTCCGATCGCACCGGTCCCACTGTCTCACGACCAATGAAATGGGTCCCATAATACCGAAAAAAATTTCAACTACAATCAGATTGCAGAATTTTTTCAAATGATTCTCTCAAAAACAGTTTTAAATCACGATTTTAATCCACCAAAATAGTCATAATAACAATACACCCAATACATATCATATATGTCCAGCTTCAATTAATCATATTAAACTCGAATATCATATTACGCCATATAAGATACAATTAATGTAACAATATATACATGCATATCTATTACCGATATTCATAATACCGTATTATGTCGATTACAAAATATCATATATATACTCAATTAATGTAACATCATATACATGCATATCTATTATCGATATTTATAATATCAAAATATGTCGATTATGTAATATCATATACTCAATTAATAGCTTCGTAAAATTTGTATCATCATATATCATATATATCAAAAAACAATATAATCAATTTCAGATCGGTAAAATTGTATCATCACATACCATATATATTGAAAACAATTAAACATGTTATCTGAATTAATCGTTTCGCAAGTAGCTCTGATACCACTGTAGGGGTTCTACACATAAAACGCAAAATGAAATATAAAAAATTCAAAGCAATTTCAAAACCCAAAAACAGATCCATGCGAAAAACAATTAACTCAATTGTTTAGAGATTATACCAAATATGAAAAACGAGAATCAAATTGATGCGCTCAATCTTAACGCAATTCCTCACGAAACTACGCCTCTATGGTATCCACACGAACGCCGCATTTAACCGTCGAACGATTCTCGCAATAAGAGGGACTTACAGATTAGCCACCAAAGGAACCTTTATGAAATCAGATATGTTTTCTCTCTAGTCTCTCTCTAAGAGCTGCTAGGTTTTCAAGTTATGAATTAACCCTAAGTAGTCGCTATATATCCTATATATAGTAGTTAAAAGGAATTAATCAAAACCTAATTTCATAAAATCCAATTTATATATATATAATAACTAATTAAGTCTTACTTAATTAATTAATATATATATATATAATTTTTTCCTTTTAATTTAAATTCGTGATTTAAATACTATTAATCATATTAATATATTTAAATCCTTAAAATTTAAATTTATTCCCTTTAAATTACGCTTCTATGTGTGTGACCCTATAGGTTATTATCACGCTGGCAATAATTTTAAAATCATATTATAAAATTATAAATGTTGAGCTGCATCTAGTAATGCATCACTCGCTACCCAAGTAATAATAAGAGCGATGATTCGATGTAACCTTTTCTACCAATGTTTCAATGTAATTTAATCCTTTTAACCTTAATATCCTAGATTAAACTCGAGTCATGGAATGTGTCATACTCTTCATAATTTAATCTGAGTTTTTCTTGATCAATGAGTAGACTATATGAAACAAATCACTATTTGAGCATGGCCATGCATTTCATAGTCCTACTCAATCAAGAGGCCTATGGATATCATCCCTAATATATAGGAAGGTTAAATTCCATCTAGATCACTCATATTCCTCACACGATTCATGATGTACCCAATAATCACCTTTATAGTCCACCCTATTAAAGGTGACATTTGATGATATCAAAGTACATAAATTCCCGTGTAGTAATATAGTGATTTCAGGTCAGAGGACCATTACATCATTGTCACTATGAGAATTGCTAATGACACTTCGCATAATGCTCCACATAGAATTCTCATGGTGGGTCTATCCAAAGACATCGTTTCTCAACATGTACCTACGCATTGATTAATATCTCATATATCATATATTTATCAATCGACCACATGAGATTTGGTCATCATTGTTGTTCCATCCACATACTACTAGTTTTAAGAACAATGCATCATTGTATAATCTCCCATCAACAATACTTGAAACTATATAATTTGTATCACTATTCTAAGACATTTAAGAACAATAATACTAATTATAATTATATAATCTCAAATTCAAGTCAAATACTTGAAATTATATAATTTGTATCACTATTCTAAGGATTTTTTATTATGTTAACATTTATATAACGCAATCAAAATAAAACCATAATAAAATCATCATCATTTATTCAATCAAATATAATATCAAAACGTTACAATTATTATATCAAATAATTGGCCTCTTGTGGTGGATAAACTTCTTCTAAGACAATTTACTACTTGACTTGTGATCCATTATGTAGTCATTTTCTAGATAAAATGACATTTGCGCTAACAAATACTTTATGGTCTAAAGGACTATAAAATAGACCACCTCTAGTTCCTTTTGGATATACTACAAACAAACATACTTTTGTTCTTGAACCTAATTTATCTAAGTCTGTCTTTCCTTTTCGTACATATGTAGGTGTGCCCCATATATGAATATGTGCAATACTGGCTTTCGCCCACTCCACAATTCTCTAGGTGTTAAAGGAATAGACTTTGATGGTACAAGATTCAATAAGTACATTGTCGTTTCTAGTGCATAACCCCAAAAGGAAATAGGAAGAGTAGAAAAACTCATCATAGACCTTACCATATCTAAAAGAGTCCTATTTCTTCTTTCTATCACACCATTTTGCTGGGGTGTACCCGGTGCAGTTAATTCAGATATAATTCCTATATTAGATAAGTTATCTTTGAATTCCCCAAGAAGGTATTCACCTCCTCGATCCGATCAAAGGGCCTTTATGTGTTTACCTGATTGCCTTTCTACTTCTGCCTGAAATTCTTTGAATTTTTAAAATTTTTCAGACTTTCGATGCATAAGGTACACATAACCAAATCTTGAGTAATCATTCTTGGATGAAATCTAATTACGCTCACACGCAAGTGCACGTGGTCAACAATTAATATAGTAGTAAGAAAAAGTATCATTCGCATAGAGATTAGTATGACATTAATCCTAAAAATTACCAATTTTCTAATAATCCAAATTTTATTAAACTATCCAAATCAATGATTATAACTATCAAAAACTAAAATATTAGAAATACCAATCAATCAACACAACCTAAAAACCATAATTTCAAGCAAATAATGGAGAATTAGGCTTACGACTTCACTTTAAGTCTCACTCCGATTGTTACCCCTTATTCCAGTTCAATTCACTATCCCAATTTATTAATCAAGAACACTTAGGTAGAATCAGCCATCTCTCGATGCACTAATACCATATTAACTTTAATCTACAAATTAGATAGAATTAAGCCAAACACCCTAATTAATTAATTCAATATATCTCTATGTGAATCAAAATCAAAGAAGGTTTAAATTCAAGTTCTCTACCCAATACTCTAACATTCATCAAGATTCCATTAAAACACATAATTCAAGAACACATGCTAAAGTGACTAAGTCTAGATTCATACATCATCTCTCGAGTCCATACAAATCCACAAAGAATTGGTGTTCAAGCCATTCGTAATTTAAAACACAAATCACAATAGATAAACTGAATGATAGGTTATGAAACTAAAATTAAGTCTACACAAACATTGTTCAACCATAAAGATCCATCATAAGCCTAATAAGTAACTTAGTTCATCATAAATGAAATAAAAATTAAAATAAGAAAAGAATCCATCATCCCAAATACAATAATTGAATTAAAGAAGTAGAATAGATACAACACCACCCTTCTTCTTCTCTCCAACTTCCAAATTTTGTGATTCTGACCTTCAATTCTTTCCTCCAATGTTCTTCACTCAAATTAGGGCTTTTTGCTTGTTAATTGGTTGATTGTTGTTATCTCTCTTGTTGTTGTTGTTGTCTGATCAATGGTCATGTATTTAGTCATAAAACGGACGCTAATTGAAGTCCCAAGCCATGCCAACTTTCTCCCCTTCACGTTGCTGCAGAACTCTAATTAAAACTGTAACGCCCCAAAATCCGGTCTATTTTTACATCCGGATTTCGTACGTCACGATTCCATCATCTTCCAAACATACATCATTATATAGCTAAATATAACAACATACATTCTCAAATCCCAGGTTCTAATACCTTATAACCTCTTTCATTATAAATAATGATAATTACATTATTTTTTACATCTTACACGAGTGACTTTCATCCGCCACCAAAGATACATAATCGTTCATTAAACTATTCTATAGTTTAATTCTATCATTCTATATTACAAGTCTTCACTTGATCTTCACGCTCATTCATATAATGAATGACACTTCTTCTGGATACCGATCAACTTGATCTTTACGGGATCCTTAAGTTCTTCTAACATCGTTCGCTGAAAATGTTTTTATTTAAAACAAGTGTGAGCATTCAATTGTTCAGCAAGTCATAACAGTTGAATAAACAACTTTAAGAACTCAAACATTCTTTTAAGACTTCAATAACCGAACAAAGGTTATGAAGCAACTTGAATAATAGGAATAATCTCGATTCCTATCATTTTAAAACATTAGTCACATTCACTTTGAAATACTTTCATTTTTCCACATTCTTTCACACATATCCTATCTGGCTAGAATCAATAGCACAGACATAACAGTAATAGTTCATGTATAAACAAAACATTCTTTTATTGAACAGTTCATCTCGTAGAAACACCGAAGTGTTCACATTATGGCACAAGGCCTCATACGTTCTACTACCTTGTACAAATATCACACATTTGCACATAGACAGAACTTCTCAAGTTCAACATCTGAGAAGTTTTAGAAACTAGCATTCATTTAGAATATGAATGAAGTTAAGAAACTTGCCTTACTCACAGCTACAACTTATTATACTGAACTGCTCATTCCAATTCCTATGTAGCACATAAGGAAATAACACATACACCAATTAGTCATATACTTGACTTTCACATTGGTTTAATTAACTTTACTTCTTAGGGTTCGCATTCTTATAATCTAAGTTTACGCGACCAACTTCCTTTACCGGCTAATGGCTTCATGACATATGGAGATGTCTTACTCAATACATTCATTATCCTTGATGATTTACATTCTTATCTTCTTCTTATAACTTCTGTAGAACTCAGAACACATCGTTTCTCTGCTAGTAGTCCATATGGTACTCTGAGTAGTTTCCCACAAACAACCAACAAACAAGTTCCCGTCTCATCTACACCGCCTATAACAGTGAGTTAGATCGGTTGCCAGTTTCATATATACCTTCGCTCTCTGAAGGAATTGTTTAGCCCAGCTCCACCATCAAAGGTTATAATTGTACTACAACCTAAAGTCATCTTAACTTATCCGAACCATTAACTATAACATTCGTTAAGTCAATTTCTTATTCCTTATAGCTTTCTGGCAACTAAATGCCATACCTCAAGATTTATTCTTATCGTCCAAGTCATACAGTCTTTTGTATACTCAGAACGATCATTCCATATTCATCCTATGCATTTATAGTGTTAAGCATTTTACGTTACCTTATTCTTATCTTACAACATCCGATTAATTCGAGTCGGAACGTCATCCAAGTTATAAACATTAACCCGGCTTCTTTACATTATACTTCTTTGTCTTTAATTCAGGTTCTTCACCGTTCACAGGTTTAATCATTGATCTTCATTACCTTACGGTCAAACCATACACGGGGTGTAGGTTCTGCCTGTTTAATATTTGCGTACCCTCAACCTTCACTTTGGTTGAAGTGTTCAACGCTTACATTTTATTCTAGCATTCTCTATCCGACTCACATTCGGATGTCATTACTCTTATTACCGTTTGCTACGGCTTTCTTGATATTTCATATCTTACTTACTACCTTCGTTAACGTCTAAGTCATGCAACCAATGTATACTTAGAACGTTCACCCGACGTGAATACGATTCACGAGAATTATTTCCGTATTCAACATTTATGTTGTTCATCCCTTAATCTCTTATTCAACCTTTACCTAAGGTTTTAATCGCTTTCATTCATTACTATCACCTGAACCCCATGTTCAATATTCTTTCTTAATGTTAAAGCCATACAGTTCATTGTATGCTAAAACCGATCGTTCATCGCAACAGCGTTGCATTCACATCATCTATACGCTTTACATTTATCTCTCATTACCACCACATAACATCGAAATGTTATTCATTACCCTCTTCAATCAACGTTTAAGGAATCTTCGTCATAGAAATCCCTCACATTCATTTATCGTGACTACGGTCCCCGAATATCGGTTCCGTAACCCGCGTCTACATTCTTTGTCTTTTAATCTCATTTAATCTTTTTGTTCAACCTTCATTAAAGGTTTAATACACTTGATTTAGTGTTAAATTAGTTGAACTACATGTTCATATTTCTTTCTTGCACATCCCCTAGTAATTGAGCAGTTAAAAGCTCATCACTGGGCCCTGTCTTGCACCGGCGTTGCGGCACTACACATATCTCTCGTACACACTACTCTGCGATGGCTAAAGGCCCATTTGGTCTTGGCGGCTGCCGCCACCTAAGGCTTAGGCTGGCATCGCAGCGGCCATGCCTTCATCCTCGAAAAATTTTCTAAGTCTCAAATCAATTTGAGACGTTCACTTCCCGCTTCCATAACTTCTTCGCTATAACTCGGAACGAGGTCATTCCAAAGTCATTCTCTTCCTTATCTTACTTACTTCGATTACCCTCAGATAGAACTTCATTTTGAATCCACTAACATGCCATTCAATTGGCTTAATCTTCGTCTTTCGTTCATTTTACGTTTTTAACGTTCTTCGTTTGTTCGTCAGTACTTCGGTCATCCAAAATTGGAACTCATTCACTTTTGAGTCTACGACTCATGTTTTCTATGTTCTCTTACATTCTTATGAACCCTACACGTTCGGGTTCATTTACTAACTTTTTAATTCTCGTTCGTCTTTTACAAAAGTTTTTCCATAACTTTGTTATACCTCAGTTTTAATTCGTTCTTCACGAATGTTTCTACCGTTCCTAACCAAGCAATAAGCATCTAACTTATACACGATGGTTTTAAACTTGTCCATCAACAACAATTACACTACGATTGTTTTAAATTTGTCCATCAACAACGTTCTTCGCGTGTTCTTTGCGTTCTTCGTTAGTTCTTCATTTTTAATCGATATTTTGATTACGATTTTACTTTTTCTTGGAATTTGATGTTATAAAATACCATTCCTTACTTATTTCACCGAATTGTTCATATGATTCATTCGGATCGTTCAAATTCATTACGAATCTTATACTTCCTTAAGAAATTTATAAACTAAACTTCTAATTCTTATTTTTTTGTTTTCTCATGATTTAAACCATATGAAATCATTCTTAACATCTATTACTTCTTATTCTCATTAAACTATGTTTTAACATAGAAAAATAAAGAAAATTTATTTAGAAATTAGCTTTTCGGATTACCCTTCTTATTTAATCTTTCTCCGTTGGACAAAGCGTGCACTCGGGCTAGCTTTTCCTCATTCTCCCCCTCTTCATCCAAACTCTCTCTCTCTCTCTCAAGTGTTGGTTGAAATTTCAAACCAAACAAATGAGCTTAAGGCTTGTTTATATAGAAAACCAAGGCTAGGGGCATTTTATTCATTTTGCCCCAAACCTCCTTACTATTCCCACCTCCTCAATACACGTCCTTCACGAAGCTTCCCTTGGAAGCTTCGTGCTTCTATCTTGCTGAATTCGTCCGACAGTTCAAAAACTGCGATTCTCGGATTCCAAATATTTTTGGATATTTCATCTTTCCTTTACCGATTAACTTTTACGTATTCTTTGGATCTCTGAAAAACTGAAAAACACATTTTGGTGTTTCCCCTAACGTAGCTAAACGAATGAAAAGCACATAGCAGTACTTTTCGTCGTTTTTATTTTGTTTAATTTCTGCACATTTTTCAAGAAAAACTTTTATCGGCTTACATAAATTTTTACGATATATTATCGTCAAATCTTTCGACGGAATGTCATTTCGAAATAGCTAACTCTCGAAAAGGCTTAGGTTATTCAAACCCTAACCCTTAGGGTTTCTTCGGGTGAATAGTCCCTATTTCGTCTTTTTTCCCAGAAATATTTTGTTCCGGAAATTTTTTTATTTTCGTCTTGAAAATTCTTACTCGTTCAGTCTAGCTCGTAGCCAGAATCCTCCCGATTAATAATTATCCTAGGTTCTAGAACGATTAATAAACACATAGCACATAATAGTATTAATAAAAATTCATTTTATTACTAACTAATTATTTAAATCTTAAATTCTAGACAATTCGATTTTTCGGGATGTCACAGAAACAGAACTCTCTCTTGCCCCGTACCCCAGCCCCGGCGGGGGGTTTTGTTCTATAAATGTCCTACCGTGCGGAGGGTCTTCTGCAGATTGATCAAGTACCCCGCCTTTAGGAAGTGATTACTCAGAGCTACACATTTTGCTCATTTTGATGCCACTTCCTGTCACAACGCCACCTTTATGCTAAGAATGCTACGCCATGCCACCTAAACATAAAACAAACATAAACAAGTAAAAATGAACATAAATATACATGATCAACACAGTTTAAGTCTGAATTAGAGGCCAATTCATAAATATAAAACCCACTCATCAAACTCCCCCAAACTTAAACTCGTGCTAGTCCTCGAGCACAAAACAAAACAAAAGTGCAATGCAATGCAATGGAATGCAACTAATCTACATGCCTATAAATCTAGCAGTAATGACAGAAACAAGTTTGTTCAACCGGCCTCAGAGAAATCAAGTAAACATGATAATACTTCATATCAAAACCAATCAGTAAATTCATCATCAATCATCAAATCTCAGACTATTGTAACTGATATAGTGTGTGTGTGCTCAACAACTATGCCATCTGATACAAAATTAAATTTAACACATAATAAATCTCTTAGAAGGCATCATACAATGTAAACTCAATAAATCCAAAACAGTACTAAAATCAAACAATTATCAATATGAAGGGTCCAAATAAAGTACTTATGCTTTATTATTCAATTACGGGGACTTTTTGCTCTAATTTTCTATTTTATTCTCTCTCTCTCTCTCTTTTTTTAAAATACATGGCTATGAAATGTCTAATCCCCTTGGGCTTTTCAATGTTACCTTAACGAGCTTTCGACCAACGACTCCCAAACCATTAAGGCCTTAGGGCGCTAGGTGTAAAGACAATCCCCTCGGGCTTATTTACTCAAGTAACAAAGGCCACGAAACTAGAATAGCCACGATGTTTATTCATATATATATATATATATATATATTTACAATAGGACTAAAAATAATAGAAATAGAAACTAATAAATTCTATTTACAATACTATATTACTTATGAAACTTTTATGCAATTACGCTACATGAATCCAACATAGTGAATCTAAACCTAAGCATGAAAACATATGCAAAAATATAACAAACTAAACTAAACATGCAATAAAACTAAACTAAACTAACTCCCAAAACTTAACAATTACAATGTCCCCATTGTAAACATATAGCAATAAGTATAAGAGGACTTCCCTGTAATTATTTAAGGTTAAGGTGATGGTGGTGATGGCGGTCGTAGCTCATAAAGTTGTCTCTCTTCATTATCAGAATCAGATGGTGGAAATTGTGGCATGGGCTCTGGATGCTGGTATGGAAACTGTACAGCTGCGGCTGGATTCAGAGTCTATAAGGCCGCATTTAGCATGGCAAAGGACGTGTTCATGGCATTAAACACGCTGGAGACTACGAAATTGGTTGCTAAACATAAATTTGCCCATCCTTTGACTCTCTGCAGTCTCATGCTCTCCAGTCATCTCATCTACTTGAAACTCGTCATCTTCAGATTTGTCCTCAGCATCTGCCTCCTCCTCTAAAGTCGGTGAGAATATAAAACCAACGCCTCTTGGATGTGATTCCCCCCAGGCCATACCGTGTAGCATGCAATCATACGGGAGTCCAATAGCTGGAGAGGCTACTGGGAAGGCTCATCTCTGGACCATCTAATGCCAGCCTGCCTGCACAACCCACAGATGAGGGATGGGTGTGGCAGGCTGCCAGAAAATGGCCCTCGCAAACATCGTCAAATCGAGAAGTTGATAATGGCGCCAACATCAATGCTGAAGTCTTGGACAATTGCATACAATAGAATCACTTTGTCCCTCGTCACCTTAGTGGTATGCGTGGATGGGAACAACTTTGCACACAAGAATGCATACCATATCTTGCCTGAGGAAGATTGTGCCACCCTTTCTTCCTTTAACCTATGTAGTACCCGGTTTAGTTATTTCTGCTAGAATCTAATCATAATCGGGACCACTGTCACACAATTGTGCATAATGGCATACCGTAGGTGCTCGTAGGCTATAATAATTTTTGATAGCCTCTGGACTGAAGGGCACCTATTTACCCCTCACGAATGTATTGAACGGGGTCCTATCCTCAACCTTTGCATAGAACTCCTTCACCACATTGACTATTACTGGTTATAGCTCATCAGTAAACATATCCCAACCTTTCTCATATATCTGCCTCTTCATTTTCCCAATGAAATTGTCTGGTGCCAAGCCCCGCTCCAGAGTTAGTGCTTTAGACACTAAATAATAGTATTTATCGGCGGCGCTGGCACTCATAAATTTCCGCCGGTCAAAGGCCCGTACAGGTGGTGCAGACCCTGACCTTCGCCCCGTTGTTGCTTGGATGGTGTTTTTGGTGCCATGGCAGTCAATTCAATCAAAATTTCCCCCAACCTTTCTCTTGCACAATTTGTCGAACAATTGGTGTGTACTCTATCATAATACCCCCTAACTGACAACTAGAATTTCAAATTGTGATAACAAAGTGAACAACTAGCTTACCCACTAATTTCCCTTTTGTTGATGATGAATTCACAGTAGTAGCACTGAATTTGAATTTTCACCCAAACTTGAGCCTTGCAAACCCAATTGAAGACAAACCCTAGGTTGATGGAGTTAAAATTTGAAATTTAAAGATGAATTGGTGTGAGATTGATAGAGTTAGGGCTTGTATTTATAGAGAGGGATATGGGTGTTTAAATTTGTGGGTTAGTGGAGATAATTGTAGCATATTCATGGGTAAGAGAGTGGGTTGAGGTTCAATTATGGAAGAACAAACATGGAGAAGTAGAGAGGTTGGCCACGATTTGTAAAAAATAAGTTTCTTAAAGTCCCGTACCCCCACCCCGGTGGGGGTGTTTATACTGAAAAAGTCCCACCCCTATGCGGGTGTTTCGTTTCGACTTAAGACCCTACTTCCCATGTAGGGGGTATCCTTCATAAAAAGCCCACCTCTTGGGGTATTCAGAGGTGGGCTTTAATTTTCCACTTCATCTCGTCAAACACATGTCCAAAAGCTTCCCAAGTACCTGAAACACATTGAAACCACAAGTATAAGATAAAATCATGAAAATTGAACATGTAAGGTCAACTTTACTATAAATCATGACTTAACTAACTACCTAATGAACCGAAATAAACTTAATTGATACTAAAATTACACTCTAAACTATAAATTGACTATCACACATAAAAATACTGTAAATGAAAGTAAAATTGGGTTTCCTCCTAATTAGAGCTTGTTTTTGAGTCTTTCAGCTTGACTAGTCCCTGTTCATGGCGCATCGACAAGTGTGATCACGGTGGCTTCATTGTCGATGTCGCCACCCCAATAGTGCTTCAACCGTTGACCGTTGACTTTGAATTTTCAAGTGGATTTATATTGTATAGTTCAACGGTGCCATGTGGGAAAACCTTATTAATTGTGAATTTCCCCAATCATCGGGAATTGAGCTTTCCTGAGAACAACCGCAGCCGTGAGTTGAACAATAACATTGATTGTCCCGGTTCAAACTTTTTCTGCATAATCTTGTGGTCGTGCTACTTCTTGACTTTTTTCTTGTACATCTTTGAGTTTTCATATGCTTGCAGTCGAAATTCGTCGAGTTCGTTCAATTGGAGTAACCTTTTCTCTCCTGTATCTGTCTGATTAAAATTAAGTTTCTGAATGGCCCAATATGCCTTATGCTGAAATTCCACCAGGAGGTGACACGCTTTCCCATAGACCAACGGATACAGAGACATCCCAATTGGCATCTTGTATGATGCCCTGTAAGCCCATAGTGCGTCGTCCAATTTTAGAGACCAATCTTTTCTGCTTGGATTTACTACCTTCTCTAAAATTTTCTTCACCTCTCTATTGGAAACCTCAACTTGACCACTCTTTTGGGGGTGATATGTTGTAGCTACCATATGATTGACCCCATACTTCACCAAGAGAGCTGTAAATGATCTGTTATAGAAGTGACTACCCTCATCACTTATGATTACTCTTGGCGTGCCAAACCTTGTAAAGATTTTCTTTGGTAAAAAATTAAGAACCACCTTGGCATCATTTGTAGAGAGTGCTACGGCTTCAACCCATTTCGACACATAATCAATTGCTAGCAAGATATACAGGTTATTGAATGAAGGTAGAAATAGTCCCATAAAGTCCATCCCCCATACATCAAAAATATCCACTTCCATGATAGTTTTGAGCGGCATCTCATTCCTCTTTGATATATTACCCACCCTTTGGCATCTGTCACAGGTTTTCATGAACTGGTGGGCATCTTTAAACACAGTAGGCCAATTGAATCCTGATTGAAGTACCTTGGCTGTTGTCTGCTCACTACCATAATATCCCCCATACGCAGATGAATGGCATTTGTGCAAGATATTTTTCACTTCACTATACGGCACACATCTCCGAATCATCTTGTCTGTACACTATCAAAATAAATAGGGCTCATCCCACATGTACTACTTGACGTCATGTAGGAACTTCTTTTTCTTTTGACGTGTCAAATCAGGAGGAAGGATTTTGCTCACCAAGTAATCGGCAAAATCCGCATACCACAAAAATTCTGAGTTAACCCCAAAAAGTTGCTCGTCCAAAAATGTTTCATTAATTACACACTTATCTGCTCCATCCTTATCCAGATTTTCCAACCTCGAAAGATGATCTGCCACTTGGTTTTCTATCCCCTTCTTATCCTTTATTTCCAAGTCGAATTCTTGAAGGAGTAAAATTCATCGTATTAGTTTAGGCTTAGCATCCTTCTTTGAAATCAAATAACGAATCGTCGAGTGATCTGTGTATACCACAACTTTTGTTCCAATCAAGTAGGCTCTGAATTTGTCAAAGGCGTATACTACTGCAAGTAAATCCTTCTCTGTGGTTGTGTAGTTCAATTGTGCATCCGTAAGGGTTTTACTTGCGTAGTATATGGCATGGAATATTTTCTCTCAACATTGACCCAAAACAGCTCCTATAGCATAGTTGCTGGCATCGTACATTAACTCAAAAGGCATAGTCCAATCTAGTGTGACAATCACTAGAGCTGTAGTCAACTTTGTTTTCAACTGCTCAAATGCTGATTTACATTCCTCATCAAAATTGAATATTGCATCTTTCTCTAAGAGACTGCACAATGGTTTTGCAATCTTAGAGAAATCCTTTATAAACCTTCTGTAGAATTCATCATGTCCAAGAAAACTGTAGATTCCCTTTACTGATATCGGCGGTGGAAGATTCTCGATCATGTCTAACTTCGCCTTATCAACCTCTAAGCCTTTTGCAGAGATCTTGTGTCCTAGAATTATTCCTTCCTCAATCATAAAGTGACACTTCTCTCAGTTAAGCACCAAGTTCGTTTTCACACATCTCTTCAAAACCATGACCAGATTCTCTAGACACTTGTCAAAAGTATTTCCATAGACCGAAAAGTCGTCCATGAAAACTTCCACGTTCTTCTCCACCATGTTTGAGAAAATAGTCATCATGTATTTTTGGAACATTGTCGGTGCGTTACATAACCCAAAAGACATTCTTCTAAATGCAAAGGTGTCATATGGGCATGTAAAGGTGGTCTTCTCTTGGTCCTTGGGAGCTATGACTATTTGGTTGTACCCCATATATCTATCCAGTAGACAATAGTATTCATGTCCAGCTAACCGATCCAACATCTGGTCAATGAAGGGTAGAGGAAAGTGATCCTTCCGGGATGCCTTATTCAGCTTTCTGTAGTCCATGCACACCCTCCATCCGGTCACTATCCTCATCAGAATTAGTTCATTGTCATCATTCTTAACCACTGTCATTCCACCCTTTTTCGGCACACACTGAACTTGACTGACCCATGCACTGTCTGAAATCGGGTAAATAATTCCCGTATCCAAGCACTTCAGTATTTCTTTCTTTACCACTTCTTTCATAATTAGATTTAGCCGTCTCTGTTGTTCCACTGTTATCTTTGCATCCTCTTGCATGAGAATCTTGTGCATGAAAAAGGAGGGGCTGATCCCCTTTATATCGACAATGGTCCAGCCTATCGCAAACTTGTATTCTCTCAAAATCCTCAGTAATTTACTTTCCTGCATTTCGTTAAGCGCAGATGCAATAATAACAGGTAAAGTATTTCAATCACCCAAATAAGCGTACTTGAGGTGTTTAGGAAGCGATTTGAGCTCAAGAGTGGGTGGCTCCTCAAGTGAAGGTTTCATCCGAGCTGAAGCTTTTTCTTCTGTGTGTAGTGGCTCGAACAAAACTTTGAACCTACTAACTTAAGGCAAAGAATCCAGCATGTGCAAGTAATCCACGAACTCTGGATCATCCAAATCCTCATCCCCCAATAAAGTGTTTTCCAATGGATCATTGACCAAACTTTTTACCAAGTCTTCATTAACTATCCGGTCGATGACATCCACCCGGAAACACTCTTCTTCATTAGTAGGGAACTTCATGGCTTTAAATACATTGAATGTGACTTTCTGGTCTTGAACCCTCTTGGTTGATTCCCTTTTTTGAACATCGATTAGAGTCCTACCCGTAGCCAAAAATGGTCTTCCTATAATAATTGGGATGTTTTTATCTTCTTCATAATCCAAAATTATGAAATCTACTGGTAAAATAAATTTTTCCACCTTAACCAAAATATCTTCCATAATTCCTCTTGGATAAGTTACCGATCTGTCTGCTAACAACAATGATATGTTTGTAGGCTTCGAAGCTGGTAAACCAAATTCACTATAAACAGATAATGGCATGAGGTTTACACTTGCCCCCAAGTCACACAAACACTTTTTGAAGGTCATGTTATCCATCGTGCAAGGTATGGTGAAAATTCCCGGATCCTTCAACTTTGGAGATAATTTTCTCTGTAAAACTCCAGTGCATTCTTCCGTCAAAGCCACAGTTTTGAAATTCTCTAACTTTTTCTTCCTTGAAAGAATACCCTTCATAAATTTGGCATAACTTGGCATTTGCTCTAGAGCTTCTACGAAAGGAATATTGATTTGAAGTTTCTTAAAAACTTCCAAAAATTTGGAGAATTGCTTGTCTAATTTCTATTTTTGGACCCTTTGCTGAAATGGTGGTGGAGGATACACAACTTGCTCAACATCTAACTTGGTCTTATCATCTTGCTTTTCCTCATCTTGTTTCCCTTCAACCACTTTTTCTTCACTATCTTTGACATCTTTCATTACTAAATTTTCTGCATTCTTCCCCTCAACATGCTTTCCACTCCTCAAAGAGATTGCTTGACACTGCTCATGATTTCCTTTCGGATTCTTTTTTGTGTCACTAGGTAGAGTTCCTTGAGGCCTATTATTAAGTGCTAAAGCAAGCTCTCACATCTGATTTTCTAAGTTTTTGATGGCCACTGCTTGTGATTTCATTGTCGCCTCGTTTCCCGATATATATTTCAACAAAAGTTCTTCTAAATCTGTCTTCTTCTCTTGATGTGGAACTACTTGCTGATGCTGATTTTGAAACCCCGGGGGATAAGAAGGTCATGGAGCCTGTTGATTCTGGTTGTTACTCCACGAAAAGTTGGGATGGTTCCTATTCCCCGGATTGTAGGCATTTTGATACATATTATGTGGAATCATGTTGTAGCTGCCCACAAACTGTACCGATGCTGAGTTGATAGCACCCTATTTTGTAGGATGTTCTCCCGCACATAACTCGCAAATATACGCCACCTGATATGGTTGTGCACTTGTCAGAGCATCCATTTTCTTTGATAAGGATGAGATTTATGCCGCCAACGCCATTACCCCATCTACCTCTAATACCCCAGCTAACTTAGGCTGTGTCATTCTCGCTGTAGGCCACTGGTAGTTATTAGCTGCCATTATTTCTATTAGCTCATATGCCTCCTCATAGCTCTTATCCATAAACATTCCACCCGAAGCTGCATCTATGCTTGTCCTGAGATTCCCATTCAACCCATTGTAGAACGTATTCATCTGCAGCCATTTATGTAATCCATGATGTGGGCACTTTCTGAGCTATTCCTTGTACCTCTCCCATGCCTCATACAAAGACTCCCCATGCTGCTGCTCAAACATGGTGATCTCATTTCTCATCTTAGCAGTCTTGGCTAGTGGAAAGAACTTAGCCAGGAACTTCTGAGCAAGGTCATCCCATGTAGTTATCGAACCTGGCGGTAGAGAGTGTAACAAACTTTTTGCCATGTCCCGCAGTGTGAACGGGAATAAGCAAAGTCTGACTGCGTCATCTGACACCCCATTTTATCTGAAGGTGTCGCAGATTTCCAAAAAGCTAACCAAGTGCTCATTCGGATCGTCTTTAGCTAATCCCCCAAACTAAACTGAGTTCTGAATCATCTGTATGGTCTCAGGCTTGATCTCAAAAGTATTTACAGCAATCACCAGCCTGGTGATACTCAACTGAAGCTCAGTCACCTTGGGAGTGGCATAATTCCTCAGCGTTTTTTGATCTTCTGCAGCCATTATTTCTTCCTTACCAGAGTTCTCAAAGTTTTCCTTAGTATTTTTAATCCACTTACTTAGCCTTTGAAACCATAAACTAACTTAGAGAACCTGAAACATGAAAGAATAAAACAAAAGAAAAAAAATGTTTAAGTAAAACTGAACTAATTAAACTGATATTGAAAAATATTAAAATCAATACTAGTCCCCAACAAGGGCGCCAAAAACTTGTTGGACGAAATCTAATTACGCTCACACGCAAGTGCACGCGGTCAATAAGTACTATAGTAGTAAGAAAAATTATCGTTCTCACAGAGATTATTATGAAATTAATCCTAACAATTACAAATTTTATATTAATCCAAATTTTATTAAACTATCCAAATCAATGATTATAACTATCAAAAACTAAAATATTAAAAATTCCAATCAATCAACACAACCTAAAAACCGTAATTTCAAGCAAATAATGGAGAATTAGGTTTACGACTTCACTTTAAGTCTCACTCCGATTGTTACACCTTATTCCAGTCCAATTCACTATCCCAGTTTATTAATCAAGAACACTTAGGTAGAATTAGTCATCTCTCGATGCACTAATACCATATTAACTTAAATCTACAAATTAGATAGAATTAAGTCAAACACCCTAATTAATTAATTCATTATATCTCTATGTGAATCAAAATTAAAGAAGGTTTAAATTAAAGTTCTCTACCCGATTACATGTGATGTTAAGCATATCTATACCCTAACATTCATCAAGATTCCATTAAAACACAGAATTTAAGAACACATGCTAAAGTGACTAATTTTAGATTCATACATCATCTCTCGAGTCCATACAAATCCACAAAGAATTGGTTATCAAGCAATTCATAAATTAAAACATAAATCACAATAGATAAACTGAATAATAGGTTATTAAACTGAAATTAAGTCTACACAAACATTGTTTAACCATAAAGATCCATCATAAGCCTAATAAGTAACTAAGTACATCATAAATGAAATAAAAACTAAAAGAATAAAAGAATCCATCATCCTAATTACAATAATTGAATTAAAGAAGTAGAATAGATACAACACCACCCTTCTTCTTCACTCCAACTTGCAATATTTGTGATTCTAACCTTCAATTCTTTCCTCCAATGTTCTTCACTCAAATTAGGGCTTTTTGCTTGTTAATTGGTTGATTGTCGTTATCTCTCTTATTGTTGTTGTCAGATTAATGGTCATGTATTTAGTCATAAAACTGATGCCAATTGAATTCCCAAGCCATGCCAACTTATTCCCCTTCACGCTGCTATAGAACTCTAATTGAAACAGAACTCTATCTTGCCCTATACCCCCGCCCTGGCGGGGTTTTTGTTCTATAAATGTCCGCCCCGGCGGAGGGGTCTTCTACAATTGATCAAGTACCCTTGCCCCGGTGGGGGTTTTCCTTTGTATAATGCCCCCTCGATGGGGGGTGATTCTACAGCTACACATTTTGATGCCACTTCTTGTCACAACGTCGCCTTTATGCCACGAATGCTACGCCATGCCACCTAAACATAAAACAAATATAAACAAGTAAAAATGAACATAAACATACAGGATCAACACAGTTTAATTCTGAATTAGAGACCGATTCGTAGGTATAAAACCCATTCATCAATCATCAGTAAAGGTGATCAAATACTCAAATCCTCCTCGTGCTCAGATATTCATAGGACCACATACATCTATATGAATTAATTCTAACTTATCACTGGCTTTATATTTCTTTTCCTTGAAAGTTCCTTTGGTCATTTTTCCTTCTATATAAGATTCGCAAATTGGAAGATTTTCAACTTCTAAGGAGCTTAAAGGACCATCTTTAACCAGTCTTTGGATCCTATTTAGATTAATATGACCTAATCATAGATGCCAAAGATAAGTTTGATTAACTGAAGAAACTTTTCTTTTTAATGGTATATGTTGACTACATTCAGTTTGCATTAATGAATAATAATTTGGAGTAAGAATATATAAATTATCTACCAATGAACCAGAACAAATGAAGTTTCTATTCTTACGAATAACAATCTTGGAATCAAAATTAAACGAATATCCATGTTTAAACAAGCAAGAAAGTGAGATTAAATTTCTATGAATGTCTAGAACATAAAGACAACCCACTAATTCTAAAGTCCTATCATTACTAAAATTGAGATACACAACTCCCACTACAATAGCTGCTACTTTTGCGCTAGAACCAAGGTGTAGATAAATCTCACCTTCATTCAATTTTTTGGTTTCTTGAAACCCCTGCAAAGAATTGAAGACATGATTAGTGGTTCCCAAATCTACACACTAGGATTTAGTAGAACGGTGCACAAAACATGTTTCATGAACAAAAGATTGATATTTACCTATCTTGCCAAACTGATCAATGAGACAATCAATCATACCTTGATTTTTGATCTTGGCTAGGTAATTAGAACAATTCCTTTTTCAGTGACCTTTCTCCCCACAGAGAAAATATTTCCCTTTAGGTTTTTCTTTTGCCCCTTTCTTCCCAACCCTTCTAGATGGAGGAATGTTTCCATTTGCAGCTTTCTTACTATTATTCTTTTTCCAGTTCTTGCCCTTAGGCTTTACCTTAAAAGTACCTATTTCTACAATATGAATGTTTCCTCTTGCGAGAAGAATACCCTCTGCTGCTTGAAGTTCCTTCATCAGTTCAGGTAAGGTTAAATACATTTTGTTCATAGTGTAATTAAGTTTGAACTGATTGAAGGAATAAAGCAAGGTCTCTAGCAACATTTCAACCTAGGTTTCCCCATCAACTGTTGCTCCCAAGATTTCAAATTCGTTTAAGTAAGAAATAAATTTTAAACAATGATCTTGAACTGAAGATCCCTCGAAAATCTTGGAATTCATAAGTGTTTTTATCACAGTCTGTTGTGCATCACGACTCTGGTCAGCAAACATTTCATAAAAGGCTATCCAATATTTCTTTAGCAGTGGTAGTAGACTGATATCGGTGTTGCAATATATTTGACAATTCATATTGATATTGGCTTTGGAAATGGGTTTTGTACCGGGTTCAAGGTCGATACAAAATTTGATTTCATGCTCTAGGGGTAGGGCAGGAAGTTCTTTAGGGAATACATCAGGAAATTTATTAACAATAGAAATATCAGTCAAATCTGACGTATTTTTATTTAAATACGTGACATGGGCTAAGAAGGCTTGACATCAATTTTTCAATAAACAAATAACTTTATGGCTTGATATGATAGTGATTGAATTTAGTGGTTTGTTTGCTTGAATTCGCATAATAGGTTGGTTAGGAATATGAAAGCTAACAACCTTACGAAAATAATCAATTTTTGCATGATGAGTAGTTAACCGATCAATCCCTAAAATTACATTAAATGCAAGTATTTTTAAGGAAATAAGATCGACAGGTAATGTGAGGGTACTGATTTGAACCAGACAAGACTTATAAATAGTGGATGTAATGAAGGTTTCTCTCAACGGAGTTTTAACAGATAAATCAAAGTCTAATTTCTCCGGAGTTAAATTTAAACGTTGAGCGCAAGTAGGAGAAATAAAAGAATGGGTAGAACCGGTATCAAATAAGGTATAGACTTTGCAAGAGTTTATGATTAGCTTACCCGTGATGACTTCGTTCGGGTTCCTCACTTTTTGGGAGGTCACGACAAATGCTTTCCCTTGAACTATTGGTTTTGTCTTGTTTGGGACGACATTTGGTGTCACCATCCCAACTGGACTTGGCTTCACTTCTCAAAAAAATCGAGCTAGGTGACCTTCGTTTCCATAATTGTAACATGTTTTGGACTGCTGCATACAATTTGGACTGATGTGTCCCTCCCCTCCACATTTGAAGCATATGATAGGTGGTCGTTCTCCTTCCTTAACAACGGGTGCTGGTGCTGACGTCTTTCCATCATTGTTGAATCTCCTCTTCTTGAAATTTCCACTTCTATTGTCTTGGCCATGATTACCACCGAAGTGGTTACCATTTCTGGCATGTTGATTCCCTCCACGTTTTTTTCACCACTTCGATGACTGCTACTACTGGTATTATCGACTTACCGGCTGTTTTCTCGTAGTTGGGTTGACTCATTATCACGCTCCAATAAATGAGCCCTATTTACAACATCTGAATAAAAACACAGTTTGTGAGAAATGAGGTATTGACGTATCTCGGGTTTCAAACCTCTTAGAAACATTCGTGTCATACGCTCCTCATTATCTACCAAATGGGATGCAAATCGGGATAACTCCGCAAACTTAGCTTCCTACTGCGACATGGTCATATTATTTTTTTCCAGCTTTATAAATTCCACCTCCTTCATCCGATGAATACTTTTGGGAAAGTACTTGTCCTTGAAAAATTCTTGGAACTTCTCCCAAGATATTTTGAGTGTGGTAGGCTGAGTACATTTTACTGATTCCCACTAGTAATCTGCCTCTCATCTCAACAAAAAGGTGATAAAGGAAACCTTTTGCTCCTCGAAGCATCCCAAGACATCAAATATCTTGGTGATCTGCTTTATCCACGTCTCTATCTTGAGTGGTTCTGGCTTTCCCCAAAACTCCGATGGTCCCAGTTCCTTGAATTTCTTAGCGGTGACCATCCATTAAAAGAGTCAAGTAGAGTATAATATCAACTATCTTCTATGGTTTAAAAGTTTATCAATAATTTTATCGCTGAGACTCAGCTTAATAACTATTCCACATCATCTCTTCACTACGGGCCAAGGATATTCATTAGTATTATGACCACGAATTATCCATGCACTACGGGCCAAGGATATTCGTGTTTTCACCAATGGTCATGATCATGCCAACCACTGTCCATCAATGCACTATGGGCCAATGAGTACTTTTACCACATCATTTGTAACATTACAGTCATGATTATACTGAATAATCCCTGGTTATAATCATACCAATCAACAGTCCATCTATGCACGTAAGCCAAAGATGACTATAATCACAATATAAGCATGAGGATGATGACAATGATATAAGAATTCAATTAAAAGAAAGCAAATGATAAAATTTTAAAGATTTATAATTTAATATATCCAGAATTCAATAATGTCCAAATTGTCAATATGATACTGCTTTGTGGAGTAAAATTCAAGAATAATATTGTATCAAAAATGTTTTGGATAGAAAAGAAATCAATTTTTATCATGAATAGTGCCCTAAGTGAATAGTAACTGAGTGAATAGTACCCCGTGAATAGTACTTTAAGAATAGTACCCCGTGAATAGTACTTCGACAAGAAAAAGTTAAAACTTATCAAGAATGCTCAGAATAATATTTCCATAAAAAGATACTGGATGAAGCGCAAAATTTCAAGGATATTGTACTGATTTCATGGAGTATAGAAGCCAAAACTTTAACAAAAGGAGTATAGAATTCGGAATCTGAAATGAAATAATATTACTTACATACTACAGAGTATGGAAGAAAATATTATTTCTTACGAATACTTAACAAAAATAATATCCCTTACCTTAAAAAGAATAGTATTCCAACTGGTATATCAGGGATATTCTTGAAGAAAACTTTCACTGTTTTCTACGATCAAAGATTCTTAAAACTCTAAAGAAATACGCTCAATATTATAGAAGAAGAATTCTCTGATTCTGGTGTGATTTTCAATTCTAAACTAAGCATCCTATTTATAGGAGAATGGAAAGGATACTATTTGAATAAAATCACGGGCGCCGAACTGATTTCACAAGATTTACTATGCAAGTACTATGCAGACACTATGCAAAATAAAATATAATATATTCTATTTTTTATAAAAAAACAAAACTTATAATAATATATACGTAATAATAATAATAATCCTTACCTCCTTCCCGGGAAATCCTTCCCCTCCCATTTCCCAAAATAATTCACACGTGGGCCCCACCAAATTATATATAATTTTTGGGCCCCACCACTGATAATATATATAATATTTATATATTGAATACCTTTTACCGATACTTCTGAAAAATTGGTAAGTGGAGGTCCAAAAAATAATCAAAATTTATAACAAATACTTCAATAAAAATCCCCTCAATATTTTTAACAACATTTATTCATCATTATTATAACTCGCAATATTAACAACCAAATCGTTTCCAGGAAAGAGGGGGCTTTCCGATAAGGATTTCTCCCTATTGGCGCGTAATTAGGTGACCAAACTCTTTTACTTGACAGAACTTTCTAGACATTGTTAATTATGCAAATAATAATATGAATAACTTGTCATCTCAATTATTGATTTAATAATATAAAATATTGTAACAATAATTGAATCAAATAACATGAGATACTATGCAGCAATTAATGTAGCAATACTTGAATAAAACTGAGTGACTTCTCATGTAAGCATCAATAATCAATACTGTGTGTTACTATGCAACCACGCGTATTACTGTACTTTTATCACCGGGTATTTCAATAGTTTAACGGTAAAACTTTCGCCGTTAATTTTATAAAAAGATTATTATGTCGTTTTCTCATTTCGATAATAATTCCATTGTGGGGTCCACCAATGATTGTGCCGTCGTACGAATATTCCCTGTTAAAACGAATATTTCCCGACCAATCGAATATTATATAACAACTTGCTTACTTTGCAAAATTTATAAATATTACCCACAACTATAACATTATAACAAATTCACACCTTAATATTTAAAAATGATATTAATAGAAAAATTCATCTTTATTCATAAAAATTGGGGTCTTACAATTGTCATCATCTTTATGCTTATATTGTGATAAAAGTCATCTTTGGCCCGTAGTGCATAGATAGACTGTTGATTGGTATGATTATGACTATGTTTCGGTATAATCATGTGCATGGATGTTTCGTGGATGTGATAATAATGAATATCCTTGGCATGTAGTGCATGGATAATTTAGTGATGTGGATTATTTATTGAGCTGAGTCTCAGCGATAAAATATTGAATATGAACTTTTAAATTAATTCAGTGATGTGGATTGTTTATTGAGCTGCGTCTCAGCGATAAAATTGATGATAAACTTTTAAATCATAGAAGATAGTAGATATCATTCCCTACTTGACTCTTCTAATGGATTGTTTATTCCGCTGCAATTTTTGATCTAAAACTTGTTGTCTATTGTATTCTATTAGTTGTTAAACTGTTAAAGACTAAGGATAATTTATTCTACATTATCTTAGTCATAATCTTTCTTTACTGGTCTAGTTGAGCTCACCCTTTTCTTTCATTGTTCTCTTCAGAAAATGAGAATATAGCTGGGACTAGTCAAGGAATGGAGTGATGGTCTAAGATAGTTGCTATAATAGTCCTGATTATTCTATAAAATTGTGTGATAATAATTGTAATGAGGACTTATTTGAGTTTGGATATTGTCTGGGAGACAATATTTGTATTAAAACTCACAGCTTATGTTTTGTCGTATTCTGTACGACACTTAATAGTTGTATAAATTAGGTTTGTATTTGAATTCTGTACCATATATTTGGCAACCCAAGATGGGTGATGTATACCTATTTTAGGGGCATCACATGTATCAATATAATGGACCAATGATGGAAGCCGTAAGAAATACAATTCTTTCTCCCACTTGATTATTTATATTTTATTTTAAAAAAAATTGGGGATTTTTATTTATTAAAAAAATATATAATAATATTCATATCCCATATTAATACATATAATATGTAAACTAAGATTCATACATATTCACATTTAACAATTACAACATTATGAAATTTTAACAATTAAACATTATAATTGTTAACTACTAATTAATTTAAATGAATCTGAAATATTTAAACAAGATGTTTGTTGGTGCAGATGGTAGAGTGTGACTATGGTAGCAGTATGTTCCCTAGATCAAATCTTTCTAACAACAATAATCTCACAATTTTTTTAAATAACAGTTTGTGCCTGGGCCAAACTGCCGGGCTTAGTTTTTTTAAAAAGCATGTTTCTTGCAAGTATCGACCTCCTGACCTCTCCAAATTAGACACCTTATATTCTTACAAAAGCCACTAAAACAACCATTCGCGGTAGAACCTATGTCACATTAATACTTATTATATCAACTGAACATCGTTGAAACAAAATAAACGACACAAGCAGATATCAGTTTGCGGTAATTGTCACAACCGCATAATCAGGCACAAGGAACATATTTCATATCAACTTACAAAATTGTTTTTTTTTTAATTTTTAAATAACCCACATATATCCATGAACAACAGTTAATTAAATTATAAAAGAAATCCGATTCATGAAATCCGAAGAGCAATACTGAAAAAAAATTATCCATACATGCATCTCGTAGAATATAATTCTAAATAAATAATATAATCATGATTTATAAAAATTATGAGTTAACTATGATACCAATGGTAGGAAACGATTTCCAAAAAAATAATTTTATTCTTAAAAATTATTATCCCAAGATCTTTCTCATAATTTAGGATAATCAAAAAATTAAATAAATTATATTACATACCTCGTGTTTTGTTGTAGCACAATAGAGAATTTTTGTTTGCTCTGATGAAGGCTTTTCCTCCCTCATGATCTTCCTTCCTATGACCCTTATTTTGATTTTACGTACTTTTTCTGAGTGTGGGCTCAAAATACTGCAGAGTGATATAATATATAGAGTCCTTAACTCCCTGATATTTATCAGGATATTTTGAAAACTTTTCTGATATATTTTATCCTGCTATTTTGTTATATATTAATAAGGGCTAGAGTGGGGATCAAGCAGGATTCTACAATTCTAGCTCCAATATAATACTAATTTCTGATTAACTCTTTAATCAATTAGAATTATATTAATTATAACTAATTCCACTAAATAGTTATAATTGCACTCTAGAATTAATAGAATTAAAATTAATTAATTAAATCCTTCTACTATTAGTATCTTGTAAAAATACTTCTCTGCAATAATATCCATAAACACGTGTAGGAATAAAACTGTTAATCCACTACGTTTACTGCTTATGTCCTTGACTACATAATTTATACACTTTTGATCACATATTAATTTAATAAATTAAATTAATACTTTAGTAATTTGGATTACTAAAATACTTGGCCATGATTATAGTGATTAACTAATAAATTATATCAAAGGGATATTATAATTTAATTGTAGAATTCCATCTTGAAAAATACATGTTCCTAATTTTATAACATTTATCACGTAACATATTGAGGTATTGATTGTATTTAAAATCTCACTCTTTAATATATTAAAGTGACATGCATTATAAAAATTGCACATTAATAGTATTTGAAAAATTATTTATAATAATAGTATTTAACAAAGGATAAAAGCCACAACGCCAAAACACGGCTAAAGGCAAAGTCTTAAACGCGACTTGGGTGACGTTGTGGCTTTTATCCTTTGTAAATCGTTGACAGACGTGCTTGATCTTTATTCTTCCTCCGATCCTGCCTCTTTTGGTATCAGAGCCATGTTAAGTTTATTGTCATATTAAAAAATATATTACCTATAAGTTATGCATATATGATCATTTTAAAATGACTGATTTTTCACCCTCATCTGTTACAACCGTAGCTAATGCTTCAGCTTCTACTTTAGAAGCAACTGAACTTATAGCCTATCAGGATGTTAAGGAAGCCTTAGATAAATGGACCATTCTTAAAATCAAACCAGAAACAATTTATAAAATTGGAACCTTTGATTTTATCAGGAAAAGAATTATTAAAACCTTTGAACATCTTTGTTCCTTTACGTAATAATGATGAAATTTTATATATTTATCGTTGTTGAAGACTTATATCCTTTTCTGCAAAAATATAAATATGTTCATATAGGGCTTGTCCAAGTAGCTTTCAAACTTTTGACTTTACTTGGCCAAAATACAAGTATTCAGTGCACACTTAGAGATGGTAGGTGTCTTAATTGGAAAGCCTCTCTTATGGGTGCTATTGAAACCAACCTTGCTCATGGAGTAATATATTTCAATATTTATCCGAATTTAAGTGTTTCTTTAACTGATAATAATTTTTCTAAAGTTTTAGAAATGAGAATTATATCTCATGGTTATGAGTATCTACCTGAATCTCCTCCTTTTGCCATATTATTCCGTATTCATCTTAAAGTTTTGACTACTTTAAATCCTTATATCCGAAAACAAAGCCAACAAGGACATACTGCCCTTATTGACACTAATCTTTTTAGTAGTCAAGTGACTATTCCCAGAATGATCCCTCAGAAAGAAATTACTTTCCCAAAGCAATGGCAGATTTCTAACGCCGTTCGTACCCGACCTACAATTAGACAATCCATTGAGGATGTAGTCCATACCAGTAATGGAAATGTTTATTTAAAATTTCAGAGACTTTTTACCCGAAGTCGATCTATTAATAATGTCCCTTATAATATTGATTTTCCTGAATCATCTAGACAATCTGTGTCTGATCCTTTAGAATCTGTTTATCAAGAGTCTAAAAAATCCAGTAATGAGTCTGTTAAAAATGAAGACTTAGTAAAAAGAATACATATTTCTGAAAACCAAATACCTCATGGTATTTATGAAACAAATACTCCTCAAAACAGAAGACCTTATAGTCCAACTACTAGTGATATACATTTTAAATGTTAATGGATTTTTCTTCTAATAGCAAAATTCGCCAGGACTTAAACCAGGAGTTCATGCAGGATAAATACCAGAATTTTAGAAATTGGTATTTTAAAAATCATGATAATGATTAATAAGCAGAAATAAAAGCTAATTATTATGCCTATCTGAATAAACACCAGTGTATATTGTCATTTGCTAAATGGTATTATGATTTTGTTTCAAAGTCATAATTTTACACTGAAAGTCAACTAAATGTGTTAACTGGAATTCAAAAGGACTGGATTACCACAAGTGGTAATATTATCCAATCCATTCATCCGCCTCCTAAGTCTCTTGAACTTAGCTCAGGAAATGAAAGTTTAAAACCCTTAGTAATCAATCCGTATGTTGATATCTCTAAAATATCCCATCAACATGAATATGTAAAAATAAAAGATATTTTACCCTTGTCTAAACAGAATAATTATACTAATTTATTCCTTCAAACTGTAGGAAAATAGTTAACTAGAATTGAAGAACAAATTAATCATATTAATGATAATTGTCAAGTTATTCCTCAAAAGCTTGATCTTCAACCTGTAACCATTAAACCACCTTTAGAAGTTAGTAATTTCAAAATAAAATCTTCTTCATTTGACTGGATTGAGACTTAGTGGGAATATTTTTCTCATTGAAATTAGGAATATAAAGAAGAGAAAGAATATGTTTCTTTCTATTCTAGAAAGCATTAGGGACATCACTACAAATTTCAACTTGAAGAGTCTTGTGAATTAATTTTATTTTTTCCTGTAAAGAAGGTTGTAAAATTCTCTGTTCTGTAGTAAGAAATTTTATTTCTCTTTGAATAAAATTAATCTGTCTTTCTTTAGAATAAATCATGTGCTTAACTTGATTTAATTCTTTTGTATAAGGTTATAAATTCAAACAAAATATGCCTGTTGTTAAGAGTAGTATGAATTCCTAAAGTGTTAACTTTTGAAATAGGCATTAAAAGACACAAGAAGGGGGTGCCCAAGATGATACTTTGATTCATATTACAGATAAGAGAAAAAGAAGTAGGTAAACATAAACCTTGATTACAGATTAAGGCTTAAGGAATTTTATATTTAATATTCATAGTATTTTCACTTGCACTAGTTAAAGATTGAGTGGTTTTCTGAAAGTATTTGGTTATAAATGTGGTAAAATAGGACACTTTACTAATAAATGCAAATAAAAAATAAAACAAAAACTTAATGAAATGTCCCTTGATAAAGACATTCAACAACAAATCCTTAATTATTTATCTAGCAGTAATTCAAAACCGAGTTCAGATGATGATTTAGCCGAAATCTATTCTGAATCTGACAATAATTCTGGTAACGAACAATGTCAAATCTGTACCATTAATAATTGTAATACAACTACTGAAACTAACTATTGGAAAGCTATCATCGAGATGAATGATTTAGATATTGGAGGACCCAATATCAATGTCTTAACTGACACTCAGAAATCACTTCTCGACTTAGCTGATCAAATAAAGGATCCAAAAATTAAATTAAAAATTTTGGAAATCTGTTATAAAAATAAAAAAATAGAAGAAATACTTCCCATTGATCAGTATAGTAAGAGAGAAGTTATGAAGCGTCTGCAAAACGCTTCCACCATTGAAAAGCCTACTACTATTCAGGATCTTAAAGGTGAAATTAATATTTTAAAATCGAAAATAAAACAGATACAATATACTAATGTTATTATTTTCCAAGATTTGAATAATATTAAACAACAGTTAAATCATAAACAAGATAATAATACAGAGTCCTTCAAACCTGAATCTTCTAATAAACCAGAGTCTTCTGAACAATACTTAATGCTTATGAATCAAGTAGTCTTTCAAAAATGGTACATGATTTCTTGGACACAATATTTCCAATGGAACTATTATTCCTATTGACAGATGTATTGAATTTGCATCTAAATTTTCGGATGAAATCAAAGATATTAATCAATTACAAAGATTTTTGGGAAGCCTAAATTATATTCGTGAATATTATCCGAATCTTTCCCAGGATACTTCTATTCTGTACACTCGATTACGAAAAAATCCTTTACCTTGGACTACTGAGCATACTAATGCACTAAAAAATATTAAAAACAGGGTCAAACAATTACCTTGTTTATCTTTACCCAATCCTGAATGGAAGAAGACTGTTCAAATTAATGCTTCTAATACAGGATATGGTGGAATCCTAAAACAATTCAATCCTAAAAAGAACAAAGAGGATCTTATCCGTTTTACTTCAGGAGTTTGGAAAGGACCTTCTTTAAATTACCCCACAATAAAGAAGGAATGTCTTTCAATTGTTAAATTTGTTTTAAAATTTCAGGATGATCTTTTGAATTAGCACTTCTTAATCCGTGTTGATTGTTCAGCTGCAAAACAGATATTTAAAAAAGATGTTCAAAATTTAGCATCTAAACAGATATTTGCTACTTGGCAAAGTAATTTATCAGTATTTGACTTTGATATTGAATATATCAAAGGAAAATATTTGTATAATGACCAGTAGAGGCCGTGGTCATGCATATCGAGGGCCGAGGAAAGGAAGCAAATCAGATTATACAAAATTTCCTAGTCTGAATACTCAATCCAGTAATTCTTCGGCTTCTTCTAGCCCGCCTATAGTAAAAGATGTTCTCCTATTACCAGAATAGTACATTCCAAAGAAATATGTGGAAGAAACAGTATTGATCATTGACTAGAATGATGAGAAATGGATGAAAGATCCATGGGAAATCAAGAGATGTTATTTAACGACTCAACAATTTCCTCCCCGTTTCAACTAGTATCGATATGTGTATGAACAGATTATCATTGAAACAACATAAATGGACATTAAGCATACGCTTTATGATCCTACTAAGCCAACCAGCCCAATCCAATACAGTAAAACAACTATCAAGAGCATCATGCCTCTTGCTAATTTGGGGTATTAATCCCCATACTACCCGTACTTTTGAGACTAGTCATATAGAAACAAAATACAGCTATTGGGATTATATTGATTCCTTTACGCAGGTATTTTATTATCAGAATCCTATTCATAACCATACTTTGTTTATCTTTATATGTTCTGATGTTCTTAAAAACAAAATTCCAAACTGGATACCAAAGGAGGCAGGATCGGAAGAAGAATAAAGATCAAGCACGTTTGTCAACGATTTACAAAGGATAAAAGCCACAACGCCAAAACACGGCTAAAGGCAAAGTCCTAAACGTGACTTGGGCGACGTTCCACTTAATCAAGCATCAACCTCATTCTATCTCATTTAATAAAATGGCATGAATATTTTAAAGGCATATTAAATATATATTAACAAATAAATTATTACATATATGATCTCATAAGATTACTGTTGATTTGGGGGTCTTCCCAAAACTATAAGCCGGCAGGTTTCTTCCTGTAAAGCTTCTTTTGTTAAAATAATTAATTGTTCTAATTTATTAAATTGTTCTAAGAAATAAGAACGATTATGGTTGTTTGTTGCAGTTTGATATGCTGTTTTATAACGATTACTATTTTCAGTATGATAATCTAAAAGCTCAAGTAAAGAGACATAATAATTAACAGAAGCAATAATTAAAACTTACAGAAGAGCTTTGCAGATCTTCAAACTTTAGACTTATATATATATTAAATAGTTTACAAGAGAGAGAGAGGGTACAGAGGGAAAATGCAAAGAAAAGTTCTACCTCAACAATGGGTGAGGTCTCCCAATTTATACAAGTAAGAAGATAAGAAAGGATAAAGTGTGTCCTAGCTGGTGGAGTCGAACTGTAATCATTATCTTTTCTTCTTTAAATCTTAGTTGTAGGAAGTGGAATGGCGTGAGACAAGTTATCAGTTGAGTGGAGCATTATTGAGGACAACTGGTGTCGTCTTCTGATAATTGAGAGAGCAACTGGCTTCTGGTGGAGACATTGTGGTTGTTCTTTTCTGATTATTGGTTATCTTTTCAGTTGTGGAGAATAACTTTATGCTTTTCCTTTTCCTTTTTTGTCTTGCTCCATCTTTTCGGAAATCATAGAGGTGAGAGAATCCCAGAAATCTCCCATAGTGGGTTCTGGTTCTTGACTTTTGCAAGCTAAGACGCTGAACTCGTTGTCATCCTATTCGGATCCTTCATTACTGCTAACAGTTTTCATGGAACTGTCATCCTGAACTAAGGATTGTAAGAATTGGGTTTTCATATAATCCATAGTTTTAACTATTAATTCAGTTTCTGTTAGGTTTGGAAACTTCTGTTTAAATCTGTTTAAATCTTGACAAAAGGATTAACCAGTGCTGGCGCTGGTAGGCTCTGAGGGATATCATCCAAGCAAGCCTGAGTATGATACTTTACGGTTTTGAGATGTTCTGGTAGTGTAGGATTAATCCCTTTATCCCACCATTTAGTAAAAAACACTCTTTTAAGGTGGGGGATCTTATTCTGATAGTCACACTAAAAATCCCATTTCTAGATCTAGGGGATTCTGAAACAAATTACAAAATGAGAAAGTAATTTTAGCATAGATAAAATATTTGTTTACTTGTGACAACCCGAAAAATCAGATTGTCCAGAATTGAAGATTTAAAGAATTAGTTATTAATAAAAGGAATTTTTTTATGAATACTATTATGTGCTATGTGTTTATTAATTGTTCTAGAACCTAGGATGATTATATTACTGGAGGATTCTGGCTATGAACTAGAATGAATGAGTAAGAATTTTTAAGACGATTTTTTTTTCCGCGAACAAAATGTTTACGGGAAAAAAGACGAAATAGGCACTATTCACCTGACGAAGCCCTAAGGGTTAGGGTTTGAATAACCTAAGCCTTTCTGAGAGATCGGTATGTCAAAATGAGATTCCGTCAAAATATTTGATGATAATATATTGTGAAAAGTTAAGTAAGTCGATAAAAGTTTTTCTTGAAAAACGTGCAGAAATTAGACAAAATAAAATGGCAAAAAGTACTGTTATGTACTTTTCATTCGTTTAAGTACGTTAGAGGAAAACGTGAAGGAAAACGCTTAATGTGGAAAAGTGTTTTTCAGTTTTTTGGAGTTCCGAAGAATACGTAAAAGTTAATCGGTAAAGGAAAGACAAAATATCTAAAAATATTTGGATTTCGAGAATCGCAGTTTTTAAAACTGTCGGACGAATTCCGAAAGGCGGAAGTTTCGTGAATAGTAAGGAGGTGTGAATAGTAACTGGAGGGGCGAAATGACTATTTTACCTCTAGCTTGGAAAATCTATAAATAGGAAGCTAATTTCATTTGTTTAGGATTTTGAAAATTCTATAACATTTGAGAGAAAGAGAGAGAGATTTCAGATGAAGAAAAAGAGTAAAAAGAGGAGGAAAAGTTGCCCGTGAGCAAACTTTGTCCGACGAAAGAAGATTAAAGGAGAAAGGTAATCTGAAACCTAGTCTCTTATAATTTTTCTTTAAGTTTTCTATGTTTAAAACATAGATTAATGAGAATAAGAAGTAACTAAAGTTAGGAATGGTTTCATATTGTTGAAATCATGAGAAAATGAAGAAATAAGAATTAGAAGTTTATTTTATAAATTTCTTAAGGAAGTATAAGATTCATAATAAATTTGAATGATCCGAATGAATCATATGAATGATTCAGTGAAATAAGTAAGGAATGATGTTTTATACCATCGAATTTCAGGAAAAAGTGAAATCGTAATCAAAATATCGATTAAAAATGAAGAACGAACGAAGAACATGAAGAACGCGAAGAACATTGTTGATGGACAAATTTAAAACCATCGTAGTGTAATTGTTGTTGATGGACAAATTTAAAACCATCGCATATAAGTTAGATGCTTATTTCTTGGTTAGGAATGGTAGAAACGTTCACGAAGAACGGATTAAAACTGAGCTATAACGAAGTTATGACAAAAATTTTGTAAAAGACGAACGAGAATTAAAAAGTTAGTAAATGAACCCGAACGTATAGGGTTTCATAAGAATGTAAGAGAACGAAGAAAACGTGAGTCGTGGACTCAAGAAAGAACGAATTCTGAGTTCGGATGACCAAATTACGGATGAACGAATGAAGAACGTTAAAAATGTAAAATGAACGAAAGGTGAAGATTAAGCCAATAAAAAGGCATGTTATCAGACTTAAAACGAATTTCTGTTTGAAGGGGATTGAAGTAAGTAAGATAAGGAAGAGAATGGCTTTGGAACGACCTTGTTCCGAGTTATAACGAAGAAGTTATGAGATCAAGAAGTAAGCGTCTTAGAACGATTAAAGACTTACAATTTTTTTTTCAAGAATTAGGGCTTGACGCCGCAGTGCCAACCATGCCTTGTAAGGTGGCGCTACAATGCCGGATCATGAGAGCTGAGTACTAGAAACTCGCTCTACAGCGTGAGTTATAGTACAAGGATTGGCGCCATGGCATTGCGGTGGCCAGAAGACGAAAGCAATGTAAAGGGGAACCGTGGCCAATCTTGGGTGCAGAGGCAAAGCCCCGTGATGAGCTTTTAACTGTTCAGATCCTAGGGGAAGTGTAACGAAAGCTAGTGAACGTGTAATTCATCAAATGTAACAATTAAACAAGTGAATTAAACATGTAATGAAGGTTGAACGAAAAGATTATACGAGATTGAAAGACAAAGAATGTGAACGTTGGTTATGAAACCGATATCCGGGGACCGTAGTCGCGATAAACGAATGTGAGGGATTGCTATGATTGCGATTCCTTAGACTTTGAGTGATGAGGGTAACGAATAAAATTTTGACGTTATGTTGTGATAATGAGAGATAAGTGTAAAGCGTATAGACACTATGAACGTAACGCTGTTGCGATGAACGATCAGTCTTAGCATACAACGAACGGTATGTCTTCGACATTAAGAAAGAGTAATGAACATGGGGTTCATGTAATGGATAACGAAGGTAAGTAAGATATGAATTATCAAGAAAGCCATAATGAACGGTAATAATATTAATGGAAGCCGATCATGATTTAGATGGAGAATGTTAGAATGAAATGTAAGCGTTAAATACTTTAACCAACGTGAAGGTTGAGTGTACGCAAATATTAAACGGGCAGAACCTATACCCCGTGTATTATTTGACCGTAGGGTAATGAAGACCAATGATTAAACCGTGAACGGTGAATAAGCTGAATTAAAGATAATGACGTTGAACGTAAAGAAGCCGAGTTAATGATTAACTTGAATGATCACTATGAGTATACAAAAGACTGTATGACTTAGACGATAAGAATGAATCTTATGGTATGGCATTTAGTTGCCAGAAAGATATAAGGAACAAGAAACTGACTTAACGAACATTAGAGTTAATAGTTTGGATAAGTTAAGATAAGTTAGGTTGTGGTACAATCGTAACCTTTGATGGTTGACATATGGGAGCTGGGCTAAACAATTCCTTCAGAGAGCGAAGGTATATACGAAACTGGCAACCGATCTAACTCACTGTGATGGCAGTGTAGATGAGACGGGAACTTGTTTGTTGGTTGTTTGTGAGAAACCACTCGGAGTATCATATGGACTACTTGCAGAGACGCGATGTGTGCTGAGTCCTAGAGAAGTTATAAGAAGAAGATAAGAATGCAAATCATCAAAGATGATGAACGTATGAGTAAGACATCTCTGTATGTCATAAAGTCATAAACCGATAAAGGAAGTTATCGCGTAAACTTAGGTTGAAAGAACGCGAACCCTAAGAAGTAAAGCTAAGTAAACCAATACATAAGTCAAGTATATGACTAATTGGTGTATGTATTCCATATGTGTTTTATAGGAATTGGAATGAGCAGTTCAGTGTAAGCTGTAGCTGTGCATAAGGCAAGTTTCCTAACTTCATTCATATTTTAAATGAATGCTAGTTTCTAAAACTTCTCAGATGTTGAAATTGAGAAGTTCTGTCTATGTGTAAATATATGATATTTATACAAGGTGGTAGAAGGTATGAGGCCTTGTGCCATAATTTGAACACTTCGGTGTTTCTATGAGATGAACTATTCTATGATTGAACTGTTTAATAAGAGAATGTTTTTTTATACATGAACCGTTATTGTTAAGTCTGTGCTAATGATTCTAGCTAGACAGAATGTGTATGAAAAAGGTAGAAGAATGAACGTATTTTAAAGTGAATGTGATTAAGGTTTTAAAATGATAGGAATCAGAATTATTCCTATTATTCAAGCTACTTCATAACCTTTGTTCGGTTATCGAAGTTCTAAAGGATTGTTTGAATTCCTAAAGTTGTTTGTCCAACTGTTATGACTTGTTGGGCAATTCAATGCTCACACTTACTTTAAATGAAAAACATTTTCATCGTACGATGTTAGAAGAACTTAAGGATCTCGTAAAGATCGAGCTGATCGGTATCCAGAAGAAGGGCCATTCTTTAGATGAATGAATGTGAAGATCAAGTGAAGACTTGTAATATAGAACGATGTAATTAAATTATAAAATAGTTTAATGAACGGTTATGTATCCTTGGTGGCGGATAAAAGTCACTCGTGTAAGATGTAAAGGATAATGTAATTAACATTATTTATAATGAAAGAGGTTATAAGGTATTAGAACCTGGGAATTGAGAATGTATGTTGTTATATTTCACTATATAATGATGTATGTTTGGAAAGAAGTGGGACCGTGACGTACAAAATCTAGGTATGAAGATAAAGCAGATTTTGGGGCGTTACAGAGTGGTATCAAAGCTGATAGGTTATAAACCTTAGGTATGAGTACTTAAGGCTATAATCGTAGAGAGAAGGATAAGAAGATCGTTGAGTTAAACGATTAACGAAGAAGATCACCATGTGATCATAGTGAATCGTAGTAACAGATGATCTGTTAAACGATGAATGATTTATAGCTAATGCTATGAATGAATGGTACTACGAAGTAGTACGGGAAGAAGAACTCAGATTGAGTTGTGAAGGATAGCATACGAATTAAAGAAAATTTGTATTAAGTAAAGAGAAAGTTAGAAGTTGTAAAATTTCAATTGAGGACTCATGTGATAACTGAGTTGTATGAACCTCTGTTATGGATCGGAGGTTTGTGCTTGGTGTAACAACTGCTCAGTTTATTATACTGATAATCATTGGAATTGGTCGCACTATCAATATGTATATGACGAGAAGGTGAATCTTTTCTCATGTATATACTTGATAGGTAGAGAAAGATAATATAGGTGCGAGTTCTTGAAAATCATACTTATGGTAGGTTCGTGACTCATAATCATATGTTATGTTTTTGAACTTCTCAGCGAATGGACGCCTATGGTCTGACTGGGATAGTTTTTAAACTCATATTATTGTGGAAAGTTCTTGAACTCAGAATGTGTGGAAAGTTGATAGACTGTACTAAGGTATAGGGATGTTTAGACTGAAAGCATGTATTTTTAGTAGAATTAGCATTGAAGGTGCTAAAGAAGATTAAGTATTGTCACAAGTAAGACAATGAAGGAAGATGAAGAATAGGATATTCCAAGTCATCTAGCTATGCTAGATTTCAAAGTTTCTTGAAATCGTGTTTATGTGTGCGCATTTTGAAAAGGAAAGAGTTGGTTCAACATTTGGAATCAATGGATTTTAAAAAGAACTATTCTTTATATGTCTATGCTAATTGTTTTGGCTAGACAGAAATTGATTTGAACTATCAAAATGAATTTTATATCGTAAGTGCAATTGATGTAAAGATGGTAAAAGGATGGAGTTGTTAATACAATTGAACCTAGTGTTGGATGTGATCTTAGGATCAACAACCCACTATGGTATAATGTATAATGATGAAGTCATAAATTAACGAAGTCCTCAACGTACTGTGAAAAGTACAGTATCATGACGTCATAAAACGTTTTGATTTATTGTGAAAGGAATTTAAAGAAGTAGTCGATGTCAATTGATTTGACTAGAAAAATGTTTCAAGTTGATATCCAATTTATTGGTATGGTCTAAGCTACTTAATTTGGCTAAGACGAATGGTATGTCATGATTAAAAGAAAATCGAGCTTTCTTTGAAGAAGTTGTGCCAAACCAAATTGCTTTGGTACGGAATCTAATGATTAATTCTGAGGTGAACACACCCCGACATGGGGTTATACAATGGGTTGATCGCCTACGTATGAAAGAGGTAGTTTACCTTCTGTGTGATTGTAAACTGACCGTGGAAGAAGGGTTACGATGTCATGCTGTTAAACCTAGTAAGAGTTCATGGTCAATTTGACCCTTCAGCAAAAGTATGAAATGTAAGACCCCAACTTATTATTAATGAAATTTAATTTTCTCTATTTATTATTTTGAAATAGTAAGGGTTGATTTGATTAATGTGGATAGTTATGGGTAAAATACATAAAATATTTCAAAATAAGCAAGTGGTTATAAAATATTCATTGTTGTTTGTGGAATATTCGTTTGGTCGTGGAATATTCTTCTTTGTCAGGGGAATATTCGCAAATGCAATTGTAGATCTTTTGTGGGCCCCATAACTGAAAGCGATTGGATGAAGAAAACGACAAATATAAGTTGTTTAAAAATAACTACAGCGTAGTTATTCTTTGTTATCTTTATTAAAATACTACTTGATTAAAACACAAGAAGACACCAGTATTGCACCAATTATTGATTCTTACGTAAGAAGACACTACTCAATAATGGTTACGATAATTATCGCTCAAAGATTTTATTGATTTAATAATTGTTGCGTTGATATTTTATATTGTTTGTTGTTTCAATAATTGTCATTACACAAGATTTTTCATTATCGAAGCAATAATTCATATTATCTCAATAATATTATTAGATAACATTATTGGCAATGTCTAGAAAGTTCATCTAAGGAGAGGTTTGGTCACCTAATTGCAAGGCGCTTAGTAAGGAGAAATTCTTATTGAAAGCCCTCTCTTTCTGAACCTACTCGATTGTCAATATTGTGATTCTCATAATATTATTTATGAATAATTAATTATTGATTCATATGATGAGGAAAATATTGATTTTATGTGGATATAGATGGAGAAATTTTTAATGTGACAATTGTTGAAAATTGAAATTTTATCTTTTTCTCGATAAAATAGTTCATTTAAATATATTATTATATTTTAATAATATAATAATGATGATATTTTTACGATGAATGTGGGATATATGAGTATATGTGGAGGAGGAGTATTTTTGTTACCAAAATATTTAAAGCATGTTTTATGTGTTTGGACCCCCATTTCTTGACCGAAATTTGATTATAACTTATAAAACCTACTGCTTGTGGATTTCGGTCCAATTTACATTTGGAATTTGGAAAAACTTTCTTACAGTAAAGTTGTAGAAATTGAATTTCCTATAACATTTCATGAGTTTGAATTTTCCGAACAAAGGGCTATTTATTGTGAATTATTGAAGTTCAAGCTCAAAATAATTGATTTTTGGAAGTTTAAAATATTTTAAATAACAAAACGTTTTTTTCATTATGGTGTGTTACATGTGTGTTGAATGAGCTGAATTCAGTTCTTGGAAGGTTGGCGTAGGAAAATTTAATTTATATATTAATATTATATTAAATTTTCTACTTTGGTGTTCTAAGCATTTTCCTATAAATAGGGTGCTTAGGTTAGAATTGAAAATTACACCAGAAACTGAAGTTTTCTCTCTCTATATTATCGAGCGTATTCTTGTGAGTATTTTGAGTATATTTTGAGTATTGCTATACACTGGTGCAAGTTCAAGTCATAGCTTTATATCCTGTTTCAAATTTAGAAGTCTTGATCTTTCGAGGTAAGGGATATTTTTTTTTAATGATATTATTTATTCTAATATCATTATGCCGAAGTATTGATCTAAAATTTTTAATCAAATTTAGAACTTTTAGTGTCGAGGTTACTATTCACGTATACGACACTATTCACGTATATGGTACTATTCACGAATACGGCACTATTCATCGAAAAATGAAAATTTTCCTTTTCGTCCAAATTATCTATTCTGGATACTAGCTTTGATTGTATCCATGTTTTGATCATTCTTAAATTTTACACCACTATGATTATTTTTGAGGTATTTTTTGGACATGGATAAAACAAAGTACGAATCCTTAATCCTTAATACTTGTCATTTTATTTCCTTTGGATTCGTTTCTTTAAAAATATTTTCATCATCCTCGTCTTAAATGATGATATTATTGAATATCTTTGGCTGTAGTGCGAAAGATGAATGATTTCGATGAATATCTTTGGCCCGTAGTGCAAAGATGAGCAGTGTTTAGATGAACATGACCAATGATGAATATCTTTGGCACAGTAGTGCAAAGATGAATATTTGATTCGGATATAAATTGATTGATGTTACAGGATAAAAGATGAGCGATGAACTTTTAAATTCATACATAGAAGATAGTAGTTTGCATTCTCTACTTAACTCTTCTAATGAATTATTATTTCACTGCGAATATTGATTTAAAACTTGTTGTCTATTGTATTCTATTAGATTTTTCCTGTTGAAGACTAACGATAATTTGTTGTATATTATCTTAGTCCTAATATTCTTTATCGGGCTAGTTGAGCTCACCCTTTTCCTTTTGTTCCATTTTCTTCTCGGGAGGCAAGAATATAATGATGCAGTGCGTGGTATGGAATGAAGGTTCTAGAGAGAGTTGTTTAGTAGTCCTCACTATTTTTGTAAAATAATGTATTAATAAATGTGATGAGGATTTAATTGAGTATAGATATTTTCTAGAAGATAATATTTGTATTCAAACTCATAGTTTTACTGTTGTAATAATAAAGTTGTAGTTGTTTCTGTACCATGTATTGACAACTCAGAATGGGTGATGTATACCTATTTTGGGGGCGTCACATGAAATGTTTTAAAAGAATTCTTATATTCCTCGTTGTTCATTTTACTTCATAATTCTTGATTAGTTATGAAGATGAGAGCATGTTTGAAGGATAAGAACTTCTTTGAAGAGAAGTTGAGAAGAAGGGTAGATTAAAATTTTGAGGATGAAATTCTGTGAAGAAGGGGTGAATGTGATGACCTGGGAATGGGTGTGGTTTTAGAAATTCCGAGGACGGAATTTTTATAAGGGAGGAAGAATAAAAGGAATTTTTTTTATTAATACTATTCTGTGCTATGTGTTTATTAATCATTCTAGAACCTAGGATGATTATATTACGGGAGGATTCTGGGTATGAGCTAGACTGAACGAGTAAGAATTTTCAAGACGAAAACAAAATTTTTCTAGAAATAAAATGTTTTTAGGAAAAAAGATGAAATAAACACTATTCACCCAACAAAACCCTAAGGGTTAGGGTTTGAATAACCTAAGCCTTTTCGAGAGTTCGGTATGTCGAAATGAGATTCCATCGAAAGATTTGACGATAATATATCGTGAAAAGTTAAGTAACCTGATAAAAGTTTTTCTCAAAAAACGTACAAAAATCGGACGAAATAAAAATGATGAAAAGTACCAATATGTACTTTTCATTCTTTTAACTACATTAGGGGAATACGTGAAGGAAAACACTTAATGTGGAAAAGTGTTTTTCAGTTTTCAGAGTTTCGAAGAATACGTTAAAGTTAATCGGTAAAGGAAAGACGAAATATCCAAAAATATTTGGATTCGGGGAATCGTAGTTTTTAAAACTGTCGAACGAATTCCGAATGACGAAACCACTAAACTTCCAAGGGAAGTTTCGTGAATAGTAAGGAGGTGGAATATTAAGGAGGTATGAATAGTAACTGGAGGGGCAAAATGACTTTTTTTCCCCTAGCTTGGAAAATCTATAAATAGGAAACTAATTTCTTTTGTTTAGGATTTTGAAAATCCTACAACATTTGAGAGAAAGAGAGAGAGAGATTTTGGATGAAGAAAAAGAGGAAAAGTTGCTCGTGAGCAAACTTTTTCCGACGGAAGAAGATTAAAGGAGAAATGTAATCCGAAACCTAGTCTCTTATAATTTTTCTTTAAGTTTTCTATGTTTAAAACATAACTTAATGAGAAGAAGTAAAAGAAGTTAGGAATGGTTTCATATGGTTGAAATTATGAGAAAATAAAGAAATAAGAATTAGAAGTTTATTTTATAAATTTCATAAGGAAGTATAAGATTCGTAACGAATTTGAACGATCCGAATGAATCATATGAACGATTTGGTGAAATAAGTAAGGAATGGTGTTTTTTAACATCGAATTCCAAGAAAAAGTGAAATCTCAAAATATCGATTAAAAATGAAGAACGAGCGAAGAATGCGAAGAACGTTGTTGATGGACAAATTTAAAACCATCGTAGTGTAATTGTTGTTGATGGACAAATTTAAAACCATCGTGTATAAGTTAGATGCTTATTGCTTGGTTAGGAACGGTAGAAACATTCATGAAGAACGGATTAAAACTGAGCTATAACGAAGTTATGTCAAAATTTTCATAAAAGACAAACAAGAATTAGAAAGTTAGTAAATGAAACCGAACATGTTGGGTTTCATAAGAATTTCAGAGAACATAGAAAACGTGAGTCGTGGACTCAAGAATGAACGAATTCCAAGTTCGGATGACCGAATTACGGACGAACGAACGAACGAAGAACGTTAAAAACATAAAACGAACGAGGGTGAAGATTAAGCCAATCGAAAGGTATGTTAACGGATTCAGAACAAAGTTCTATTTGAGGGGGATTGAAGTACATAAGATAAGAAAGAGAATGGATTTGGAACGACCTCGTTCTGAGTTATAACAAAGAAGTTATGGGATCGGGAAGTAAGCATATCAGAACGGTTAAAGTCTTAGAAATGTTTTTCAAGAATTAGGGCTTGGCGCCGTAGAGCCAGCCATGCCTTATAAGGTGGCGTTGCAGTGCCAGACTGGGAGAGCTAAGTATTGGAAACTCGTGCCACATCTATGACGCCCCCAAATTCAGGTACTTGAAACCCGAACTTGGTGATTCACGATACCATTTCTATGAGCGGAATAATATTATTAATAATAACAATAATATAAATACCAAACTTAACATACATATATCAGAGTCTAATCCCAGGTACACGACTTTTAAACATTCACTACATGATACTTAATAGTTGTGACAACCCGAAAATTTAGATAATTATTTAAATCTTAAATGATGAATTAAAGGTTGAATAATAAACCTAAACAGAAAATAAGTGAATGGATTTGAGATTTCTGGGAAGGAATTTAGCGAATTTAAAAATTTTTGTGGTGAATTATTCAGGATTAAATGTATATGAGTATAAGTTCTGTGAATATGAAGATTATGTGATGGTTTATATTTGTTAATATAAACAAATAAAAGAAACTAGTGTGATCCTAATTTTATATTAGGAATGAAGAATTGTATAACTGAAGGGTTATGGGATGAGAGAATTATGGTATATAGAATATATAGTAATTCTAAGAGATTTATTTTATACATCTCAGTTAATTAATTTTATAACCTAATTATAGCAAGTCTAATTGGGTTAAGGAAATAAATGTGCATGAGTAAGGATTTATGTTATAATTGAGGAAATTAAAACCCTAATTAAATAATTAGGGAAAGATAAAATTAAGAGTATTGGACTATGTTAATTTACATGGCCCAAAGAATTAAATTTTAAGTCCAATAGATTAATTATTGATAGCCCAAAAGATGGAAAAGAATGGCCCGACTTTTAGCCCAAGTGGGAGAGGACTTTTTGGACATTTAGTAAATCAAATAAAGCATAAAAGGAAACTAATTTTTTACCATCTAAGGCCACATGGCTGGTGCATTATAGAGAAGAAAAATGGAAGCATGTGGTGTAATGATGATAACTTATTTTAGTTTACAAAGTGGTTCACCAACTATGCTAGGTGTCACTTGCTTATTTTGCCATCATTTTTGTTCAAGCTTGCAAGCAACCTTATAATGATGAAGAAAGAGAAAGAGAGAGTGAATGGGGGCATGAATATTAGATATACAATTATATCTATATATTTTTTTCTAAACCACAAAAACCATTTCATTTCTCTCTCATCCTATTACTTTCTTTTAGCTAACAAAATAAAACCAAGACAGAGAGAGAGAGAGATGAGCAATTTCGGCAGCCACAAGGGGTAAATGAGAGGAGGTTTTAATCTTCAAGTTATCCAAGATCATCATCTACTTTGAAAGATTAAGAAAGGCTATCAAAATATCAAGGTATAAACTACATTTTATCTAAGCTATTCTTAGTTGTTTTAATCAAAACATGGATTTATGTTATTGAACTTCAAAACTCTAGATCTACATGATCTAGAGTGTGTTATGTGTGGATCTATCCATTTTGAGGATCAAAAGTTAGATCTAAAGTGTGTAATGGAAACTAGGTTTTTCAAAAGATAGAAAACCTAATTTTTCTTAGCCTTGATTGTGTTTAATCTTGTGTTTGATGCTTGTTTGTTAAAATAGATAATGTATTATGGTAGATTCATGGGTATATGAAGTATTAGTAAGTGTTATGATGAGTTATGTTGGTTATTAAGTGAAAATATGAAAGTTTTCTTAGAAGATACCAAGAGTTAAAAATCAGATTTTTTGTGAAAATGAAACACAAAATTCAAATGACCATATCTCCTATGATATTTTGAATTTTTGAGTGTGGTCAAGTCCTAGAGTTATATCTATGAGTTTTCTAACATCTCCAAGGGGGATCACTGAAAAAGGAGTTGTAGATTTATGTATGGACTGATTTTAGCAAAGGAATCAAAAACTGCAAAGTAACAAAAAGCTACTGCCCAGAAATTTAAAAGGGAATTTTCGTCCACTTAATTTGTGAAATAAATTCTGGCCTTTTGGGAAATGAAAATATATGGTATTAAGTACCTCCTTTCCAAAAATGAGCTCATTCCGAGTTAAAATGACCAAGTTATGACCATTTTAATTTTAAGGATTTTCTGACAAAAACGGCTATAACCGGAGTTCTATAACTCCGATTGCCACAAAATTTAAACTGGAGGCTCACGTTAACATGTGTAAGATCCCTCCAAAAGTTGTGAATTTCTGGAGTTAAACGTGAGGTAGCTAATTTCTTAAAGAATTAACTAAAAATAATTTTGGAAAAATACCAAAGGAAGTTAGAAAATTATGGAAAAATACTTTTTGTGTATGAAATATATGTATATGTGTTTGGACAAAGAATAGATATATAATAAACTGATTTGGTATTTTCATGAAAAGGATATGGAATCCACCTTACTGGATTGCAGTTTGGTTTGCTGATTGGTCATCTGGATGATGGATTTGAAATTCAGGTTGCTGGATTTGGAATATAGGTTTCTGAATTAGAAATTTGGTTGCTAGATTTAGGATCCAGGTTGCTGGATTAATATTTGACTTATTAGATGTTAAAGAATAACTTATGAAATGAAAAAGTGAGTGTTAAATCATAATGGATATAATGATTAAGGAATTAGCAAAGAACAATAATAATGCTAATGTTGTAAGGTGTTATCTAATATTTAATTATGAGATTAAGTGTTAGATAATTGATTGATAAAGTAATAGTATATTAAGTTAACCGATATGTTATGTTGACTGAAAGATCAATCTTATACTGATAGGTCTTTCATAAGAGATTACATTAGATTGCTTAGCGGTAATCAACGGTTCAGGAAAGTTTCCCTAACTCAAACTTGAGTTGTATGTTCAAAGCATGTTAGTGAATAGTTGTTGTTGACTATTCACTTCTATATTGATTATTGATTCGCACGTTGTGCATATTATAAATGTTCATTAGGTAAGAAAGGTTGATCACCTTCATTACCATTTGGTTCAGTTAATCTGTTCATGTTTATGCTTGACCATTCATTTTTATTGACTTGGTCGTTCAACTAAGAAAATTTGTTCATGCTCTTTCACAATGTTTATATTGTTGAAAGTTAGCTAACTTATTGTTCAATTCTTTCAATCATGGTATATCCTCAAATAAATTTAAACTTGTTGGGCAAATTTGATGCTCACCCTTGCTATATCATGATAAAAAATTTTAGATTAAGATGAAAGCTCGAGTAAATGCTGAGGGAAAGGCAAAATCCAAGATTAAGCTATTATGCAGATAGAACTATTAATAGTGCTAATGCAAATGGTATTGTAAACCTTTAAGATTTTGAAGGTATGTATTAAGTTAAGGTTGTAGACCTTGGGAATGATGTGTAAAAGTTTAATGTATAAATAATTTATGTTTATATCTTCCGCAATAGTTATAGAAATGATGTACCAGATCTTAGGTAAAACGTAACCGAATTTGGAGATGTCACAGTTTGTATCAAAGCTATAAGCATGAATTTGCGATGAGCCCCGAGCCTTTTGCTGGTGACATCCCTTTAAGGGAAGGCACCGAAGCCAGACTTTATGTAGGTGACGCCGAACCAGTCGGTAGCAAGTTGATAGGTATCACTGTGAGATGCTATGGTTGGAAGTACCATGAATGTCATAGTTGGTATCAAAGCTGTAGGTTATAAACCTTAGGTAGGTGTACCTTAGGCTATAACCGCAGAGATGAGGATAAGCAATAAACTCAAATAGAGTTTAATTTGTTAAGAGATGAATTTAGAAAATTCATTATTTAGTAAATAAGATTTAAAGAAGAATCTTGAAAAGTTATAAAGATCTAGAGTTACCTAACTCTGATGTTAAAGATAAAAATTAATAATGAATAAAGTCTATGAGACTAAAAGTATAAAGGGAAAGGAAATCGTAAAATAAAACGATCATAAGATAAAAGAGAATCGTAATATAACACGATTATAAGATAAGATCACGACGTGATCAGATTGAATAACAGAAAATCTATGAAATGATTGGAATGATAGCCTGACGCTATAAAGAGAGTGTACTATGAAATGGTACTATGTAAACTCAGAAAAGAGTGGAAAATGTTAAGATACAGATTAAAGAAAATTCGTATTAAGAAAAGAGAAAGTTAGAATTATGTGGGATTTCAATTGAGGACTCATGTCAGCAGCTGAGTTGTATGATTCCTTATTATGGACGGGGAATTGTACTTGGTGTAAAAACCACTTAGTTTCTGGTACTGATAATCATTGAAATGTTTGTGTCGCGCTATTTGCTATATGTATGTTGATAAGGTGATTCTTTTCTCATGTGTGTAACGAATAGGTAGAGGATATAAGGTTAAGTTGTGAGTTCTTAAAACTCATACTTATGGTAAGTTCATGACTCATAATCATATGGTATGCTTTGAACCCCTCAGCGAATGGACGCCTATAGTCTGACTAGGATAAGTTCTTAAACTCATATGATTGTAGAAAGTTCCTGGACACATAATGTGTGGTAAGTTTGATGAACTGGGTATAGGAAAGTTATGAATGGAGCATTGAGGATTATAGGAATAGATAGATTTATTAAGAAATGGATCATTAGAGAAAGTGAAGTTGATGATGGAAGCATATGTATTCCAAATCTTCTAGTTATGCTAGACTTTGAAGTTTTTGACATCAAGCTAAATACACACTATGTACTTTTGAAAAATGAATTTTTATTCTCAACCTCTGGTGACCCTTGTGTATGTGTGGACTTCGGGCCACCGACACCTCGTTACCTGTTGAGATGATAAAACTGATTTGCAAAGATTTTTGAATGATTTAAAGAAGTGTCTATGCTAATTGATTCGGCTAGACGAAAATGATTTGAATTATCAAAATGTATTTTTATATCATTAATGCATCATGTAACCTGGTGCAGAGATGATAAAAAATGATGGAGTTATCAATGCAGAATTACTTAGTGTTGGATGTGATCTAAGGATCGTCAACCCACTATGGAATGATGTAGTATGACAAAGTCACAAAATGACGAAATCCTCAAACGGAATATAAATACAGTGCGATATCATGACGTCATAAAATGATTTTAATAATTTTAAAGGTAAATTATTTCCAACTGAATGTGGCTAGCAATGTTTCGATTGAAATTCGAATTATTCGATATATGTCTAAGCTATTTGATTCAGCTAGACAAATGTTTATGAAAATTCAAAGTATTTTTGAGAAGTTATCCCGGATCAAATTGTTTTGGTGCGGAATCCTATGATAAGACTGAGGTGAACTATGTTGATTGGATAAAATAATCCAATCTAGTAGCGTAAATATTCGCTAGACATGATTGATACGTTATGCATGACGTAAAAGTACGATAGACTAATCACCTAAAGTACTAGCAATAGCAGTTTATTTTCTTTGTGATTGTAAACATACCTAGTAATTTATTGTTTTGCGATATAAATATCGTTAAAACTACGTGTTCATGCTCTATATGACCCCTCAGCATGATTTGAAAAGTTTTAACTCCTTAGACTGAAGTCTGAAAGAATGTGATAGTAGCAGAGCTCCTCATAGTAGGAAGCTAGATGTACTCATTAAATTGAGCATGAAATCAAGTAAAGGTTAATTTGAAAACCTAGTTTTGATGAATAAAAGGAGTGGTGATTAGTAGACTAAAATTTTGGGGATGAAATTTTTAAAAGAATGGGTGAATGTGACAACCCGAAAATTTAGATAATTATTTAAATCTTAAATGATGAATTAAAGGTTGAATAATAAACCTAAACAGAAAATAAGTGAATGAATTTGAGATTTCTGGGAAGGAATTTAGTGAATTTAAAAATTTTCGTGGTGAATTATTCAGGATTAAGTGTATATGAGTATATGTTCTGTGAATATGAAGATTATGTGATGGTTTATATTTGTTTATATAAACAAATAAAAGAAACTAATGTGATCCTAATTATATATTAGGAATGAAGAATTGTATAACTTAAGGGTTATTGGATGAGAGAATTATGGTATATAGAATATATAGTAATTCTAAGAGATTTATTTTATACATCTCGATTAATTAATTTTATAACCTAATTATAGCAAGTCTAATTGGGTTAAGGAAATAAATGTGCATGAGTAAGGATGTAATAACCCGAGATTTTCTATATAAAATAAATAAGAAATTTTGCGTATAATTTTTTTTTTAATGACGAGACTAAGTGTCAAGTAAAGTGAACGATAAATGCGAATACATTTATTACTTGAAAAATTAGAAATAATTTTGGAATTATTAATTACCACAAATTATATGGTAATAAATTTACGTAGTTTTAAATATTTTTATTAATTATTTTCCATGAAAACATGATTGGAAATAATATATGAAGTGATAATTAGATTTATATAATAAATATTTTATTATATGAATTGTTCGAGAATATTTAAGTTAATTATTTTAACTTGATTATTGATGTTGTGTACGAAGAATAAGTCGGACATGAGATCCAAACCAGATTGGGATTGTGATCAAGAGATGAGAATAATAATATTATATTATTTTACGAGACCATAATTATGTCTTTTGGTATGTGCTTGAGACGAGATAATATTGAGCAATGACGGCCAATTAGGTCATAGCATAATATTGTCTTTGTGAAACCCTAATTATTAAGCTCGGTTATGAGATATGATCGAGTAGTATTTGTGTATATGAAGTTCTTTGTGAATAAGAATATCGGTAATTAGAAGAAATCCTAATTCTTTGTTGTACATCGATAATTAGGACAAACCCTAATTATTATAACCCTAACCTAGTTGAAATTAGAAACCTTAACGATTGTGTTAGTAATATACACGAATAATTAAAGAACCATTAATGGTCAATTAGAAACCCTAATTTTAATTAATGTTTTAATTTCGATATTCTTGTATAAGTGTTTTAATTTACCAAAGGATAGAAGTTAATTGGTAAATTATAAGAATTAAATCTAGTGATTAAATATTACATTTAATTTCCTTGTACAAGATTTCCCATACACTCTTAAACAAAGCCCAACCATCACCCATAACAAATCGAAGCGAGAATCAAGAATTTTTGGCAAAAAGGGTATAAGAACACTAAACCTAGAAATCCTTTGATTCGATGTTATTTGATACAATTGATTGTTTAAAGTTGTGTAATAGAATGTTAATTGATGATATGGGTTGATAAATCAAAGACCCATAACATCAAAGTGCACTTTAATTTGAAGATTTAAGCAAGTTGAAAAAAAGCCGAATTACATTATTTTTTCACCAAATGTCGAGAGCCATAACTCTTTGCTCGATCATGAGTTTTGTTCTTCAAAAGTTGTTATGTGTATCCCGATATGTGGTCTTTAATCAAAAAAGAATCAAGTCCATATCATGTATAGATTAGAAGTTATAGATGGTCAAACATGGTTGTGGATCATGATAAACCTGTTTTTTGGGCGATCTGTAATGGGGGCATTCTCGTCCACTTTTTGTGCTTTAAAAGGTCTAGACTTTTGATATGTTGTAGTGCACTGAGTTAGGAAGCCATAGGCTTTGGAATGACCTCATTCCGACCTCGGATGAGGGAATTACGGTGATTGGAAGGAAATGTATCAAAAGCTGAAAGTCGGCTGAGCGGGATGTGCTATTCGGGACACTTATTTCGATCAGTTAATGTTTTCAAAACCTTCTGGGCTTTTGGTATGTTATAGTACACCGAATAAGCTTTCCATAGACTCAAACGGACTAAATCCGATATCGGAGGAGAGAGTTATGACATTTCAAAGTAGTAGTGTCAAAACTTCCCAACAAGTGCGGTGCGATCCATTTGAACGGAATTTACGGGCTGATGTGTTCGAATTTGGAAATGGTCAAAGAATAAAAGTTGTAGCCCCAGAAGTTAGCTTCAAGGGGCTCAATAATCGCTCAAAAAATGTTTTAAAATGAAAGAGTTATGACTATTTTAGCGGAAGAGGTAAAGCTGAAACGAGATTGAAAATCGTTATGAACGTCCACACTTTTGACGCCTTTGTTTGGGCTACCTAATGAACCCGAATTGGGTAATTAGATTTTTTTAAAAATAGTCTTACATGCCATGTATAACATATCCAAAAATCAGATTAATCGGAGTTATGAGCAATGCGTTAGAAAATCGCAAAGTGAGCTATTGAAAAATTAGTATTAACCAAGTCCCACATCGACTAAGTTGAGAACTTCACCATTTTCTAAACCTATAAATAGAAGGGCTTGGCCTTTGTTTCATTCACCAACAATAAGGCCTCCAATTTTTTTGAGAAAGGCTTTGTTGTGGGAGAACTTTTTATAAAGATCTCCTTAGTTAAATTTTGCGTGGAAGTCGTATTCATCATGTGGAATTCAGTATTTAGGGTATGTTTCTTATTTAATTTTGTAATGTTATTATTTTTAATTGTTAGTTAAAGTTTGAATTTTGAAGTTTAGTTAGTGTTGTTAATAAACTAGTTAGTTTACTATGTTTATTTTGGCTTAGAATTAGTTATGTAAATGAGTTATTTGTGATGACTTTTAATATTTTGTGATGAATTTTATTAATTAATTATTATTAATGATATTAAAGTTATTTAATGATTATATTAAATAATTTAGTTTAAAAATGATTTTAATATTATAAAAATCATTTTAAATGAAAATAAGGTATTTAAAAATATTTTAAGTTATAAAATATAACTTTTAATATTTAAATGATAATTTCATTAATAATTAAATATTAATGATATTAAGATAATATTAATGATATTTAGTTTATTTAATAATTATTATTAAATAAATAGTTTAAAAATGGTTTTACTTATTTAAAAACCATTTAAAGAGGATATTAAGGATTTAAAAATATTTTAAGTTATAATTAATGACTTTTAATATTTGATAAATAGTACATTAATATTTAAATATTAATGGTAATTATTTAAAAATGATTTTTATTGTTTTAAAAATCATTTAAGGGTAATATAAATGTTTTAAAAATAGTTTGAGTTATTATAAATAACTTTTATATTTTAGTGATGGTTTCATTAATAGTTTAGTATTAATTAAACTATTAATGATAATGGAATTGTTTAATGTTTAAATTATTTAATTATGATTCGATAATTGAAAGTTATAAATAAGCAAACTAGGTGACTTGAGAACCGATTATGAAGTTCTAAATTTAAAGAAGAACACCTATAGTAATGATTATATCACTATAGGCCCTTTAGTGAATGATTTGAATTATTTTAAATTTTTCAATTTACGGAATTTCAAAATGATTAAAAATTAAGATGTCTGATATTTACAGATGTTGAGGTATAAAATAAGAGTCTTAGACTCAAGATTTACCCGATAAAGTTGTTTGATGCAGCCACAAATGTCGAACCTTATAAAAAAGAAAAAAGACTACTTGTAAGAACATGGATGAGATATTTGAAAAATGTATAAAAATATTTCAAGTATAGAATAGGAACTAAAAGTATGATCACTTTGTGATTATGTGATTAGACTATGTCTTTGTTATACATGTACGATACTTATGTGTTAAGATATATTGTTCTAATCGAGCGAATGATCCGATTATTGATAGGTTGTGATAAAGAGATAAAACCTAAGTTGAGATTTGTAATCGGTGAATCGGTAAAGAGTATCCTACCTTTGCATTTTCTTTATGCAATGGACATGAGTAAGAAGTTTCGAAATTATTCTATTCTATGTCATCTTGATTATATACGCTTTGATTATCAACATGTTAGCTCGGATATATATTACATTAAGTTGATTTCTAAATGGTTATCTGAAGTGTCCCGACTTGGATAATCATGGCATTTATTCACATGTTGATATACCTTTGTCAATTACCCGTATATATATGTTGAATTACATATTATTGTTGAGCAAGATTAAAACCTTCGGGTTTGGAACCGGTGCATGTATGAACATCCTATATGGGAAGATTTTTGCTTGTAGGCGGATAGAGTGAGCGATGAATTTCGTTCAAGTTATGTAGTATTGATCAATACAGGTACAATGAAATTTGATCACCCTCCGTGCTAAATGTAAGTTTTGACTACTTGAGGATATAATTCCGCTAAACCTTTTCGAAAATGAAAAGAATGTTCATAGTATGTTTCTTAAACCCTATTCAAGGGTAGAGCGAGCCAAATTTAAAGAATTTGAAAGAGAGTTGTTATGTGAATTTTTTATCAAGATGATTACTTCACAACTTTCAATTCGTTGTAGAAGTGTTATGTAAAGAGAATACTTATATTCTTTTCAAACATATATAATTGCTATTACTTCTTTGGGCACTTAAATGCTCATCCTTGCTTAAATTAAATGTTTTCGATTATTTATGAGCAACTTTGAAGGCTCGAGCACGAACAAAAGGAAAAGGAAAATTGATCGAATAAGTGTGTATTATGAGTTAATGATTATAGTTGTATTGGTATCTATTCAAGTATTGTAAGGAATGTATTTGAAGGTCACGTGCACTGGGAAGTAAACTTTGATGTATGTAAATTAAGTTCAATGTATTATTATTTAGTATTATTCACAAAGAAATGATATCGTGGAGAACCGAGTTCGGGTTTCAAGTACCTGGATTTGGGGTCGTCACAAGTTGGTATCAAAGCTGTTGGTTATGAAGCTTAGGTAGGAATACCTGAGACTAATAACCGCAATGATTAGGATAAGTATTAACTCATATAGAGTTAGTTAGTCGATAAGATTCAAAGATGAATCTCGGCAGTGTAAAGACACGAGTTCCCCTAACTCGATTATAAAGTTAAACAAAGAGTGGGGAATAGATTGAGTCTAAGAGACCGAATGTGCGATTATGAGAGATCGTAAAATAAAACGATCAAGATATAGAACTAAATCGTAATATATACGATGAGATCACCCCGTGATCCGATAAAGGCTATAATGACGGAAAGAATCAATCGATGATTGGAAAGTTTACTGACAGAAGATTAACGTATGAATTGTACTATCAATTGGTACAGATCCGAAAGAGAATTATAAATCTGAATTAAATTCATTATGGAGAATGGGGTTAGTGTTAGATGGGGATTCAATTGAGGACTCATGTCGGCGGTTGAGTTGTATGATTCTTCGTATGGGAGCCGAATTGTACTTGGTGTAAAAACCACTTAGTTTCTAGCACTGATAATCATTGAAATGTACGTATCGCGCTATTTGTTATATGCACATTAAGAGGATGACTACATTCTCAGGTGTATAACAGGTAGATAGGTCATAGATAGAGAATATAAGATTAAGTTCGAGTTCTTAAAACTCATACCTATGAGACATTCTTGACTCATAATTATATGAAATGTTTATGAACCCCTTAGCGAATGGACGCCAAAGGTCTGACTAGGATAAGTTCTTAAACTCATATGATTGTGGCAATTTATGAAGTCATAAGTGTGGTTTGATGAACTGGGTATAGTTTTGTGTGAATGGAGTGTTATGGATAACAGGAACAGATAGATTGTTAAGTAAATGATTTTTAGTGAAGGTGTTAGGTTTTCCTAAACTCCTAGCTATGCTAAAATTCAAAATTTTTGACATCAAGCTAAATCGCACTATGTGCTTTTGAAAACAAAAATGTAGACTAAGTAATCATTTTTGAAACGGTTTAAAATACGATTTATGCTACTTATTTTGGCTAGACGCAAATGATTTGAAATATCAAAATTTGTTTTAATTATCACTCATGTACCATGTAACTTTGGTGTAGAGATGATAAAAATATGATGGAGTTGTAAATCTGAGGAATACTTAGTGTGAATTTGACTCAAGTCGTTGTTCCACTATTGTATGATGTGTTATGACAAAGTTATACAATGATTGCATCCTCAACGGATTGTTAATACAAGATGCGGCATCATGGCGTCATTCTCAAAATGTTTTCAAAAGTTTAATTTGCCAACGGGTTTGGCTACATCTAAATAATTGATTGAATTGAAGTATTGATATGATTCTATGCTATTTGAATCAATTAGACTAATGTTTATGAAAACTGTAAGTGTTCATTGAAAGAAATTTCCCGAACCAAATTGTTTGGTGCGGAATCCTATGATAAGACCGAGGTGAACAATGTTGTTTGGATAAATAATCCAATCTAATGGCGTAAATATTAAGCTAGGTATGATTAATACGTTATGCATGACGTAGAATTACAATAGGCTAATCACCTAAAGTACTATTAATGGTAGTTTACCTTCTTTGTGATTGTAAACATACCGGGTAATGTTTTGTTTTATGCGGTATGAATATCGTTAAAACTATGTGTTCATGGTCTATATGACCCCTCAACACAATTTGAAAACTTTTACTCTTGTGAGAGGTGTATTGGGTAGCATGTGATGATATGTGTGAATGTTGTAAGCCGAGATAGAGTTAATAGAAGTTATGAGGGAGGTTGGAGCAAAGGGAGATACTCAGATAAGATAGTTGAAGGTTGAGATAGAAGCCAAAAACACCAGGATATATACCTTGGAGCAGGCTTTAAACATTGCCTTTATGCGATTCGACGCGAAGTGGATGGAGTTGCCTTTCGGCAGAGAGATAGGCGTTGATGAGAATTGAATAAATTCATTGTCAAACAAAATAAGAAGATAACGTATATAGAACTCTTGATTGCTGTGTATATATACTATATGCTAATCAGGGTAACTTATGTATGTAGATGTCTGGTGAGAAAGATATGTGGAATAAGAAGGATCAGATCCATACCCCCGAGCTAATATCGAGGCCAAAAAATGAAATAAAAGCTCACTAGGAACCCAAATCGGACGAGGTGGCTATCGTGGAAAAACGTAGCATCAGATCTAGAAATGTTGGATTTGACAGTTAGTGATTCAGACACTAAAGTTGAAGCTGCTCAAGCATCAACGAAGGTGCAGGATTTGGAGAACAAGTTTCTTCATTGGAAAGGTTGTGGGAGATAGAAAAGTTGATGCGTCAGGCATTAATGGAAATAATGGAAGAGCGAGGATAAGCTCAAAATCAAAATTGACCGGATGGAGCCTCAGCGACACATCCGTGAAGGACACACCTCTCCTCGTTGCCTTTAGAGCTATAAGAAAGGTGGATGTTTTAATTGTGGGATGGAAGGACATCGATCGAATGAATGTCCGAGAAAAAAGGCTTAGTAAATAAGTGGTATGGGTTATGTTGTGTGTGTGATAAGTAATGAACTATTTTCAACTTTTATGTTGGTCAAGATTTTAAATCCCGACTTTCGTAGTCAAAAGGGATAGCTGTTGATTTAAAGCAGGATGTGCTGTGTAAATATTCGATAAATGAATATGAATCTAAGATTGAGAAATGAAACGAGTTTAATACATTAATCTTATGCAATAAGGTTTAAAATGTAAGGGTATAATTTATGGTTTTATTTAACTGGATAATGCCGCCAAGACGTCAAACTCGAAACCAAAGGATAGAAGAATCTACTAATCTTTGAGGAGCGATGGCCCAGGCGATGCAAAATTTTGCAAACATGGTAGCTCGGGGCTATGCATCGAGGAATACCAATCTAGTGGAACACCGCCAGACAATCGCTTAGCAAAATTCAAAGACTTCAAAGTAGTAGGACCACGAAATTGAGAGGATCAAATGACCTATATAGAAGCCTAGACTTGGGTGAACGAGAGAGAGAAGGCGTTAAGTAATCGCTAAAAGTAGATGAGGGCAAAAGACCACTTTGCCACTTATATGATGAAAGGGAAGCTAACTTTTGGTGGGAGGCAAATAAGACTTCGAGGCAGGAAAAGAAGAAATTACTTGGGATAGGTTTAAGGATTTATTTTTCAAAACTATCTCTCTGTTAGTATCACGATCTAGAATGGAGGTGAGATTCACGGAGTTAAAGCGAGGATAACATGAGTATTGCGTGAGTATGCTTATAAAATTTAATGAGTTAGCTAGGTTTGCTCCACATCAAGTGGATCTGAGGCTAGGCTAGGAAGGCAAGGAGATTTGAGCCGGGCTTAAAACCACGGCTCTACTGATAAGGTGTCGATCTTGCAAATCAATACTTTTGCAGCACTCATGGAGAAGGCTATCATTGCTGAACAGGGAAGTGAGGCCATGAGCCTCTACCATAAGGAGAAGAAGAATAAAAGCAAGTTAGAAGGAACAATAAAGATAGAAAGTAGTAGTGGGAATAGGGGTGAGAAAAGAATGAGGAATTTTTACGAGAAAATGCAAGTAAAAGCGGGTTGGTATAAAGAAAGCGGTAGTGCGGTGCAAGAATTGCGGAAGAATCACTCTGGCGAGAGTGTCGAAGGGGCAAGTTTGTATGCTACAAGTGCGAAGCAAGAGGGTCATATCTCTCCCAAGCGCCTTAACTCAAGGATGATCGATGGATGTTTTATATATGGATCGATGAGCATAAGGTAAAATCTATCCACGAGAGGGAATGGAGGCGAGGAGCGTAACCACGGGGAGAAGCGGTGGGGCGTTAGCAATTTCGAGACCAAACTCAACCAAGAAACAACGAAAGCAACTCAGGGTTTATATAACATGACGGTCCGAGATACGGTGGCGGTGGAAAGCGAAACTCCAGTCTTATTTGAATAACTTATATATCTTATATTTACGCTTAATCGGATAGACAAGTGTTATGATGAATAATTAAAGATCGGTTCGATCAAGTATGATCGAGATCTACGTCAATGATTATATGCTATGTACCCTTACGCATATGAGTTTTTAAAGCGGTGATTAGGGACGGAATCCTTATATAAGGAGGTGAATGTAATAACCCGAAATTTTCTATATAAAATAAATAAGAAATTTTATGTATAAATTTTTTTTTAATGGCGAGACTAAGTGTCAAGTAAAGTGAGCGATAAATGCGAATACATTTATTACTTGAAAAATTAGAAATAATTTTGGAATTATTAATTACCACAAATTATATGGTAATAAATTTACGTAAGTAGAAATATTTTTATTAATTATTTTCCATGAAAACATGATTGGAAATAATATATGAAGTGATAATTAGATTTATATAATAAATATTTTATTATATGAATTGTTCGAGAATATTTAAGTTAATTATTTTAACTTGATTATTGATGTTGTGTAATACGAAGAATAAGTCGGACATGAGATCGAAACCCTGGATTGGGATTGTGATCAAGAGATGAGAATAATAATATTATATTATTTTACAGTACCATAATTATGTACTGGGTATGTGCGGACAGATAATATTGAGCAATGACGGTCAATTAGGTCATAGCATAATATTGTGCTGTGAAACCCTAATTATTAAGCTCGGTTATGAGATATGGTGAGTAGTATTTGTGTATATGAAGTTCTTTGTGAATAAGAATATCGGTAATTAGAAGAAACCCAATTATTGTTTGTACATCGATAATTAGGACAAACCCTAATTATTATAACCCTAACCGGTTGAAATTAGAAACCGAATAACGTTGTGTTAGTAACATACACAGAGATAATTAAAGAACCACTAATGGTCAATTAGAAACCCTAATTTTAATTCTGGGTTTAATTTAGATATTCTTGTATAAGTGTTTTAATTTACCAAAGGATAGAAGTTAATTGGTAAATTATAAGAATTAAATCTAGTGATTAAATATTACATTTAATTGCCTTGTACAAGATTGCCCATACACTCTTAAACAAAGCCCAACCATCACCCATAACAAATCGAAGCGAAGAATCAAGAATTTTTTGGCAAAAGGGTATAAGAACACTAAACCTAGAAATCCTTTGATTCGATGTTATTTGATACAATTGATTGTTTAAAGTTGTGTAATAGAATGTTAATTGATGATATGGGTTGATAAATCAAAGACCCATAACATCAAAGTGCACGAATTTGAAGATTTAAGCAAGTTGGAAAAAGCAAGATTACATTATTTTTTTCACCAAATGTCGAGGCCATAACTCTTTGCTCGATCATGAGTTTTGTTCTTCAAAAGTTGTTATGTGTAGCACGATATGTGGTCTTTAATCTGCAAAAAGAATCAAGTCCATATCATGTATAGATTAGAAGTTATAGATGGTCAAACATGGTTGTTAGATCATGATAAACTATTTTTGGGCGATCTGTAATGGGGGCATTCTCGTCCACTTTTTGTTCTTTAAAAGGTCTGGACTTTTGATATGTTGTAGTGCACTGAGTTAGGAAGCCATAGGCTTTGGAATGACCTCATTCCGACCTCGGATGAGGAATTACGGTGATTGGAAGGAAATGTGTCAAAACCGAAAGTCGGTAATGGATGTGTTATTCGGGACACTTATTTGATCAGTTAATGTTTTAAAACCTTCTGGGCTTTTGGTATGTTATAGTACACCGAATAAGCTTTCCATAGACTCAAAGCAGACTAAATCCAATATCGGAGGAGAGAGTTATGACATTTCAAAGTAGTAGTGTCAAAACTTCCCAACAAGTGCAGTGCAGTCCATTTGAACGGAATTTCTGGGCTGATGTGTTGGAATTTGGAAATGGTCAAAGAATAAAAGTTGTAGCCCCAGAAGTTAGCTTGGCGTGGGCTCAAGAATCGCTCAAAAATGTTTTAAAATGAAAGAGTTATGACTGTTTTAGCGGAAGAGGTAAAGCTGAAACGAGATTGAAAAGCGTTATGAGCGTCCACTTTTGGCGCTTGTTTGGGCTACCTAATGAACCCGAATTGGGTAATTCATATTTTTAAAAATAGTCTTACATACCATGTATAACATATCCAAAAATCAGATTAATCGGAGTTATGAGCAATGCGTTAGAAAATCGCAAAGTGAGCTATTGAAAAATTAGTATAAACCAAGTCCCACATCGACTAAGTTGAGAACTTCTCCATTTTCTAAACCTATAAATAGAAGGGCTTGGCCTTTGTTTCATTCACCAACAATAAGGCCTCCAATTTGTTTGAGAAAGGCTTTGTTGTGGGAGAACTTTTTATAAAGATCTCCTTAGTTAAATTTTGGCGTGGAAGTGCGTATTCAGTCTGTGGAATTCGTATTTCTGGATATGTTTCTTATTTAATTTTTGTAATGTTATTATTTTTAATTGTTAGTTAAAGTTTGAATTTTTGAAGTTTAGTTAGTGTTGTTAATAAACTAGTTAGTTTACTATGTTTATTTTGGCTTAGAATTGGTTATGTAAATGAGTTATTTGTGATGACTTTTAATATTTTGTGATGAATTTTATTAATTAATTATTATTAATGATATTAAAGTTATTTAATGATTATATTAAATAATTTAGTTTAAAAATGATTTTAATATTATAAAATCATTTTAAATGAAAATAAGGTATTTAAAAATATTTTAAGTTATAAAATATAACTTTTAATATTTAAATGATAATTTCATTAATAATTAAATATTAATGATATTAAGATAATATTAATGATATTTAGTTTATTTAATAATTATTATTAAATAAATAGTTTAAAAATGGTTTTACTTATTTAAAAACCATTTAAAGAGGATATTAAGGATTTAAAAATATTTTAAGTTATAATTAATGACTTTTAATATTTGGATAAATAGTACATTAATATTTAAATATTAATGGTAATTATTTAAAAATGATTTTTATTGTTTTAAAAATCATTTAAGGTAATATAAATGTTTTAAAAATAGTTTGAGTTATTATAAATAACTTTTATATTTTAGCGATGGTTTCATTAATAGTTTAGTATTAATTAAACTATTAATGATAATGGAATTGTTTAATGTTTAAATTATTTAATTATGATTCCGATAATTGAAAGTTATAAATAGGCCAAACTAAGTGACTTGAGAACCCATTATGAAGTTCTAAATTTAAAGAAGAACACCTATAGTAATGATTATATCACTATAGGCCCTTTAGTGACGATTTGAATTATTTTAAATTTTTCAATTTACGAATTTCAAAATGATTAAAAATTAAGATGTCTCGATATTTACAGATGTTGAGGTATAAAATAAGAGTCTTAGACTCGGTATTTACCCGATAAAGTTGTGCCGATGCAATGAAACAAAATGTCGAACCTTATATAAAGAAAGAAAAGACTACTTTAAGAACATGGATGAGATATTTGAAAAATGTATAAAAATATTTCAAGTATAGAATAGGAACTAAAAGTATGATCACTTTGTGATTATGTGATTAGACTATGTCTTTGTTCGTAATACACAAATACTATGTGTTAAGATATATTGTTCTAATCGAACGAATGATCGATTATTGATAGGTTGTGATAAAGAGATAAAACCTAAGTTGAGATTTGTAATCGCTTGAATCGCACAAGTATCCTACCTTTGCATTTTCTTTATGCAATGGACATGAGTAAGAAGTTTGAAATTATTCTATTCTGTCTGATTATATGCGCTTTGATTATCAACATGTTAGCTCGGATATATATTACATTAAGTTGATTTCTAAATGGTTATACAAGTGTCCCCACTTGGATAATCATAGCATTTATTCACATGTTGATATACCTTTGTCAATTACCCGTATATATATGTTGAATTACATATTATTGTTGAAAGCAAGATTAAAAACCTTGGGTTTGGAACCCGGGCATGTATGAACATCCCTATATGGGAAGATTTTTGCGCAAGCGCGGATAGAGTGAGAGATGAATTTCATTCTAGTTATGTAGTATTGATCGTCTGAGAGTGCAATGAGTGATCACCCTCCATGCCCGTAAGTTTTTGTGGTTTGAGGATAGAATTCGCTAAACCTTTTCGAAAATGAAAAGAATGTTCATAGTATGTTTCTTAAACCCTATTCAAGGGTAGAGCCAGAGCCAAATTTAAAGAATTTGAAAGAGAGTTGTTATGTGAATTTTTATCGATCAGATTACTTCACAACTTTCAATTCGTTGTAGAAGTGTTATGTAAAGAGAATACTTATATTCTTTCACTTATATATAATTGCTATTACTTGTTTGGGCACTTAAATGCTCATCCTTGCTTAAATTAAATGTTTTCGATTATGTATGAGCAACACTTTGAAGGCTCGAAACACGAACAAAGGAAAAGAAAAGGCGATCGAATAAGTGTGTATTATGAGTTAATGGTTATAGTTGTATTGGTATCTATTCAAGTATTGTAAGGAATGTATTTGAAGGTCACGTACCTGGGGAAGTAAACTTTGATGTATGTAAATTAAGTTCGAATGTATTATTATTTAGTATTATTCAGTTTAAAGAAATGGTATCGTGGAGAACCGAGTTCGGGTTTCAAGTACCTGGATTTGGGGTCGTCACAAAGGATTTATGTTATAATTGAGAAAATTAAAACCCTAATTAAATAATTAGGGAAAGATAAAATTAAGAGTATTGGACTATGTTAATTTACATGGCCCAAAGAATTAAATTTTAAGTCCAATAGATTAATTATTGATAGCCCAAAAGATGGAAAAGAATGGCCCAACTTTTAACCCAAGTGGGAGAGGACTTTTTGGACATTTAGTAAATCAAATAAAGCATAAAAGGAAACTAATTTTGGACAATCTAAGGCCACATGGCCGGTGCATTATAAAGAAGGAAAATGGAAGCATGTGGTGTAATGATGATAACTTATTTTAGTTTACAAAGTGGTTCACCAACTAAGCTAGGTGTCACTTGCTTATTTTGCCATCATTTTTGTTCAAGCTTGCAATCAACCTTATAATGACAAAGAAAGAGAAAGAGAGAGTGAATGGGGGGAATGAATATTAGATATACAATTATATCTATACATTTTTTTCTAAACCACAAAAACCATTTTATTTCTCTCTCATCCTATTACTTTCTTTTAGCTAACAAAACAAAACCAAGAGAGAGAGAGAGAGAGAGATGAGCAATTTCAGCAGCCACAAGGGGTAAAGGAAAGGAGGTTTTAATCTTCAAGTTATCCAAGATCATCATCTACTTTGAAAGATTAAGAAAGGCTAGCAAAATATCAAGGTATAAACTACATTTTAACTAAGTTATTCTTAGTTGTTTTAATCAAAACATGGATTTATGTTCTTGAATTTCAAAACTCTAGATCTACATGATCTAGAGTGTGTTATGTGTGGATCTATCCATTTTGAGGATCAAAAGTTAGATCTAAAGTGTGAAATGGAAACTAGGTTTTTCAAAAGATAGAAAACCTAATTTTTCTTAGCTTTGATTGTGTTTAATCTTGTGTTTGATGCTTGTTTATTGAAATAGATCATGTATTATGGAAGATTCATGGGTAAATAAAGTATTAGTAAGTGTTATGATGATTTATGTTGGTTATTATGTGAAAACATGAAAGTTTTCTTAGAAGACACAAAGAGTTAAAAATTAGATTTTTTGTAAAAATAAAACACAAAATTCAAATGACTATATCTCCTATGATATTTTGAATTTTTGAGTGTGGTTAAGTCTTAGACTTAGATCTATGATTTTTCTAACATCTCCAAGTGGAATCACTGAAAAAGGAGTTGTAGATTTCTGTATAGACTGATTTTAGCAAAGGAGTTAAAAACTGCAAAATGACAAAAAGCTACTGCCCAAAAATTTAAAATGGCATTTTCGGCCACTTAATTTGTGAAATAAATTCCGGCCTTCAGGGAAATGAAAATATATTGTATTAAGTACCTCCTGTCCAAAAATGAGCTCATTCCGAGTTAAAATGACCAAATTATGACCATTGCAATTTTAAAGATTTTTCGACGAAAACGGCTATAACCGGAGTTCTATAACTCCGATTTCCACAAAATTTAAAATGGAGGCTCATGTTAATATGTGTAAGATCCCGCCAAGAGTTGTGAATTTCTGGAGTTAAATGTGAGGTAGCTAATTTCTTAAGGAATTAACTAAAAATGATTTTTGAAAAATACCAAAGGAAGTTGGAAAATTATGGAAAAATACTTTTTGTGTATGAAATATATGTATATGTGTTTGGAAAAAGAATAGAAATATAATAAATTTGGTATTTTCGTGAAAAGGATATGGAATCCAGCATGCTGGATTGCAGTTTAGTTTGCTGATTGGTCATCTAGATGGTGGATTTGAAATCCAGGTTGCTGGATTTGGAATTTAGGTTGCTGAATTAGAAATTTGGTTGCTAGATTTAGAATCCAGGTTGCTGGATTAGTATTTGACTTATTAGATGTTAAAGAATAACTTATGAAATAAAAAAGCGAGTGTTAAATCATAATGGATATAGTGATTAAGGAATTAGCAAAGAACAATAATAATGCTAATGTTGTAAGGTGTTATCTAATATTTAATTATGAGATTAAATGTTAGATAATTGATTGATAAAGTAATAGCATATTGAACTAACCAGTATGTTATGCTGACTGAAAGATCAATCTTATACTGATAGGTCTTTCCCAAGAGATTTCTTAGTGGTAATCAGCGGTTCAGGCAAGTTTCCCTAACTCAAACTTGAGTTGTATGTTCAAAGCATGTTAGTGAATAGTTGTTGTTGATTATTCACGTCTATATTATTTATTGATTTGCACGTTGTGCATATTGTAATTGTTCATCAGGTATGAAAGGCTGATCACCTTTATTACCATTTGGTTCAGTTAATCTGTTCATGTTTATGCTTGACCATTCATTTTTATTGACTTAGTCGTTCAGCTAAGAAAATTTGTTCATGCTCTTTCACAATGTTTATAATGTTGAAAGTTAGCTAGCTTATTGTTCAATTCTTTCAATCATGATATATCCTCAAATAAATTTAAACTTGCTGGGCAAATTTGTTGCTCACCCTTGCTATATCATGATAAAAAATTTTAGATTAAGATGAAAGCTCGAGTAAAGGCAGAGGCAAAGGCAAAGTCCAAGATTAAACTATTATGAAGTTAGAACTATTAATAGTGCTAATGCAAATGATATTGTAAACCTTTAGGATATTGAAGGTATGTATTAAGTTAAGGTTGTAGACCTTGGGAATGATGTGGAAAAGTTTAATGTATAAACAATTTATGTTTATATCTTCCGTAATAGTTATAGAAATGATGTACCAGATCTTAGGTAAAAAGTAACAAAATTTGGGGATGTCACAATAGTTATCATTGTCTTAATAAAGTCTAATTATTACATAAAATACCATAAATCTTATTATGTTTGCTTTCATTTTCCTTTGTTTCTGCATGAACCTTTAGTTTGATCACGATTGGTTGAAACATTTAAATTAAGCAAGAATGAGCATTTGGGTGCCCAACAAGTAATAGTAATAATAAATATTAGCTGAAAGGATTAAATGTTTTCTGTGAATGACACTTCTATAACGAATGAACAGTTGTGAAGTAAGCTGAACCAATAATAACAACATATTAATTCTATATCAAATTTTTGAAACTACGTACTGACTATAACTGGAGATCAGTCGACAGACTATGAACATTGTTTTCTATTTTCGAAAAGGTTAAACAGAACTTCATCTATAAACCATCATAACTTACATGCACGGGGGGTGATCAGCCCGTTATGCCCTGTATTGATCAATACTACATGCAAGAAAGATATTATCTTTCATCTTATCCGCCTTTGGCGTAAAAAGGTTTTCCCATGTACAAGATGTTCATACTTAGTCGAGAATTCGAACCAAAACAATTCGGTTGGATAACAATAGAATTCTATCTTGTTCAACAATATTTTAAGTTTGTGTCTAGCCAAATTAAATAGCTTAAACGACTTTTAAGTCAACGTATACGTACTAGAAATCAATAAGTATATTTCAACATGTGATTAAATACAATGATTATCCAAGTGGGGACACTTGTATTACCATATTTAGAAATTAACGAACAGAATAAATATCTGGATTATACAATAATACGGTGTTTATAAACGATTATCGAATAATTTAAGAACTTGTATGAATACAAATGATTGAATACATAATCGATAATAATAGAGTGAATAATCTGGCACAACGATAACATAATTTTGAAACTTTCTTACTCATGTCCATTGCATAAAGTAAATTCAAAGGTAGGATACTTGCCTGGTCTGCTGCTTACACAACTTAGTTTTATCTTTTATATCAAAACCTATCATTAATAAGATCATTCGTTCGATTAGAATAACTTATTGTACACATAGTACTGCTATTTGCATTCAGCACATAACCTAATCACATTTGTCACATAGGTTTAACAGTCATTGGATCATAAACAGACACATAGCTAGTCAAATTATGTAAGTCTAGATCAATTTCTGAAATATTTCGGTGTACCGACGGGTTTATCGGGTAATTATCGAGTCTAGGACTCTATCCTGTAGTTCAATAACTATAAATATTAGTCATATTATTTTTAAATGACTTATAATAATTTTTAAATAATTATTATAATTCATCATGATTTTTCAAACACCAGAATCATTATAAAATGATTTAAATATTAAATAATTCTATTATCATTAATATTTAATTACTATTAAATTATTAATGAAACCATTTCCAAAATATTAAAGTTATTTATAAGAACTCAAAATATTTTTAAAACATTAATATTACCCTTAAATGATTTTTAAAATATTTAAAATCATTTGTAAATAATTACCATTAATATTTAAATATTAATGCATTATTTATCAAAATATTAAAAGTCATTAATTATAAATTAAAATATTTTTAATTTTTTTACCCTTTTTAAATGATTTTTAAATTAATAAAACCATTTTTAAACTATTTATTTAATATAATTATTAAATAAATCAAATATCATTAATATTAAATTATTAATGAAATTTACCTTCTAATATTAAAACCATTTTTAAACTAATTTATTTAATATAATTATTAAATAAATTTAATATCATTAATATTAATTTATTAATGAGAATTCTTCAAAAATATTAAAAAAAGTACATTTTATAATTCAAAATATTTTTAAACACTTTATTCTTATTTAAAATAATTTTTATAATATTAAAATCATTTTTGTCTAATTTATTTAATACACTAATTAAATATCATTAATATTCAAATATTTATAAATATTAATGAAAAATATCCTAAATAATCAAAAGTTAATTTTCATAATTTAAAATAATTTTTAAAACCATTTTTGTATTTTTTAGAATTTATTTTCTATTTTTAATCATTTTCCAGAAATTAGAAAAATAAAAATAATAAAAACTGTCGCTATAAACTATAGCGACATTTTCTGTCTCTGTTAGTGTTCTTGAGTCTCAAGAACACTGACAGTCAGTGTTCAAGGCGCGTAGTTTGACCAGCCTTAATTCTCAGTCCAAAATTTTTCTGGGCAAACTTGAACCTTGATCTTGTAGTGTTTATGTAACACTATAAGAATCAACATTAATCTAGGTTATATCACACAACACCATCAAGATTCAAGCCCTAAAAGTCACTGTCAGAACGTTTCTGGGTTTTCTAGGTAACCCAAAAATCTAGGCAGTTCGAGTGCCTACTTTCTAGCTCAATTTAATCTATGATCTGGTCATTATCTGGTCGATCTCATGATTCTAACATATAGTACACAAGAACACATACACATCAATATATCAGTCCAAACACATCTTATTCTCCAGATCTAGCCTGGTCAAACGCTGTCAGAAATTCTAAGTTATGGCCGAATGTCCTACTTTGACCACCTACTCTGTTCAATATGTTGATTATATAAACGATCTAAAGCCATAAATATAAAGTACATATGTCAGGATACAAACTGGTTACAAAAACAACATCAAATCTCTTAATCAACTGACAGATCAAGGCTTGACAAAATCTTGTCAGATGCTGGTTTAGGATTTCTGGGTTACCCAGAAATCAGCCGGTCAAGCTCGGTCAATGGTTTTTGACCATGAATAACATGAAATCTACCTATCTTCTGACCCTAATTCTAGTTCCAGATCAAAGATCTCACAACATACTACAAGATCAAACCTTTAAAACACCAAAACAGTAAACATGCTCAGATCTAGAAGGTCTGACATTCAGTTGTCAGATCACTTTAAAAATTTCCAAATTTTGAAAAACTTTAAATCTGAGCCTATAAATGTTATGAATCTAACATCTATCAACCCAGATCATCTAGTAATACACCATACAATATGTTTAACACAAAAAAAACTAAGATCTAACACATCAAGCATGATCAGATTCTAGGTGAGAGGTTTATACCTTTCTTTGCTTAATCTTGATTCTAAGCTTTCTGATTTAATATGGAAGTGGTAGGGCTTGTTTGTGGGACTGATATGCTATACAAATTCATGGGTTTGAGGGAGAGAGGGTCTTGGATAAGTATAAGTTACCAAATGAATTAAAATTTCAACATTTCTCTCTCTTGATCTATATATATATTGAATGTAAATGATTTGGCTGGGCTATATGGCTGAGTTGTGTTGATTTCAATCACATGGGGTGGTTAGATTAGGTCACAAACTCCTTATATGGCAAGATTTGTAAGCAAGCTAATAAAAATGTGACAAAAGGGTAATATTGTCTTTTGGCTAGCAATTTTAATGGTAAAGTTGTAACTTGACAAACCCTTAGGGTTTGACCCTAAGGTTTGTCACAAAAAATTTGTAGGATTTCTAATTTGGCTTTAAAATAAAAATTTTAATTTCTGAAAATACAAATTAAGGTTTCTTAATTAACATAGGGTATCTAATTACATTATACATTAACATTAGGGGGTTAAATATCACTAATTAGCATTAAGCTTTATCATTAAGTGATTAGGGTTCTTAATTTGGTAATTAGGGTTTCCCCATTTGACAATTAGGGTTTCAAATATAGAAATTAGTGTTTTATAAATATTAATTAGGGTTTTTCAAAAATTAGGGTTTCCCTAATTAAGGTTAATATCTATAATTTCGGTCGTTAATCACATTATCACTATTACATAACAATCCTGTACTCTAATTTGAGTTTCAAATTAGGGTTTAGCACAATACTACAATATTTTTCTACTGTCACACTATAATTGACCAATTATCAGTCTACACACATACAATACACATTTATAACACTGAAATATAATTAATATTATATTATAATTCTCTTTCCTTATTCCAAATCCAGAATTAGAGTTTGGATTCCATATCTGATTTATCTTTCATATATAACATTATTAATTAAGTTAAATAATTAACTTAATTAATCTGAAATAAATTCATAAAATAAAATAGTTATTATAATAATTCTATAATTATTTCATATATTATTTAAATAATATATAATCATATTTTCATGCAAAATAAATAATAAAAATATTTTTACTACAAAATTAATTTATTATAAATACAATTTATAATGATCAATAATTCTAAAAAAATAAATTATTTACAATAATTAATGTAATAAATAAATTTTATTTATCACATATATATACACATTACCTGGCACATATTTCCACCTTTATATATATAAAAAAATTATACGCAAAATTTCTTATTTATTTATATAGAAAATATAGGGTTATTACAAAGATCGCGAGTCATAAGCCTTGAGGGTAATGACTGCGGACGCTAGTAACAATCTGCAGTATACGAAAGAATGTAATGGGAACCGTGCGCAGCAAAAGACTTTCGGTCAAGGAAAAGCCCGATGATGAGCTTTTAACTACTCAGATCCTAGGGGAAGTGTAACGAAAGCTAGTGATCGTGTAGTTCATCAAATGTAACACTTAAACAAGTGAATTAAACCTATAATGAAGGTTAAACGAAAATATTAAATGAGATTGAAAGACAAAGAATGTGAACGCGGGTTACAGAATTGATATTCGGGGACCGTAGTCGTGATAAACGAACGTGAGGGATTGCTATGATTGTGATTCCTTAGACGTTGAGTGACGAGGGTAATGAATAACATTTCAATGTTATGTTGTGATAATGAGAGATAAGTGTAAAGCGTATAGACGCTGTGAACGCAACGCTGTTGCGATGAACGATTAGTCTTAGCATACAACGAATGGTATGGCTTCGACATTAAGAAAGAGTAATGAACATGTGGTTCATGTAATGGATAACGAAGGTAAGTAAGATATGAATTGTCAAGAAAGCCGTAATGAATGGTAATAAGATTAATGGAAGCCAATCATGATTCGGATGGAGAATGCTAGAATGAAATGTAAGCGTTAAACACTTTAACCAACGTGAAGGTTGAGTGTACGCAAATATTAAACGGGCAGAACCTACACCCTGTGTATGGTTTGACCGTAGGGTAATGAAGTCCAATGATTAAACCATGAACGGTGTAGAAGCGGAATTAAAGACAATGACATTGAATGTAAAGAAGCCGAGTTAATGATTAACTTGAACGATAGCTCTGAGTATACAAAAGACTGTATGACTTAGATAATAAGAATGAATACTGCGGTATGACATTTAGTTGCCAGAAAGCCATAGGGAATAAGAAAGTGACTTAACGAACATTAGAGTTAATAGTTCGGATAAGTTAAGATAAGTTAGGTTATGGTACAATCGTAACCTTTAATGGTTGACATATGGGAGCTGGGCTAAGAAATTCCTTTAAAGAGAAAAGGTATATACGAAACTGGCAACCGATCTAAATCACTGTGATGGCAGTGTAGATAAGACGAGAACTTGTTTTTTGGTTGTTTCTGGGAAACCACTCCGAGTACCATATGGACTACTAGCAGAGATGCGATGTGTGCTGAGTCCTAGAGAAGTTATAAAAAGAAGATAAGAATGAAAATCATCAAAGATGATGAATGTATGAGTAAGACATCTCTGTATGTCATAAAGCCGTAAATCGGTAAAGGAAGTTGTCGCGTAAACTTAGGTTGAAAAACGCGAACCCTAAGAAGTAAAGCTAAGTAAACCAATGCGTAAGTCAAGTATATGACTAATTGGAGTATGTATTCCTTATGTATTTTATAGGAATTGGAATGAGCAGTTCAGCGTAAGCTGTAGCTGTGCGTAAGGCAAGTTTCCTAACTTCATTCATATTCTAAATGAATGTTAGTTTCTAAAACTTCTTAGATGTTGAACTTGAGAAGTTCTGTCTATATACAAATGTGTGATATTTTTACAAGGTTGTAGAACGTATGAGGGCTTGTGCCACAATTTGAACACTTCGATGTTTCTATGACATGAACTGTTCTGTGATTGAACTGTTCAATAAGATAATGTTTTGTTTATACATGAACCATTATTGTTAAGTCTGTGCTAATGATTCTAGCCAGATAGAATGTGTATGAAAAAAGTAGAAGAATGAACGTATTTCAAAGTGAATGTGATTAAGGTTTTAAAATGATAGGAATCGGAATAATTATTCATATTATTCAAGCTGCTTCATAACCTTTGTTCGGTTATCGAAGTTCTAAAGGAATGTTTGAATTCTTAAAGTTGTTTATTCAACTGTTATGACTTGCTGAGCAATTGAATGCTCACACTTGCTTTAAATGAAAAAAAATTTAGCGTACGATGTTAGAAGAACTTAAGGATCCCGTAAAGATTAAACTGATCGGTATCCAGAAGAAGTGCCATTCATTAGATGAATGAATGTGAAGATCAAGTGAAGACTTGTAATATAGATTGATGTAATTAAACTATAGAATAGTTTAATGAACGGTTATGTATCCTTGGTGGCAGATAAAAGTCATTCGTGTAAGATGTAAATGATAATGTAATTAACATTATTTGTAATGAAAGAGGTTATAAGGTATTAGAATTTGGGAATTGAGAATGTATGTTGTTATATTTCACTATAAAATGATGTATGTTTAGAAAGAAGTGGGACCGTGACGTACGAAATCTGGGTATGAAGATAGACCGAATTTTGGGGTGTTACATTAGTACTTTAAACCTTTACATTTAGGAAATCCAAAATAATTTTTAGGAAATGCAAAATGTTTATAAAACCACTTACATTTAGAAACCTATAAACCGAATGACTTTATCTGGACCCAGTACTACTTTAAACCCTTATATCTGAAAATAAAGCCAACAAGGACATACTGTCCTTATTGACACTAATCTTGACAAAAGGATTAACCGATGCTGGTGCTGGTAGGCTCTGAGGGATAGCATCCAAGCAAGCCTGAGTATGATTATTTACAATTTTGAGAAGTTCTGGTAGTGTAGATTAAGCCCTTTATCCCACCATTTAGTAAAAAAAACACTCCTTTAAGGCGGGGGATCTACTATTTTTCTTCTTCTTAGTAGATTTTTCATGGGTATTGTTTTTAGAAGACTTCTTAGAAGAAAATCTTAGATAAGATTTAGAGGGTTTCGAACTCTGTTGCTTCTTAACCTTATGGGAAAACTGTAATTTTGTGTCGTAAGAGAATTAATCACAAAATTCTCCCATCTCATGTCTTTTGGTGAGATTCTATTTTTTCATTAGTTGTTGAAGTTTCATATCATTGCATAATGATAATACTTCTTCAATAATTACTGAAATAAGATGGCCATAGGAATACTGGTTATAAGGAATACTCATACGGTCATGTTTATCTCTTAATTTTTTACGGACTTTTTCAGCAAAGAAAGTAGGAAGTCCATCAATAAACTTGGCTTTACCATTTTCACTGTTAGCATCTGATCTTTGCATTACTTTCATTAAAAAGACATCCTTATACCATCTAAAATGGATTAAGGATGGGTAACGAAGATTCTGTAAGAGTTCTCTACTCCTATCAGTATTCATGAGTCTTGGTCTGACAAAATGATGAATGATAGCATGAACTAAGGTGTAGTAAGAATCCTCTCTTTTTGTTTCAATTTTAGTAATAGGATCAGTTTCATTCTTATAGGATTGGAGAACTTCTGTTCTTTGAGTATCAGTAAGTGCATTATCCCACCATCCTGTAAGAATGCTGGTAAATCCATTTACTAAGAAACGACAAATCTGATGGTCAGTATTGTCATTCTATTTGCAGATAGTAGCATACATCATCATATGTTGTATGGCTTCATATATCTAATATTCAGTCTTACCATCAATATTCCATTCATAAATGGTTTTACCATGGTAAGATTTTTGTGCATGAAGAAAATCTTCTTCATACAGAATATCCTGAGGAGTAGGACGGGGGTAATAATACCTACTGGGTCCAGATAAAGGCATGCAATTTATAGGTTTTTGACTGTAAGTGGTTTTATTAATATGTTGCATCTCCTGAAAATTATTTTGAATTTCCAAAATATGAACATGAGAAATAACGTCAGTATCATCTTCTTCATCATTAGTATTATTATTACTGGTATGAGAAGAGGGTTGTATAGACATCATATTTATCTGGGATGAAGATGCAGTTCTAAGTTTTAAAACTTTCATTTTATTTAAAAGATTATTAATAAACTCATTATCAACTTTAGACGATTTCATTTTGAAATTACTAACTTCTAAAGGTGGTTTAATGGTTACAGGTTGAGGATCAAGCTATTGAGGAATAACTTGACAATTATCATTAATATGATTAATTTGTTCTTCAATTCTGGATAACTGTTTTCCTATAGTTTGAAGGAATAAATTTGTATAATTATTCTGTTTAGACAAGGGTAAAATATCTTTTATTTTTACCTCTTCATGATGATGGGATATTTCAGAGATATCAACATACGGATTAATTACTAAGGGTTTTAAACTTTCATTTCCTGAGCTAAGTTCAAGGGACTTAGGAGGGGGATGTATGGATTGGATAATAAACTAAACATGGCTTTGAAAACAAAAGAGGTAGGATCGGGAAGGATATTGATCAAGCACGTATGTCAACAATTTACATATGATAAAAGTCACAACGCCATAACACGGCTAAAGGCAAAGTCCTAAACGCGACTTGGATGACGTTCCACTTAATCAAGTACCATCCTCATTCAGTCTTATTTAATAAAATGGCATGAATATTTTAAAGGCATATTAAATATATATTAACAGATAAATTATTACATATATGATTTCATAAGATTACTGTTGATTTGGGGGTCTTCCCAAAACTATAAGCCGACAGGTTTCTTCCTGTATAACTTCTTTAGTTAAAACAATTAATTGTTCTGATTTATTAAACTTTTCTAAAAAATAAGAACGATTATGATTATCTGTTGCAGTTTGATATGTTGTTATATAACGATTACTGTTTTTAGTATGACAATCTAAAAGCTCAAGTAAAGAGACATAATAATTAGCAGAAGCAATAATTAAAACTTACGGAAGAGCTTTGCAGATCTTCAAACTTCAGGCTTATATATGTTAGATAATTTATAGGGGGGGGGGGGGGGAGAGAGAGAGAGATAGAACATAGGGGGAAATGTAAAGAAAAGTTCTGCCTCAACAATGGGTGAGGTCTCCCAATTTATACAAGTGAGAAGATAAGAAAGGATAAAGCGTGTCCTATTTGGTGGAGTCGATTCTGAAATCCTTATCTTTTCTTCTTTAAATATCAGCCGTAGGAAGTGGAATGGCGTGAGACATGTTGTTGTTTGAGTGAAGCATTATTGAGGACATTTGATGTCGTCTTCTGATAATTAAGAGAGCATCTAGCTTTTTTTTCTGATGGTGGAGACACTATGGTTGTCCTTTTCTGATTATTAGTTATCTTTTCAGTAGTGGAGAATAACTTTATGCTTTTCCTTTTCATTTCTTGTCTTGTTCCATCTTTTCGGAAATCATGGAGGTGAGAGAATCCTAGAAATTTCCCATAGCGGGTTTCGGCTCTTGACTTTTGCCAGCTAAGACGCTGAACTCGTTATCATCCTGTTTAGATCCTTCATTATTGCTGATAGTTTTCATGAAACTGTCATCCTGAACTAAGGATTGTAAGAATTGGGTTTTTATATAATCTATGGTTTTAACTATTAATTCAGTTTCAGTTAGATTTGGAAACTTTTGTTTTAAATCTATCTGAATCTTGACGAAAGGATTAACCGGTGCTGGTGCTGGTAGGCTATGAGGGATAACGTCCAGACAAACCTGAGTATGTTTCTTTAAGGTTTTGAGAAGTTTTGGTAGTGTAGGATTAAGCCCTTTATCCCACCATTTGGTAAAAAATACCCTTTTAAGGCGGGAAAATTTATTCTGATAGTCACACTGAAAATCCCATTTCCAGATCCAGGGGATTCCAAATCGGATAATAAAGTGCTCATGTAGTTTAAGTATGGATAAATCTTTATTTTTCTGGTATATGGGAATAGGCAACTTGCCACTCCATAAATGCTGTTTGGACTGATTCTGGTAATGTTTTAATGGTAATACCGAATTTATCACACCAAACGAAAAACCAATTTTATTTTATTTAAAAGATTACCAATAAACTCATCATCAGATTTAGAAGATTTCATTTTAAAATTACTAACTTCTAAAGGTGGTTTAATGGTTACAGGTTGAAGGTCAAGGTTTTGAGGAATAACTTGACAATTATCATTAATATGATTTATTTGTTCTTCTATCCTGGTTAACTGTTTTCCTACATTTTGAAGGAATAAATTAGTATAATTATTCTGTTTAGACAAGGGTAAAATATCTTTTATTCTTACCTCTTGCTGTTGATGGGGTATTTCAGATATATTAACATACGGATTGATAACTATGGGTTTTAAATTTTTGTTTCCTGAGCTAAGTTCAAGGGACTTAGGATAGGGATGTATGCATTGGATAATATTACCATTTGTGGTAATCAAGTGCTTTTGAATTCCAGTTAACACATTCAATTGACTTTCAGTGTAAAATTCTGACTTTAAAACAAAATCATAATACCATTTAGCAAATGACAATATACAGTGGTTTTTATTTAGATAGGTATAATAATTAGCTTTTATTTCTGCTAATATATCATTATCATGATTTTTAAAATACCAATTTCTAAATTTCTTGTATTTATCTTGCATAAACTCCTGGTTTAAACATTGGCATATTTTACTATTAGGAGAAAAATCCATTAGCATTCAAAATACATGTCACTAGCAGTTGGACTATAAGGTCTTCTATTTTGAGGAGTATTTATTTCATAAATACCATGAGGTATTTGGTTTTCAGAAATATGTATTCCTTTTTTAAATCTTCATTTTTTTGCATACATCATGATATGATGAATGGTTTCATAAATTTGATATTCTGTCTTACCATCAATATTCCATTCATAAATGGTTTTACTATGGTAAGATATTTGAGAATGAAGAAAGTCTTGATTTCTGAGTGTCAGTTAAGACATTAATACTGGGTCCTCTAATATCTAAACCATTCATCTCGACAATAGCTTTCAAATAGTCAGCTTCAGTAGTTGTATTACAGTTATTTATTATACAGGTCTGACATTGTTTATCATCAGAATCATTGCCAGATTCAGAATAGATTTCAGCTAAATCATCATCTGAACTTGGTTCTGAATTACTGCTTGACAAACAATTAAGAATTTGTTGTTGAATGTCCTCATCAAGGGACATTTCATTAAGTTTCTGTTTTAATTTTGATTTCCATTTATTAGCAAAGTGTCCTATTTTACCACATTTATAACATTAAATTTTAGATTTATCTTTTTTAATATTGTTCTTCTTCTTCTTAGTAGATTTTTCAGGGGTTTTGTTTTTTAGAAGATTTTCTAGAAGAATTTCAAAGACCTTTTACCCGAAGTCGATCAATTAGTAATGTCTCTTATAATATTAATTTTCCTGAATCAACTACACAATCTGTGTCTGATCCCTTAGAATCTGTTTATCAAGAGTCTAAAAATCCCAGTAATGAATCTGTTAAAAATGAAGATTTAATAAAAGGAATACATATTTCTAAAAACAAAATACCTCATGGTATTTATGAAACAAATACTCCTCAAAATAGACGACCTTATAGTCCTACTCCCTAGGATATTCTGTATGAAGAAGACTTTCTTCATTCTCAAAAATCTTACCATGGTAAAACCATTTATGAATATAATATTGATGGTAAAACATAATATCAAATTTATGAAACCATTCATCATATCATGATGTATGCAACAGTCTATAAACAAAATGATAATACAGACCATCAGATCTGTCGTTTCTTAGTAAATGGATTTACCGACATTCTTAAAGAATGGTGGGATAATGCGCTTACTGAAAAACAAAGATTTGAATTTCTACAATCCTACAAGAATTAAACAGATCCTATTACCAAACTTGAAACAAAAAGAGGAGATGCTTGTTACACCCTAGTTCAAGCTGTCCTTCATCTTTTTGTTGGACCAGGACTTATGAATACTGATAGGAGTAAAAAACTCTTACAAAATCTTCGTTGCCCATCCTTAACCCATTTCAGATGGTATAAGGATGTCTTTTTAATGAAAGTAATGCAAAGACCGGATGCCGGCAGTGAACATTGGAAAGCTAAGTTTATTGATGGACTTCCTACTTTCTTTACTGAAAAGATCCGTAAAAAACTAAGAGATAAGCATAACCGTATAAGTATTCCTTATGACCAGTATTCTTATGGCTATCTTATTTTAATAATTATTGAAGAAGGATTATCATTATGTAATGATATGAAGCTTCAACAATTAATGAAAAAGCAGAATCTCACCAAAAGACATGAGATAGGAGAATTTTGCGATCAATTCTCTTATGACACAAAATTACAGTATCCTCATAAGGCTAAGAAGCAGCAGAGTTTGAAACCCTCTAAACCTTACCAAAGACGTTGGACAAATACGAATGAACCAAGTATGGTTATGAATAGGGTTCTGGTATTAAAATACCTGCGTAAAGGAATCAATATAATCCCAATAGCTGTATTTTGTTTTTGTATGGCTAGTCTCAACAGTACGGGTCGTATGGGGATTAATACCCCAATTAGCAAGAGGCATGATGCTCTTGATAGTTGTTTACTGTATTGGATTGGGCTGGTTGGCTTAGTAGGATCATGATGCATATGCTTAATGTCAATTGATGCTGTTTCAATGATAATCTGTTCGTAAACATATCGATACTGGTTGAAACGGGGAGGAAATTGTTGAGTCATTAAATAACGCCTCTTGATTTCCCATGGATCTTTCATCCATTTCTCATCATTCTAGTCAATGATCAATACTGTTTCTGTGATGCCCCCAAAATAGATATACATCATCTATTCTGAGTCGCCAAAAACATGGTACAGAATACAAATACAACCTTAAATATACAACATGAGCTATGAGTTTTAATACAAATATTGCCTTCTAGACAGTATTCAAACTCAAAATAAGTCCTCAATACATTTATTATCACACTATTTCATAGAATAGTGAGGACTACTAATGCTATCAGCTGGACCGTCACTCTGTTCCCCGACTAGTCCCCGCTACGTTCTCATTTCCTGAAGAGAACAATGAAAGCAAAAGGGTGAGCTCAACTAGCCCAGTAAGAAATATTATGACTAAGATAATGCGAATAAATTTATCATTAGTCTTCAATGATTATTAAACCGATAAAAATAACAAACATCATGTTTAATCTGCAGATGGAATAAGCAATCCATTAGAAGAGTCAAGTAGAGAATAAAATCTACTATCTTCTATGATTTAAAAAGGTTTTCATCACTTTTATCGGCCGAGACTCGAACAATAGATAATCCACATCATCCCCGCACTTTTCGACCCAAGGATATTCATTAGTATCACGACCACAATTTATCCATGCACTACGGGCCAAGGATATTCATGTTTTCATCAATAGCCATGATCATGCCAACAACTGTCCATCAATGCACTACGGGCCAATGAGGATTTTTACCACATCATTTGTAACTTTACGGTCATGATTATACCGAATAATCCCTGGTCATAATCATACCAAGTCCATCTATGCGCTACAGGCCACAGATGACTTTCAACATAATAAAAACATGAGGATGATGACAATGACATAAAAATTCAATAAAACAAGTTCAAGAATAAATTTTAAAGATTTATAAGTTAATTTATCCTGAACTCAATAATGTCCAAATTGTCAACATGATACTGCTTTGTGGAGTAAAATTTAAGAATGTTCAGAAGGATATTTCCATGAAAAGATACTGGATGAAGCCCAAATATCCAGGATATTCTACTAATTTCATGAAGTATAGAAGCCAAAACTTTACCCAACTGAGTATAATAGAATATATGAAACTGCAAATGGATTTTTGCCTGCCATACGGTAATCCACATAGACAGATCATTTCCATAAGTTAATAAGGAATGAATACAAAAGATCATTTACCATGTATGAGGTAATCCACATAGACAGGTTATTCCAACATAGTAATAAAGAATGGAACCAGGTCATGCGTAATCCGCATAAACAGGATATTCCAACAGAATAATAAAGAATGGAACTAGGTCATGCGTAATCCACACAGACAGGATATTCCAACAGAATAATAAAGAATGGAACCAAGTCATGCGTAATCTGCACAGACAGGATGTTCCAACAGAATAATAAAGAATGGAATAACAATAGAATTCACCAGGCATGTGATAGACCGCACAGACAGGTTATTCCAATAGAATAATAAAGAATGGAATAACAGAAGAATTTCACCATGTATGCGGTATTTCGCATAAACAGGTTATTCCAACATAATAATAAAGAATGGAATAATAGCTCTTATGAGTATTTGAAAGAAAATAACTCTCTTCATGAATATGAAAGAATAATACCCCTTACCTTAGAAAGAAGAGTATTCCGACTGGTAGGGCGAGGATATTCTTGAAGAAAACTTATACTGTTTTCTATGCTCAAAACTTCTTAAAACTTTAAAGAAATACGCTCAAGATTATAGAAGAAGAATTCTCTGAATTTCTGGTGTGTTTTCAATTCTGACTAAGCATCCTATTTATAGGAGAATGGAAAGGATACTATGCAATAAAATATAATATATTCTATTTATAATATATATATATATATATATATTTTATTTAAAATCTAATAAAATAAATAACTTTATAAAAGTATTCTGCTTTTATATAAAAAGATTTTACTATGCAAACACTATGTATGCACTATGCAAATAATATGCATAATAGAATATAATATATTCTATTTATAATCTAATAAAATAAATAACTTTATAAAAGTATTCTATTTTATATAAAAAGATTTTACTATGTAAACACTATATGCAGGCATAATAAAATATATTATATTCTATTTATAATCAAATAAAACAAAAATTTATAAAAAGTATTCGCTTTTATTACATTTAAAATAATAATAAAACAAAATTCATCATTATTATTATAATTCACACTATTAATCGACCAAATTCGCTCCCGTGAAAGAGGGGCTTTCAATAAGGATTTCTCCTATCATGGCGCCTGAATTAGGTGACCAAACCTCTTCTTGGCAGAACTTCTAGACATTGTTAGTATTGCAAATAATAATATTAATAACTTTTTATCTCAATTATTGATTTAATAATATATAAAATATTGACAATAATTGAATCAAATAACGTGAGATACTATGCAACAATTACTGTAGCAATAATTGAACAAAACTGAGTGACTTCTCACGTAAGCATCAATAATCAATACCGTGTGCTACTATGCAACCACGTGTTTTACTATACTTTTAACACCGGGTATTTCAATAGTTAACGGTAAAACTTCCGCCGTTATTTTCATAAAAAATTTTTTTGTCGTTTTCTCAATCCAACAATAATTCCATTGTGGGGTCCACCAATGATTGTGCCGTCGTACGAATATTCCCTGTTAAAACGAATATTCCCCGACCAATTGAATATTATATAACAACTTGCGTACTTTAAAAAATTTATAAATATTACCCACAACTATAACATTATATCATGTTCACTCCATAATATAAAAAAATGATATTTATAGAAAATTCATTTTTATTCCTAAAAGTTGGGGTCTTACAACCTCCCCTTCTTATGAAGAAATAAGGATACCTTGATTTCATTTCAGATTCTAATTCCCAGGTCATTTCCTCAACATCGTAGTTTCTCCACAAAACTTTGACTTGAGGTATAACCTTGAAGCGTATAATATGTCCCTTCTTATCTAAGATTTGAACAGGAACCTCTTCATACGTTAAATCTTCCGCTATTTCGTCCGGTTCTAACTCAATAATGTGGTTCGGGTCTTCCACATATTTACGTAACATGGATATGTGAAAAACGTTATGAACACGAGACATACTTGGCGGTAAAGCGAGTCTATAGGCCACAGTTCCTACTCGATCGAGGATTAAAAATGGGCCAATGAATCGAGGATTGAGCTTTTCTCTCTTTCCAAATCTCGTAACTCCTTTCCATGGAGCAACACGTAACAACACATGATCTCCAATATCGAATTCCACATCCTTTCGATGAAGATCAACATAACTCTTTTGTCGATTTTGTGAGGTTTTTATATGTTTCCGGATCGTTTGATTCTTTTTCGTAGTCATATGTACCAACTTTGGTCCTAACAACGTTGCTTCACCCACCTCATCCCAACATACTGGAGAACGACACTTTCTTCCATACAACGCTTTGAATGGAGCCATGCCAATACTTGTTTGATAGCTGTTGTTGTAGGAAAACTCCACTAACGGTAAGAACTTGTCCCAAATTCCCTTGAAGTCAAGGACACAGAGTCTTAATAAATCTTCAAGAGTTTAAATAGTCCTCTCTGATTGTCCGTCCGTCTGAGGATGATATGCCGAACTAAATCGTAAATCCGTGCCCATAGCTTTTTGCAAACTAACCCAAAATCTTGAAGTGAATCTTGGGTCTTGATCATAAACTATGGATACTGGCATACCATGCAATCTTACAACCTCTTTTATGTGCATACGAGCAATACGTTAAAGTGTATAAGTTTCTCGTATAGGTAACAAGCGAGTAGACTTGGTCAATCTATCAACAATGACCCAAATTGCATCTATGCCTTGAGAAACCTTGGGAAGAACAGTAACAAAATCCATGGTAATGTGCTCCCACTTCCATTCTGGAATTTCAAGTGGTTGCAATGGACCCTTAAGTACTTGATGCTCTGCCTTGACTCGTTGACAAGTTAAACACCTTGAGATAAATTCCTTTATCTCTCTCTTCATATTGCTCCACCAAAATGTATGTTGAAGATCATGATACATTTTGGTACTCCCAGGATGGATTGCAAACGGTGTGTTGTGCGCCTCCATCATGATTTTATACTTTAATTCAGGGTCGTTAGGAACACAAAGTCTGGAGTTGACTCTAAGTATTCCTTCTTCATCGATTCTTGCTTCCGGTATAGCACATTCTTGCACTTTCTTCCTCATATGCATCAGCTCCAGGTCTGTAGCTTGAGCAACCTTAACTTTATCGATTAAAGTCAGTTTTACTCGTATATTCGCCATCATCACATGGGTCCCTGGAGTCTTTAACTCTATCTCCATCCTTTGTAAGTCATACAAAATGGGCTTTTGTGTTGATAATATTGCACTTGTATCCGCATATGATCTTCTACTCAATGCGTTAGCTACCACATTCGCTTTTCTATGGTGGTATTGGATGGTATGATCATAATCTTTCAACAGTTCAAGCCAAAGTCGTTGTTGCATGTTGAGTTCCTTTTGAGTGAAGAAATATTTGAGGCTTTTATGATCCGTAAAGATCTCCACTTTCTCCCCATACAAGTAAAGCCTCCAAATCTTTAGTGCAAAAATGATTGTTGCCAACTCTAGATCATGAGTGAGATAATTCCTCTCATATTCTTTGAGTTGTCGTGAGGCATAGGCTATGACTTTCCCATGTTGTATGAGAAAACATCCCAACCCTTTGCCCGAAGCATCACTGTAGATGACAAATCCCTCTAAGCTAGATGGTATTGTCAGAACATGTGCTGAAATGAGTCTCCTCTTGAGTTCTTGAAAACTCTTCTCACATTCTTCGCTCCAACCGAACTTTGTATCTTTTCGAGTCAGCTGAGTTAATGGAGTAGCGATTCGAGAAAACCCTTCTACGAATCTCCGTTAATAACCAACTAAGCCGAGAAAGCTACGTACTTCGGTCACTGATTTAGGTTGCTCCCAGCTTTGAATAGCTTCAATCTTTGCTGGGTCAATAGATATTCCATGACTTGATACTACGTGCCCAAGGAATGCTACTTCCTCCAGCCAGAACTCGCATTTCTTTAACTTGGCATAAAGCTTATTTTCACGAAGCTTTTGGAGTATCAGCCTCAAGTGTTGCTCATGATCTTCACGGCTTTTGGAATAAATAAGGATGTCATCAATAAAGATGACCACAAAGTGATCCAAATATTCCTTGAATATTCGGTTCATCATATCCATGAAGGCAACAGGAGCATTAGTCAATCCAAAGGACATGACTAGGAATTCATAATGCCCATACTGAGTTTTTAAAGCCGTCTTTGGAATGTCATCGGTTCTAATCTTCAATTGGTGATATCCGGAATGAAGATCAATCTTTGAAAAGAATTTGGCGCCATGCAACTGGTCAAACAGGTCGTCAATGCGAGGCAATGGATATCTATTTTTGATAGTGACATCGTTCAACTCCCGATAATCAATACAAAGTCGCATACTCCCATCTTTCTTCTTTGCGAATAGAACATGAGCACCCCAAGGAGAAGTACTAGGATGAATAAAGCCAATGTCTAACAATTCCTGCAGTTAGGTCTTTAACTCCTGAAGTTCAATAGAGCCATTCGATATGGGGCTCACGAAAATGGGTTTTATCTAAGGAATACAAGGTCGATACAAAATTTAATTTCACGCTCTGGGGGTAGGCTAGGAATTTCTTCAGGGAATACGTCAGGAAATTTATTAACAATAGAAATATCATTCAAAACTTACGTATTTTTGTTTAGATCCGTGACATGAGCTAAGAAAGCTTGACATCTGTTTTTCAATAAACGAATAGCTTTATGTCTTGAGATGACAATGATTAATTTTAATGGTTTGGTTGCTTGAATTCGCATAATAGGTTGGTTAGGAATATGAAAGCTAACAACCTTACGAAAACAATCAATTTTTGCATGATACGTAGTTAACCAATTAATCCCTAGAATCACATCAAATGCAAGTATTTTTAAAGAAATAAGATCGACAGATAACGTGCGGGTGCCGATTTGAACTAAACAAGACTTATAAACAGTGGATGTAATGAAGGTTTCTCCCAACAGAGTTTTAATAGATAAGTCAAAGTCTAATTTCTCCGGAGTCAAATTTAAACGTTGAACGCAAGTAGGAGAAATAAAAGAATGGGTAGAACCGATATCAAATAAGGTATAGACTTCGCTAGAGTTTATGATAAGCTTACCCGTGATGACCTCGTTCAGGTTCCTTGCTTTCTGGGAGGTCACAACAAAAGCCCTCCCTTGAACTACCGACTTTGACTTTTCTGGGATAGCCTTTGGTGCCTCCATCCCAGCTGAACTTGCCTTCCCTAAACGACAAAATCGAGCTAGGTGACCTTCTCTTCTACAATTGTAACATGTTTTGGACTGCTGCGTACAGTTTGGACTGATATGTCCCTCCCCTCCGCATTTGAAGCATATGATAGGTGGTCGTTCTCCTTCCGTAACAACGGGTGCTGATGCTGACGTCTTTCCATCATTGTTGAATCTCCTCTTCTTGAAATGTCCATTCTTATTATTTTGGCCATGATTCCCACCGAAGTGGTTACCATTTCTGGCATGTTGATTCCCTCCACGCTTATTTTCACCGCTTCGATGACTGCTATCACTGGTATTATCATTTTGCCGAATGCTCTCTTTTGGTTGGGTTGACTCATTATCGCGCTCCAATAACTGAGCCCTATTAACAACATCTGAATACAAACAGAGTTTATGAGAGATAAGATATTGACGTATCTCGGGTTTCAAACCTCTTAGAAACATTCGCGTCATTCTCTCCTCATTATCAACCAAATGGGAAGCAAATCGGGACAACTCGGCAAACTTGGCTTTCTACTGCGACACGGTCATGTTGTTTTGTTCCAGCTTGATGAACTCTACCTCTTTCATGTGATGAATACTTTTGGGAAAGTACTTGTTGTTGAACAATTTTTGGAACTTCTCCCAAGTCATCTTCATCTTGCCGAGTTGAGTCGCTTTACTGATTCCCACCAATGAATATGCCTCTACTACGCCTGCAACATGAAGGTGGCAAAGGAACCTTTTGCTCCTGAGCATCCCAAGACATAAAATATCTTGCAGATCTGCTTTATCCACGCCTCGCCTTAAGTGGTTTTGGCTCTCCAAAAAACTCCGGTGGTCCCGATTCCTCGAATCGCTTGGCAGTGACCGTCCGAGAGTTACCAGTGTTTCCTCCTGCATTTTGGACAGGAGACTCTCTTGCCTGATGTTTCATGAATTGCATAAAGCCTCTGAACATTCCATCGTTCATCATTTGGTCAGTGTTGTTGTTTGCATGAGGATTGTCGCCTTCCTAATGCACATTATCCAGATTATTGATCTGTGGAGACTCAACGGTCTCCTGTGGTCCATTGCTATTTTCAACATTCTCGGATGTCATTTTCAAATACTGCCACAAAACAAGGGTTAATTAACATATCACATATTATCCCTATACTCTGACCAACCAATTAAATACCAAATAAACTTAGGTAGGTCATACTAGCGAAGGAATTCCTCGTCTCTCCCCTCCTAGTTCTTGTCTCACATCTCAGCCAGGGATCATATCCCTAACCTTTGATACCAACTGTGACGCCCCCAAAATAGATATACATCACCTATTCTGAGTCGCCAAAAACATGGTACAGAATACAAATACAACCTTAAATATACAACATGAGTTGTGAGTTTTAATACAAATATTGTCTTCTAGACAGTATTTAAACTCAAAATAAGTCCTCAATACATTTATTATCACACTATTTCATAGAATAGTGAGGACTACTAATGCTATCATCTGGACCGTCACTCTGTTCCCCAACTAGTCCCCACAACGTTCTCATTTCCTAAAGTGAACAATGAAAGCAAAAGGGTGAGATCAACTAGCCCAGTAAGAAATATTATGACTAAGATAATGCATAATAATTTATCATTAGTCTTCAACAGTGTTAAACTGATAAAATATAACAAACATCAAGTTTAACTGCAACGGAACAAGCAATCCATTAGAAGAGTCAAGTAGAGAATAAAATCTACTATCTTCTATGATTTAAAAAGGTTTCATCACTTTTATCGTTGAGACTCAACTTAATAGATAATACTCATCATCCCTGCACTACGGCCAAGGATATTCATTAGTATCATGACCACAATTTATCCATGCACTACGGGCCAAGGATATTCGTGTTTTCATCAATGGTCATGATCATGCCAACAACTGTCCATCAATGCACTACGGGCCAATGAGGATTTTTACCACATCATTTATAACTTTACGGTCATGATTATACCGAATAATCCCTGGTCATAATCATACCAAGTCCATCTATGAACTACAGACCACAGATGACTTTCAACATAATATAAACATGAGGATGATGACAATGACATAAAAATTTAATAAAACAAGTTCAAGACTAAATTTTAAAGATTTATAAGTTAATTTATCTTAAACTCAATAATGTCCAAATTGTCAACATGATACTGCTTTGTGGAGTAAAATTCAAGAATGCTCAGAAGGATATTTCGATGAAAAGATGCTGGATGAAGCACAAATATCCAGGATATTATACTAATTTCATGGAGTATAGAAGCCAAAACTTTAACCAACTGAGTATAATAGAATATATGAAACTGCAAATTGATTTTTGCCCGCCATGCGGTAATCCACGTAGATAGATTATTTCCACAAGTTAATAAGGAATGAATACAAAGGATTATTCACCATGCATGCGGTAATCCACATAGACAGGTTATTCCAACATAGTATTAAAGAATGGAACCAGGTCATGCATAATCCGCACAGACAGGATATTTCAACAGAATAATAAAGAATGGAACCAGGTCATGCGTAATCCGCACAGACAGGATGTTCTAACAGAATAATAAAGAATGGAACCAGGTCATGCGTAATCCGTACAGACAGGATGTTCCAACAGAATAATAAAGAATGGAATAACAACAGAATTCACCAGGCATGTGATAGACCGCACAGACAGGTTATTCCAACAGAATAATAAAGAATGGAATAACAGAAGAATTTAACCATGTATGCGGTACTTCGCATAAACAGGTTATTCCAACATAATAATAAAGAATGGAATAACAGCTCTTACGAGTATTTGAAAGAAAATAACTCTCTTCATGAATACGAAAGAATAATACCCCTTACCTTATAAAAAAGAGTATTCCGACTGGTAGGCGATGATATTCTTGAAGAAAACTTATAACTATGCTCAAAGCTTCTTAAAACTCTAAAGAAATACGCTCAAGATTATAGAAGAAGAATTCTCTGAATTTCTGGTGTATTTTCAATTCTAACTAAGCATCCTATTTATAAGAGAATGGAAAAGATACTATGCAATAAAATATAATTTATTCTATTTATAATATATATATATATATATTTTTATTTAAAATCTAATAAAACAAATAACTTTATAAAAGTATTCTGCTTTATATTAAAAGATTTTACTATGCAAATACTATGCATGCACTATGCAAACACTATGCATAATAGAATATAATATATTCTATTTATAATCTAATAAAACAAATAACTTTATAAAAGTATTCTGTTTTATATAAAAAAAATTTACTATACAAACACTATGCAGGCACTATGTAAACACTATGCATAATAAAATATATTATATTCTATTTATAATCAAATAAAATAAAACTTTATAAAAAGTATTATGTTTTATTATATTTATAATAATAATAAAACAAACTTCATCATCATTATTATAATTCACACTATTAATCGACCAGGTCATTCCCAGGAAAGAGGGGGCTTTCCAATAAGGATTTCTCCCTATTGGCGTGCAATTAGGTGACCAAACCTCTCCTTGGTAGAACTTCTAGACATCGTTAATATTGCAAATAATAATATTAATAACTTTGTTATCTCAATTATTGATTTAATAATATATAAATATTGACAATAATTGATTCAAATAACGTGAGATACTATGCAACAATTAATGTAGCAATAATTAAACAAAACTGAGTGACTTCTCACGTAAGCATCAATAATCAATATCATGTGCTACTATGCAACCACGCCAGATATTGTACTTTTTAACACCGTGTTTCAACGATTAACGGTAAAACTTCCGCCGTTATTTTCATAAAAAATATTTTTGTCGTTTTCTCGATCCGATGATAATTCCGTTAATGGGGTCCACTAATGATTGTCTTGTCGTACGAATATTCCCCGTTAAAAAGAATATTCCCTGACCAATCGAATATTATATAACAACTTGCGTACTTTGAAAAATTTATAAATATTACCGACAACTATAACATTATATCAAGTTCACTCCATAATATAAAAAAATGATATTTATAGAAAATTCATTTTTATTCCTAAAAGTTGGGGTCTTACAATTTCTTCCACATATTTATTTGGAATGTATTATTCTGGTAATAGAAGAACATCTTTTAGTGTAGGCTGGCTAGAAGAAGCCGAAGAATTACTGTATTGAGTATTCAGACTAGGAAATTCTATATAATACAGATTAGCTCTGCCTCGGCCTCGTTGACCGCATCCACGACCTCTACTGGTCATTCCTACAAATATTCTCTGGTTAGAAAATCCGATAAAAAATTCTATTTTCCTTTGATATATTCAATATCAAAGTCAAATACTAATAAAGTACTTTTCCAAGTAGCAAATATCTGTTTAGATGCTAAATTTTGAACATCCTTTTTAAATATTTGTTTTGCAGGTGAACAATCAACTCAGATTAAAAAGCACTGATTCAAAAGATCATCCTGAAATTTTAAAACACATTTAACAATTTAACTCTTGATGTAAAACAGATAAGATCCTCTTTGTTCTTTTTAGGATTGAATTATTTTAGGATCCCACCATATCTGGTATTAGAAGCATCAGTTTGAACGATCTTCTTCCATTCAGGATTAGGTAGAGATAAACAAGGTAATTGTTTGACCTTGTTTTTAATCTTTTTTACTGCATCAGTATGCTCTGTAGTCCAAGGTAAAGGATTTTTTCGTAGTCGAGTATACAGAATAAAGACATCCTGGGAAAGATTCAGATAATATTCACGAATATAATTTAGGCTTCCTAAAAATCTTTGTAGTTGATTAATATCTTTGATTTCATCCAGAAATTTAGATGCAAATTCAATACATCTATCAATTGGAATAATAGTTCCATTGGAAATATTATGTCCAAGAAATCTGATTTTTGTTTGGAAAAGTTTAATTTTAGGGGCAAAAACTACCAAACCATTTTTTATGATAATATTTTTAAAAATATTTAAATGTTTAATATGTTGGTCAATAGATGAAGAGAAAACTAAGACATCATCAATATAACAAATAATAAATTCAATAAAAGGATTAAAAATATCATTCATGATATGTTGAAATTTAGAAGGTCCATTTTTGACACCAAATGGAAGAACATTCCATTCATAATGGCCAAAGGGTACTGTAAAAGCGGTTTTATAAGTATCCTGTTCTCTAATTTGTATTTTCCAAAATCTTGATTTCATGTTAAATTTAGAGAAAATAGTGGCATCATGAAGTCTATCAAGGAGGTCCTTTTTATTCAGAATTGGATATCTAATCCATTGAAGGACTTCATTTAGTAGTTTATACTTAATAACGAGTCGGGGTGTTCCTCATTCAATTTCTGAGTTTTTTATTAACATAGAAGGTTGTACAACTCCAGGGAGAAGTACTAGGTTTTATTAAATTTTTCTATTTAAGAGACTCAATTTTAGTTTTGCAAAGAAGTAAATATTCCTTCTTCATCTGACTAGGTCGAGACTTAGTGGGAATATTTTTCTCGTTGAAATTAGGAATATAAGGAAGAGAAATAATATGTTTCTTCCTATCCCAGAAAGCATTAGGGACATCACTGCAAATTTCAACCTGAAGAGTCTTGTGAATTAATTTTATTTTTTCCTGTAAAGAAGGTTGTAAAATTCTCTGTTCTGTAGTAAGGAATTTTATTTCTTTTTAAATAAAATTAATCTATTTTACTTTAGAATAAATCATGCGCTTAACTTGAATTAATTCTTTTATATAAGGTTCTGTTATAAATTCAAACATAATATGCCTGTTGTTAAGAGTAGTATGAATTTCCAAAGTATTAATTTTTGAAATGGGCATTAAAAGACATAAGAAAGGGGTGCCCAAGATGATACTTTGATTCATATTACGGATAAGAACAAAAGAAGTAGGTAAACATAAACATTGATTACAGATTAGTGCTTCAGGAATTTTATATTTAATATTCATAGTATTTTCACTTGTACTAGTTAAAGAATGTGTGATTTTCTGGAAGTATTTAGTAGGGATTAATCCTTCTTGAATATAATTCATGTCAGCACCACTATCAACTAGGGCAATGACATCTTTAATAATAAAATCCGGTTTAATAACAAAAGTAATCCTGATATACCATTTTTGAAAGACTACTTGGTTCATGAGAATCAAATATTGTTCAAAAGATTCTGGTTTATTAGAAGATTCTGGTTTGGAGGATTCTATATCGTTTTCTTGTTTATGATGTAACTGTTGTTTAATATTATTTAAATTTTTGAAAATAATAACATTAGTATTTTATAACTGTTTTATTTCAGATTTTAAAATATTTATTTCACCTTTAAGATCCTGGATAGTAGTAGGTTTTTCAATGGTAGAAACGTTTTGCATACGATTCATAACTTCCCTCATGCTATATTGATCAATGAGAAGTATTTCTTCTATTTTTTTTGATTTTTATAACAGATTTTTAAAAATTTTAATTTAATTTATGGATCTTTAATTTGATCGGCTAAGTCGATGAGTTACATGACTAAGATAAATCATCTAATCAAATGTATTACAATCTACTAGAATGATTTGTCAATTTCTATCTAAAATTGAGAACAATATATTTCTTTAATTATACACAACATATAATTTATGTCTTCTGTATATGACACTCCTTCATATACATAAATTATAAAATGTATAATTATGGACAAGATTTATGACACATTTAATTATGCAAAATGAAATTAAATTTTATTATTAAAATAATAAAATAAATATCAACATTGGGTTTTTCGGGACTTAAAACCTTACAATCTCAACTACCTTTCTTAATTTAATTTAATTGAGATAGTCTGTAAATGAATCGCATATGACGATAAAAAAGAAGAAAAGAACATAAAATTGATAGCATGTGTTCAAAACTGAAAATGAGACTTTCATTTTGGAGGGGAATATACTTAAATAATACCCTATCTATTTCGTACAAAGTGTCTTGTTTTTCTTTATATTAATAGCATAAAATAACACAATGTTCTTCAATCGACTCATCATCAAAATTTTATGATCATATTATCACTATTAAACTTAACTCTTAATAAGGTAAACATAAAACAAATAAATTTATTCTAAAAAAATATAAAATTTTCAAATATGGCTCTTTTGAGGGAAAGAATGGAATAACAAGAATGAAATTCATTTTGAAAAGGAATTTAAGCAAGTCCCAACTGAGTGAAGTAAGCCATTACGCATTGAACTCAAAGAAACTTTCTTTTCTCCTGTCCAAAAAGAAAAAAAAAATCTTCTATCTTTCTCCTCCACTTTGTGTGGTGATAATAACAACTAGAATACTAGCTGTTTTTCCTTTTGCTATAAATTATATGTTCAGACAAAACCTCAAAATGTCTTTTGTCAGTTAAATATATATGTGGAGTTTTATTTGACTTGTCACAATCAAGATGTGGACATGAATCACCTAGAATCATCCTCTATTTGGGCTGGAATTTTATAGATCTCACAATAGATAAAATTTGGTCTATGAAACCAAGCATTTAGTCCCATACAACGGTACAAAGTTTCCCGATTCAAATGAGCTTATTAAGTTAAGCTATTTTCACTGGGCCAATAGATTACTATTGATTAAAATATGACAAATGATAAATGCACATCATTTATCATTCTTTACATCGTACTTTAACGTTAAAATTAAAGATGTAAATGGTAACTGAAAAATTCTTATTCGTTCGCATTCGTATTTAAAATTTTTTTTGTTCGTATTCGAAAAAAAACGGATATATAATTATTCAATTTAAAGGTATGCTTAATAAACGAATACTAATATGGATATAAGAGTATTCATATTCGTTTAACATCCAACTATAAATATATTCAGTGGATAGCGGATATCCAGAATCCGATATTCAGATCCGTATTCAAAATTCGTATCCAAATAACTTATGTTGTAACCCTCTTTGTTAGAGTTTGCATATTTTAATTTGATGATGACTGAGCTTAACGTATATTTGTACCAATATGATTTTGTACAGTCCTTATAAAGAGTTGATCAATTGTACAAAGACTTAGAATAGAAAGATCAAATAATGTTAGGTTGATCTTAGAAGAAGCTGAGTTGAAGTATAGGTGATACGATCTTGTAAGATCGTAAGGTTACACTGCTACTTGAAGTACAAGATTGTAGAGGAAACACAAGATCACAAATACATCAAGAGGATCGCTGAACTACTTGGAGTAATCAAAACTCTCTATTTCGTTAAGTCACTTAAGATCGTTAAGTGAACAAGTGATCCTTTCAGCCAGATAAACGATTGTTGATCGTAGAGTAGTCAAGTTTGACAAACTGATAAACATTGGAGTGTTGCAAGTTGAAGGTCCCAATGCACTCTCAAAATATCTTTGGTGAAAATCAATGATCAGATTGTGTGTCTACTAGCTAGCTGGTGACAATGACACGTCAAAGGTGTTAGATGAAAAAGCAGACCGATATGACAGGCAAGAAAAGGGGAACTGTATCCTAGGTTTAAAAATGTCAACATCAAGGATCCTAGTATATCTGAGCATTAAATGCACAAACAGACATTTTGCAACGAAAAGATTTCTATTAGAGTATAAAGGGCTACAAGGATTCAACTTAGAATGGTGACGAACATTGATTAAAAAGCCAAAAACTCTACTAAAGTCAAAGAACGAACTCAACGATCCAATATACAAAGTTCGACCTGCTAAGTACTTGAGAAGAAAAGGTTAACGCAAACTTAGCAGCACCTCACAACAAACATCGATCAATAGAGCATCAGAGGGCTTAAAGTGTCCTTGTCTTTGTGACTAAATATCCAAGTCTGTGGGGCTTGAAGAGGGTAAAAGTGTCCTAGTCGTTATGACTAAATATCCAAGTCTACTAAGCTTGAAGAGGGCAAAGTATTCTTGTCTGTGTGACTAAACCTTTAGTGGATTTCCTATTCAAGTAGTAGAAGACTGGAGTAGGAGTTATTCAGTCTACGAAGCACTTAAAATTGCATGTGTCTTTGCTTGCTGATTTTGTTTCTTACTTGCTAATTTATTTATCTTTCAGTACTGTTAGAACTTATATTTATTTTTAGATCTTCAAGGGGGTTTCCAAAAGACATATTTTTTTGTGCTTAATTAATTAAATTATAAAGTTTTTGGTAATACTCCTTAATCAATAGAAATTTTAAAAGATCCATTCAACCCCCTTCTAGATCTATAAGTGCCTTTGGAAAATAACACTCTTTGTAAGATGATATAAAACAACAATATTACAGTCTAAATCGAATGGTTGACCATTATTTTCTTAAGACTATATTTGCCCCCTAATTTGTTGTGTAGGAACAAATCTAGTGCAAAACTATAAATGGGAGAAAAAAATAACAAGAAAAATTATTTAGAATAATAATTTTTCTATGATCTTGAAAAGGATTTAGAATGATTTTTAGAAGTTAAAGAACTTTAGATGGATTGATTTGAAGTTGTGATTTTGGGGTAGATTAGCAACCTATTTGTTGGGATATGATTATTTGGGTCTAGCCATGGTGCAACCCAGTCTATTTAATGGTCCGGATCTGGTGATGACCTATATGTATTTATTGTGACAGTGGAGAGTCCTTATTAAAATAGGATTGTATTTCCTTATTTGGTGGGATAAGGAGATTTAATTAGGACTCCTACTCCTAATTGGATTCAGTAGTTATAAGGTGATTCTACAAAAGGAGTCCTTCTCCTAGTTGGATGGGGGTGGAGGTGGCTTCTATATATACGGCTACAAGCTAGGATTTGAGGAGAGCACAAGAACACAAGAGATATAACACAAATACACAACTTGTACTCTCCATATTATCAACTTGTACTCCCAATATTATTATAGTGGATTACTCTCTCTCTCTCTTCGTAGTTTTTTCCCAATTGGGTTTCCACGTAAATCTTGTGTTCACACTTTATATCTCTTTATTTATGTTTATGTTAATGTATTTCGTGAGTTTAATTTCACAACAAAACAATCAACCGTTAGTGTGACGCCCCCAAAACAGGTATACATCACCCATTTTGAGTCGCCAAATACATGGTACAAAAATCAAATAAAACTTAATTATACAACAGTCGTGTAAAATATGACAAAACATAACTGAGAGTTTAAACAAGAATATTGTCATCTAGACAATATCCACACTCAATGGAGTCCTCATTACAATTATTATCACATTATTCTGTAGAATAGTGAGGACTACTAAAGCCACTTATCTTCGGACCATCACCCATTCCCAAACTCATCCCAAATGATATTCTCATTTCCTGAAGAGAACAATGAAAGAAAGGGTGAGCTCAACTAGCCCAGTAAGAAATATTATGACTAAGATAATGCAGAAAAAATTATCCTTAGCCTTCAACAGTATAACAACTGATAGAATACAATAGACAACAAGTTTTAGATCAACAACTACAGCGGCATAAACAATCCATTAGAAGAGTCAAGTAGAGCATAAAATCTACTATCTTCTATGATTTAAAATTTTTTTCATCAACTTTATCGCTGAGACTCAGCTTAATAAATAAAATCAAATCATCCTTGCACCATGGCCAAGGATATTCATGTAATCATCAATGACCATGATTATACCGAATAATCCCTGGTCATAATCATACCAACAACTGTCCATCAATGAACTACAAGCCAATGAGGACTTTCACCACATCATTCGTCACATTACGGTCATGATTATACCGAATAATCCCTGGTTATAATCATACCAAGTCCATCTCTACACGTAAGCCAAAGATGACTTTCATCACAATATAAGCATGAGGATGACGACAATGACATAATAATTCAATAAAACAAGTTCAAGGATAAATTTTAAAGATTTATAATTTAATTTATTCAGAAATCAATAACGTCTAAATTGTCAACATGATACTGCTTTGTAGAGTAAAATTCAAGAATAATATTAATGTACCAAAAATAATTTGGATAGAAAAAAAATATATTTTTTGGGTAAATAGTACCCCGTGAATAGTACTTCGGGAATAATACCTCGTGAATAGTATCCCACCATGAAAAGTACCCCAAATACCCGAGTGAATAATATTTGGGTAAATAGTAATTTGGGTGAATAGTAACCCGTGAATAGTAACTCATGAATAGTACTCCGACACGAAAAGAGCCCCGAATACCCGAGTGAATAATACTAGATTGCATAATAACCGGGTGAATAGTAACTCATAAATAAAATACCAAATAAAATAATATTTCATGAAGAGTACAAAAGAAATGATATCTCATACGAGTATAATAGAATATACGAAACTGCAAATGGTTTTTCATCCGCCATGCGGTAATCCACGTAGATAGATCATTTCCACAATTTAATAAAGAATGAATAGGAAAGGTCATTCACCATGCATGCGGTAGTCCGCGTAGACATGTTATTCCAACAGAATAATAAAAAATGGAATAACAAAAGAATTCACCAGGCATGCGATAGACCGCACAGACAGGTTATTCCCAAAGAATAATAAAGAATGGAATAATAGAAGAATTCACCAGGCATGCGATAGACCGCACAGACAGGTTATTCCGAACTGAATAATAAATAATGGAACCAGGTCATGCGTAATACGCACAGACAAGATATTCCAACATAATAATAAAGAATGGAATAACAGAAGAATTTCACCATGTATGGGGTACTTCGCATAGACAAGTTATTCCAACATAATAATAAAGAATGGAATAACATAAGCTCTCTTCATGAATACAAAAGAAATAATACCCGTTACCTTAGAAGAAAACTGAATACTGGAATAGTGAGGTAGCAGACTTCTCTTCTTCTTTCTCTCTATAATAATTGCTCTATAGCTTTAGTGAATTGGTGAGAAATGAAGGAAGAATGAGCTTCTATTTATAGGAAAATATAATTTCGATAATTGCACGTTTTGGGGCTCAAAATATTACAATATAATACCTTCCTCTTTTCCTTCATTTTTAATTTGGTCCTGCAAGTATTATCAAACTTGCACTACCTCCCCTAATAGTAAATCATGTGAATCAATAGTTCTAGACATGTAAAAATATGAATTACAGTATAGTACCTCCATCTATACCTCCATTTTTAACTTAGTCATGCAAGTATTATCAATCTTGCACCAACTCCCCTAATAGTAAATGAATGTGAATCAATAGTACACACATGTGAACAAATAGTTATAATAATGTGAATCAATAGCAATTAATTGCTCATTTATCCGATTAATTACCCGATTGGTTAATATAACCTCCAGACATAAATTAATATCGAAATAAATGTCGATTTCCACTAACACTAATAATTCCAACACAATGGAACTATTAATTTCATCTTTAATCAACACGAACTTATTCATCATTAATATTATAACTCACAATATTTAACAACCAGATTATTCCCACAAAAGAGGGGGCTTTCCGATAAGGATTTCTCCTTATTGGCGCGCAATTAGGTGACCAAACCTCTCCCTGACAGAACTTCTAGACATTGTCAATATTGCAAATAATAATATGAATAAATTTGTCATCTCAATTATTGATTTAATAATATAACATATTATGCAGATGATACTATGACAATAATTGAATCAATAATATGAGAGATATGATGCAAAGAATTATCGTAGCAATAATTGAGTATAATGAGTGACTTCTTACGTAAGCATCAATAATCAATACTGTGTATTTCTACTATGTAACCACGCCAGACATTCAGACTTTTTACTACTTAAGGCGGTTCAACAGTTTTAACGGTAACACTTTCGCCGTTATTTTATTAAAAAGATAATTCTATCCTTTTCTTACTACGACAATACTTCCGTTGTGGGGTCCACCAATGATTGTGCCATTGTACGAATATTCCCTGTTAAAACGAATATTCCCCGACCAATCAAATATTATATAACCACTTGCTTACTTTGCAAAATTTTCAAATATCACCCTTAACTTTAACCCTTTATCAATTTAACCATTTACTAAATAGAATAATAATTAGAAAATTAAATACTTTCTTTTTTCTAAAATTCAGGGTTTTACAGTTAGCGCGATTTTGGCCTGCTGTTTTGGTAATTTCGTCAGGCGTACAAAATTTGGCGTTAACATTAGTGCCGTCTGTGGGAACGTTTTTATACTGTTATTTTTTAATCACCAATTACTGAGATATAATGAAGACGATGCAATTATTTGAAGTATTTTGATCTGGATCACATGCAGAACCATCACTAATTCAACTAAAGCTAAGTCTTTTGTCTCTTTCTTTATTATTTTTGGCAAGCATGAATGCACACTTTTTTCTTCCTCCTCTGGCTCTTCCTAATTCTCACTCCTCAAAAACTCCTGATTCATAAATATAACAAATTCCATATTACAAATTTATACTCGATATATATATATATAAGGTTTACTTCTTTGAATCTTTTGTGGGTTATATTTTTAGAGAGAGAAAAAGCAGGGGAGTGAGAGATGTAGGGGAATAATACTAAAGGAAGTTCTGATCCAAAGCAACAGATCAACAACAAATGTGGGTGGCGATGATGGCGCCCAGAACCTAGCAGCGAGTGATAGTGGGTGGCGATGCAAGATTCTCTGCTTGTGGCGATGTTAATCTGACACCAAATGATGTCGCCACCGCATTACCCGGTCCACTATTTGCCGTACCATCAACATCATCTACACCAACAACAAATGGAGCAACTACAGCACCACCAGCCTTCGCCTCATCAGCAAGGATCCTGCGGCGGTGGAGAGAATCGGACGATCTGGGTCGGTGACCTTCATAATTGGATAGACAAGGATTATCTCCGTAGCTGCTTTGCTTCAACCGGCGAGATCCATTAATCAAAACTCTGGAGAACACCAACAATTACAATCTCAAACTAAATCCACCTCGATTGACCTTTTTGGTGTCTCATCTCTGTCAGAATCAGCTCATTTAGTGGTTCTTGAGCATTACAAAAATCAGCTAAACTCATATTACCCACAATAATGGCAGCAACAATAGGTTAAGGTTGGGGAGGAAAGGAAGAAACATTGGACCACTTACATGAGCTGATATTGAATAGATCATACCGAATTACCCATGACTTGGAAAGAAACAGTGATACCGTGCAAGAGAATCTCAAGAAATCGTTGTTCGGTCAGTGGCATCATCAGGATGGGTTGATCAAAAATTTCATCATATCTTCGGCTGTTTACTTTTGGCAGATATAAAGTCTGATCGAAGCCTCCCACTGGGGTCGGGACGGATATTATGGCGGCATAAGGTTGGAGGGGTGATAAGGTTGGACAAACGTCCATCAAGAAGGTTTTGATCTCCCGAAATGATATAAATCCCGAGGATATAAATCCCGAGGATGTAAATTCAAAGAATGTAAATCTCGAGGACGTAAATCCCGAGGATAAAAATTCAGAGGACATAAATCCCAAGGACGTAAATCCCGAGGATAAAAATTCGGAGGATATAAATCCCGAGGATAAAAATCTGGGGGATAAAAATTCAGAGGATATAAATTCCGAGGATATAAATTTGGAGGATAAAAATCCCGAGGATATAAATTCGGGGGATAAAAATCCCGAGGATAAAAATTCGGAGGATATAAATCCCACGGAGACTTTTTGAATAGTCTCTTATAAATAAGTTCCTTATAAATAAGAGACTGGGGCGGAATGTTGGAGTGTGATTATTTGGGTCTAGCCAATGTGTAACCCAATTTATTTAATGGGCTAGACTTGGTGTTGACCCATAATATATATTTATTTAGACATTGAGAGAGTCCTTGTTAAAGAAAGATTGGGTTTTCTTATTTGGTGGGATACGAAGGTTTAATTAGGACTCCTACTCCTAATTGGATTCAGAAGTAATAAGGTTGGTTCGGTTGGTATAAGGTTGGTTCTTTATATCTTCGGTAGTGATAAGATTGGTTCGGTTGGTATAAAGTTGGTTCTTTATATCTTCAGTAGTAATAAGGTTGGTTCGGTTTGTATAAGGTTGGGTCTTTATATCTTTGGTAGTGATAAGGTTGGTTCGGTTGGTATAAGGTTGGTTCTTTATATCTTCGGTAGTGATAAGGTTGGTTCGGTTGGTATAAGGTTGGTTCTTTATATCTTCGGTAGTGATAAGATTTGTTCAGTTGTGATAAGGTTGGTTCTTTAGTAGCAATATTATAAGTGCAATTGTTTATCTATTTAGGAGTAAACAAGAGTAGTGAGCATATGGGGAGTCAACAATTTTAGTTCGGCACATTGAGTTCAGGTGTGATATTTTATCTTTGGCAAATATGGTCATTTTGTTGGGATAAATTTGTATACTCCCTCATTTATAAGTTCCTTATAAATAAGCGACTGGGGGCAATGTTGGGATATGATTATTTGGGTCTAGCTATGGTGCAACCTAGTCTATTTAATGGTATGGAACTGGTGATGACCCATATGTATTTATTGTGACAGTGGAGAGTCCTTATTAAAATAGGATTGTGTTTCTTTATTTGGTGGGATAAAGAGGTATAATTAGGACTCCTACTCCTAATTGGATTCAGTAGTTATAAGGTGATTCTATAAAAGGAGTCCTTCTCCCAGTTGGATGCGGGTGGAGGTGGCTTCTATATATACGGCTACAAGATATGATTTGAGGAGAGCACAAGAACACAAGAGATACAACACAAATACACAACTTGTACTCTCCATATTATCAACTAGTACTCCCAATATTATTATAGTGGATTACTCTCTCTCTTTCTCTCCGTGGTTTTTTCCCAATTAGATTTCCACGTATATCTTGTGTTCACACTTTATATCTCGTTATTTATGTTTATGTGAATGTATTTCGTGAGTTTAATTTCATAACAAAACAATCAACCGTTAGCACGATTTTGGCATGCTGTTTTGGTGATTTCGTCAGGCGTACAAAATTTGGCGTTAAACATCCCTTTGAATTGGCTCATTAACTAATTTTGATGTCGTTCCGTTGGGTTGGCATCCCAATTTTTTATCGTTTGTCGTTCCGTTGGGTTGACATCCCAATTTCATGTCGTTTCGTTCGTATCCTGTCATTTGGCATCCCAACTTTATAATATCGTTGGCCTAAATAATTGATTAAATTTAATTAATTAAATTAATAAATAATAAATTTTCATAATGTTGTTGCCATGACTTGAAGCTAAATCCTTAACATTAAAACTTTTTTTCTTATCCAACTAAACTAATTCAATTGTTGGCTATATGGATAGCATATTGAAATTCAGAGTCTGTACACACCTAGAAGAGGGGTTGAATAGGTGTATTCGACTTTACTGGTTAACAATTACACTTTTAAAATTTCCTACTAAATAAACTATCCAGACATGTTAAAGTATGTCTGCTTAAGATTTATATGATTCGTGTTATGCAGAAACAAATATGAAACTGTACTGACAAAGTAAATTCTATTTGCTTAAGTGTATATATTAAACTAATATACAAAACCTTCTTTGTATTATCCAGACAAGATAGAACCTCTCTGTTTATATATGAGAACATGTTATGCAATTGCTTTTTAGATTTTAACAGTGAAAAATATGAATTAAGTTGAGAGTAGAATTGATGCAATAAAAGCAGGATAAACAGAAATTCACAACAATACAAAAAAAATGGGCCTTTAACAACGATTTTTCGGGCAACAACTTTATAAGTCATTGTTAAAAGTATATGTTTAGCAACAAAATTTGTCCTTTGTTGCAGATTATGTCGAGCTTTCACTTTTTGCAAAAAAATTCATAAGTCATTTTAAAATTTCGTTGCTAATTCATTGGCGGGAAAAAAATTCGTTAGAAATTTGTTGCAAAATTTTCAGCCATTTGATTTCCCGTCATTGTGGGCAACGAAAGTTTTTTTGTTGCTAAAAATGGGGCTTGGACAACGATTTTTCAGGCAACGACTTTATAAGTCGTTGCTAAAAGTGTATGTTTAGCGACGAAACTTGTCCTTCGTTGCAGATTGTGTCAGGTTTTCACTTTTTGTAACGAAATTCATAAGTCGTTGCAAAATTTGGAAAGAAAATTCATTAGAAATTCGTTGCGAAATTTCTAACCACTTGATTTCTCCTCATCGTGGGTAACAAAAGTTTTTTTGTTGTTATATTTCGTTGCCTAATATGGACCACATTCATTGACAACAATTTTTATTTTCGTTGCATATTTTATACAACTTTTTGCAACGACTATTAAAATGTTGCCTTAAATTAAGATAGTAATAATAATAATAATAATAATAATAATAACAGTAATAATAATAATAATAGTACTAATAATAATAATTATTATTATTATTATTATTATTATTGGGAAACTTAATGCTATTTTGTGATTATTAGGATTTAGGAATATATTCTTATGGTTGAGTCATACTATGTATTTGGATTTTAAGATTTAGTCACTAATATTGCACAAACTTGGGTTTTAGTTTAAGAAAGCTACAAAAATAGCAGTTAAGCCTTCTTGGGTCTATTATTTATTTCATGGGCGTGGTTTGTGATTGTGATGTAAAAAATCTCATCTTTTCAACATAAATGGTTATTTTCAATTTTCACCTCTCGTGATAAATAATTAAGTGATACTCAGCAAGGATGTGGTGCTCCCATTTGCACAACAAGGAAATGGTTCATTAAATTGTAACTTTTTTTGCATTCTAAAGCCCTTAGTCAATACACTTTCTGGCTGAATTTTGAGTAGTGAGCAAGGAGTTATCTTATATAATGAAAAATTTCTAGTTTTTCAATCATATGACCCTATGCCATATCATGGTATGTTTGTTTGATTAATGTTATACGGAGTAAGAATTTACATTTTTATGCTTAAGTTATACGTGATTATTTGTTATTTGTTTGCATTATGCTTGTTTGGGTACTTCGTTTACCCAAGTTTCATATGGGAATATGTTGTGGTTCAGTTATGAAAACAAAAATGTTACAACTTAGTTCCCATTTCCTAATAGTTTGATAATTTATTATCCACTATCTTCCTTTTCTCAATAAAGACTATACTAATCATCATGTCGAGATCAACCTGCAGCCTAAAAAGGTAAGTTTCAGTGATGAGTAATTGAGTATTTTTAAAAACTCTCCATCTTTAATATAATTTCATCATTCTGTTTTTCATTTACTTCGTGCACCAATGAATAGAAAATTTTAAAACAAAAGTACAAAATAACATTGTCCTTAAAAATTTGTCACACAAACACATAGACACACACACAAACACACACACACACACACACACACACATATATATATATATATATATATCCAACATTTTTGTTTAGAAATACTAATGTTGCTATCATTTTTTTATAAGAAAAGATCCATATAGCTCTATACGTACAGAGGGATGCATTACATTTCATTGATGGTATGATATTTACTAAAATTCTTACCTTATATTGTTCATTTGCATTAAAAAAATTAAAATTTTAATCTTATGGTTATCTTGTATAGCGATTAGTATTTAATCCATGCACAAGCTCTCTGACGAGGTCAGTAAAGCTAGATTTGAAATTAAATAGGATGAACTTGCATACATTAATTTCTCTCATAATGTTTAGAGTTTGGATACACATGGAGGTTTAAAGGGATTCACCGCCAAAGAACGCTTTTGAAGCGTTAAGAACACTTTGTTTAGCTTATAAGAATATGGGAAATGGTAATAATAACTTGGAAAATATTTTTGATAATAGTTACACACTTATAGCGATTGTTGGAATTAATAGGATTTGGTGCTACTCGAGGTGAAAGAAGTTGTAAAAACTTGTTTGGATGCTTGAAATTATGGTTCGGATAGTTATTGGTGACAATGTTCATACTGCTGAGGTAATTACTAGAGAATATGGTATTTTGACAAACGATATTGTTCTAATAGAAGAGCCTAATTTTCGCAATAAAAGTGTCCAGGAATATTTGAACATTATACCTAAACTTCAGGTTCAGAAAATTATACTCTTGTTATTACTTTCAAATCAATGTTACTTTTTGTAAATGCTTTGGCATATTGAGGGTTTAGTGTGCTTGAACTTGAAAATATGGTTCATTTACAAACAACTTATTATAAATGCAACATTCAGAACTCAAAAATAAACTGTACTAGTTATGGTGCGGTGGCAAACACACTAAATGCTACCGTTGTTGACACTATAAACCCTATATCTTATAATATTCATCACCTTCTATAAAAAATTAATGCACAATTATGTATTTGAAACATTGTTTCACTACCCTAGAATTGACGATTATATATGCAGGTATATACTGAATTACTGAATTATATAATTTCCTATTTATTTACAAAACGTGCCTTAAATGTGTTTTGATATCATGTAGTCAGTTAAAACTATTGCAACTCAAATAATGAATAATAGTTGGTTAGTTTACATGTAACAGGAAAAATATATCGCCTTCGAGTGCATAATGTTGGTATTGCTACTAGTTTGAATTTCAGAATCCAAAATCATAACTTGCTTCTTGTAGAGACCGAAGGGTCATACACCGCGGCAAAGCGAACTATGCAAACATGGATATTCATGTTGGCCAGTCATATTCGTTTCTAGTCACAATGGATCAAAATGCTACCAGTGATTATTACATTGTTGCCAGTTCGCGGTTTGTCAATTCCTCTACTTGGACTAGAGCTAAAGGCGTAGCCATCTTGCACTACTCCAATTGTCAAGGGCCTGTTTCAAGTCCTCTTCCAGATTCCCCTAATGTATATGACAGATTTTTCTCAATGAATCAAACAAGATCCATAAGGTTGTAGTGAAAGAATTAGATTTCTATATTATATTAGAAATCTTCTTGAGGCCTCTCCTTAGATTGGTGTAACACGACATATTATCCCCATAAAAAACTTCTAAACTTTTTAAGTATTACAAAGATGTCCAAATTCATGAAATTGAAGTTTATAAATGAATAATGGGGTAGATATCTCTTTCAACTGCTGTAAGTTACCAATTTCATTAGTAGGGGAGGCAAATGATGTTGCATCTTAGCTTCAGAATCAGAAAGAAGGTTTCTGACCATGTTTGTTTTCTTTGCTGTTCATTTTTTGAAAATTGATTATCTGTTTATGGGGGTAAATTTTGGATGCTTTCATAATTTTGGTCTGACTATTGTTTACATGATTGTGTTTGGTATTCTGCAGATGGAATGTTTCTACTAGTGTTGCTCGTCCAAATCCTCAAGGATCTTTTAGATATGGTCAGATTACTATAACAGATGTCTATGTGATTCTCAATAGGCCTGCTGAGCTTATAGATGGAAAATGGCGTGCTACTCTCAACGGTATTTCACACGTGGCACCTTCAACACCACTGAAGCTTGCTCAACAATTTAACATTCCTGGGGTTTACAAGCTTGATTTCCCCTATAGACTGATGAACATACCTGTTTGTTGATTAATGTAATTTTATATATATCCAACGACAGAGACATTCCTTCTTCAAATTTTGACTTGCGCTATGCTCACTACTCCCAGAATCTAGAAAAATGTGTGCGGGGAGATGGTTCCCAAAAAATATGCCGAGGAACACTTCTTAAGCACTCATGCACCGGTATGTGGTTTTGTCTTGTAAACTATTTTTCCCTGCTTCTACATAATTATTTTTTTTCCATTTATATATATATATATATATATATTATGTGTGTAATATGCATAACACACACCCAACACTAGGAGGCTCGTGAATTTTATAATTAACCTTATGTTTCTTCCCTAGCCTTTCTTCCTAGCCTATCCTAGAGATAATTAATTAAGAATCAAATTAAGTTAACTCCATAAATTGGAAAAAGATCATTTTTTTTCTCCCAACTAGGCCCACCTAAACAACCCAGATTGCAAAAAGACATTGTCAACCCCCCTACTCCCCTCAACAAAAACAAAACAAAATAACCAAGAGAAAGCGTAGCAACATTGAAGCAATTGTATACTCCAACTAGGAAGATGTCAAGGATTAGGTTCTGAATATTGCATTAGAATAAACTCTCAAACTTCCTTTGTTTTTTCCCGTCTGTTTCTACCTGATTCAATATTTTGTAACAGCACATGATTCGATGTCCAGGACCTTCATGGTTGATAGTTTAGTTAACATGTTAAAAAAATTCAAATGATAGCAATTTAAACTTTAAAATATTTGCAGAAGTTTGAGAGCATAGTTTTATTGTTGATTTACTTTTATGGGAAAAAGCTGGAAACAAAACATGAAAATTTTATTCTTTTGATTTCCTCTTTATGCAAGCTAGTTGTTAAAATACTATAAGCTTGGTTAATATAAACAAATTTCCAGACTAATTTTTGGCATCGAAATAGATGTCTCATCTTTGTGAATTCAGTTTCATTTTCATTTTACAATAGTTAAAGTTCCTCATATATTTGCTAATATTTTGCTTAAATTATCATAGTTGGATGTTGCAAGAAATATACTATAATTTTGGTGGTTTTAATTTTTCTATGATTTAACATTTGAAGTATATACAAAATAACATATAATCTATTTATGTATTTCATCTGTTTTTCAATTTAGTTGAGGTGAAGAGCAATTCTGATGGTTTTATGATCAAAATGAGAGATGATCGACATTTAAGATGTGACCATACCAACCCTCAGGGACTATTCTTCATCAGGGACAATTCTTATAGGATCCAATTATGAAGGGGAGGAACTTATCTCGCTGACCTGTGTATGTTCTACCCTTACCACTTAAAAATTCCCAAGTTATCAATAAATGTGTCTTTCCAATGTCTGCTGCAACATGTTGAATTCTTGGTATATAAATCTATGATGTTTGTGATTATAGCTAGCATCTTTGCGGCATATACTGTATGGAAATTTGTCGTCTCAAGAAAAGTTTTTTCACATTGACTAATAGCCTCAACTTTTCCATAATTGTTGTCCTTTCTATATAGAAATCTAAACATTGTTATTTAAGATTATGAGATGGTATTTAAGATTGTGTGATGCTTGTGGTTGTTGAATGTGACTAAATTCTGACTTGAGGTCAACATATAATAATAATCAACAAGTCTTGTAACAGAAAATATGTTTACCACTATGCTTACTAAAATTAATTCATATAATGGCCGATTAAGATTCCAATTTTTTTTTATAACAAAACAATCATATAGTCGCACTGAAGGTTCTTTTTCTATTTAGATTTGTAGCAAATGATATTGATTGCCTATTTTTGTTTTTCTGCTTATGAGTAATACAGTGTACATTAGTACCACGTAGCAACTTTATTGTCTTTGTGTATTGATTTTGGTACTAAGTGCCTCTGGTGACCTATTTGCTTCATTTTCCTGACTTGCTATTATTTTTAAATATGTGCAGAAAGACTGCTTCTACGACCTGCCTTACAATACTGGGTATCAAATTTCCATGCTACGTTTACGGAAGATAAGGGACGAAATTATGAAGTGTACTCTCTCTATATATGTAGATATATACTTTGATTGAAGAATTGTGGTAGCTTTAGATGGTTAATTGTAAAGATAATGAATGATTTTATTAAGTTAATAATATTTTAGTTTTTTTGTATTTTTTCCATTATTTTCTATGGGGACATTGAGCCAGCCAGGTACACAAAAGGAATGTCAAATTTTGATTTGGCAACAATATAATTCGTTACCAAAGCATTGAACAAGTTTTAATATAGCAACAATTTTTATACATTTAGCAACAAATTTTCGTTGCTAATGGCATTCAAAATATAATATTTGGCAACAAAAAATTAACCTAATAACAACGGAGAGGATATTGTCGCTAATACTAACATAAGAGGCAATATTTTTTATCGTTGCAAATCATATCAACTTTTGTTGCATATATAAAGAAATGACAACATATAATGTCGTTGCTAATCGACGACTTTCGTTGCTATTGAAAAATAACCAGTAACAAACATTTTCGTTGCTGATTCAACATAATGTCGTTGCCAAATAATATAATCAGCAATGAAAATCGTTGCTAAAAAGTTTATATTCTGCAACAAAAGCAAGCTTAGGCAACAATTTTCATAATTTACTGCAACGAAAAATGTTGTTGCAAAATGGTGTCAATTGCAACGAAAATGCATGGTCATTGCCAAAAAAAAGAGAGTTCATTTCGTTGCCAATTAGCAGGCTTTTGCAACGAAATGGGGTTTTTAACAATGAAATTTTAATTATTCTCCAACAATACATTTTGTTACTAAATGATCGATGTCTCTGTACGAAAGTCAAATTTCGTTGCAAAATGTATTACTTTTGGCAACGAAAAAAAACATTCGTTGCGGAACAATTAGCAACGCTCATTATGCAACAAAAGACGCATCGACAGTAAAGTCGTTTCCAAAACCCTTTTGCAACGAAATTTGGCACCTTTAGCAATAAAAATTGGGTGTTGCTAAATCCCCATTTTTTTGTAGTGTAACACCAAGATTTTTTACGTTGTTCAGCCCTTAAACTATAATCTAATGGCTTAATCCATGTCCAATACCAACTGGTATTGGAAACTCCATTATTAAAATAATATTCAATGAGTTACAAAATAACTCTATGTACAAATAGCTTTGAACTTGTTGGACACCACAGTCCCCTTTGCACAACTACAATTGCTTGAACCACTGCAACCTTTAGAACTTCTTTTGTATAAGAATATCCACCATTAGATCACAAAAGCCAAACTAGGCTTGTATACAAGATTTAATATGAACAAGTATGATTACAAGATATTTATGAATTTCTGACACAAGAAATTAAGAGCAAGGCAAGACTAATATGCTAGAAACTTTTTCTTTAAAGCTCTGTGTATTTCTCAATTCGTTGACTTGTATCTTTTGCTAAGAATGATATATATAGAAAGAAGAAAGCAACAGCAGGAAACCACCTTCTACAATTTCAGAATCCCAATGAAAGATATGAACAAAACATAAAATGAAGGGATTTGAAATTAAAACAAAACTGCTAGAATCAAGGGATAGTTACTTAAAAAGAATTAGCAGCATGAAATTAGTTAAAGAAAATCTTTGACATATGGAAATAGGGCTGAGATTTTTCGCAACTGCTTTTGTTTCCAAAAAAACTTCAAAGCATTTTGAATTATAATTATCAGCTCTTTGAAATAAAGAATGAACTTGGCTTCCAAAAATATATTTCCAACTTTTGAATTTGAATTTTCTGCTTTTTGTAATAGTAAATAATACTACATTGATTTGGCTTCCAAAAATAACACTTTAAAGGATTTTAATTTTAAACACATGAAACCTTCTTTTATAAAATAATTTCCAGTAAAATAAAATTGCCTTGAAATTATTTAATCAAACTAGAAATCCTTATATTTGATTTCCTAGGTGAATCCCTATGGACCTAACTATGTGGTGGCTCTAAAAAATATTTTTTCATGAAGACTCACTTGAAATCTTGATACATGTATAATTAGTCCATAACCTGAAAATCACAAAATATCTCCATACAAAATCTATATTGTCATCATTAAAATAAAACTCATAAATCAACTTTCTCTCCCTTTTTGATGATGATAATATATAACTCTACAAATCAATTTGTCATCATTACAACCAATAGCATATAAACCAACATTCTCCTCATTTTTTATGATGACAACCTATAATATACAATTCCCCCTAAATATATGGCCCCTAAAACCATGCATTTAATCATTAAGCACAAGTTGATTGACTCCTTGATTGGCTCCCCCTAAAACCATGCAATTAATCATTAAGCACATGTTAATTGATTTATTTAGATCTTCATGAATTATATCATATACATTTTAGATATCTCTCTTGTAACACCCCCAAACCTGGTATATCTTCAAACTTGAGTTTGGTGCGTCATGAGTGCTACTCATTCCATACATACATCCATATATCCTTAAGATATAATTAAAACTCCAAAGTATAACAATATATTTCTTCAAATCCTAAATTCTATTACTTTAAAATTTTTATACATACAAATAATGATAATTATATTGTTCATTAATTACAAGTGTGACTTTTATCCGCTACAACAGATACACAAAAGTTTAACTAATTACACTTCAAGTCGATGACTTGATCTCTTCCTTCGATCTTCACTGGATTCTTTAGTTTATCCAGCTTTGCTAAACATATTTTTATTTTAAAGGAAAGTGTGAGCATTCAATTGCCCAACAAGTTATAGCAGTTGAAGAACAAAAAAAAATCAAAAATCAAATATTCTTTCTTTAGAAAACTTCAATAATTGTACAATAGTTATGAAGCAACTCAAATAAACAGGAATAATTCAGATTCCTTACATCTTAAAACACCAATAACATCTATCTCTTATAATCATTAAAAATAACACTTCTAAGACTCAACTCAATCATACACAAGTATATATATGTGTGTGTGTGTGTGAGTGTGTGTGTATATATAATCTGTTAATTATCGTATATGAGCAATTTTTAGTGATCAAATTCATAGAAATCATGTTTTAAAATGAAGAAATTGGAGATATGGGATAATGTGTGTATTTTGATTTAGTTTGAGACTAAAATTGGTTAGGAGTTCATGGTAGAATCTATAAGTTGATGGCTGTTATGGTTAATATATTGGAAAACAAAAACAACGCAATTGAAATGGTGCAATTTAGTTAAGAAACAAAGGTTTAGCGATTGAATTCGCTAAATGTGTTGAATTTGAAGAAAATAGCAAAAACAAGATTTTTAATCCTCTAGAATGTGGTTTGTGATATTAGAATTGCTGTATAAATATTTGGTTTTGAGTTTATAAAGCTTATAAACATTTGGGTTTGGTTAATTGGGGGTTGGGTGAGAAATTGGGTTTTTTTGGCTTAGAATAGAGACTGAAATCGTGTCTCTGGAAAATTGGTTCTGGTGCCAAGCGTGGGCGTGCTGCCGCGCAGGCGCGCCAGATGTAAAGGGAGACATGGCGCGACCGCGCCAGTGGTCAGTCAGACCCAGTGAGGAACTGTTAACAGCATAGCTTAGAGAATGCTAACTTAACATATTTTAGTGATTGTAAAAGGGCCTAATGCATGCTATAAGATGTAATAACATATAGTAATCACAATGTTAACACTAAAGATTATGAACTAGTAAGTCGTGAAAGTTTGTAACGCGATATCATGAGAATTTGTGTTGATATGCAATCACCATGTTGGGTACTATTATATAATTAGGATTACAAATTTATGGTACATGAATGATTAAAATAATCAGGTCTTAATTTAGAGACTATAAACTTGACTAAAATGAGAAGTAAGCCCATGAAGTTAGTTTTAATATAACTAATTGGTATTGTGATCTTAATGGTATATGTAGGGTATTTGGAGAACGTTTATAGTAATTATATAGATTACGCACGAGGAAACTTCCCTAACTTTACTCTCTTTATAACGAATGCATGTTTCTTAACTATGTTTACCTTTTTGTTGTCAAGCAAGATTTCTACCCTAATTTTTAATTATGCAAGTTTCCTAAACTCTAGTCTTATGTTGAGAAAATCCCTAACTTTGTTGCTTGATCTTCAAAGTATAAATTGTTCAAGTTCATTGTTTCAAATGAGATTTTGTTATATTCCTTTGGATGTAACACTTTTTATATACCATGCCTCTTCAATCGTAAGTTGTTGATATTCAATCTTGACTTAGTTACTGTTGTTCAAAATTATGTTGTTGAGTTAAACTTTTAAATAGTAAGCAAACTCTTATTTAATAGACTAATCTATATGATGAATGTTCTAAAATTCTAGAACCATTGATAAGCTAGTTCAAAACTAAACTTTCTTTAGTGCGGAAATCCTAAAGTCAAACTGAGATGAACAATCCTAATATAGGGGATTATGTACGCGTTAGCATTTAGATGTTTGTGCACAATACATGGTACGAAGGGTTGATCCCCTTAAGTACGAAAGTTAAGGTCTGTATAGTCTAATGACTGTTAAAGGTGGAAGTAAAAATACTTAATAACCTCGGGACATAGTTAATGGTCTTAAAGACCCTTAGATATAAATCCTGAGCTTGTTTTCTATTCTTGATTCGTAGAACAAGTTCTCTATTATTCAGTATTAAATGCTTAACCTTATTTTGATGCCATTATCATTCTTTATATTAGTGAGAAATTGTTTGCTCACTCTTGCATTTAAACACTACAGCTAAACTTAAGAAAATGGATGGGCCGTCTTCTAGCAAGTGAAAGGGAAAGATGTCCAAGTGATGATGACTTATTTGTATTTATTTAAATGAATTATGTTATAAGACTTATGTTATATTGTGATGTATTCCGCAGACTTATGTAATAGTTTAAGGTTAGATTACCTGGGATTAATTTAAGTTGATGTAACCCTTTAATGGGAAAGATTATTGTTAAAGTTATTTAAGCTATGTCTTTATCCTTTATTATGGGTAGTTAGATATAATTATTTTAGATAGTGAGCACCAAATACTGTGGGAATAGAGTACCCAGATTTGGGGGTGTCACAAGTTGGTATCAAAGCTAGGTTATGAACCTTAGGTGGGGGAAAACCTTAGGAAGTAACCTTTAAGGAGACAGAAAATATAGTGGTGATAAATTCTTATCGAGTTATAAGGAATGAATTAAGGAATTCATTAAAGATAAAACAAAATAATAAAAGACTTTATGTGCTATGTGTTAATAACTTATGTACTCGCGAGTATCGAAGAGTAACACGTAATAAATAAAACTTAAAAGTATTTTGTTGTCAGGATGTCTAACGTTGAAGGATCTAGTCAAGCTAGGGAAGAGATACCTCAGGTACCTAGAGATGAAGAACCCCAAGATGTTCATGTGGTTTGGGAACAGTTTATTCAGAGGGAGCCTTCTCTAACGATCACTGAGGAAGAACAAGAGGATGAGCCTGTGTCTAATCCTGAGGAGGAGAACTCTGAGGAGATAGAGGAGGATGATGAGGAAGAGGATCATGTGGAGTTTCCACCAAACTCTATATCAGCTGAGATGAACGATGCACTGTATGATCGAAATATAGAATTACAGGATAATATTGAGGAGCTGAAGGAGTTAGCTGAGATGCGTCAAGCAACTATAGATCAGAAGGATGCGGAGATTCAAGAACTCGGCTCACGTCTTGGGAACACAGAGTGAAACCTAGTTCACACAGAGGGACATCAAGAGGAGCTGTTGTAACGCCCCAAAATCTGGTCTATCTTCACACCCGAATTCCGTATGGCATGGTTCCACTTCTTTCCAAACATACATCATTATATACTAAAATATAACAACATACATTCTCAATTCCCAGGTTCTAATACCTTATAAACTCGTTTATTATAAATAATGATAATTCCATTATTCTTTACATCTTACACAAGTGACTTTCATCCGCCACCAAGTATACATAATAGTTCATTAAACTATTCTATAGTTTAATTTCCTCTTTCTACATTACAAGTCTTCACTTGATCTTCACGCTCATTCATCTAATGAATGACACTTCTTCTGGATACCGATCAACTTGATCTTTACGGGATCCTTAAGTTTTTCTATTCGTACGCTGAAAATGTTTTTCATTTAAAGCAAGTATGAGCATTCAATTGCCCAGCAAGTCATAGTAGTGGAATAAACAACTTTAAGAGTTTAAACATTTCTTTAGAACTTCGATAACTGAAAAAAGGTTATGAAGCAGCTTGAATAATAGGAATAATCTCGATTCCTATCATTTTAAAACATTAATCACATTCACTTTGAAATACTTTCATTTTTCTACCTTTTTCATACACATTCTATCTAGCTAGAATCAATAACACAAACTTAACAATAACGGTTCATGTATAAACAGAACATTCTCATATTGAATATTTTAATCACAGAACAGCTCATCTTATAGAAACACCGAAGTGTTCAAATCGTGGCACAAGGCCTCATACGTTCTACCACCTTGTACAAATATCTCACATTCGCACATAGACAGAACTTCTCAAGTTCAACATTTGAGAAGTTTAAGAACCTAACATATATTTAGAATATGAATGAAGTTAGGAAACTTGCCTTACGCACAGCTACAGCTTACGCTAAACTGCTCATTCCAATCCCTATAAAACATATAAGGAAATAACACGTACACCAATTAGTCATATACTTGACTTACGCATTGGTTTACTTAACTTTACTTCTTAGGGTTCGCGTTCTTTCAACCTAAGTTTACGCGACAACTTCCTTTAACGCTTTATAGCTTCATGACATACGGGGATATCTTGCTTATACGTTCATCATCTTTGATGATTTGCATTCTTATCTTCTTCTTATAACTTCTCTAGGACTCAACACACATCTCTTCTCTGCTAGTAGTCCATATGGTACTTTGAGTGGTTTCCCACAAACAACCAACAAACAAGTTCCCATCTTGTCTACACTGTCTTTCACAGTGAGTTAAATCGGTTGCAAGTTTCGTATTTACCTTCGCTCTCTTAAACAATTATTTAGCCCAACTCGCATATGTCAACCATTAAAGGTTATGATTGTACTACAACCTAAATTCATCTAACTTATCCGAACCATTAAACTATAACGTTCGTTAAGTTAATTTCTTATTCCTTATGGCTTTCTGGCAACTAAATGCCATACCTCAGGATTCATTCATTATCCGACTCACATTCAGCTTTCATTAATCTTTTTACCGTTCATTACGACTTTCTTGATAGTTCATATCTTACTTACTACTTTCGTTATCTATTACATGAACCCCATGTTCATTACTTATTCTTAATGTCGAAGCCATACCGTTCGTTGTATGCTAAGACCGGTCGTTTATCGCAAATGCATTGCGTTTACATTCTTTGTCTTTTAATCTCATTTAATCTTTCCATTTAACCTTTACTAAAGGTTTAAAACACTTGATTAAGTGTTACATTTGATTAACTACACATTAATTAGCTTTCGTTACACTTTCCCAAGGATTTGAGCAATTAAAAGCTCATCACTAGGCCTTGCCTTCTTGCACTGCAAGATTGTGTACGGTTCCTCTCTCTCTTCTCTGACCGTAGCGCCACTCAGTAGTCTTTGGAATCTCAGTTAGCGTTGTACCGCCACCACATTTTGCTATTACTTCTCAGACTGCTATGACGTGAGTTTCTAGTAGCTACCTCCCCGATCTGGCGTCATGCATTTCACTCCTACAAAGATGGCTAGCTGCATTGCAAATACCAAACCCTAATCTTTGAAAAAAGTTTCTAAGTGTTTACATTGGTTTGAGACGGTTACTTCACAATCTCATAACTTATTCGTTATAACTCAGAACGAGGTCGTTCCAAGGCCATTCTCTTCCTTATCTTACGTACTTCAATTCCCCTTAGATAGAACTTCGGTCTAAATCTGTGACACCCCCAAATCCGGGTTTCTAACCTCGGGTTTAGTGCTCACGATCCATCATATATATCACCTCTAACTAGTCATTCATTAATGAAAAACATCATTCATAATATTCCTTAATACAACTTATAACAATTACCCAGGTTAACTAACCTTGACATAACATACATACCCTTATATAACCAAAAGGTTTACATAAACAATTACATAATAAAACATATCCATTAGAATTTTACATTAAATACTCCTGAACCTTGCCTTTGCCTTTGTCCCTGTTAGAACTTTCTGCTACATTGGCATTAGCTGAAATATTTTATTTAAGCAAGGGTGAGCAAAGTGTTTGCTCAACAAGTTAAAATATATAATAAATGATATATATCATGAATAGAAGAGTCTAGCTTCTATAGAACTTCAGTAACAATCAAACGATTTCAAAGTAGCGGGATAATAATTCAATCTCAATAATAAAACTTTCTCCCATTTCATACTAAATAACATATCAGAGATGAAAGAGTAAAATTCTTTCAAAGATTCAATAATATTCAATTGAATAAGAAGAATTAACAATACTGCAACAATATTCAATAAAGTGGGATATACCCAGATTTCATGCTGAGTGATCACAAAGGATCATGAACTAATAGAGGAATCATTTAGATATTAAAAATAAATTACCACAAGAATATAAATTAGTTATAAAAACTAAACTATACCCTTACTCGCAAGTACACGAGCTACCCAACTCCTTTGTACCCTATATTATGCATAATACTCAATAATAAATAAGATAGGTCAATTTCTACACATTAAAATTTGTTCATCTCAGGTCTTACATCATGAGTCCGTTACCACAACAATATGGTTTGGATTACTTTCAAGAAATACTATGATTTCAATAATTAATAACAATACTAATCTAGCCGAAACCAATGGCATAGATCTTCCAATAACAATTTAGTTCATAATAAATATAACATTTCATTCTTTAACAAATATTAGTCTCGCCAAAACAATTAGCTGAGACATGATTTATAAAATAGTTCAAATAATAGAACAAGAATCAATTGCACTACATGTGAATTACAACAATCATTATAGATGTGAATAACTATCAATAATTATTCACTACCAAGCTTGAAAAATAGTAACTCAAGTTGACTTAGGAAACTTGCTTTTCGCATTGATTACTGCTACACAATATACTTATCTGCATCCGTAAGACCTATAATCAACAATAGCTATCTTACAATTAGCACAATAATTTATAACATGTAACACTGTAATTTACAGTCAATACTTCTCTTAGACACATCACCACATAGCCACATCAGTGTTTATAACCTATATAAACACTTATCAAGTCTAACTAGTTCGGTATGTTTGAACTTCGATCTATTCTTGGTGTACTGGTCACCCTATCCAACAATTAACACACTTATTGTCTATTAAACTCGGTCTCAAAGCTTTAATACTATATTAGATAAGTCAAATATCATTAATAATATTTTTCAGAAGCTTTTAATAATTTTCTAACAATTATTATAATTTATAATAATTTTTCAAACACCGAAACCATTTTTAAATGATTTAAATACTGTTTAATTCCACCATCATTAATATTTAATAATATTAAAATATTAATGATATATTTTCCAAAATATTAAAGTTATTAATAATAACTTAAAATATTTTTAAATCACCAATATTCTATTTAAATGATTTTTAAAATAATTAAAATCATTTTTAAACCATCACCATTAATATTTAAATATTAATGAAATTCTTATCAAAATATTAAAAGTCATTAATTATAACTTAAAATATTTTTAAATCATGTTTCTCATTTTTAAATGATTTTTAAATCAATAAAACCATTTTTAATTCATTTATTTAATATAATAATTAAATAAATCTAATATCATTAATATTAAATTATTAATAAAAATTCTCTAAAAATATTAAAAGTTACATTTTATAACTCAAAAAATTTTTTAAACAATTTATTCTTATTTATTTAATATAATAATTAAATACTATTAATATTCAAATAATTATAAATATTAATGAAAAATATCTCAAATTATCAAAAGTTATTTTTCATAATTTAAAATAATTTTTAAAACCATTTTTGGTAATTTTTATAATTTATTTCTATTTTTCATCAAATTTCCGGAAAATCAGAAAATAAATTCTCTGTTTAATTCGTTTTTGGGCAAACTTAAGCATCAATCTTGTAGTGTTTATGTAACACTACAAGTACCAACCATAATGTAGGTCATATCATACCACACCATGAAGATCTGGGCTCTCAAACATTCTATCAGATCAAATCTGGGTTTTCTGGGTAACCCAGAAACCCAGACAGCTTCGAGTTGGCACTTTCAAGCTCGATTATCTCTAAGTTCTGGTTATTGTATTGGTGTTATTAAGGTTCAAAACTATTGTACTAATGTCAAGGAACATTTATATACCATTCTATCAGTCCAAGAACATCATAAACTCCAGATCTAATCCGATCAAAGGCTGTCAGAAGTTTGTGTTCATCTTATTTTTGGGTTTTCTAGAAACGCTAAATCAGTGCGAGTGACCTACTTTGACCACCTGTTACGTTCGATCAGTTGACTGTTTTAATGTTCTAAAAGGATGGATCAAGAGTCCATATAACATGATATAATCTAGATATTATAACATCAATATATCATCTAACGTCTGACAGATATTGGCTTTGACAATGTTCTGGTCAAGCTCGGTCAACTCACTTTGACCAAGAATAACATGAAATCTGGACATGTAATGGCTATGATTTCACTTCCAGATTATAGTCCTCATGTTAGACAACCGATCCAAAACATAAAACAAGAAAAATCACAAATATACAGAGATCTACGGCCACTGACATTAGTTTGTCAGACCATTTTCTATGGTTCATGGACAGTTTTTGAAAACTTCATTTTAAAGCCTTTTGACGCTATAGATCCATGATGGATCATCATAGATCATCTAAAAACATTATATAACACTTATATAAACACAAAAACATGAACTCTATCTTAGCATACACGATAAAAATATGAGTTAGGGATTTATGTAACAATCGAGAAATTTATAATTTAATTAAAATATTTATGGAATTAAATAAATATTTAAAATAATTTATTTATTAAGGAAAATAAATATTTGATGAATTGTGATGAATTAATTTAGTAGCTAAATTAATTAATGTTAATTGAATCGAGTAATGATAATTTTATTTGTTGGATTTAATTTAAGGAGATAATTAAATTAAATCAATTGCTTAATCTGTAAGAAAATAATTAAATTAAATAAATTGTTTAACTTAATGGAAATAAATAAATTAAATAAAGTGACGTTTCTAATTTATTAATTAAATTAGATATATAATTATTTATTAATTATAAGTATAATTATAATGAGATTATAATTATTATTGATTATTGTTATTATAAGTTATTGAGATTAACTAAGCTAAGTTATTTAAATTAATTAACTAAATTAGAGTGTGACACAAGTAACTATGTATATAAATAATATAATAATAAACTAGTTTGGGAATATTGTGGTAGCCAAACAAGGCCTTATGGCCTTTGGTCTAACTTAACAGATGAAGGCGCATTGTTTTTTTAATTGATAGACGACGTGGGTTTCAGTTTGTGTTTTGTGCATATTATTCCTAAGGTTAGCGTTCAGTTCTTCTTATTCTCATATTTTGCCAAGGAGAAAGAGTAGAGTTGAGAGAAAAGAGAGAGCGTAGAAATTGAGAGAGAAGAAGGAACTCTCAGAAAACCTAAGCGATTACTGTGGTTAACAAGGGATTAGTGAGCATATTGAAGGTATTCTATCTAACCCTTGTGTTATATATATATATATATATATATATATATATATATATATATATATATATATGAATTACGTCAAATTTGTTACGTTCTGTGAATTGAAATTCTTTCAAAATTGTTCTGTAACTAAATTATGGTGGATATGTGGTATAATGCTAGAGTTTATGTTTAAAACAATAAGTTTGTATGTTAAGTTCGTTGATAGTAGGAAGAAAATTTTGACAGTATATGTGTTTCATATGGTTCATGGAAAAGTATTAATTTTGATGGCCAATTCTTATGTTAAACTGTAAATTGATGCTTGCATATGGTAGTTCATTGAGATACGAACATAATGTAATTTGAATGGAATGATTTGGCCAAATAACGAATTCGCGGTGATGATTTTTGGGATAGACTATCAAAAATGGAGTTTAAAGTGAAAAACATGAAAATAGAGAAATTAAAATAGTTATAATTGTTGTTAAATTGTACTAAATGGTTAAATATGTTAGCAATCATGTTTATGTTAGTTGTATATTTATTTTACATGTTGTTATCATCGTTTGATGGGTGAAATTTGTGTCTATTGGGCTAAAACGGCTACTTTTCATTGTCGTCTACTGTAATCAGAATCAACAAAGCACAAGAAACTTGCCATTAATGCCAAAATCAAGAGGCAAAAACTGGCAAGTATTGTGCTTGATCCTAAATTAAGTGTGGTAATACATGCTACACCACACCTCGAATCGATATGAAAGAGATCTTCTTGTTTGCAGTCGTCGCATATCGCGACTTGTGTTAGTTTAGTGTGTATGTTAATGATGTTAAAACATGATATAAACTATAATAACAGATGTTAATGTGTTGAAATGCAAAGTGCAAAGATTTGAAATAATTATTTAAATAAGTTATAAAATGAAACCAAATGAGATGTTTTCGAAAGATAGAGTTGAATGATTAAGTTATGTTAATCAATGTGAAATTTCAGAAGCGTTATGTATGTTAGCCTAAGTGGTTAGGTGCTAAGTTAGGGTTATGACATAAATGATGGGTTAAAACCCATAAAGCTAATATTCATACAACTAATTATGGCTGCGATTTCAATGATATATGTAGGATAATTGGAGATTATTTTCATTTGTGTAGCTTACAATCAAGGCAAGTTCTCTAACTCTACATTTATAATTGTGCAAGTTTCTAAACCTTATCTCCTTACGATTGAGCAAGTTTTCTAACTCTACCTTGTTATTATTGAGCAAGTTTCTAAACCTTAACTCTTTACATTGAGCAGGCTTTTGAACTTCATTCTTTTTATGTTGAATGCAAGTTTCCATTCCTATATTATTGTTGTTCAAGTAATTGAGCAAGCCTAATCTATCTTGAATATGTCTGTACAAGTTCTTATAACCTAATTCGTTATAATGAGCGAGTTTTACTTTCCTAATTATTATTCAAAGCATATATTGTTCAAATGCATCGATTCAAATGAGATTGTTCTAACACTTATGGTTATAGCATTTTGCTTGTATATCATGTTTATTCAATCACATATTATTGATATCCGATCTTTGACTTTAATAGCCTTGTTCGGTTATACATTCTCGTATTAAACCTTTATTGATGGAAGTTGAATAGTGTTCTAAAATTCTAGAGACACTGATAAGCTAGTTCCAAACTAAACTTTCTTTAGTGCGGAAATTCTATATCCAAACTGAGACGAACAACCCTAACATAGGGGATTTTATACTTGTAATGTTTAGATGTTTGTGCACAATACATGGTACAAAGGGCTAATCCCCCTAAGTACGTTAAGAAGGGTCCGTATAGTCTAAATGACTGTTAAGGTTGGGTAATAATACCTAAGTACTGGGGACATAGTTCGTGGTCTTAAGACCCTCAGATAATTAAAGTTCGAAATTGTTTTCTATTTTGATTTGTAGAACAAGTTCCTTATTGTTCAGCTTTCGTTTTTCACTCTCATGTTATTATCATTGCTACTTTCTATATCAGTGAGCATTTGTTTGCTCACTCTTGCAATTAACACTGCAGCTAAAGTGGAGAAAGTTGATGAGCCGTCGACTAGCAAAGGCAAGGGTAAGATGTCCAAATGATGAAGACTTTTGAGAATTTTATTTTAATGAATTATGTTAAAGACTTGTTTTAATATGTGATGTATTCCGCAAATTTATGTAATAATTTTAAGGTTAGATTACCTGGGATTTAATTTGAGATGATGATGTAACCCTTTAATGGGAGAGATTATTTTTTAAGTTATTTAAATTATGTCTTTATCCTTTATTATGAGTAGTTAGATGTAATAGTTTTTGATAAGTGAGCACCAAATCCTGTGGGAATGGAGTACCTGGATTTGGGGGTTGTCACAGGTTGGTATCAAAGCTTTAGGTTATGAACCTTAGGTGAGAAAACCTTAGGAAGTAACCTTTAAGGAAATAGAAAACATAGAGGTGTTCAACTCTTATCAGGTTTTAAGGAATGGATTAAGGTATCCATTGAGGCTAAATAATAAAAGACATTATGTGCTATGTGTTAAAAACTTATGTGCTAATGAGTATCGAAAATATTAAGTAAAACTTAAAATATTTTGTTGTCAGGATGTTTACCGAAGGAGGATCTAGTCCAGCTAGAGAGGTGATACCTAAGGTACCTATAGATGATGAACCCCAGGATATTCACGTAGTGCGGGAGCTGTTGATCCAGGAGGATGTGCCTGTGACCGATCCCGGGGAGGATAGTTCTGAGGAGGTAGAAGAGGATAATGAGGAAGAGGATCCTGAGGAGTTTCCACCAAACTCCATATCAGCGGAGATGTATGATGCTCTGTACGACCGTAATGCAGAGTTACAAGACGAGGTCGAGGAGCTGAAGGAGATGGTTGTGATGCATCACATTTCGATGGAGTGCAGAGATTCAGGAACTCGACTCAAAACTTGGGAACACGGAGTGGGACTTAGTTCATACAAAGGGTTGCATGAAGACCTGTTGGCAGTACACGAGAATATGAAGACGGACATGGAGAAATTGAAAGATGATTTCAAGGAGGAGTCAGCTAAGCGTGCAAGAGCAGAGGATGCTTGGATGAAGGAGACTCAACGTGCAGATCATGCTGAGGCTAAGGTTCAAGTGAAGAAAGCCAAAATGAAAGAGATGGATTATTGTTTTAATTCAACAATTGATAGGGCCCAGGACCGAGTCTACTATTATCCACCTCAGTTTGAGAATTCATCATGGTTTGTGATGGATCGCAGAACGACATATCGTATCATGGAGGAGGAACGTCGGGAAGCCTTACGACGTCTTAATATGCCCAGATAGAATAAGATAGATAATAATATGTGGTTAAATTATATGAATAAATAAATTGTGAATCCCTTATTTTGAGATAAATAAAGGGATAGTATGATTATGTAATCCTGGAACTTGTTTAGTTCAGGAAAGCGAATGTTTATAGTGGTTATGCTATCTTGAACATGTTTTAAAACTTTGTGAATGAATAAAATATTAGAGTTTATTTGAAATGCTATGTGTTATAGCTTTAATCTTGGAATGTTTAAGTTAAACTTCAAAGACCCAAGAAGTTGAGTAATGAGCTAATAAGCTTATATTTTAACAGAAAATGCCTCCTAGAAGAAGACAACCGCGTCAATAAGCACCTCCGAAAGGGTCTACGAATAATAACAATGAGACCAATGCTAATCCGATTCAGCAGTTGGTAGCTCTATTAACGGGTGCACTTGCGAATCAACCGCAAGCTTAAGTCACGACTTTCAAGGAATTAAAAGCAGTTGGACCGCCAGAATTTCAAGGGTCTATGAATCCAGTGGAAGCTCAAACCTGGATCATGGAAATGGAGAAGGTGTTCGACGTTGCTAGAGTAAATGAAGACTAGAAGACTGCGTTCGCAACGTTTATGCTGAAGTCTGAAGCTAGCTACTGGTGGCAAACAAATAAGGTTCGTGGAGGACAAGGAATGATATCATGGAATAGATTCAATGAAATTTTTTTCGAAATGTACTTTCCAGCGAGTTCTCGGAATCAGCTGGAAGTGCAATTTCTAGAGTTGAAGCAAGGAACGATGACGATACCAGAATATGCTGCGAAATTTAACGAATTGGCAAGGTTTGCCACTTATCAAGTCAATACTGATGAACGCAAAGCAAGAAGATTCGAACAAGGATTGAAGCCCTGGCTTTACAATAAGGTTTCAATGTTCCAGCTGAACACATTTGCGGCTGTACTAGAGAAGGCAATATCGCGGAAGGTGGAAGCAATGCCTTGACTAAGTACAACCAAGAGTAGAAGAAAAGGAAGAATGAGAATGAGAATAAGGTTGGTGGAAGTAATAGTCAGAAAAGGAAGTGGAACGAGAATTCGACTGCGGGAGGACAACAGGGAAATCAGCAGAAGAAAAAGTTTGAGGCTTGCGCAACTTGCGGGAAGAACTATACTGGAGTATGTTTGAAGGGAAAGAGAGTGTGTTTCAACTGTGGTCAGGAGGGACACATTGCACCGAACTATTTTAGTCCGAAGAAAGGAGCATGTTTTACATGCAGTTCAAAGGATCACATGGCTCGTGATTTCCCTAAGAAGCAAGCGGGAAGTGCAAGTGGCGGAAAATGAAACAACAACGATGGTGGTGCATTGACTATCACCAGACCAGCTCAATCAAGTCGACCTACTGCAAGGACTTTCAATATGACCGTGCAGGATGTTATACAGTCTAAGGATGTGGTGTCAGGTATCTTTCCGATTAATGGTATTAATGCTTATGTACTATTTGATTCGGGTGCTACTTGTTCATTTATATCCGATGAATTTGCTTAGAACTTAGATTTTCCTCAGGAAGAATTAGAATTTCCCTTAAGTATAGAGATTGCGAATAGGGAAGTGATTCCTGTTAGATTTATATATAAGAATTGTAGAGTGGATATAAAAGGTCATGAAATGATGGTAGATTTGATACCAATTAGACTTGGTGAATTTGATGTTATTCTGGGAATGGATTGGTTATTCAATTATGGAGCAGTAATTGATTGCCAAAAGAAGTGTGTTAACCTTATGATTGTGTTCTTTGGCAGCAAGTCACCTCGACAAGAAAGTTGTCTGACGGTGATGCAAGCCAAAAAGTTATTGAGACAAGGATGTGTAGGATACTTAGCCTACATCGTCGATACACAGAAGAAGAGTGTGAAGTTGGAAGAGATACCGATCATAAGAGATTTGTCAGACGTATTCCCAGACGATTTGCTGGGTCTTCCGTCGGATCGACAAATCGAGTTCGTGATTGATTTACTTCCAGGAACGGCCCTGATATCTAAGGCACCATATAGAATGGCCCCGGTAGAGATGAAAGAGTTGATGGTGCAATTGCAAGAGTTGCTCGATAAGAAGTATATTCAGCCGAGTGTTTTGCCATGGGGAACACCGGTGTTGTTTGTTAAGAAGAAAGATGGAATGATGCGGATCTACATTTACTATAGAGAATTGAACAAGGTCACGATTAAAAATAAGTATCCATTACCTAGAATCGATGACCTGTTCGATCAGTTGAAAGGAGCGAGGTATTTCTAGAAGATAGACCTGAGAAGTGGTTATCATCAGTTGAAGGTGAGGCCGGAGGATGTTCCGAAGATAGCATTCAGAACTCGGTATGGTCATTATAAGTTTTTGGTTATGTCTTTTGGTTTAACCAACGAACCTGCAGCGTTCATGGACTTGATGAACAGGGTGTTTAAACCATTCTTAGACAAATTTGTGGTGGTGTTTATTGATGATATATTGGTATATTCCAAAACCAAGGAGGAACATGTGGAACACTTGAGATTGACGTTGGAGACGCTGAGAAAGGAGAAGTTGTATGCTAAGTTCTCAAAATGTGAATTTTTGGTTAGAACGTGTACAGTTTCTCGGGCACGTTATTGATAAGGACGGAATTTCGGTAGATCCATCAAAGGTTGAAGCTATAATAAATTGGGATCAGCCGAAAACACCGTCAAAAGTAAGGAGTTTCTTAGGATTGGCGGGTTACTACAGGCGTTTTATTCAAGACTTTTCCAAGATCGCGACTCCGTTGACGAATTTAACTAGAAAAGCGGTTAAGTTTGTTTGGACAGAGAAGTGTGAGGAAAGTTTTCGGGAACTGAAGAAGAGGTTGAGTTCAGCACCTTTGTTCTCATTGCCTAATGATACATGAATTTTTTTGGTATATAGCGATGCATCACATAAAGGACTAGGCTGTGTGCTTATGTAAAACGACAAAGTTATTGCGTAAGCATCACGTCAGTTGAAAGATTACGAGAAGGGGTATCCGACTCATGACTTAGAGTTGGCAGTGGTGGTATTTGCCCTGAAGATTTGGAGACATTATCTTTATGGAGAGAGGTGTGAGATATATACTGACCATAAAAGTCTGAAGTATATCTTTACACAAAAAGATTTGAATATGTGACAAAGAAGATGGTTGGAGCTGGTCAAAGATTATGATTGCGATATTTTCTATCATCTCGAAAAGGCGAATGTTGTTGCTGATGCCTTAAGTAGGAAGGGACGGAAGAAGTTAATGATGTTAACTGATCAAGAGAAGCTAGTGTCAGAAATGGCTAAGATGGAGTTGGAAATTAAATATCCGACAGAGTCCGATGAAAAGTTGTTCCAGATGGGAAATAGTTCAACGTTGGTGGATAAGGTGAAAAATGCACAACTTCAGGATGGAGACTGCGAAAAGATAAAACAAAAGATATCTGAAGGTGAGGGAGAAAAATTCAAAATTGATTCGGAAGGATTACTTCAATTCGAAGGGAGGATTTGGGTTCTGCCAGTACTAGAGGTTAAAGAAGACATTCTTAATGAAGCTCACAACTCACGATATTCGATTCACCTTGGAAGTACAAAGATGTACCAGGATCTTAAGCATCATTTTTGGTGGCCGAATATGAAGAGGGATGTGGCTGAGTGTGTGGCAAAATGCTTAATGTGTCAAAAAGTTAAAGGTGAACATCAAAGGCCAAGCAGATTGTTACAACCGTTGGAGATACCAGAATAGAAATGGGAGCATATCACAATGGATTTTGTGGTAGGTCTTCCAATGACTCAGTAAGGTTACGATGCCATTTGGGTGATTGTCGATCGACTGACGAAGTCGGCACACCTTTTGCCAATCAAGATTCAATTTACCCTAGATCGGTTAGCAAAATTGTACGTGAAGGAAATTGTTTCAAGGCACGGTGTACCTGTGTCTATTGTATCAGATAGAGATCCACGTTTCACATCTAATTTTTGGAGACGACTACAAGAATGTTTGGGAACATAGTTGAGAATGAGCACAAGGTACCATCCTCAAACCGACGGACAGAGTGAGAGAACCATCCAAACACTAGAAGATATGCTCAGAGCATGTATCACGGATTTCAAGGGGAATTGGGATGACCATCTGCCATTAGTGGAATTTGCTTATAATAATAGTTATCACGCAAGTATTGGCATGCCGCCTTACGAAGCGTTATACGGAAGGAAATGCAGAACTCCGTTATACTGGGATGAGGTTGGTGAACGTCAGCTATTGGGTCCGGAATTGGTACAACAGACTGTCGAGATCATCAAAGTGATTCGAGCGAGATTAATAGCTGCACAAGATATACAAAAGAAATATGCCGATCAACATCGACAGAATCGGGAATTCGATGTCGGTAGTTATGTTTTCTTGAAAGTGTCTCCCTAGAAGGGGAAAATTTGATTTGGCAAGAAATGAAAATTAAGCCCTATGTTTATAGGACCTTTTGAAGTGCTTCGACGAGTTGGCGAAGTGGCGTACGAGGTAGCCTTACCTCCGGATTTAGAGCATATTCATAATGTTTTCCATGTTTTGGTATTGAGACCATATAAGCCTGACTATAAACATGTTATTGAATATGAGCCCTTACAGTTTGAGAAGGATTTGTCATATGAAGAAGTCCCTGTTCAAATTGTTGACAGAAAGGAGCAAGTACTGAGGAATAAAGTGATACCTTCTGTAAAGGTAATCTGGAGGAACCACAATGTTGAAGAAGCTACGTGGGAACTTGAAAGCGTTATGATGAAGAATTATCCTCAATTGTTTGCTTAATTTTGTATAACGATTCTGGGGACAAAATCTTGTTAAGGAGGGAAGAATGTAACGAATAAATTTTTCGAGTTGTGATTCTGGGGACATAATCCTTTTAAGGAGGGAAGGATGTAACAATCAAGAAATTTATAATTTAATTTAAATATTTATGGAATTAAATAAATATTTAAAATAATTTATTTATTGAGGAAAATAAATATTTGATGAATTGTGATGAATTAATTTAGTAGCTAAATTAATTAATGTTAATTGAATCAAGTAATGATAATTTTATTTGTTGGATTTAATTTAAGGAGATAATTAAATTAAATCAATTATTTAATATTTAAGAAAATAATTAAATTAAATGAATTGTTTAACTTAATGGAAATAAATAAATTAAATAAAGTGATGTTTCTAATTTATTAATTAAATTAGATATATAATTATTTATTAATTATAAGTATAATTATAATGATATTATAATTATTATTGATTATTGTTATTATAAGTTATTGAGATTAACTAAGCTAAGTTATTTAAATTAATTAACTAAATTAATGTGTGACACAAATAACTATGTAATATAAATAATATAATAATAAACTAGTTTGGGAATATTGTGGTAGCCAAACAAAGCCTTATGGCCTTTGGTCTAACTTAACGGATGAAAGCGCATTGTTTTTTTAACTGATAGACTCAAAAATGGGTTTCAAATGTTTTGTGCATATTATTCTTAAAGGTTAGCGTTCATAGTTCTTCTTAAAATATTTGGCGAAGGAGAGAGAAGAGTTGAGAGAAAAGAGAGCGAGAAATTGAGAGCAAGAAGAACTCTTAGAAAACCTAAGCGATTCTATCTAACTGGTTTATATATATATATTATATATATATATATATGAAGGTATTCTATCTAACCCTTGTGTTATATATATATGCATTACGTCAAATTTGTTATGTTCTGTGAATTAAAATTCTTTCAAAATTGTTCTGTAACTAAATTATGGCGTATATGTGGTATAATGCTAGAGTTTATGTTTAAAACAATAAGTTTGTATGCTAAGTTCATTGACAGTGGGAAGAAAATTTTGACAGTATATGTGTTTTATATGGTTCATGGAAAAGTATTAATTTTGATGTCCAATTTTTAAGTTAAACTGTAAATTGATGCTTGCATATGGTAGTTCATTGAGATACAAACATAATGTAATTTTAATGGAATGATTTAGCCAAATAACGAATTCGCAGTGATGATTTTTGGGATAGACTATCAAAAATGGAGTTTAATGTGAAAAACATGAAAATTGAGAAATTAAAATATTTCTAATTGTTGTTAAATTGTACTAAGTGGTTGAATATGTTGGCAATCATGTTTATGTTAGTTGTATATTTATTTTACATGTTGTTATCACCGTTTAATGGGTGAAATTTGTGTTAATTGGACTAAAAGGGCTATTGTTCATTGTCGTCTCTGTGTTTGTCTGAACACCGACGCAGCTACGCCTTAGCCAAGGCAAAAAATGGCGCAATTATTGCCGGCCCCAAGTTTAAGTGTGTAAGCAATTACCCACACTGAATCGAGACAAAGGAGATCTGTTTTGTTTGCGTGTCAAGCACATATCGACTTATATTAGTTTAGTGTGTATGTTAATGATGTTAAAACATGATATAAACTATAATAACAGATGTTAATGTGTTGAAATGCAAAGTGCAAAGATTTGAAATAATTATTTAAATAAGTTATAAAATGAAACCAAATGGGATGTTTTCGAACGATATAGTTGAATGATTAAGTTATGTTAATCAATGTGAAATTTCATAAGCGTTATATATGTTAGCCTAAGTGGTTAGGTGTTAAGTTAGGGTTATGACCTAAATGATGGGTTAAAACCCATAAAGCTAATATTCATACAACTAATTGTGGCTGCGATTTCAATGATATATGTAGGATAATTGGAGATTATTTTCATTTGTGTAGCTTACAATCAAGGCAAGTTCTCTAACTCTACATTTATAATTATGAAAGTTTCTAAACTTTATCTCCTTACGATTGAGCAAGTTTTCTAACTCTACCTTGTTATTATTGAGCAAGTTTCTAAACCTTAACTCTTTACATTGAGCAGGCTTTTGAACTTCATTCTTTTCATGTTGAATGCAAGTTTCCATTCCTATATTATTGTTGTTCAAGTAATTGAGCAAGCCTAATCTATCTTGAATATGTCTGTACAAGTTCTTATAACCTAATTCGTTATAATGAGCGAGTTTTACTTTCCTAATTATTATTCAAAGCATATATTGTTCAAATGCATCGATTCAAATGAGATTGTTCTAACACTTATGGTTATAGCATTTTGCTTGTATATCATGTTTATTCAATCACATATTATTGATATCCCATCTTTGACTTTGATAGCCTTGTTCAGTTATACATTCTGTATTAAACCTTTATTGATGGAAATTGAATAGTGTTCTAAAATTCTAGAAACACTGATAAGCTAGTTCCAAACTAAACTTTCTTTAGTGCGGAAATTCTATATCCAAACTGAGACGAACAACCCTAACATAGGGGATTTTATACTTGTAACGTTTAGATGTTTGTGCACAATACATGGTACAAAGGGCTAATCCCCCTAAGTACGTTAAGAAGGGTCCGTATAGTCTAAATGATCATTATTAAGGTTGGGTAATAATACCTAAGTATCGGGGACATAGTTCGTGGTCTTAAGACCCTCAGATAATTAAAGTTCGAAATTGTTTTCTATTTTGATTTGTAGAACAAGTTCCTTATTGTTCAGCTTTTGTTTTTCACTCTCATGTTTTTATCATTGCTACTTTCTATATCAGTGAGCATTTGTTTGCTCACTCTTGCAATTAACACTGCAGCTAAAGTGGAGAAAGTTGATGAGCCGTCGACTAGCAAAGGCAAGGGTAAGATGTCCAAATGATGAAGACTTTTGAGAATTTTATTTTAATGAATTATGTTAAAGACTTGTTTTAATATGTGATGTATTCCGCAAATTTATGTAATAATTTTAAGGTTAGATTACCTGGGATTTAATTTGAGTTGATGATGTAACCCTTTAATGGGAGAGATTATTGTTTAAGTTATTTAAATTATGTCTTTATCCTTTATTATGGGTAGTTAGATGTAATAGTTTTTGATAAGTGAGTACCAAATCCTGTGGGAATGGAGTACCTGGATTTGGGGGTTGTCACATTTTATACCTTCTAGATTAATCCTTGATCTTGATCTTTCTAACTGATCTTGCGTGATCTAGGGTCTTGGTTAGTGACTGAAATACTTAGAAATTTTGGAGGTTTAGAGAGATAAGGAGTTGGTGAGAGCTTGTAAGAAAAAGGAGCCAAGTTATTAACTTTCTCTCTCTCAAATCTATATATATTTCATGATGCAATGAATGATCTGACGTTGTTGTCATTTAGAGGCTGATTTACTGATATATTTACACACATTGTCAACTTAGTTGGTCACCAACTAAAGCTCTTGACAATATTTACAAGTTAGCTCATTAAAGAATGAAAAAGGGTAATTTTGTCATTTGCATTTTAATTTTAGTGGCATTCTTGACAATTGATCTAACTCTTAGGGTTTAACCCTAAGGTTCTAACCCTTAGGTTTTACAACTTTAGTTTCCAAAAAATTTCAAATTAGGTTTTTTTTAAATAAAAATTTAGATAACAAAAATATAATTAGTGTTTCCTAATTACATTTTAGGTTACCAATTACATTAGAGCTTACTAATTAGGATTAGGTTTTCCTAATTAGGGTTTAGGATTCCTGGGTATAAAATTAGGGTTTCCCAACTTTGTTTAGGGTTTCTAAACTTGAGATTAAGGTTTCTAATCCCTTATTAGGGTTTATAAATTTTAAACCTTATTCGATCCATCATTGATTAATAACCCTATACAGTACAAACACAAACTCATCAATACAATAATTTTTAATTATATTTTCTATCAAATCCCCATTCAAAATTAGGGTTAGGGTTTCTACAGCTGTTAAGCACAACTCTACTATTATTTATCAGTCAATACACAAATTAACCACTTCTCAAAACTCGTACAACACAATATTAATAGTCAATATCAATATTAAATAAAAAAAATATTCAAAATATTCGGATTATTCGAAATCTCGGGTTATCATATTCTCCCCTCCTTATAAGGATTTCGTCCTCGGAATCACCGCTTTCTTATATTCTACAATCTTTTAAAGTTGTATCATCAATTTATTTTTATCAACACAATATTAATTTGTGTCTTATATTCTAACCTGTGACTTGGATCCATAAAAGAAAACAATTCACAGCAATATCTAACCAAGATTACTCGCGTAATTAAATTTTTAAACGAAATCGTTACCTGTTGCCACCTCCTGAACAACCCCTGCATCTTGTGCCGTCATGTTGAATGTACTGGTTGTCGGTCTTCCCGGCTGAGCAGGTCCTTTGATCGCCAGTGTTCCACTGCTGTTTCCTTTATTGTTGCTTCCTCTTTCTGCATTCTTTTTTTGACAGTTACGAATTTGATGTTCTAGCGATCCACATGAAAAACAACCTGGTATCTTCTTTGGACTTAGAAAATTTGGAGAGATGTGTCCCTCTTATCCACAGTTAAAACACACTATTTTTCCCTTCAAACATACTCCCGGATGCTTTTTACTGCAATTTGCACATGGCTCACCTCTCTTTCTATTATCTCCTGACTTGTCTCCAGATTCAGTATTGTCCTTCCACTTACGCTTATTAGAGTTACTTCCTCCACTGCTACCTCCTTCATTCGTCTTTTTCTTCTTTTCTTGATGATACCTTGACACAGCTTCACTTCCTCCTTCAGCGATGATTGCTTTTTCCAATAGGGCTGAAAATGTCTTAATCTGCAACATAGCTACCTTGCTATATATCACTGGCTTCAGTCCATTCTCAAACCTTTGCGTCTTTTGTACCTCTGTGTCCACCTGATGCGGAGAAAATCTCGCTAGTTCGTTGAATTTGGCGGCGTATTCTGCAACCGACATATTCTCATGCTTCAACTCCAAAAAGTTTACTTCCATTCTTGCTTGCATACTTTCTAAGAAATAATTTTAGAAAAATAATTCCTTAAACCTTGTCCAGGTTACTACTGTTGTACCAGCTCTAACTTTGTTTGTCTCCCACCAGTAATTCGACTCACCCTTCATCAAATAGGTAGCAAAATCTATCTTTTGCTCCACCGCTATTCTAGAAATAACAAAAGCTTTCTCCATCTCCTTTACCCATGTCTGGGCTTCTATAGGGTCAGTGGTTCCCTTGAATTCCGGCGGTCCTACGGCCTTAAAGTCTTTAGAGTTAGCCAATCGATTAGCTGGTCGATTTCTTACTGCTGGGGCTCTAGTTTGCATAGCTTGAGCTAGCATGTCTGCAAAGTTCTGCATTGGATAAGCTTGATCTCCTTCATTATTCACAGACCGCTCCTCTCTTTGGTTACGATTTTGTCATCTTGGCGGTATTATTTGATGAAATAAAGACTTACATTAATACCTTGTCTTTATGCCACATCTTAAACTGCAGCTCCACGAGGATGAGGTTGACGGTTCGTGGGTGGAATCTCCCTCCCTATCCGACGCCAAGTTCAGAAACCCCCGCTAGTAGTATACAAAATTTTAAACTTAACCCAATTTCAGCTTTCTAGATTATCTAATTCAGCTTACTGAATTATTAAATTCATCAGTTAATTATCTTAATAATTTACTTCTCAGAATTTAATTACTTATTCAAACATACAATCATATCATTGCATTTATATTAATGCAAATAGTACATAATACTTTTCAGTACATTGCATAAACTACTACAAACGGTTACTATCCCTTTGTGACAAAAGTTGGGATTCATTAGTATAACTTTACAGAAAAAGTTAAGACATACAAAATTTATCTTGATATTCATACCAAAGCGAATATTATACTCCAAAAGATTATACTCCTCACACTGAATCTTTCTTCTGTCCACTTCCTCCATCTTTCTTCTTTTTAGGACAATTCTTAACCCTATAACACGTTCCACCACATGCAAAACATCCTCCTTTCTTTGGTTTAGGACAATTTGGTGATAGATGTCCTTCCTGACCACAATTGTAACACACATTCTTACCCCACATACATTTCCCCGAATGGTTCTTTCCACACTTTCCACATGCTTGTTTCTTCTTTGAATTCGAATTCTCTGAGTTGTTGTCACTATCGTAGTTCTTTTTCCTTTTATTGCCTTTCTTTTTCTTACTTACATCTTTAGATGATAGACTACACTTAACCTTCATTCTATCGACTTGTGCCTTCAGATTATTTTGTTCTTCTGTCATCTCGCGTAATGCTCTTTCTGTCTTCCATAATTCCTCAAGAAGAAGTACTTTAGTCCTTAAATCTTGAACTTCTGCAGATGCTTGACTTTCTTCGATTGCTACTTTTCCTTCTTCCCCATCTTTGATCTTTATTTTTGGCTCCACCTTAGTTTCTTTGGAATATACTTATTCCTCTTCATCCAGCTCCATCTCGGGGTAATCGTCATGATCGCTTGCTAGATTTACCGCATGTTCGTCTCTTAAAACTTCCTCAACTGACTCACTATGAGCTGGCACCTTGACTAATGGCATTGGTGCAGCTGCTAACATTTCCGTAACCATCTTATAATCTCCTGACATCCTGTCACCAGTTTTAAATAACTTCATTAGTACATCACTATCAAACATAATCCATAAACACTGAGTGTCCCCATATCTTACTATTAATGAATTTTCCTAATCCATCACTTAGAACTCTATATGAGTTTTCTCTATCCTGTTTATGGTTATATTCCTAAGGCTCCCCCCCCCCACCTAAGGTTTATAACCTACAGCTTTGATACCAACTTGTGACGCCTCCAAATCTGGGTTTCCTAACCACGGGTTTAGTGCTCACAATCCATCATATATATCACCTCTAACTAGTCATTCATTAATGAAAAAAATCATTCATAATATTCCTTGATACAACTTATAACAATATCCCAGGTTAACTAACCTTGACATAACTTACATACCCTTATGTAACCAATAGGTTTACATAATAAAACATATCCATTAAAAGTTGACATTAACTACTCCTGAACCTTGCCTTTGCCTTTGTCCCTGTTAGAACGTTCTGCTACATTGGCATTAGCTGTATACAATAAATGAACTATATTATTTATATATCATGAATAGAATAAATCAAACGATAAATGATATATATCATGAATCAACGAGTTTGCTCAACAAGTTAAAATATACAATAAATGATATATATCATGAATAGAAGAGTCTAGCTTCTATAGAACTTCATTAACAATCAACTAATTTCAAAGTAGCGGAATAATAATTCAATCTCAATAATAAAACTTTCTCCTATTTTATACTGAAGAACATATCAGAGATGAAAGAGTAAAATTCTTTCAAAGATTCAATAATATTCAATTGAATAAGAAGAATTAACAATACTCGCAACAATATTCAATAAAGTGGGATATACCCAGTATTTCATCTTTGAGTGATCACAAAGGATCATGAACTAATAGAGGAATCATTTAGTTATTAAAACTAAATTACCACAAGAATATAAATTAGTTATAAAAACTAAACTATACCCTTCTGCAAGTACCTGGAGCGGCCAACTCCTTTGTACCCTATATTATGCATAATACTCAATAATAGCGCATAGGTCGATTTACGACATTAAAATTTGTTCATCTCAGTCTTACATCACGAGTCTGTACCACAACAATATGGTTTGGATTACTTTCACAGAAATACTATGATTTCAATAATTAATAACAATTATGACGCCCCCAAAATAGGTATACATCACCCATCTTGAGTCGCCAAATACATGATACTAAATTCAAATACAACTTGATTATACAACAGTTGTGTAAAATACGACAAAATACATGCTGTGAGTTTTAATACAAATATTGTCTTGTAGATAATATCCACTCTCAAGATAAGTCCTCATTACATTTATTGTCACACTATTTAACAGAATAGTAAGGACTACTAATACACCATCTAGGACCATCACTCCGTTCCCCGACTCCTCCCAGCTACGTTCTCATTTCCTGAAGAGAACAGTGAAAGAAAGGGTGAGCTCAACTATCCCAGTAAGAAATATTATGACTAAGATAATGCAGAATAAATTATCATTAGTCTTCAACAATGTTAAACTGATAAAATATAATAGACATCAAGTTTAACTGCATCGGATCAAGCAATCCATTAAAAGAGTCAAGTAGAGAATAAAATCTACTATCTTTTATGATTTAAAAGGTTTTTCATCACTTTTTTCAATAATTGGACCTCGACAATAAATAATCCACATCATCCCTGCACTACGGCTAAGGATATCCATTAGTATCACGACCACAAATTATCCATGCACTACGGGCCAAGGATATTCGTGTATTCATTAATGGTCATAATCATGCCAATAACTGTCCATCAATACACTACGACCAATGAGGACTTTTATCACATCATTTGTAATATTACGGTCATGATTACACCGAATAATCCCTGATCATAATCATACCAAGTCCATCTATGCACTACATGCCACAGATGACTTTCAAAAACATATAAACATGCGGATGATGACAATGATATAAGAATTCAATAAAACAAGTTCACAAATTAATTTATTCATGAACTAATAACGTCCAAATTGTCAACATGATACAGCTTTGTAGAGTAAAATTCAAGAATGTTCAGAAGAATATTTCTATGAAAAGATACTGGATGAAATACAAATATCAAGGATATTCCACTAATTTCATGGAGTATAGAAGTCAAAACTTTAACCAACTGAGTATATTAAAGAATGGAATAACAAAAGAAATCACCATGCATGCGGTACTTGCATATGCATTTATTTATTCCAATGAATAATAAGTAACGGAACCAGGTCAAGCGTAATACGCATCGACAGGATATTCCAACAGAATAATAAAGAATGGAATAACAATAGAAATCACCATCAATGTGGTACTTCACAGACAAAGTTATTCCAACGTAATAATAAATAATCTAATCGAGTCCCCAGAAAACGCATGCACGTGATATTCCAAAAGAATAATAAAGATTTTAACTGGTCCCACAGAAACGCATGCATGTGATATATTCCAATGTAATAATAAAGAATGGAGGAACAACAAAATCACCAAGTATAGGGTAGACCACGTATATAGGTTATTCCAATAGAATATAAAGAATGAAATAACAGAAGTTCTCTTCATGAATACAAAAGAAATAAAACTCCTTACGGGTACAACAAATAATATCCCTTACCGTAAAAGAAACTGGATATAAGAGTAGGGAAGTAGCAGAATACTTTTCTTCTTTCTCTCTATAGTTTCTCTCTCTGAGTTTCAAAGGAATTCGTAAGAAAATAATGAAGGAATGAGCTTCTATTTATAGAAAAATGGATACGCATAAGAACTAATCCATGAACAGTCAAGATCGATTTACTTTAATCGACGATTCCATATTTAAAGCAAAATCTTTTAAATAAAATATAATATATTCTATTTATAATCTAATAAAACGAATAACTTTATAAAAGATTTTACTATGCAAACACTATGCATGATACTATGCATAATAAAATATAATATATTCTAATTATTGTCTAATAAAATGTATAACTTTATAAAAGTATTTTGTTTTATATAAAAGATTTTACTATTAGCCTATTAAAACAAATAACTTTATAAAAGTATTCTGTTTTACATAAAAAGTTTTTCTGTTTTATTACGTTAATAATACGAATAAAACAAAACTTTGTCATCATATAAAATATCGACAATAATTGAATCAAAGTGAGTGACTTCTCACATAAGCATTAATAATCAATACCGTGTGCTACTATGCCACCAAAGTGACATCGTACTTTTTACTACCGAAAGTAGTTCAACAAGATTAATCTGGTAAAACTTCTGCCATAATTTCAATAAAATATTTTTGTCGTTTTCTCAATCCGATAATAATTCTATTGTGGGGTCCACCAATGATTGTACCGTCATACGGATATTCCCTGACAAAATGAATATTTTCCGACCAATCGAATATAATATGACAACTTGCATACTTTGCAAAATTTGTAAATATTACTCACAACTATAACATTATATCAAATTTATTCCATAATATTCAAAAATGATATTTATAGAAAAATCATCTTTATTCATTAAAACTGGAGTCTTACAACCTCCCCTTCTTAAGAAATTTTGCCCTCGAAATTAGAATGCGATGCACTGGTATGTCAAGAGGTAAGATACTTTCATTTCATTTCAGATTCTAACTCCCAGGTCATTTCCTCAACATCGTGGTTCCTCCATAAAACTTTGACTTAAGGTATAACCTTGGAGCGTAGAATATGTTCATTCTTATCCAAGATTTGAACAGGAACCTCTTCATATGTTAAATCTTCTGCTATTTCATCCGGTTCTAACTCAATAATGTGGTTCGGGTCTTCCACATATTTACGTAACATGGATATGTGAAAAACGTTATGAACACGAGACATATTTGGCGATAAATCGAGTCTATAGGCCACAGTTCCTACATCGAGGATTAAAAATGGGCCAATGAATCAAGGATTGAGCTTTCCTCTATTTCCAAATCTCGTAACTCCTTTCCATGGAGCAACACGTAACAACAGATGATCTCCTATATCGAATTCCACGTCCTTTCGATGAAGATCAGGATAACTCTTTTTTCGATCTTGTGAGGTCTTTATACGTTGTTTGGATCGCTTGAATCTTTTCCGTAGTCATATCGTACTAACTCCTATCTCCCAACAACGCTGCTTCACCCACCTCATCCCAACCTACTAGAGAACGACACTTTCTTCCATACAACGCTCAATGGAGCCATGCCAATGCTTGCTTGATAACCGCTTGTCAGAGGAAAACTCCACCAATGGTAAGAACTTGTCCCAACTTCCTTTGAAGTCAAGGACACGTAGTCTTAATAAATCTTCCGTAGTTTGAATAGTCCTCTCTCGATTATCCATCCGCTTTGAGGATGATATGCCGAACTAAATCGTAAATCCGCGCCCATAGCTTTTTGCAAACTAACCCAAAATCGTGAAGTGAATCTTGGGTCTCGATCGAAACTATGGATACCGGCATACCATGCGATCTTACAATCTCGCTTTATGTACATACGAACAAGACGTTCAAGTGTATAAGTTTCTCGTATTGGTAAGAAGTGAGCAGACGTGGTCAATCTATCAACAATGACCCAAATTGCATCTATGCCTTGAGAAACCTTGGGAAGACCAGTAACGAAACCCATGGTAATGTGCTCCCACTTCCATTCTGGAATTTCAAGTGGTTGTAATGGACCTTTTGGTACTTGATGCTCCACCTTGACTCGTTGACAAGTTAGACACCTTGAGATAAACAGCACTATCACTCTCTTCATATTGCCCCACCAAAATGTATGTCGAAGATCATGATACATTCTAGTACTCCCAGGATGGATTGCAAACGGTGTGTTGTGTGCCTCCATCATGATTTTATACTTTAACTCAAGGTCGTTAGGAACACAAAGTCTGGAGTTGACTCGAAGTATTCCTTCTTCATCGATTCTTTCTTCCGGTATAACACCTTCTTGTCCTTTCTTCCTCATATGCATCAGCTCCAGGTCTGTAGCTTGAGCAGCTTTAACTTTATTGATTAAAGTTGGTTCCACTCGTATATTCGCCATCATTACTTGGGTCCCTGGAGTCTTTATCTCTATCTCCATCCTTTGCAAGTCATACAAAATGGGCCTTTGCGTTGACAATATCTCACTTATACCCGCATATGATCTTCTACTCAATACGTCAGCTACCACGTTCGCTTTTCTAGGATGGTATTGGATGGTATGATCATAATCTTTCAACAGTTCAAGCCAACGTCGTTGTCGCATATTGAGTTCTTTTTGAGTGAAGAAATATTTGAGGCTTTTATGATCCGTAAAGATCTCCACTTTCTCCCCATACAAGTAATGCCTCCAAATCTTTAGTGCGAAGACAACAGCTGCCAACTCTATATCATGAGTAGGATAATTCCTCTCATATTCTTTGAGTTGTCGTGAGGCATAGGCTATGACTTTCCCTGTTGCATTAGAACACATCCTAACCCTTTGCCCGAAGCATCACTATAGATGACAAATCCCTCCGAACCAGATGGTATTGTCAAAACAGGTGCTAAAATGAGTCTCCTCTTGAGTTCTTGAAAACTGTTCTCATATTCCTCGCTCCAACCGAACTTTGTATCTTTCCGAGTTAGCTGAGTTAGTGAAGTAGCGATTCGAGAAAATCCTTCCACGAATCTCCGATAATAACCAGTTAAACCGAGAAAACTACGTACTTCGGTCACTGATTTAGGTTGATCCCAGCTTTGAATAGCTTCAATCTTTGCTGGGTCAACAGATATTCCATAACTTGATACCACGTGCCCAAGGAATGCTACTTCCTCAAGCCAGAACTCGCATTTCTTCAACTTGGCATAAAGCTTATATTCATGAAGCTTTTGGAGTATCAGTCTCAAGTGTTGCTCATGATCTTCCGCTTTTGGAATAAATAAGGATGTCATCAATAAAGATTTACCACAAAGTGATCCAAATATTCCTTGAATACTCGGTTCATCATATCCATGAAGGTAGCAGGAGCATTAGTCAATCCAAAAGACATGACTAGGAATTCATAATGCCCGTACCAAGTTCTGAAAGTCGTTTTTGGAATTTCATCGGTTCTAATCTTTAATTGGTGATATCCGGAACGAAGATCAATCTTTAAAAAGAATTTGGCGCCTTGTAACTGGTCAAATAGGTCATCAATACGTGGCAATGGGTACCTATTTTTGATGGTGACATGATTCAACTCCCGATAATCAATACAAAGTCGCATACTCCCATCTTTCTTCTTCACGAATAGAATAGAGCACCCCACGAGAAGTACTAAGACGAATAAAGCCAATGTCTAATAATTCCTGCGGAGCTGGGTCTTTAACTCCTCGAAGTTCAATAGGAGCCATTCGATATGGGGCTTTGGAAATGGGTTTTGTACTGGGTTCAAGGTCGATACAAAATTCAATTTCATGCTCTGGGGGTAGGCCAAGAAGTTCTTCAGGGAATACGTCAGGGAATTCATTAACAATAGAAATATCATTCAAAACTGACATATTTTTGTTTAAATCCGTGACATGAGCTAAGAAAGCTTGACATCCGTTTTTCAATAAACGAATAGCTTTATGGCTTGAGATGACAGTGATTGATTTTAATGGTTTGGTTGCTTGAATTCGCATAATAGGTTGGTTAGGAATATGAAAGCTAACAACCTTACGAAAATAATCAATTTTTGCATGATGAGTAGTTAACAAATCAATCCCTAGAATCACATCAAATGCAAGTATTTTCAAAGAAATAAGATCGACAAGTAACGTACAGGTACCGATTTGAATCAAACAAGACTTATAAACCGTGGATGTAATGAAGGTTTCTCCCAACGGAGTTTCAACAGATAAGTCAAAGTCCAATTCCTCCGGAGTCAAATTTAAACGTTGAGCGCACGTAGGAGAAATAAAAGAATGGGTAGAACCGGTATCAAACAAGGTATAAACTTTGCTAGAGTTTATGATAAGCTTACCCGTAATGACCTCGTTCGGGTTCCTTGCTTTCTGGGAGGTTACAACAAACGCTCTCCCTTGCACTACCGACTTTGACTTTTTTGGGACGGCCTTTGATGCCTCCATCCCAGCTGGACTTGTCTTCAGTGTACGACAAAATCAGGCCAGGTGACCTTCTCTTCCATAGTTGTAACATGCTTTGGATGGAATAGCACAGTTGGGACTGATGTGTCCCTCTCCTCCACACTTGAAGCATATGATAGGTGGTCGTTCTCCTTCCTTAATGACAGGTGCAGATACTAATGTCTTTCCATCATTGTTGAATCTTCTCTTCTTGAAATGTCCATTCTTATTGTTTTGGCCATGATTACCATCAAGTGGTTACCATTTCGCATGTTGATTCCTCCACGCTTATTGTCACCGCTTCGATGGATCGTTATCACCGGTATTATCATTTTGCCGATCGCTTCTTTTTTGGTTGGGTTGACTCATTATTGCATACTCCAATAACTAAGCCCTATTAACAACATCCAATACAAACACAGTTTATGAGAGATAAGATATTGACGTATCTCAAGTTTCAAACCTCTTAAAAACATTCGCGTCATTCTCTCCTCATTATCAACCAAATGGGACGCAATCCGGGACAACTCTGCAAACTTGGCTTCGTGCATCGCGATACGGTTATGTTGTTTTGTTCCAAATTGATGAACTCTACCTCTTTCATGTGATTTAATACTTTCTAGGAAAGTACTTGTCGTTGAACAGCTTCTTGAACTTCTCCCAAGACATCTTCGGTCTGGCGGAGTTGAGTACGCTTTATGATTCCCACCAGTAATCTTCCTCTGCCCGCAACATGAAGGTGGCAAAGGGAACCTTTTGCTCCTTGGAGCATCCCAAGACATCAAATATCTTGTTTATTTGCTTAATCCACGTCTCCGCCTTAAGTGGTTTTGGCTCTCCAAAAAACTCCGGTGGTCCCAGTTCCTTAAACTGCTTGGCGGTGACCATCCGAGAGTTGCCAGTGTTTCCACCTGCATTTTGGACAGGAGCCGCTCTTGCCTGATGTTGCATGAATTGTATGAAGCCTCAAAACATTCTATTGTTCATCATTTGGTCAGTGTTGTTGTTTGCATTAGGATTATTGTCTTCCTGATGCACATTGTCCTGGTTATTGATCTGTGGAGACTCAACGGTCTCCTGTGCTCCGTTGATATTCTCAACATTCTCAGATGCCATTTTCAAACACTGCCACAAAACAAGGGTTAATTAACATATCACATATTATCCCTATACTCTGACCGACCAATTAAATACCAAATAAACTTAGGTAGGCCATACTAGCGAAGAAATTCCTCGTCTCTCCCCTCCTAGTTCTTATCTCACATCTCAGCCAGGGATCATATCCCTAAGCTTTGATACCAACTGTGACGCCCCCAAAATAGGTATACATCACCCATCTTGAGTCGCCAAATACATGATACTAAATTCAAATACAACTTGATTATACAACAGTCGTGTAAAATACGACAAAATACATGTCAGTGAGTTTTAATACAAATATTGTCTTCTGCATAATATCCACTCGTAATAAGTCCTCATTACATTTATTGTCACACTATTTACCGTAATAGTGAGGACTACTAATACACCATCTAGGACCATCACTCCGCTCCCGGACTCGTCTCAGCCCACGCTCTCATTTCCTCAAGAGAACAAAGGAAAGAAAGGGTGAGCTCAACTATCCCAAGAAGAAATATTATGACTAAGATAATGTAGAATAAATTATCATTAGTCTTCAACAATGTTAAACCGATAAAATATAAAAGACATCAAGTTTAATCAGAATGGATCAAGCAATCCATTAAAAGAGTCAAGTAGAGAATAAAATCTACTATCTTTTATGATTTAAAAGGTTTTTCATCACTTTTATCATTGGGACTCAAATTTTAATAAATAATTCACATCATCCCCACACTACTACCAAGGATATCCATTAGTATCACGACCACAAATTATCCATGCACTACGGGCCAAGGATATTCGTGGTATTCATCAATGGTCATGATCATGCCAACAATCGTCCATCAATGCACTACTACCAATGAGGACTTTTATCACATCATTTGTAACATTACGACCATGATTACAATCAATAAACTCCCGATCATAATCATACCAAGTCCATCTATGCACTACAAAAGCCACGGATGACTTTCAAAAAATATAAACATGAGGATGATGACAATGATATAAGAATTCAATAAAACAAGTTCACGAATTAATTTATTCAGAACTAATAACGTCCAAATTGTCAACATGATACGACTTTGTAGAGTAAAATTCAAGAATGTTCGTAAGAATATTTCCATGAAAAGATCTCGGATTAAGCGCAAATATCAAGGATATTCCACTAATTTCATGGAGTATAGAAGTCAAAACTTTAACCAACCGAGTATATTAAAGAATGGAATAAAAAGAAATCACCATGCATGCGGATTGCATGTACAAAAGTTATTCCAATGTAATAATAAGTAATGGAACCAGTCGCATAATACGCACCGGCAGTGATATTCCAAATGTAATAATAAAGAATGGAATAACAACAGAATCACCATCCATGCGGTATTTTGCATGTAGACAAAGTTATTCCAATGTAATAATAAATAACCGAATCAGTCCCATGTAAAACGCATGCATGTGATATTCCAACAAAATAATAAAGACGGAACCGTGTCCGGCGTAAAACGCATGAATGATAGGATATTCCAATAGAATAATAAAGATGAATCAGTCCCACAGTAAAACGCATGCATGTGATGTTCCAATGTAATAATAAAGAATGGAGGAACAACAAATCACCAAGTATAGGGTAGACCGCGATATAAAAGTTATTCCAATGTATATAAAGAATGGAATAATGTAAGTTCTCTTCATGAATATAAAAGAAATAATACCCTTACTAGTACAACAAAATAATGTCCCTTCGTAAAAGAACTCGGATATAAGAGTAGGAAAGTAGCGTAATACTTTTCTTCTTTCTCTCTATAGTTTATCTCTCAGAGTTTCAAAGAATTCGTAAGAAAATAATGAAGGAATGAGCTTCTATTTATAGAAAAATAGACTGCATATAGTAACTTGATCCATGAACAGTCCAGATCGATTTACTTTAATCTAACGGTCCATATTTAAAGCAAGATCTTTTAAATAAAATATAATATATTCTATTTATAATCTAATAAAACGAATAACTTTATAAAAGATTTTACTATGCAAACACTATGCAGGCACTATGCAAATACTATGCATAATAAAATATAATATATTCTAATTATTGTCTAATAAAACAGATAACTTTATAAAAGTATTTTGTTTTATATAAAAAGATTTTACTATTAGCCTAATAAAACGAATAACTTTATAAAAGTATTCTGTTTTATATAAAAAGTTTTTCTGTTTTATTACGTTAATAATACGAATAAAACAAAACTTCATCATCATATAAAATATCGACAATAATTGAATCAAACTGAGTGACTTCTCACATAAGCATTAATAATCAATACCGTGTGCTACTATGCAACCACACGTATTACTATACTTTTACTACCGAGTAGTTCAACAGTATTAACGGTAAAACTTCCGCCATTATTTTCAATAAAATATTTTTATCATTTTCTCAATCCGACAATAATTCTGTTGTGGGGTCCACCAATAATTGTACCATCGCATTTGATATTCCCCGATAAAAGAATATTTCCCACCAATCGAATATAATATGACAACTTGCATACTTTGCAAAATTTATAAATATTATCCACAACTATAACATTATATTAAATTTATTCCATAATATTCAAAAATTATATTTATAGAAAAATCATCTTTATTCATAAAAACTGGGGTCTTACAACAATACTAATCAAGCCGAAAGCAATGACATAGATCTTCTAATAACAATTCAGTTCATAATAAATAGAACATTTCATGCTTTAACAAATATTTGTCTCGCCAAAATAATTAGCTGAGACATGATTTATAAATAGTTCAAATAATATAACAAGAATCAATTCCACTACGTACGAATTACAATAATCATTATAGATGTGAATAACTATCAATAATATTATTCACTACCATGGTTTAAAAATAGTAACTGTGAACCCCCAAATCCAGGTACTTCATTCTTACAGGATTTGGTGCTCACTTATCAAAACCGTTACATCTAACTACCCACAACAAAGGATAAAGACATAATTTAAATAACTTAAACCATAATCTTTCCCATTAAAAGGTTACATCATCTCAAAACAATCCCATGTAATCTAACCTTAAAATTATTACATAAGTTTGTGGAATACATCACATATTAAAACAAGTCTTTAACATAATGCATTAAAAAAAATTCTCATAAGTCTTCAATATTTGGACATCTTGCCCTTTCCTTTGCTAGTAGACAGCTCATCGACTTTCTCAACTTTAGCTGCAGTGTTAAATGCAAGAGTGAGCAAAAAATTGCTTACTGATATAGAAAGTAGTAATGGTAACAACATGAGAGTGAACAACGAATGCTGATTAATAATGAACTTGCTCTACGAATCAAATATAGAAAACAAGTTCGAATTCAATGTATGAGGGTCTTAAGACCATGAACTATGTCTCTGGTATTTAGGTATTATTACCTCAACCTTAATGCCTTTTTTAGACTATACGCACCCTTCTTAACGATTTGGGGGATCAAATTTTTTTGTACCATGTATTGTGCACAAACATCTAAACGCTACATCGCATAAAAGTCCCCTATATTAGGGTTGTTCGCCTCGGTTTGAATTTAGAATTTCCGACTAAAGAAAGTTTGTTTGAACTAGCTTATCGTTGTCTCTAGAATTTTAGAACACTATTCAACTTCCATCAATAAAGGATTAATACGAGAATGTATAACTGAACAAGGCTATTAAAGTCAAAGATCAGATATCAATAATATATATAACTGAATAACATGATATACATGCGAAGTGCTATATTCAAAGGGGTTTAGAATAATCATTTATGAATCAATGTATTAGAACAATATATGCTTCGAATGATAATAAGGAAAGTAAAGCTCGGTCGATGTAACAAATTAGGTTACAAGAGCTTGCACAAACATATTCAAGATAAACTAGGCTTGCTCAACCTTACAAGAATTTTAGGAACTTGTACAATAACGATCCAGGAATGGGAACATGCATTCAATATGAAAAGAATGAAGTTAGAAAACTTGCTCAATGTAAAGAGTTAAGGTTTAGGAACTTTCCTTGTTTGTAAACTACACAAGTGTAAAATAATCTCCAATTACCCTACACATATCATTACAATCGCAACAACAATTAGTTTTATGAATATTAACACTATGGGTATTAAACCATCATTTAGGTTATAACCCTAATCCTAGCACCTAACCATTTAGGTTAGCATACTTAATGAATCTGAAATCGCATTACGAGCCAACATAACTTACTCGATCAATAATAACTTCTGAAAACATCACTTTTAGTTTCATTATATAACTCAATTAACAATCACCTAAAACTCTTTTACACTTTGTATTACAACACCTTACAATATGTTATTGTAGCCCACTTTATGTTTTAATATCCTTAACATGCATGCTAAACAAACCCAAGTCTGTTATGCACGACCTGCAATTAAGCAAACTTCACTGTCTATGACTAGCTACTTTCATGGCCAAGCCAAGAATATTGACTGGGCTATCGCGCTCCTCATTGAATCTACGCGCCCACGCCAAATGTCGCAGCGCTCACACGATAACAAGGCCCAAGCAAATAAGGTTTACGCTGATGTACCGCATCAGCTTTTGAAGAACCTCGAAAACAGACTTTGCTTTGGCCAAAAATCCTAATTTTACAGAATTTCACCACACTTTAACATCTACAACTTTGTAATATTATAGTTACACATGCTAAACACCATTCTACATACAAAACATTACTTATCCATCATTTTGAGAAGTCAAAACCATAGTTTTTCCCAAATTTCTTTCATTTTACACCTTTAACGAATTTGATCGCCACGAACTCTTTTCTTAATCAATTGACGTGATTTAAACTATGTTGCTTCCATTTCTTAATATATTATCACAATCCACCAACAAATTACAGATTACATCACATATTGGACAAGAAATTTGGTACTTTCTAAGGCCATTTTATATAAACATAAACACTATGATTCTATTTTTCTTCCTACACCCAATTTTTACGAATTTGATAACAAATAACAGGTATACATGATAATTAACAGAGTTTTGTAAACCTATATGAACATATATCTATCACAATTCATGTGATTTCCAAATCATATCAATATATATGTATATGTATATATATATATATATATACACTACCAAAACTTGAAATAAAAATAGGAATAGTTTATACCTTGAATTTCCTACTAGCAAGATGGTAGAATCCTTCCTCAACCCCTAACAATTCGTAGAGATCACACTCAAGTTCTCTATAACCCTCTGTGTTTCTCCTCTCTGTGTCTCTATGCTATCAAGCTTTATGGAAAAATAAGACGCGAAATATAACTGGCCTCCCACTAACCCACACAACTTCAGTTAAAAATATAAAAAGTTTGTGTCAGTTGAATAAGCCAAAGGCCACAAGGCCTTGTTTGGCTACCAAACCACTTTATAAACTAAATTATTTTTATATTATTATATTATATAGTTTCCAATTGTCACACTTTAGAAAATTTAAATAACATAGTTTAATTGATTTAAATAACTTATTACGGTACTTAAAATAATTTCTCTTATAGTTACCATTATAAATAATAATTAATTTTATATCTAATTTAATTAATAAATTAGACACATCACTTTATTTAATTTATTCATTTAATATTAAACAATTCACTTAATTTAATTATTTTCTTAAATATTAAGCAATTGATTTAATTTAATTATTTTCTTAAATTAAATCCTTCAAATAAAATTATCATTATTTAATTCAATTAACATTAATTAATTTAGTTACTAAATTAATTCATCACAATCCATCAATTATTTATTTCCTCAATAAATAAATTATTTAAAATATTTATTAAATTCCATAAATATTTAAATTAAATTACAAATTTCTCGATCGTTACATCCTTCCTCCTTAAAAAGATTCTGGTCCCTCGTAATCACAACACGAAAAAATTTATTCGTTACATTCTTCCCTCCTTAACAAGATTCTGTCCCCAGAATCGCTATACAAAATCAAGCAAACAACTGAGGATACTTCTTCATCATAACGTTTTCAAGTTCCCATGTAGCTTCCTTATCACTGTGGTTCCTCCAGATTACCTTAACAGAAGGTTTCACTTTATTCCTCAGTACTTGCTCTTTTCTGTCAACAATTTGAACAGGGACTTCTTCATATGACAAATCTTTCTCAAACTGTAAGGGCTCATATTCTATAACATGCTTATAATCAGGCTTATATGACCTCAATACTGATACATGGAAAACATTATGAATATGTTCCAACTCCGGAGATAAAGCTACCTCGTACGCTACTTCACCAACTCGTCGAAGCACTTCGAAAGGTCCTATAAATCTAGGGCTCAATTTTCCTTTCTTACCAAATCGAATTTTCCCCTTCCAGGGAGACACTTTCAAGAAAACATAACTACCGATATCGAATTCTCTATTTTATCGATGTTGATCGGCATATTTCTTCTGTCTATCCTGTGCAGCTATTAATCTCGGTCGAATAATCTTGATGATCTCGATAATCATTGTACCAACTCGGACCCAATAGGCGACGCTCACCTACCTCGTCCCAACATAACGGAGTTCTCAGACTTCCTCAGATAACGCTTCGTAAAGGCGGATGCCAATACTCGCGTGATAACTATTATTATAAGCAAATTCCACCAATGGTAGATGATCATCCCAATTTCCCTTGAAATCTATGATACATGCTCTGAGCATATCTTCTAGTGTTTGGATGGTTCTCTCGCTTTGTCCGTCGGTTTGAGGATGGTACGCTGTGCTCATTCTCAGATTTGTTCGTAAACACTCTTGTAATCATTTCTAGTAATTAGATGTGAAACATGGATCTCTGTCTGACACAATGGACACGGGTACACCGTGTCTTGACACAATTTCCTTCACGTATAGTTTTGCTAACCGATCTAGAGTAAATCGAATCTTGATTGGCGAAAAGTGTGCCGACTTCGTCAATCGATCGATAATCACCCAAATAGCATCGTAACCTTGTTGGGTCGTTGGAAGACCTACCACAAAATCCATTGTGATATGCTCCCATTCCCACTCTAGTATCTCCAATGGTTGCAATAATCCGCTTGGCCTTTGATGTTCAGCTTTGATTTTCTGACACGTTAAGCATTTCGCCACGTATTCAGCCACATCCCTCTTCATATTTGGCCACCAAAAATGATGTCTAAGATCCTGGTACATCTTTGTATTCCCAGAGTGAATCGAATATCTTGAATTGTGAGATTTACTCAGGATTTCTTCTTTAATCTCTGATACTTGCGGATCCCAAATTCTCCCTTCGAATCGAAGTAATCCTTTCGAATCGATTTTCAATTTGTTTTCCTCACCTACAGATATTTTCTATTTTACCTTTTCGCAGTCTTCATCATGAAGTTGTGCATTCTTCACCTTATCTACTAACGTTGAACCGTTTCCCATTTGGAACAACTTTTCATCGAATTCTGTCGGATATTTAATTTCCAACTCCATCTTAGCCATTTCCGACACTAACTTCTCTTGATCAATTAACAACATTAACTTCTCCCGTCCCTTCCTACTTAAGGCATCTGCAATAACATTCGCTTTTCCGGGATGATAAAAAATCTCGTAATCATAATCTTTGATCAGTTCCAACCACCTTCTTTGTCTCATATTCAGGTATTTTTGTGTAAAGATATACTTCAGACTTTTATGGTCGGTATATATCTCACACCTCTCTCCATAAAGATAATGTCTCCAAATTTTTAGGGCAAACACCACTGCTGCCAACTCTGAATCATGAGTCGAATACCCTTTCTCGTAATCTTTTAACTGACGTGATGCATAACCAATAACTCTGTCGTTCTGCATAAGCACACAACCTAGTCATTTATACGATGCGTCACTATATACCACAAAGTTTCTTGTATCATCGGGCAATGACAACATAGGTGCAGAGCTCAGCCTCTTTTTAACTCTCGAAAACTTTCCTCACACTTCTCTGTCCAAACAAACTTAACCATTTTCCTAGTTAAATTCGTCAATGGAGTCGCGATCTTGGAAAAGTCCTGAATAAAATGTCTGTAGTAACCTGCCAATCCTAAGAAACTCTTTACTTCTGATGGTGTCTTCGGTTGATCCCAGTTTATTATAGCTTCCACTTTTGATGGATCTACCGAAATTCCATCCTTATCAATAACGTGCCCGAGAAACTGTACACGTTCTAACCAAAAATTCACATTTTGAGAACTTAGCATACAACTTCTCCTTTCTCAACGTCTCCAACGTCAATCTCAAGTGTTCAACATGTTCCTCTTTGGTTTTGGAATATACCAATATATCATCAATAAACACCACCACAAATTTGTCTAAAAATGGTTTAAACACCATGTTCATCAAATCCATGAACGCTGCAGGTGCGTTGGTTAAACCAAGAGACATAACCAGAAACTCATAATAACCATATCGAGTTCTAAACGCTATTTTTGGTACATCCTCTGGCCTTACCTTCAACTGATGATACCCACTTCTCAGGTCTATCTTAGAGAAATACCTTGCTCCCTTCAACTGATCGAATAGGTCATCGATTTTAGGTAATGTATACTTATTTTTAATTGTGACCTTATTCAATTCTCTGTAATCAATGTAGAGCCGCATTGATTCGTCTTTCTTCTTAACAAACAACATCGGTGCTCCCCATGACGACACACTCGGCTGAATATACTTCTTGTCAAGGAATTCTTGCAATTACACCATCAACTCTTTTATCTCTACCTGTTTCATTCTATATGGTGCCTTAGATATCGGGGTCATTCCTGGTAGTAAATCAATCACAAACTCGATTTGTCGATCCGGCGGAAGACCCGGCAAATCATTTGGAAATACGTATGCAAAATCTCTTATGGTCGGTATCTCTTCTAGCTTCGCACTCATCTTCTGTGTATCGACTATGTAGGTTAAGTATCCTACACATCCTTGTCTTAACAACTTCTTAGCTTGCATCACCGTCAGACAACTTGTTTGTCGAGGTGACTTGCTACCAAAGAACACAACCTTTGACAGAGTCATAAGGTTAACACACTTCCTTTGGCAATCAATTACTACTCCATAATTGAATAACCAATCCATTCCCAGTATAACATCGAATTCACCAAGTCTAATTGGTATTAAATCTACCATCTTCTCGTGACCCTTTATAACCACTCTACAATTCCTATATATGTATCTGACAGGAATCACTTCCTTATTCATAATCTCTATACTTAAGGGAAATTCTAATTCTTCTTGGGGCAAATCTAAGTTCTAAGCAAATTCATCAGATATAAATGAACAAGTAGCACCCGAATCAAATAGTACATAAGCATTAATACCATTAATCGGAATGATACCTGACACCACATCCTTAGACTGTACAGCATCCTGCACGGTCATATTGAAAGTCCTTGCAGTGGGTTGGCTTTATTGTACTGGTCCAGTGATAGTTAATGCACCACCACCATTGTTGTTTCCCTTTCCACTACTTGCACTTCCTGGTGGCTTCTTGGGACAATCACGAGCCATGTGATATTTTGAACCACAGGTAAAACATGATCCTTTCTTCGGACTAAAATAGTTCGGTGCAATGTGTCCCTCCTGACCACAGTTGAAACACACCCTCTTCCCCTTCAAGCATACCCTAGTATGGTTCTTCCTGCACGTTGCACAAGCTTCAAACTTTTTCTTCTGCTGATTTTCTTGTTGTCCTCCCGCAGTCGAATTCTCGCTCCATTTCTTCTTTTGATTGTTACTTCCAACATTACTTCCACCAGCCTTATTTTCATTCTCATTCTTCCTCTTCTTTTGTTCTTGATTGTACTTGGTCAATTATCGCTTCCACCTTCTGCGATAATTTCCTTCTCCAGTACAGCCGTAAATGTGTTCAGCTGGAACATTGAAACCTTACTGTAAATCCAGGGCTTCAATACTTGTTCAAACCTTCTCGCTTTACGCTCATCGGTATTGACTTGATAAGTGGCAAACCTTACTAACTCGTTAAATTTCACAGCATACTCTGGCACCGTCATAGTTCCTTGCTTCAATTCCAGATATTGCACTTCCAGCTGATTCCAAGAACTCGCTGGAAAGTACATTTCAAAGAACATCTCCTTAAATCTATCCCACGCTATCACTCCTTGTCCTCCACGAACCTTATTTGCTTGCCACTAGTAGCTAGCTTCAAACTTCAGCATGAACGTTGCGAACACAGTTTTTTGATCCTCGTTAACTCTAGCAACATCAAACACCTTCTCCATTTCCATGATCCAGGTTTGGGCTTCCATTGGATTCATAGACCCTTGAAATTCTGGCGATCCAACCGCTTTGAATTCCTTGAAAGTCGTGACTTGAGCTTGCAGTTGATTCGCAAGTGCACCCTTCAACAGAGCTACCAACTGCTGAACCGGATTAGCGTTGGCCTCGTTATTATTATTAGTAGACCCCTCAGGAGGTGCTTGCTGACGTGGTTATCTTCTTCTAGGAGGCATTTTCCGTTAACATATATGCTTATTAGTTCATTACTCAACTTCTTGGGTATTTGAAGTTTAACTTAAACATTCCAAGATTAAAGCTATAACATATAACATTCCAAATAAACTTTGATATTTTATTTATTCATAAGGTTTCAGAACATACTCAAAATAGCATAACTGTTATAAACATTCACTTTCCTGAACTAGACAAGTTTCAGGATTACATACTCATACTATCCCTTTATTTATCTCAAAATAAAGGATTCATAGTTTATTTATTCACATATTAAACCACATATTATTATCATTCTTATTCTATCTAGACATATTAAGACGTCTTAAGGCTTGCTCTTCCTTCATTATACGATACGACGTTCTACGATCCATCACGAACCATGGCGAATTCTCAAACTGAGGTGGGTAATAGTAGACTCGATCCTGGGCCTTATCAATCGTCGAATTAAAAGCATAATCCATCTCCTTCATCTTGGATTTCTTCACTTGGACCTTAGCCTCAGCACGGTCTGCACGTTAAGTCCCCTTCATCCATGCATCCTCTACCTTGCACGCTTAGTTGATTCCTCTTTGAAGTCATCTTTTAATTTCTCGATGTCAGTCTTCATCTACTCGTTCACCGCCAACAGGTCTTCATGCTGACCCTTGGTATGAACTAGGTCCCACTCCGTGTTTCCAAGTTTTGAGTCAAGTTCCTGAATCTCTACATCCTTCTGCTCCATCGAAGCGTGATGCATCTCAACCATCTCCTTCAGCTCCTCAACTTCGTCCTGTAACTCTATGTTACGGTCATACAGGGCATCATACATCTCCGCTGATATGGAGTTTCGTGGAAACTCCTCAGGATCCTCTTCCTCATCCTCCTCCTCTATCTCCTCAGAACTATCCTCCTTGGGATTGGTCACAGGCTCATCCTCCTGGATCAACTACTCCCACACTACATGTATATCCCGGGGCTCATCATCTATAGGTATCTGAGGTATCACCTCTCTAGCTGGACTGGATCCTCCTTCGTTAGACATCTTGATAACAAAATATTTTAAGTTTTACTTAACATTTTTCGATACTCGCGAGCACATAAGTTATTAACATATAGCATATAATGTCTCTTATTATTTAGCTTCAATGGATACCTTAATCCATTTCTTAAAACTCGATAAGAGTTGAACACCTCTATATTCTCTGTCTCCTTAAAGGTTACTTCCTAAGGTTTCCCCACCTAAGGTTCATAACCTAAAGCTTTGATACCAACCTGTGACACCCCCAAATCCAGGTACTTCATTCCCATAGGATTTGGTGCTCACTTATCAAAACCATTACATCTAACTACCCATAACAAAGGATAAAGACATAATTTAAATAACTTAAACCATAATCTTTCCCATTAAAGGGTTACATCATCTCAAAACAATCCCAGGTAATCTAAACTTAAAATTATTACATAAGTCTGCGGAATACATCATATATTAAAACAAGTCTTTAACATAATGCATTAAAATAAAATTCTCATAAGTCTTCAACATTTGGACATCTTCCCCTTTCCTTTGCTAGTAGACGGCTCATCGACTTTCTCAACTTTAGCTGCAGTGTTAAATGCAAGAGTGAGCAAACAATTGCTCACTGATATAGAAAGTAGTAATGGTAACAACATGAGAGTGAACAACGAATGTTGATTAATAATGAACTTGCTCTACGAATCAAATATAGAAAACAAGTTTGAAATCAATGTCTGAGAGTCTTAAGACCACGAACTATGTCTCTGGTATTTAGGTATTATTACCTCAACCTTAACAGTCTGTTAGACTATACAGACTCTTCTTAACGTACTTATGGGGATCAGCCCTTTGTACCATGTATTGTGCACAAACATATAAACGTTACACGTACAAAAGTCCCCTATATTAGGGTTGTTCATCTCAGTTTGAATTTAGAATTTTCGCACTAAAGAAAGTTTAGTTTGGAAATAGCTTATCAGTGTCTCTAGAATTTTAGAACACTATTCAACTTCCATCAATAAAGGTTTAATATGAGAATGTATAACTAAACAAGGCTATTAAAGTCAAAGATCGGATATCAACAATATATATAACTGAATAACATGATATACATGTGAAGTGCTATATTCAAAGGAGTTAGGAACAATCTTCTATGAATCAATGTATTAGAACAATATATGCTTCGAATGATAATAAGGAAAGTAAAGCTCGCTCGATGTAACGAATTAGGTTACAAGAGCTTGCACAAACATATTCAAGATAAACTAGGATTGCTCAACCTTACAAGAATTTTAGGAACTTATACAATAACGATCCAGGAATGGTAACATGCATTCAATATGAAAATTATGAAGTTAGAAAACTTGCTCAATGTAAAGGGTTAAGGTTTAGGAACTTGCCTTGTTTGTAAGCTACACAAGTGTAAAATAATCTCCAATTACCCTACACATATCATTACAATCGCAACAATAATTAGTTGTATGAATATTAACACTATGGGTATTAAACCATCATTTAGGTCATAAACCTAATCCTAGCACCTAACCATTTAGGTTAACATACTTAACGAATCTAAAATTGCATTACGAGCTAACATAACTTACTCGTTCACTTCTAACTTTTGAAAACATCACTTTTAGTTTCATTATATAACTCAATTAACAATCACCTAAAACTCTTTTACACTTTGTATTACAACACCTTACAATCTGTTATTGTAGCGCACTTTATGTTTTAATATCTTTAACATGCATGTTAAACTAACCCAAGTCCGTTATGCACACTTCGCATTAGCGGAGACTTCACCGTCGTGATTGGCTACTCACGTATCGCGCCCAATAACACATGACTGGGCTATCAGCATACCACATGACTCAGCGATTTTGCGCCCAAATGTCACAAGACCACCTGCACCATGATGCACCAGACTTATTTTTGCAGAACCTCAAAAACAGACTCTGCTTTGGCCAAAAATCCAATTTTACAGAATTTCACCACACTTCAACATCTACAACCTTGTAATATTATAGTTACACATGCTAAACACCATTCTACATACAAAACATTACATATCCGTCATTTTGAGAAATCAAAACCATAGTTTTTCCCAAAAATTTTCCATTTTACACCTTTAACGAATTTGATCGCCACGAACTCGTATCTTAATCAATTGACGTGATTTAAACTACGCCGCTTCCGTTTCTTAATATATTATCACAATCCACCAACAAATTACAGATTACATCACATATTGGACAAGAAATTTGGTACTTTCTAAGGCCATTTTATATAAACATAAACACTATGATTCTCTTTTTCTTCCTACACCCAATTTTTATGAATTTGATAACAAATAACAGGTATGCATGATAATTAACAGAGTTTTGTAAACCTATATGAACATATATCTATCACAATTCACGTGATTTCCAAATCATATCAAAATATATGTATACATTTACTACCAAAACTAGAAATAAAAATAGAAATAGTTTATACCTTGAATTTCCTACTAGCAAGATGGTAGAATCCTTCCTCAACCCTTAACAATTCGCAGAGATCACACTCAAGTTCTCTCTAACCCTCTGTGTTTCTCCTCTCTGTGTCTCTATGCTATCAAGCTTTAGGGAAAAATAAGACGCAAAATATAACTGGCCTCCCACTAACCCACGCAACTTCAGTTAAAAATATAAAAAGTTTGTGTCAGTTGAATAAGCCAAAGGCCACAAGGCCTTGTTTGGCTACCAAACCACTTTATAAACTAAATTATTTTTATATTATTATATTATATAGTTTCCAATTGTCACACCTTAGAAAATTTAAATAACTTAGTTTAATTGATTTAAATAACTTATAACGGTACTTAAAATAATTTCTCTTATAGTTACCACTATAAATAATAATTAATTTTATATCTAATTTAATTAATAAATTAGACACAACACTTTATTTAATTTATTTATTTAATATTAAACAATTCACTTAATTTAATTATCTTCTTAAATATTAAGCAATTGATTTAATTTAATTATTTTCTTAAATTAAATCCTTCAAATAAAATTATCATTATTCAATTCAATTAACATTAATTTATTTAGTTACTAAATTAATTCATCACAATCCATCAATTATTTATTTCCTCAATAAATAAATTATTTAAAATATTTATTCAATTCTATAAATATTTAAATTAAATTACAAATTTCTCGATCGTTACAGTAACTAAAGTTGAGTTAGGAAACTTGCCTTTCACGTTGATTACTGCTACACAATATACTTATCTGCATTCGTAAGACCTATAATCAATAATATCGGTCTTACAATTAGCACAATAATTTATAACACGTAACATTGTGATTTACAGTCAATACTTCTTTTAGACACATCACCACATAGCCACATCAGTGTTTATAACCTATATAAACATTTATCAAGTCTAACTAGTTCGGTCTGTTTGAACTTCGGTCTTTTTTCGGTGTACTGGTCACCCTATTCGACAATTAACACACTTATTGTCTATTAAACTCAGTTTCAAAGCTTTAATATTATATTAGATAAGTCAAATATCATTAATAATATTTTTCGGAAGCTTTTAATAATTTTCTAACAATTATAATAATTTATAATAATTTTTCAAACACCGTAACTGCTTTTTAAAATGATTTAAATCATCATTTAATTCCATCATCATTAATATTTAATAATATTAAAATATTAATGATATATTTACTAAAATATTAAAGTTATTAATAATAACTTAAAATATTTTTAAATCACCAATATTCTATTTAAATAATTTTTAAAATAATTAAAATCATTTTTAAACCATCACCATTAATATTTAAATATTAATGAAATGTTTATCAAAATATTAAAAGTCATTAATTATAACTTCAAATATTTTTTTAAATCATGTTTCTCATTTTTAAATGATTTTAAATCAATAAAATCATTTTAATTCATTTATTTAATATAATAATTAATTAAATCAAATATCATTAATATTAAATTATTAATAAAAATTCTCTAAAAATATTAAAAGTTACATTTTATAACTCAAAATATTTTTAAACACTTTATTCATATTTAAAATGATTTTATAATATTAAAATTATTTTTCTCTAATTTATTTAATATACTAATTAAATAAATTTAATACCATTAATATTCAAATAATTATAAATATTAATGAAAATATCTCAAATTGTCAAAAGTTATTTTTCATAATTTAAAATCATTTTTAAAACAATTTTTGATAATATTTATAATTTATTTCTATTTTTCATCAATTTTCCAGAAAATCAGAAAATAAAATAAATAGAAACCATCGCTGAAGCCTATAGCGACGCTTTCTGTCGTCTTAGGTGTTCTTGGCATCAAGAACATTGACAACTTAGTGTTCAAGAGGTCTTGTTTGACCGATTCTAATTCTCTATTTAATTCGTTTCTGGGCAAACTTAAGCATCAATCTTGTAGTGTTTTGTTGGGTAAAATCTAATTACGCGAGTCATACAAGTATACGTGATCAACAAGTAATAAAGTGTAAATAGAGTATCGTTCCCACAGAGACAATTAAGTAAGAATTTAACCTCACAATTATCAATTTCTTACTAATCCTAATTTTATTAAACTATAATTTTATTAAACTATCCAAATCAATGATTAAAATTATAAAAACTAAATTATTAATAAATATAGGATCACAAACCAATCACAAATATTAAAAAATGAAATTTCAAACAATTATTGGAGAATTAGGCTTACAATTTCACCTTAAGCTTCACTCTGATTTTTACACCTTTACTCCAGTTCAATTCACTATCCCAGTTTATTAATCAAGAACACGAATGTAACATTAGCCACCTCTGGGTGCACTAATACCATATTAACTTAAATCCACAAATTAGATAGAAACAAGTTAAACACCTTAATCAACTAACTCACTATATCTCTATGAGAATTATAATTAAAGAAGGTTTAAGATTAAGTTCTCTATCATATTACATGCGATGACATGCATATCTCTACCTTAACATTCATCAAGATTCTGTTCATTCACAAAATTCAAGAACACATGCTATATTAAATAAGTCTAGATTTATACTTCCTCTCTCGAATTCATACAAATCCACAAAGAATTGTTGATCAGTCAACTCATAAATTTAAGCTCAAATTAATATAGATAAACTAGATAATAGTTTATTAAACTGGAAATTAAGGCTACATAATCATTGTTTCACTTAAGGATCCATCATAAACCTAAAAAGTAAATCAGTTCATAATAAATGAATTAAATACTGAATAAATCAAAGAAAACATCATCCCAATTACACAAATTGAAATTAAAGTAGAATAGTAATACATCACCCTTCTTGTCCTCCAATTCTGCAATCTTTGTAAAAATCGTCCCTTCTTTGTTCCTCTAAGTTCTTGTTCTTCAATCTTGTTCTCAAAAAGATGTGCCTTAGTTATCATTCAGATTTTTTCCTTTTACACATAGCATAAATTTTCCTCACTTCAGCTCCACACCATCAATCCTAATCCAACTCTAACTCATTACCAAGAAAATCTAAAAGAAGGTCAAATCCTTTTGAAAACCAACAAGTCATTAATCAAAGACTCCCAAGAGCATGAAATAACAACCATAACACAATCATCTTATAAACGTATTATATAAAGAATTTATAGCTCCCAACACTACCCATTTTTCATCACATAATAAATCTTGCCCAGCTCAAGTCCCGTAGCAATGCGCCCCGTGCTATGTATTACTCTTTTCGCATAGCATTTGTACTGCTACCCAATCGGTGACCCGACCCACATAATAATACGCCCCACGCTATGTTACTCAAGACCACAAATAGCGCTTACTCTTGCTAGGAAGTTAAAAAGTCCAAAATTGCTTGAAAAATCCTTCCAATGCTAGCATCTTCATAAGCTCACTGATTATCCTACAACAAGCACAAAACCCATCAAGAGTAACATGAAAATAACCAAAAACAAACAATATAACAAGATAAACGAATATAAATCATAGGTTAAAACCTATTCATCAAATTCCCCCAAACTTAAACATTGCTTGTCCTCAAGCAAAATGCAATGCAATACAACTAACAACTAAAAACTACGAATCCAGTATTAAGACAGTACAAAGGGTTTACTCATATAGCCTCAGAAAAATTAGGTAAACATGTCAACACTTCATAACAAAACCAATCCGCAATTCCTTATGAATCCTTACATCTTAAACTGTTATCACTAATATAGTGCGTGTGTGCTACACATCCATGCTAATTGATACAAATTCAAATTCAATACATAATAAATCTCTTCGAAGGCATCATACAGTGTAAACTCAAGAAATCCAAAAACAAGGTAAATCCAACCAAAATCAGACAATTACCAATGTTAAGGATCAACATGAGATACTTATGCTTTATTTTTCATCTACGGGGGCTTTTAGCTCTTATTTCCCATTTTATTCATTCATTTTTTTTCTTTTGTTTATACACATAGCTATGCAATGTCTTATTCCTTTAGGCTTTTCAATGCTACCTTAACGAGCTTTCGACCAACGACTCCCAGACCATTAAGACCTTAGGGCGCTAGGTGTAAAGACAATCCCCTCGGGCTTACTTACTCAAGTAACAAAGGCCAAAAAACTAGACAAACACGCCACGGTGTTTATTCATACTCTTTTTTTTATTGCTTATATATGTAACGACCGAGAAATTTGAATTTTATTGTAAAATAATTTTATTAAATTAAATAATAAATAGAATTATATCATATGTGTTATCAAGATGGTTGTCATTGTATAACCTAATAATGTGGGAATGTCGTAGTATTTTAGCTACGTGAAGAAATTAAAGTGTTTAAATTTCCAAGACGAAAATAAAAGTTTTCTGAGAAATTTTCTGAAAAACACTATTCATCGGTATTTGCTCGGGAATTATTTTTGAATTTCCGAGAAATACGTAATGATAGAATGTCAAGGTAAGATGGATTATGTAATAATAATCTAAGTATGTAAAACGCAATATTTCGCTTGCGGACTTAAATTGAGAACGTTAAGGAAATGGAAGTATTAATGAGTTAAGTATCAATCGTATGATACGTAAGTATTGTTCGAGGTAATGAATACGAGTATAATACAAAGTATTATACAAGTTGGTATGAATGATGATATATTATATATAACGAAGTTATATACGAGTTAGAATAGGAGAATAATACGTAGACAATGTGTTATATGTATTGAGCAATAGTATTGGACTTGTATGATTTGTTAGGAATTTGTACAAGCCCAAGTGAAGTAATGGAAAGGCCCAAATGTTAGTTAATGAACAAGTTAATGGTTGTTAATGCAAGCCCAAAAGTTAAGTAAGTTAATCCAAGCCCAAGCTAGGATCCATTGGGTTGTAGTGACCCATGGGGTAAACCATGTTTTTATGGTTAATCTTGGTAATCAAGTATTATGTGTGATGACCAAGACTTAGGTGTAATGGCCAAGCAAGAGATAAGTGTTGTGATTAACAAGTAATGAATAGTAAGGAGATGGGATGGTGTATTGACTAAACTACCCTAACTTTGGGAATTCTATAAATAGGAGGAGTTTGCTAGTCATTTGCTAATTGTTCAAATCATCCAACAAACTTATAAAGTGCTTAAGTTAGAGAGAATAAGCTACTTCCATTTGTGAGAAGAAGAAGAAGACTTATTCCAAAGAACTTCAAGGGTAAGACTTCTTGTCCATTAATCTTCTATCTCTACCATGATAGGTTAATAAGAGAAGTAGGGATTAGTGAACTTGGATGTTAATAAGTAAGAAGAAGGATTAATCAATGGACTTAAGCCGCATAAGTCGGAAATAAGTGATTTAAACTTGCATAAGTTATAAACTTATGAAGAAGCTATATGAAGTAATTATAAGTTAACCTTGAGAGTTTGTATAAAAATAGAGAACTTGTATGAACTTGTATCTTGTATGCATGAATGAAATTATATGTTGAGAACATATAAGGATGATGATTAAAAGACTTTAATTATCATAAGTCATGAGTAATAAAGCTATAAGTAGTTTATACTTTCATAAGTTATAAGCTCATGGAAGAATAAGTCAAAATCCAACATAAAAATAAGTTGTTGTATGAAGTATGTTGAGATGTTCATATGATGAGTAGAATTCATTTGAAGTAATGGACGAATCATAAGTAATGAAGATTTTCCAGAAATTGCACAATTGGACGATAATTGTCGAATTCGTGAAATTCTCGAAATAGAAGTCAAACTTTGTGTTTGAATTCGGAAATGTTGGTTTTCGATGGAGACAAGTCATATTTGACATTATAGAGTTGCGGACTCAAAAATGACCGAATTCTGACTTAGAACGAAGAAACGAGCATTGAACGATCACGAACGTTTTTTGTTTCCATTAAAAATGAACCAATAGGTGAATTTCGAGCAAACGAAGTCGAAAATATTAAATTCTTGCATGAACATGTAGAGTATGTAATTTGTGAACCGTAGGCGTTTGAACAAGCCAATTTAGATTTATAACGAAGGAGTTATGAGTTCGCAAAGTTGACAAACTGTCAAATTTTTCTAGTGCATGAAGTGGCAAAGGCGCCAACTGAAAATAATTCATCGTCTTGCATCGTGAATAGTACATAACCTCTTGAGGAGTAACACTGATGCGGACAACTGAGTAAGGACTCAAGCCGCAACGCTTGAGTCCCGGACTTTGCTATCAGAATCTCAATCTATGTCATGCGACTTAAAGAGAGCAGAAGTTGGTCTTGCACCTTGACCCTAGATCAAAGATAGTAAGGAATGTTTATAAGTACAAAGAAAGGAATGTGATTAATTCAAAGTTAACTTACCTTAAGGAACATGAAGTAACATTGTTAAAACATTGTTAAAGCTTAAGGAAAGTATGTAAAGGTTGATGATGACCTATTCAATTGTGAATGTAAGTATAATGACAAGCTGGAATTAATAGTAAACAAATCTAATACATTATTAGATTGAGATGAAGGGTAAGATATAGTTATATATGTACTTGATTATATATGACCTAATGTATAACGTTATATAATCATGTGTTGTAGAGACTTGAAAGACTCGAACATAAAGTAATTATACCATAGCAGACGTTGAAGGCAAGTGTTCTAACCCTTGTCTTAGTTCAATCTAAACAAGCTTTGTAATTCATGTATCCTTACGCATGAATTGATGTATGATAAAGTTAAAGCCAATTCTTTCGGCTAGACTTAATGCATTTGGTGGATTATTGATAATCTATCCAATTGTTATCAAATGTTGTTATCTTTTGTCAACTACTCAATATGGTTTTCAAAAGAAGACTGAGTATGATAAACAAATGTTTTGTTATCATACGACAGGCACGTGAGGTTGCTACAACTTAAACGTACATATGTTTAATGAATGTAGTGTTGATCAACATAGAGTACTATAGGCTGATCACCTAGAAGTACTCGTAAGTAATACCGGACTTACGGACTTAGTGTCGGGTTGTCCTTTTCAAAGAAAGAATGAAATGCTCAAGGTCTTGGACCAGAATTGATGTTTTACTGAATATTGTCATCGTAAAACATTTTGAAAGAAAGATGAAGTGCTATTTTGAATTATCAATAGTACTTCATAACTATTGTTCAGTTATTGAAGATATACGATTCTTATGTGTCCATCATGTTGTTATTGAAATTGTTATACTTGCTGAGCTAGTTATGCTCACTCTTGCTTGAACCATATGAATGTAGATAAGATTGAATGTCTTGAAGGATCGAATAATGATAAAGGAAAGGCTAAGGCAGACCATTAAGCTGTCTATGTAATAATATAGGTTTAATGTTGTAATATAATTGATATTATGACAAAGAATGTTTGTAATGGGTATAGAACCTGGGGAATGTAAATATTACTTTATTGAGGCTTTTCAATTGAATGAATGTATGAATGGTAGTACCGTATATCACCATATGTTGGGTTGGAAGATACTCGGGTTTGGGGGTGCTACAGGTTGGTATCAGAGCCTAGGTTATAAAACTTAAGGGGGAAATTAGAACCTTAAGTCATAACCTTAAGAAAAGTCAAAGAAGTAAAAGATGGAAAGTAACCCTATAAAAATGCATTATAATTATGTTATGTGTTTTTATTATTCTCTTGTGCGATGTACTAATCAAACTAAATTGTTTTTTGTTGTAGATGTCGGGAGAAAATGAAATGTATAGAGATATACATGTAGTTAGCGAGGATTCGGTGAATCGGTAGAGATCCTACCAAATCCTATAGCGATGGGAACCCGAGTGGTGACAATCGAGTGCGGAGACTCGGACAACTTAGACTACATGTACATGTTTGATGGCATACTTTAGGAAGAGGTGGATATGATGTCTTTTGACTAGGTAGCACCCTCTGAAGAGTTGACTTGAAGAGTCATGAAGGCATTATTCATGTCGATATTGGATAAAATGTCGATGTTGTAGGGAGGTAAAGGGAACTTCAAGCTATCGATGAGACAAAACTAGTATGGAGGGGATGTGGGAAGAGGAGCATGATGATCGAATTTTGGCCAGGACAAGGTCCACGAGCTAAAAAATGAAGTCTTTGAGCTCGGTGGGAGCTAAAGACTAAGAGGCAAATAGATAGAATGTCCTATATCATAGGAGTTCTAATGCGATTTCAAGTGACAAAGTAGTGGGGTGCAGATAGAAGAAGAGCGGACCCAACATCTGATCGATCGAGATGTTATTCTTAGAGTGCGGCGAAAGACTTTGAGAATGGCATACGGTAGATGTAATCTAGCAATAACTAGAATAGTTTAGATATGTAAATATTATGTATCTAGTAGTGACGTAAAACCCTCTTTTGTATATCAAAGGGTAGTCTTTTGTAAATCCCAACTTTTGGAAAGCAACTGCGGGATAGTAATGTAATCAGCTTAGGTTGTACAATGTAAGCAATGTAGTATTATACTACAAGTAATGAATCGATATAAGTCTTTTTATGGAATATATTGAGTAATGAGTATGAGTTATTGTTTCATCACAAATAATAACTAACCAACAAGAAGAAAGTGATAATGATGTATTTTTTTCTTAACAGCAAAATGCCTCCAAGAAGGAGACAACGAAATCAAAATTCTAATGTTAATCAACCGGAGGGAGGTCCAGTTAATCCAATGCAAGAGTTTGTTAATCTTTTAACGGCCGCATTTAATAGAACTGGGGCTAATGTACCCATAAATCCTGGAGTAGTAAGAGCTACTACTTTTAAGGATTTCAAAAGTGTCGGTCCGCTAGAGTTCAAAGGAACTACGGACCTTATAGAAGCCCAGAAATGGGTCAAAGAGATTGAGAAAGTATTTGTTATAGCAAATGTTAACGAAGGTCAGAAGGTTACTTTTGTAACCTATATGATGAAGGGTGAGGCCAACTTTTGGTGGGAGGCATACCAGGCTAGGGCCGATATAGAAAATCTAAGGTGGGTTAGGTTCAAGGAGATTTTCTTCGAGAACTACTTTCCCACGAGCATGCAAGGAAGAATGGAGATTCGGTTTCTTGATTTAAAGCAAGGGGATATGGCAGTTCCCCAGTATGCTGCCAAATTTAACGAATACAAATAGAAAAGGTAAGGAAGGCTAGACGATTCGAGCAGGGCTTGAAATCCTAGCTCTATAGTCAAATTTCGGTGTTCCAAAGTACTTCTTTTGGGACCATACTAGAAAAGGCAATAATTACCGAGGGTGGGAATGAGGCTCTTAGCCAGTACCACAAAGATAAGAAAAATAAAGGTAAAGTCGATGGAGGAATAAAGACCGAGGGAGCCAGCGGTAGTGGCGACGATCAAAAGAAGGGATTTAACTCTGGGAATACCGGAGTAAAACAAAGGGATCCTAAGAAGAGGATGGAGGCATGTAAAACCTGTGGGAAGACTCTCTTAGGAGTCTGTCTCAAGGGAAAGGAAGTATATTATATCTGTGGACAGGAAGGGCACATTTCGCCTAACTGTCCAAGTCCAAAGAAAAATCATGGATGCTTTGTATGTGGATCAACTGACCGCATAGTAAAGGACTGCCCAAAGAAGGGGATGGATGGAAATAAGGGCACTAATAACGGTAAGTTAGCTATTGGTGGTCCAGCACAGCCGGGTAGGCCTATGGCTCGTAACTTTAATATGACAGTCCAAGATGCGGTGGCATCAGGGGATGTAGTCGCAGGTATTATTCCGATCAACAACATAAATGCTTACGTGTTGTTTGATTTGGGTGCTACTTGTTCATTTATAGCATGTGATTTTGCTAGACGATTAGAATTATTTCCCAAAAAGTTGCTTATACCTTTGATCATTAAGGTAGCAAACGAAGAGATAATTCTTGTTGAAGATATTCATAGGAGTTGTTGCGTAGATATACGTGGTTGTAAGTTATCAGTAGATTTGATACCGATAAAGTTAGGAGAATTCGACGTAATTCTGGGAATGGATTGGTTGATTAACCATGGTGCAATTATAGATTGCCAAAAGAAATGTGTGAGCATTAGGACGTTGAAACAACCTCCTGTAATATTTTACGGTAATAAATTGTCGGGACGTTCGTGTTGTCTTACGATGACACAAACTAGAAAACTTTTAAGGAAAGGGTGTGTAGGTTATCTGTGTCATGTTGTCGATACCCAACGAGTGAGAGCGACCATGGAACAAATACCTATAGTAAATGAATTCATGGATGTATTTCCAAGTGAATTACCGGGTTTACCGCCAGATAGGGAGATCGAATTTGTAATAGACATTGTGCCAGGAGCGACACCAGTCTTAAGGGCACCGTGTCGTCGTATGGCTTTGTGGAAATGAAAGAGCTAATGGTTCGATTCGAGGAACTATTGAATGAAAAGTACATTCAACCAAGTGTTTTCCGGGTGAAACACGGTATTATTTTGTCAAAAAGAAAGACGGATCGTTAAGGCTTTGTATCGACTACGAGAGAGTTGAACAAGTTAACGATAAAGAATAAATACTCATTGCCTAGGATCGATGATCTTTTTATCGATTAAAAGGCAAAAGTATTTTTCTAAGATAGATTTGTATTGAGGTATCACCAATTGAAGGTTAGGAAGGAGGATATACCAAAGACTGACATTCGGGACTCATTATGGTTATTACGAGTTTACGGTAATGTCATTTGGGTTGATGAATGCACCAAATTGCATTATGGATATGATGAACAGAGTGTTCAAACAATATTTGGACAAGTTCTTCGGTGTGTTTATCGATGATATTCTAGTCTATTCTAAGACGCCAGAAGATCATGCTGAACACCTAAGATTAGTGTTCGAGACACTAAGGAAGGGGAAGTTATATGCGAAATTCACTAAGTGTGAATTTTGGCCAAAGAAGGTGTAGTTTTTAGGTCATGTCATTGACCAAGAAGGGATTTCAGTGGATCCATCGAAGGTAGAAGCAGTAATAAACTCGGAACAACCGAAAATGCATACTGAGGTGCAGAGTTTCCTAGGGTTAGTAGGATACTATCGAAGATTTATCCAAGATTTTTTGAAGATAGCTACTCCGTTGACTAACTTGACAAGGAAGACGATGAAATACGTATAAATGGATAAATGTGAAGAAAGTTTTCAAGAACTGAAGAAAAGATTAAGTGAAGCACCTGTTTTGTCATTACCCGATGACACAAGAAATTTTGTAGTGTATAGTGATGTTTCACATAGAGGACTTGGTTGTGTGCTCATGCAGCATGGCAAGGTCATTACGTATGCATCACGGCAGTTGAAGGATTATGAGAAAGTTTACCCTACTCATGATCTGGAATTGGCCGCGGTAGTATTTGCCTTAAAGATATGGAGACATTATCTTTATGGGGGAGAAATGTGAGATATACACAGACCATAAGAGTCTAAAATATATCTTCACACAAAAGGAATTGAATATGAGACAGAGGAGATGGCTGGAGTTGATAAAGGATTATGATTGTGAAATCCTGTATCACCTTGGAAAAACTAATGTAGTTGTCGACGCCTTAAGTAGGAAGGGTCGGGAAAAGTTGTCTATGTTAACGGCTCAAAATGAGTTAATAACAAAGATGGCTAGGATGGAGATAGAATTAAAGATGCCAAGTGAATGGGGACAGATACATTTTTATGATTTTAGATGCAATCTACCATCGTAGAGAGAGTCAAGGAGGTCTGACTCAAAAGCGATGAGGTGTAACCAAGTGAAGAAGATGTTAGGCGATGGAAAGGATATTAAGTATAGTCTTGATAATGAGGGATTATTAAGATTTGAAGGAAGAATTTGGGTTCCGAATGAGACGGAGTTAAAAGATCAAGTCTTACAAGAAGCTCATAGTTCAAGGTACTCGATACATCCTGGTAGTACAAAGATGTATCAAGACCATCGACAGAGTTTTTGGTGGCCGAACATGAAGAGAGAAATAGCAGAATATGTGAGTAGGTGCTTGACTTGTCAAAATGTTAAGGCCGAACATCAGCGAGCCAGTGGCTTGTTACAGTCATTGGAGATTCCAGAATGGAAGTGGGAGCATATCACGATGGATTTCGTGGTGGGACTTCCGACTATGATAAAAGGGTACGATTAAATTTGGATAATAGTGGACCAGTTGACGAAGTCGGCTCACTTCTTGCCAATTAGGGTCAAGTATAACTTAGACCAGTTAGCTAAACTTTATGTTAAGGAAATTATTTCCATATATGGAGTACCAGTATCGATTATGTCAGATCGTCATCCACGATTCACATCGAACTTTTGGAGAAGTTTGCTAGAACAATTGGGAACGCAGCTGAAGTTAAGTACACCGTATCATCCACAAACTGATGGACAGATCAAGAGAACAATTCAGACGTTAGAAGATACGTTGAGATCTTGCGTCATGGATTTCAAGGGTAGTTGGGATGATCACCTAATAATTGTAGAATTTGCGTATAACAATAGTTATCATGCAAGCATAGGTATGCCACCTTACGAAGCTTTGTACAGAAGAAGGTACAGAACACCATTGTGTTGGGATGATATGAGGTGGAGAAACGGCTGAATGCTAGGACCGAAATTGGTGCGGCGCGGGCGGATGTAATAAAAGTTAATTCGGATCGTCTTGTCACACTCGTGAATGAAGAGGAAGAAGTATGCGGACTCGCATAGATTAAATCGAGAGTTTAAAGTAGACTTGTATGTGTTTCTAAAGGTATCTCCCTGGAAAGGAAAGATACTCTTTGGAAAGAAGGAAAAGTTAAGTCCAAGGCTTATAGGACCTTTTGAAGTATTAAAACGGGTGGGAGAGGTAGCTTATGTTATAGCATTACCTCCAAACCTAGAACGAATACATAATGTGACGCCCCCAAATTCGGGTATCTTCCAACCCGACAGATGGTGTTACACTGTACTCATAACTATACAATCATTCCATTGAAAACAACATAATGAATGTAATTACTATCTTCTTATTACAATCAAAGTATAATCCTTCCTAGTTTCGTAAACCGATTACATTGTTTGTTGTTCTTAATGTATAATACATACAAACATACTAGTCTATTACACGATGGTTAAGTATCCATCTTAGCATTGCCCTTATCTCTCTTAGCATTCTCAGTATGTTCATCCTTAACTGCAATCATATAATTCACGCAAGAAGTGAGCACGACAAGCTCAACAAGTTTTAACAAAGGATAATAATAATACCATATTCGTGAATTATATGACAATTCATACATAACTAAACAAGTTATGAAGTATTATGAAACAATAATACTTTAACAATTTAAATCATCAATTCCCAAAGTATAGAGTAGATTAGGAATTCTTAACCGGTCAATAGACCATGAACAGTAGCTTTCTATTTTCATACTTGAAAAGGATATCACAGAACTAAGGTTGTACATTCGCATTACTTACGAGCACTTCTAGGTGATCAGCCTATGGTACTCTATGTTGATCAATACTCATTCATTGAACGTATTTACATTTAACATTTGGCAAACTCGTGTGCCCATCGAATAATCGATGAAAATACTTTTGTTTGTTCATAGACAAACCTTACCTTCATATCCGTACCAATTACTTGGCATAGGATAGCGTTAACATTTCTATATAGAAAGATATGAATATCAATCAATCTATATCTTATGAGTAGTCTAGCCGAATTAAATCTGGCATCGACCCATTCTTTAAAACCAGTCGTGCAATTCAGTACAATGAATCACATAAAACATGGCTAACTTGAAAGTCAGACAAGCATTAAGAAAACTTGCCTTTCAGCATTTTCAAATAACTTAATCGACTGACCACAACCTTTAGAGAATCTACATGATATCTTCACATAGCACATTATAATTAGCTATCAAACAATTATTCACATTGTTCCTACAAACTTCTTTCTCTTCTATGTCTTTGTTAACTTAATATCATTAATAAAGTCAACTTGACTTAATACCCTTCGTCCCGGCTTATTAATTAACTTACGTCATTAACCGGACTCTGACATCATTGGTGAAGTACCAACGTTGTTTCCCGACTAGGGTTCATTGACAACACTTTGTATTCTTCATTCATAAATTACTAACATGCATTCAATTCCTAAGTTTCAATACCATATACATGAGTATAGGTAGTATAGGAATAGTTGTAATACACTCATGAAGTGCACAAATATTACTCCTATAGGTCTATGAACAATTGAAATTCAGAACCTAAGTCATCTATCAAAAGCCACGCACTTTATGCATACCAAGGACATATTAGTTCAAGACTGGCGTTGCGGCGCGGCTTCGATTTCTGCTTCTTGGTCTAAACAAGATCGCTGCGAGACTTCCAACTTCCAACTATCGATGGCGAGAGCAACTTTCCAATAGTCCATTACATCGCGTCTTTAAGATCAAGCGGCGTGGCATTTAACACTCTGCATGGCGCCGCGGTGCCAGACCTCAGTACCAGATAATTTTCACAGATAAAAATTTTGGTGAGATTCTCGGAGCCATAACTTCTTCGTTATAAGTCCGATTTGGTCCGTTAAAAAGCCTACACGTCATAAATGACATACTCTATGCGTTCATATAAGAATTCAACACTTTCGAATCCGTTAACTCAAAATTCACTATTGAGTTCATTTTCTAAGCGTTCATAAACGTTAATGAGCGTTCAATGCTCGTTTTCTTCGTTTTAAGTCGGAATCCGATGATTCTCAAACCCACAACTCTTAATACCCTATCTCACGTGTTGACATTGAAAAACAACATTTTCAAGTCTCACGACAACTTTTGACTATCAATCCGGAATTTTAACGTTTTCGACGTTTAACGTCTATTTACGTAAAATTTGTCATAACTTCTTTACTAATGTTCTCTAAGCCAAATCATATGGAATACTCCATGGACTTCATATCTACATCATAACCAAGAAAGATGTATATATTAATGTATTGATGGAGTTCAATTGTTTATCAACAATCAATCTCAATAATTAATAATTTCATGGTTTAAAACTATATCAAACCTTATGATTTATATGATCTCATGACTTATAGAGATTGAATCTATGGTAAGTCATTCTTATCCCACCATACAAGCCAAACACCACCCATATATGATTCTCCATACTAAAAGAAAGCCAAAAGAGATGGATTTAGAATTAAGGAATATTACCTTAAGAACTCTTAGAAAATCTTGAAAACTCTAAGGCAAAGCTTCAAAGTAGATTGTTTGCTTGAGTCTAGCTCTTTCTCTCTCTCAAAATATAGGTTGGCAACTTGAAAAAACTTCAAATGACAACCTCTAGCTTTCTATTTATAAGAAATTGAAATGGAGGGCAAAATAGGCTTTATCCCCCACCTCCTTACTATTCAACACTTTGTCACCAAGTAAAATACTTGGTGACCAAGTGTTATTCTTGTCTTGCACACCAAGTGGTCGGCCCACCTCCCCATGGGTCATTCCCATGGGTTGTTCCATGGGTTTTACCCATTCAGTGACCCATCGGTTTGATCCACGATTCGGTTTTCTTGCATTGGGCTTAACCAGTCTAATATAGGGCCTTGACCAATTAATTCCTTGGGCTTACATAAACAATTGCTTTGACTAAACATAATCCAACTCAAATGAATTATCATTAAGTCTTAACTTAATTCCATAATACCAATCGTATTCTACACGTATAATTTACGTATTCTCTCCGTATAATACTCGTACGATAATTGTATTATACTTTGTATTAACTCATCGTATTATACGTAGATACTAGATAGTATCTTAATTGTATAACACACACTTTAACCATAACGCAATTCCTTCTACGCGTTTCATTTCCTTCTCGGAAATCAATATACTTAACCCTTAGGTTTTAAGTCCGCAGGCGAAAACTTCGTTTGCCATAAATGAAATATTATCAGATATTTCATCTCATCTCAATATTCTATCATTACGCGTTCCTCAGAATTTTAAAATAATACCCCGAACAGAAACGGATGAATAGTGTTTTTACGGGAATTTCTCGAAAAACATTTATTTTCTTCTTGGAAATTCTAAACAATTAATTCTAGCACGTTGCTAGATTACTAACCATATAGACACATCCAAGGTCATAGAACGACCTTCACATAGCTTACTCACAAAATAAATCAATTAAATTCATTTAATTCACATAATCAAATAAAAATTTAATTGTCATAAAAATCCAATTTTCTCGGGCGTTACACATAACGTGTTTCATATATCTGTGTTACGTCCTTATAAGCCGGAGTATAAGCATGTAATCGAGTATGAGCCGATTCATATGGAGAAAGACTTAACGTACGAAGAATCGCATATTCAAATCATCGATAGAAAGGAGCAAGTTCTTCGGAACAAAGTAATACCTTCGGTAAAGGTATTATAGAAGAACCACGATGCCAAAGAAGCTGTAATAACCCGATATTTTCTATATAATTAAATCAAAAATTTTGCGTATAAATTTTTTTATTATTATTATAAATTATTTATTTTAATAGTCAGAATGTGTGCAAGGTATTATGTATGTATTTATGTGATCAATATAAAATATATTTATTACATGAATGATTACAAATAATTTTATTTTAGAATTATTGATCTCTATAAATTATATTCTTATAATAATTTTATAGTAAATATATTTTTATTAATTATTTTCCATGAAAATATGTTTATATACTATTTAAATAATATATGAAATGAATACAGAATTATTATAATAATTATTTTATTATATGAAATTACTTTAGAATAGTTAAGTTAATTATTTTAACTTAATTATTAATGTTGTATATGGCAGATAAATCAGATATGGAATCCAAACCCTAATTCTGGGTTTTGATCAAGGAATGAGAATAATAATATTATATTATTATTTGTCTATATTATAATTATGTATGCTATGTGTGTAAGGTTATTGTGTGGAACAGTTATAGTAGGACAGTACAAAATTCCTAGCATTACTGATAAACTATAGTATAAAGTCAAATATGACTATAATGGTTGTTAAGTTATGTGTTATGTAATTAATGATTATTATTATGATTAATGTTAATTAGGTAAACCCTAATTAGTATCTAAAAACCCTAATTATTGGAATAAAACCCTAATTGCTAAATTAAAACCCTAGTTATTAATTTAGCAAGCTTAATAGTAATTAGTAGATTATAAAGCCTAATTTATAAGTCCTAAGTGATTAGGAAACTTAATTTCATTAAGAAACCCTAATCAACATTTTAGAAACTAAGATTTCCTATTTTGCCCTTAACACACAATTCTAGATTTAGAGCTTATGAAACCACAAGAGGTTGAACCCTAAGGGTTAAAACCTAATAGGTGTGAGAAGTTACCAAAGTACCATGCACTTTATAAGTCAAATGACCAAATTGCCCTTCTAGCATTATTTAAATAGATAACTTGTATAGGTTGCCATAAATTTAGTTGGTAAAACAACTCAACATATCCATGTGGTCTAGTAATAGCCTTTAATCAATAAGCTTGATCAACCCTAACCATTTCATCAAGTTATATATAGATTGAGAGAGAGGAAAGTTCATAACTTTGTCCCAATTTCTCACACATACACCACCAAGCTTCTTCTCTCTAAACCCACGAAAATAGTTAGCATTTGGGTTCCTTAGTGAGTCCCCGGAACATCAAGATCAGATTAGGAGGCGGAAGATCAAAATTTGGTTAAATAGAGGTATAAGACCCAACTTAGAAAATTTGATCTTTATCTTTATGTTGGATTAGATGTTAGAATGTTTAGATATGTTGTGTGATGTATAAATTAATGTTACAGGTTGGTATCTTATGAGTCTATACCATCAAAGTGCTCGAAATCAAAGATTTTCAAAATGCGGAAAAAGTTTTTTTGTGATCGACATCAAATGTCGGAGGCTATAGATTGTTGTGTGTTTAGTATTTTTGTTGTTTAAAAGTGTTAATCTATAGCATGTCATCTTTGTCTTTAATATTCAAAAGGAATTAAAGTTAGATATATTCTGATTTGAAGTTATAATCGGTTGAAGGTGGTTGGCCAAGCCGTAATGAGGATAATCTGGCGACCGAGAAAGTTTAAAATCGCGTCGACAATGGTTTAATGGTCCTGATCTGACATCCTTGATGATTATTTGTTAATGTTTTGGTAGTCACTTTGTAGCTGGTAATGTGGACTGTATATTCATGTCTTAAAACCCCACAAACAATGAATATATCGAACGTAGCAAGTGGTCAAAGTAGGCCATTTGCACTGTTTTTGCATTTCTGGGAATTTCCAGAAAAATGATGAACATGGTTTCTGACACCCTTTGACCGAGCTGTAGATAGTGATTTAAATGTTTTTGAAGTGTAATCTTGATATGTTGTTATACCTTGTCATGAATACTACATGTATGAATCATAGAACCACCAAACCAACAACTAGAACATAGATAAATTTGTACTGGAAAGTGACTAGTTGATGCTCTGGGTTTCTGAAGAAACCCAGGAAATGTCTGATAGATTCTTTAGCGAGCCCAGATCGTTTTGATATGTGCGTTATAGCTGAGATAATGAATGATCATTGTAGTATTACAGTTTGTCTACATAATCAAAGTTCAAGTTAGTTCAGAAATGTTTTAGATTGCAAATTACACAGCGGTCGAAAGGAGGCAACTCGAACAACGACTGCATCGGTGTTCTTGAGCTCGAGAACACCTAAAGCTGACGCTTTTACATACATATAAACTTTAGCAACAGACTTAATTAATTTTAATTTACATTTTTAGAAAATAATTAAAAATAAGAAATAAATTATAAAATTACGAAGAATGATTTTAAAAATTATTTTCAATTATGAAAAATAACTTTTAATTATTTGTGATATTTTTCATTAATATTTATAATTATTTGAATATTAATGATATTTAATTTATTTAGTTAGTGTATTAAATAAATTAGAGAAAATGATTTTAATTATTTTAAATGAAGAATAAAGTGTTAGAAAATGTTTTAACTTATAAAATATATTTTTCTATATTTTTGGAGAATTCTCATTAATAAATTAATATTAATGATATTAGTTTTATTTAATGATTATATTAAATAAATAGTTTTAAAATGATTTTATTTATTTAAAAATCATTTAAAAAGGATATAAATGAATTAAAGATATTTTAAGTTATAATTAATGACTTTTAATATTTGGATAATAGTTCATTAATATTTTAATATTAATGGTAATTATTTAATAATGATTTTAATTGTTTTAAAAATCATTTAAGGGTAATATAAGTACTTTAAAAATATTACGAGTTATTATAAATAACTTTAATATTTTTAGCAATGATTTCATTAATAGTTTAATACTAATTAAATATTAATGATAATAGAATTATGTCTTATTTAAATCATTTAATAATGATTCCAGTGTTTGAAAATTAAGTGATAAATTATAATAAATGTTTAAAAATTATTATAAGTCAATTAAAAATAATTTGGTGATACTTGTAGATATTGATATACGGGATAGAGTCTTAGACTAAATAATTACCCGATAAAAGCAGTCGGTGAGACCGACGTATTTAGAAATTGATCTGGACTTAGATATTTTATTTGTATAAATGTTTGTTTGTGATTACTATGGTATTGAATATGAATGACAATGTGATTAGGTTATGTCTTGATTTGCATAGAGCATTGCTATGTGTTATGATATGTTATTCTAATCAGTAAAATGCTCTTATTACTGATAGGTTGCTATATAAAAGATAAAATTAAGTTGCGTATTATAGCGGCGAGACCGAAATGATATCCCACCTTTGCATTTTCTTTATGCAATGGACAAGTGTAAGAATGTTTCAGAATTATACTATTACTATACAGATTGTTAAACCTATATTATATACGCCCATTGATTATCAACATGTTAGTATATGGTAATTCATATATATATTCTCTTCGTTAATTTCTATAAATGATTATACAAGTGTCCCCACTTGGATAATCATTGTATTTAATCACATGTTGATACACCTTTAATATACATATATGTTGAATTATAGATTATTGTTGGATAAGATAAAACCTTTTATTTGGAACCCTGACAAGTATGAACATCCGAACATGGGAAAATTTTTTTCTTATTCTGAGGACAAAGGATGAGCGATAATATCGTTACAGCAATATAGTATTGATCAATATAGAGGTCCGTGGATTTGTACACCCTCAGGCCCGTAAGTTATGACGGTTTGAAGATGAATTTCTGTCTAACCTATTCGAAAACAGAAAATAATGTTCATAATCATCATTTACCCTATATATATAGTCGATACGTAATTTCAAAAATTTGAGCGAGGGTTGTTATGTCATTATTATTGAGTGCAGTTACTTCACAACTATTGACTTGTTGTAGAAGGGTATTATAAAGAAAACATTTAAATTCTTTTCAACTTATATATATATATATATATATATATATATATATATATATATATATATATATATATATAATACTTGTTGGGCACTCAAATGCTCATCCTTGCTTAATTTAAATGTTTTCATTTAAGCATGACCAATAGAAAGTCAAGCGAGAACACGTGAAAAGGAAAGCAAGCAGAATATGTTATTGGTATCATTTGTAATAGATAGGCGTATTAAGTTAATGGTATGTATTATATATCATGTAAAGAATGTAGTAAAGGTTAACGTACTTGGGATTAGACTACGATAAATGTAAGTTAAGTTTGAAATTTATATCATTGTTATTATTATTGGTAATATTTCCACTCATAGAAATGGTATAAATAAAACCTTTGAATCCGGGTTTCAAGTACACGGATTTGGTGGCGTTACAATTTAGTATCAGAGCTATAGGGTTAAAAACCTTAGGTGGGTTAGACCTTAGGCTATAACCTTAGAACAGAGGGAAACGTTGAAAATATAAATAACTCATATAGAGTTTAAAAAGGAGATGAATTGTATAAATTCATCGTTAAACAAAATAAAAGATAACTTATAAAATTATTGTGTGTTGTATGTATTTATTTGCTAGTCAAGATAATTTGTGTGTAGGTGTCAGAAAGGAACAGAATTAGGATACCCTTAAGTCGTAAAGAATAAGTCAACCTCCATGACCGAGCCAATATCAAAGTCAATAGCTGAAATAGAGGCTCACATTGAAAGCTACCTCAAAGAGGTAGTTATTTTGGAAAGTATGGTACTGGATACAAAAACAGTAATGTAACTGATAGGTAAAGTATAAGAATATGGTTAAGCTTGAGTTCTTAAACTCATATGTTTATGGTGAGTTCTTAAACTCATAATGTATGGTAAGAAAAAGGAAAGTGTTTTAGAATACCTCATATCATTCATGAATTACTACTCCATCTCATCACCAGCTCTTGAACCCTTGACCTTTAGAAACTCAATAACCAAACGAATACCAAATGGCTACAAGAGGACTAGTATAGTTATGTGCTAATAGATTATTGAAGATAATGGGAATATATAGAATAGTAAGCAAATGATCATTAGGGAAGGCGTAAGGAATAGATAGTGTTAAGTGTTACTGGAATATATATGATTCAATGTGGTGTAAATAATAGATATGTCTGTATAAAAGAATATTCTTAACTTTTGTATAAGTTATGGCAGCGATTCCCGACTTTCGAGTCACAAAGGGATAGCGGATGTTTAAAGTAGTGTGTGCTAAGGCATGTCAAGTGTTATGAATATGAGTCTATGTTGGATTAATGGAATAAGTTGGTATAAAGATAGTAGATATTTATTTGATCACTGGTTAATATAGTAAATCGAGTTTTCAAAATCTAATATTTTGAGTACATGATTAGTTGAATAAAAAGTTTTGTGTTATATGTTAAGCCTTTACGATAAGGCTTAGTATGTAAGAATAATTTATGAAAATGTAAATCAGACAAAAATGAAACCAAAGGAAGAAGAACACATGAACAAAGTTTGGAGGACAACCGGACGAGACACCAAATTTTTTTACAAATGTGGACGATCAAGCTATACTGAGAATGGAATACTAATGGCATGAAATCGGCCGGATAATCGATCGACAAACTTCAAAGACTTCCAGACAATCGGACCACGAGTTTAGAAGATCAACTGACCCTGTAGAAGTGTATGTGATAGCTAGGATAACGGCGGGGCAACAGACAGCTCCTATTACCTATAAGATAAAAGAAGATAATTTCAATAATACCGAAAATAAGCCGGGAATGTGATTAAAAGGAAAGTTTATGTGTGGCAAGTGAGGACAGAAGGAATATATTTCTCCTAACTATCCCAATCCAAGAAGGTATAGTAGGTGTGTTATGTGTGAATCAATGGAGCATAAGGTAAAAGACTGTTCAAGAAGGAAAAAGGAAACAAGGAATGCGAATACGGAAAAAGGTAGCAGGACATTGGAAACAACGGGACCAACTTCAACAAATAAACCAACGAAATCAACCGCAAGCGTCTTCAACATGACTATTCAAGATTCGGTAGCAGCCGGGAATGCAACTCAAGGTATTACTCGAACTAATTTTATTTTCTTACATATAATTTTCTTATATATATAATAACTTATTTTATAAATTATTTTGAAGGAAGAATTTGAGTTCTTTTAGAAATCAAATTTCTGTTTAAGATGATAGATAAGCGTTTTGCTGAATAGTTAAAGATCGGATCGATCAATTATGATCGAGATCTATTTGCAATGGTTGTGTATGTTATGTATCCTGGTAAGTATAGGTTTTAAATGGTGATTCCGGGGACGGAATCTTTATAAGGGAGGGTGAATGTAATAACCCGATATTTTCTATATAGTTAAATCAGAAATTTTGCGTATAAATTTTTTTATTATTATTATAAATTATTTATTTTAATAGTCAGAATGTGTGCAAGGTATTATGTATGTATTTATGTGATGAATATAAAATATATTTATTACATGAATGATTACAAATAATTTTAATTTAGAATTATTGATCTCTATAAATTATATTCTTATAATAATTTTACAAAAACATATTTTTATTAATTATTTTCCATGAAAATATGTTTATATACTATTTAAATAATATATGAAATGAATACGTAATTATTATAATAATTATTTTATTATATGAAATTACTTTAGAATAGTTAAGTTAATTATTTTAACTTAATTATTAATGTTGTATATGGCGGATAAATCGGATATGGAATCGAAACCCCTAATTAAGGTTTGATCAAGGAATGAGAATAATAATATTATATTATTATTTGTCTATATTATAATTATGTATGCTATGTGTGTGTAAGGTTATTGTGTGGAGCAGGTTATAGTAGGACAGTGCAAAATTCCTAGCATTACTGATAAACTATTGTATAAAGTCAAATATGACTATAATGGTTGTTAAGTTATGTGTTATGTAATTAATGATTATTATTATGATTAATGTTAATTAGGTAAACCCTAATTAGTATCTAAAAACCCTAATTATTGGAATAAAACCCTAATTGATAAATTACAAACCCTAGTTATTAATTTAGCAAGCTTAATAGTAATTAGTAGATTATAAAGCCTAATTTATAAGTCCTAAGTGATTAGGAAACTTAATTTCATTAAGAAACCCTAATCAACATTTTAGAAACTAAGATTTCCTATTTGCCCTTAACACACAATTCTAGATTTAGAGCTTATGAAACCCTAGGGTCAAACCCTAAGGGTTAAAACCTAATAGGTGTGAGAAGTTACCAAAGTACCATGCACTTTATAAGTCAAATGACCAAATTGCCCTTCTAGCATTATTTAAATAGATAACTTGTATAGGTTGCCATAACTTTAGTTGGTAAAACAACTCAACATAGCCATGTGGTCTAGTAATAGCCTTTAATCAATAAGCATGATCAACCCTAACCATTTCATCAAGTTATATATAGATTGAGAGAGAGGAAAGTTCATAACTTTGTCCCAATTTCTCACACATACACCACCAAGCTTCTTCTCTCTAAACCCACAAAAATAGTTAGCATTTAAGTTCCTTAGTGAGTCCCCAGAACATCAAGATCAGATTAGGAGCAGAAGATCAAAATTTGGTTCATAGAGGTATAAGACCCAACTTAGAAAATTTGATCTTTATGCTATGTTGGATTAGATGTTAGAATGTTTAGATATGTTGTATGATGTGTAAATTAATGTTCTGGGTTGGTATCTTATGAGTCTATAACATCAAAGTGCTCGAAATCAAAGATTTTCAAAATCTGGGAAAAGTTTTTTTTTTGTGATCTGACATCAAATGTCAGAGGCTATAGATTGTTGTGTGTTTAGTATTTTTGTTGTTTAAAAGTGTTAATCTATAGCCTGTCATGCTGTCTTTAATATTCAAAAGGAATTAAAGTTAGATATATTACAGATTTGAAGTTATAATCGGTCAAAGGTCGTTGATCGACCATGACCGAGGATAATCTGGGCAGCCCAGAAAGTTTAAAATCGCGTCTGACAGTAGTTTAATGGCCCTGATCTGACATCCTTGATGATTATTTGTTGATGTTTTGGTAGTCACTTTGTAGCTGGTAATGTGGACTGTATATTCATGTCTTAAAACCCCACAAACAATGAATATATCGAACGTAGCAAGTGGTCAAAGTAGTCCACTTACCTTTGTTTTTTGCATTTACGAATTTCGGAAAAATGATGAACACTTTTTCGACACCCTTTGAATCGAAATTTGTAGATAGTGATTTAAATGTTTTTGAAGTGTAATCTTGATATGTTGTTATACCTTGTCATGAATACTACATGTATGAATCATAGAACATCCAAAACAACAACTAGAACCTAGATAAATTTGTACTGGAAACTGACCAGTTGATGCTCTGGGTTTCTGAAGAAACCCAGGAAATGTCTGACATATTCTTTAGCGAGCCTAGATCGTTTTGATATGTGTGTTATAGCTGAGATAATGAATGATCATTGTAGTATTACAGTTTGTCTACATAATCAAAGTTCAAGTTAGTTCAGAAACGTTTTAGATTGAAAATTACACGCGGTCAAAGGAGGCAACTCGAACACTGACCTGTCAGTGTTCTTGGGCTCAAGAACACCTAAGCGACGCTTTACTGTCGCCATAGGCTTTAGCGACAGACTTAATTAATTTTAATTTTACATTTTTCCAGAAAAATAATTAAAAATAAGAAATAAATTATAAAATTACCAAGAATGATTTTAAAAATTATTTTAAATTATGAAAATAACTTTTAATTATTTGTGATATTTTTCATTAATATTTATAATTATTTGAATATTAATGATATTTAATTTATTTAGTTAGTGTATTAAATAAATTAGAGAAAAATGATTTTAATTATTTTAAATGAAGAATAAAGTGTTAGAAAATGTTTTGACTTATAAAATATATTTTTCTATATTTTGGAGAATTCTCATTAATAAATTAATATTAATGATATTAGTTATATTTAATGATTATATTAAATAAATAGTTTAAAAATGATTTTATTTATTTAAAAATTATTTAAAAAGGGTATAAATGAATTAAAGATATTTTAAGTTATAATTAATGACTTTTAATATTTGGATAATAGTTCATTAATATTTTAATATTAATGGTAATTATTTAATAATGATTTTAATTGTTTTAAAAATCATTTAAGGGTAATATAAGTACTTTAAAAATATTACGAGTTATTATAAATAACTTTAATATTTTTAGCGATGATTTCATTAATAGTTTAATATTAATTAAATATTAATGATAATAGAATTGTGTACTATTTAAATCATTTAATAATGATTCCGTGTTTGAAAATTAAGTGATAAATTATAATAAATGTTTAAAAATTATTATAAGTCAATTAAAAATAATTTGACTGATACTTGTAGATATTGATATACGGGATAGAGTCTTAGACTCGATAATTACCCGATAAAGCCGTCGGTAGACCGACATGTTTCAGAAATTGATCTGGACTTAGATATTTTGACTGTATAAATGTTTGTTTGTGATTCTATGACTGTTGAATATGAATGACAATGTGATTAGGTTATGTGCGGACTGCAATAGACAGTGCTATGTGTTATGATATGTTATTCTAATCAGTAAAATGCTCTTATTACTGATAGGTTGCTATATAAAAGATAAAATTAAGTTGCGTATTGTAAGCAGCAGACCAGGCAAGTATCCCACCTTTGCATTTTCTTTATGCAATGGACAAGTGTAAGAATGTTTCAGAATTATACTATTACTGTACAGATTGTTAAACCTATATTATATACGCCAATTGATTATCAACATGTTAGTATATGGTAATTCAGATATATATTTTGTTCGTTAATTTCTATAAATGATTATACAAGTGTCCCCACTTAGATAATCATTGTATTTAATCACATGTTGATACACCTTTGATATATATATATGTTGAATTATAGATTATTGTTGGATAAGATAAAACCTTTTATTTGGAACCCTAACAAGTATGAACATCCCGAACATGGGAAAATTTTTTTGCGCTACGGAGGACAAAGGATGAACGATAATATCGTTCTAGCAATGTAGTATTGATCAATACAGGGTCCATGGACTGTACACCCTCAGGCCCGTAAGTTATGACAGTTTGCAGATGAATTTCTGTCTAACCTATTCGAAAACAGAAAATAATGTTCATAATCTGATAAATGTAAGTTAAGTTTGAAATTTATATCATTGTTATTATTATTGGTAATATTTCCGCTCATAGAAATGGTATCGTAAAAAGCAATTGAATTCGTGTTTCAAGTACACGGATTTGGGGGCGTTCTGAAACAACGATAAATTAGAAGAAAAGATGAAAAAAAAAATTCCTCAAATATTCGATTAAAGTAAGACGAGATTCTGGGACAGAATCCTTATAAGGGGGGAAGGATGTAACGACCGTGAAATTTGAATTTTATTATAAAATAATTTTATTAAATTAAATAATAAATAGAATTATATTCTATGTGTTATCAAGATGGTTGTCATTGTATAACCTAATAATGTGGGAATGTCGTAGTATTTTAGCTACGTGAAGGAATTAAAGTGTTTAAATTTCCAAGACAAAAATAAAAGTTTTCCAAGAAATTTTTTGAAAAATACTATTCATCGGTATTTGCTCGGGAATTATTTTTAAATTTTTGAGAAATATGTAATGATAAAATGTCAAGGTAAGATGGATTATGTAATAATAATCTAAGTATGGAAACGTAATATTTCGCTTGCGGACTTAAATTCAGAATGTTAAGGAAAAGGAAGTATTAATGAGTTAAGTAATAATCGTATGATACGTGAGTATTGTACAAGGTAATGAATACGAGTATAATACAAAGTATTATACGAGTTAGTATGAATGATGATATATTGTTTATAACGAAGTTATATACGAGTTAGAATACGAGAATAATACGTAGACAATGCGTTATATGTATTGAGCAATAGTATTGGACTTGTAGGATTTGTTAGGAATTTGTACAAGCCCAAGTAAAGTAATGGTAAGGCCCAAATGTTAGTTAATGAACAAGTTAATGATTTTTTAATGCAAGCCCAAAAGTTAAGTAAGTTAATCCAAGTCCAAGCAAGGATTCATTGGGTTGCATTGACCCATGGGGCAAACCATGTTATTATGGTTAATCTTGGTAATCAAGTATTATGTGTGATGACCAAGTATTATGTGTGATGACCAAGACTTAGGTGTAATGGCCAAGCAAGAGATAAGTGTTGTGATTAAAAAGTAATGAATAGTTAGGAGGTGGCTTAAGGAGGTGGGATGGTGTATTGACTAAACTACCCTAACTTTGGGAATTCTATAAATAGGAGGAGTTTGCTAGTCATTTGCTAATTGTTCAAATCATCCAAAAAACTTATAAAGTTCTTAAGTGTTGGAGAGAATAAGCTACTTCCATTTGTGAGAAGAAGAAGAAGAAGACTTATTCCAAAGAACTTTAAGGGTAAGACTTCTTATCATTAATCTTCTATCTCTAGCATGATAGGTTAATAAGAGAAGTAGGGATTAGTAAACTTAGATGTTAAGAAGTAAGAAGAAGGATTAATCAATGGACTTAAGCCGCATAAGTCAGAAATAAGTCATTTAAACTTGCATAAGTTATAAACTTATGAAGAAGCTATATGAACTTGTTATAAGTTAACCTTGAGAGTTTGTATGAAAATAAAAGAACTTGTATGAACTTGTATCTTGTATACATGAATGAAATTATATGTTGAGAACATATAAGGATGATGATTAAAAGACTTTAACTATCATAAGTCATGAGTAATAAAGCTATAAGTAGTTTATACTTTAATAAGTTATAAGCTCATGGAAGAATAAGTCAAAATCCAACATAAAAATTAGTTGTTGTAAGAAGTATGTTGAGATGTTCATATGATGAGTAGAATTCAATTGAAGTAATGTACGAATCATAAGTAATGAAGATTTGCCAGAAATTGCACGATTGGACGATAATCGTCGAATTCATGAAATTCTCGAAATAGAAGTCAAATTTTGTGTTTGAATTCGAAAATGTTGGTTTTCGATGGAGACAAGTCATATTTGGCATTATAGATTTGCGAACTCAAAAATAACCGAATTCTGACTTAGAACGAAGAAACGAGTATTGAACATTCACGAACGTTTTTCGTTTCCGTTAAAAATGAACCAATAGGTGAATTTTGAGCAAACGAAGTTGAAAATATAAAATTCTTGCATGAACACGTAGAGTATGTAATTTGTGAACCGTAGGCTTTTGAACGAGCCAATTCTGATTTATAACGAAGGACTTATGAGCCCGGGAAGTTCGCAAAGTTACCAAATTGACAAATTTTTCTGGTGCACAGAGCTGGCGTCGCGGCGCAAGCCCAAGGGTAATTCATCCCGCCGTAGCAACGTGAATAGTACATGACCTACTGAGGAGTGGCGCCATAGCGCGGACCACTTAGTAAGGACTCGTGCCGCAGTGCCAAGTTCGTGACTTTGCTACTGTAATCTCGCGCCGCAACGCGGCTTAAAGAGAGCAAGCTAGTGCCGCAGTGCCAACCCTAGATCAAAGATAATAAGGAATGTTTATAAGTACAAAGAAAGGAATGTGATTAATTCAAATTGAACTTACCTTAAGGAACTTGAAGTAACATTGTTAAAACATTGTTAAACCTTAAGGAAAGTATGTAAAGGTTGATGATGACCTATTCAATTGTGAATGTAAGTATAATGACAAGCCAGAATTAATAGTAAACAAATCTAATACATTATTAGATTGAGAAGAAGGGTAAGATATAGTCATATACATACTTGATTATATATGACCTAATGTATGGCGTTATGTAATCATGTGTTGTAGAGACTTGAAAGACTCGAACACAAAGTAATTATACCATAGCAGACGATAAAGGCAAGTGTTCTAACCCTTGTCTCAGTTCAATCTAAACAAGCTTTGTAATTCATGTATCCTTACGCATGAATTGATGTATGATAAAGTTAAAGCCAATTCTTTCGGCTAGACTTAATGCATTTGGTGGATTATTGATAATCTATCCAATTGTTATCAAATGTTATTATCTTTTGTCAACTACTCGATATGGTTTTCAAAAGAAGACTAAGTATGATAAACAAATGTTTTGTCATCATACGACATGCACGTGAGGTTGCCACAACTTAAACGTACATACGTTTAATGAATGTAGTGTTGATCAACATAGAGTACTATAGGCTGATCACCTAGACGTGCTTGTAAGTAATACCTGACTTACAAACATAGTGTCGGGTTGTCCTTTTCAAAGAAAGAATGAAATGCTCAAGGTCTTGGACCAGAATTGATTTTTTACTGAATATTGTCATCATAAAACATTTTGAAAGAAAGATGAAGTGCTATTTTGAATTATCAATAGTACTTCATAACTATTGTTCAGTTATTGAAGATATACGATTCTTATGTGTCAAGCATGTTGTTATTGAAATTATCATATTGTCAAGAATGTTTATAATGGGTATAGAACATGGGGAATGTAAATATTACTTTGAATATATAGAAGACTTGTTCGTTCTTTTGAGGCTTTTCGATCGAAAGAATGTATGAATGGTAGTACCGTATAGCACCATATGTCGGGTTGGAAGATACCCGGATTTGGGGGCGCTACAATATACCCCAAATATTCCCCCAAACTTAGGTTCTTGTCTAATTTTAGTCATAACTACTTATTCTTATCATTCTTTAATTCAAACTAGCATTATCCTCTTGAGTCCCATTATGTATCAATTTAAACTCAATCAATCAACAAGTTGTTTTTATTGTGCTATCCTTATTATACTAGTTTTAAACAGAAAAAGACTCAATTCATAACAAGAAATCACATCAAAGTTCTCTTATTTGGCACTGTACTTGTTTACCGAATTCCAATCTCATCATTGGCCAAGAACAAACTTATACAAGCTAATAACTAGATTCATGCAACTACATGCATATTTTTTTAATAACTAAATGCCATGAATACGAACAATATAAGACTAAACAAATTAACTAACATTACTAACATGATTATTTAAAATTTTCATTAATTAACCAAGTTGAAAACATAATCCCCCAAACTTAAATCAAGTAATGTCCTCATTACGTCAAAATAATTCAAATAAAAGTATGAGGACTTCCCTGAAAATGAGTTACTACTCATCGTCATCCGAAGGAGGATATGTTGGCAGGATAGGAGGAACAGGAATAACCACCGGATGTGCATTAGGATTACAACAGGAAAACGCATCAACAAGCGTGTTAAATGCATTGGCATTGTACCGATGCATTAAATCTTGACGTTGGGCCAACCACATAAATTGATTCATTGAGCCCCGAGGTGGTTACTCTTGCATAGGTTCCACTCCAACTGGGGGTGAAGGTTGACGGATCATGATATAGCCTTCTCCATGTGGATGTGATCGCGCCCCTTCCCATGCCTTGTACCTCTCTATTATTTCGTGATCAATAATAGCCATCGGTTCTTGGACAGGCTCAGAAGGTTGCCACTGCACCCCAGCTTTACAGCATAAAGCAGTGATTAAGAAACCATGTAGCAAACCTCCCGTAGTACTCTCTCGTAGCATTCGGTCAATGGACTCTTGAATACACTCCCCCACATCGACATTGTAGAATGCAATGGAGTTATTCACATGGTAATGATGGTGAACAATCCCATATAATAGCCGAGCCCGTGCCTTAGTTACATCGTTTTGGTGGCGTGTGGGCATTAAACAGGCACACATAAATGCATACCAAGCTTTACCATATCGACTAAGTGCTGATTGGGGAAAACTTATCTTTTCATTCGTTCCAGCTTGAATTACCAATTGAGTTCCTGGTTTGCATAATCTGACAATTATCTCGTCAAGATTGGGCAAACCATCTTCATATCGGTCAGCCTGTGGTGCCTCTAACCCAAAATATGCGTTGATAGCATCGGCATGAAATGCCACCGGTTTACCCCGAACCATGGCTACGTGATTGACATGTTCTATTGCGTTGGCATAAAACTCTTTCACTATATTCATCGCCGCTGGAAGTGGTTGTTCTACTAACTGAAACCAATTACGCTCTACAATTTGCAAAGCCATATCACCATCCAAATTAGCATCCGGCTTCAATCCACGTTCTAGCACCAAATTCTTCTTATTGATGGATGACTTGAATCTTTCTGCGGCCCACTCACTAACAAATTTTGTATGATCATATTGAGGCCGAGTAGTGGAGGTGGATGTGCGTTGTCTTTTGTTGGAAGACATGGTGTGTCTAGTGATGTTTAGGCTTAATCTTTGGTTCAAGACTTTTATCAAACAGTTGGTGAGCGGCTTGGTTAATTCCCCCAAACATGGTTGCTTTGTATTATCTTGCTAGCCAAAATGTGAAATCAAACAACACACTCCTTAGGCACCCAATTTCTAAGGTTTTTCAGCTAATTAATATCAATAAAAGAGAAGAATATTGAGGATGAAGTAAGTTGTGCTTACCTTGAATGATTTTTTGTTTCTTTCTTTGTAAAGATGTTCCAAATTGAATGAATTTGTGCAAGAAAGGAATTAGATTTAGGATTGGAGTGTAGTGTTTATATCTGATATGAATTTGAATACTTGTGTAGTTGGAATTCATATAGGGGATGGAAAACCAACGTGGGTTGGGAGATGGAGAGTGTATGGGTTTAATGTGAATGGAAGTTGAAAAGGGGAAGGAGAAATAGAGATGGTTTAGTGGGGGTTATAGGAGTTATGGAGTAGTGGAAGTGTTAAGGGTGTAGGAGAAGTGGGGAGGTTGAGTGTATGAAGGAGAGTTGAAGTAGCTATGGCCTAGGACACAACAATTAAAATAGTTCAGTGTCTGGGGTTCCCGAACAGCGTGGCCCGCGCTGTGTCTGTGTAGGAGATGGCATGCTCTACGCTAAGAGATCAGTAGTTGATAGCGTAATGGCCTCACATACCGTGTTTGTGCTTTGTGTGTGTGCAGCGCCGCTTAGGGGTCGATAGCATGATGTAGCATTGGCGCGCCCCACACCCATTGTATGTTGAATATAGCGCGCCCCGCGCTGTGAATCGACGAGTTGGCGTGGTCCGCGCAGGCGTGTTAGTAAGTGTCTAGGGTAGTAGCAGCGCCATGGCTACTGTATCTGTCTTTATGTAAGCCTTGCCCGCTTAGAAGGGCGATGGCCGATGACTCAATTTTTCTTGAGTTATCTGCAACTCTTCAAAAGATGTAGTCAATCTTCTATGAAAAATGCATATTTAAACTAGATTATAAACTAAAATTTAAATAATAACTAAAAGAGAAAGAGTTTAGAGCTTGGGTTGCCTCCCAAGAAGCGCTAGTTTTAACGTTGTAAGCCCGACGGTGCCTCTTGTATCACTGTGCATCGGCATGGGTAATGTTGACGACATCCCAATTTGAATCACCACCCTAGTAATGCTTTAACCATTGGCCATTGAACTTGAAAGTCTCCAATGGATTTCTACTATAAAGTTCAATGGCGCCATGTGATAAAACTGTTTTGATGGTGAATGGACTCGACCACCTTGATTTTAGTTTTCTTGGGAATAATCTCAACCCTTAGTTGAACAATAGGACAAATTGCCCAGGTTCAAACGTTCTTTGTATCAATTTCTTGTGGTACCATCTCTTGACCTTTTCCTTGTACAACTTTGAGTTCTCGTAGGCTTGCAGTCGGAATTCGTCAAGCTCATTTAGCTGAAGTAGTCTCTTTTCACCCATCGCTGCTTGATCGAAGTTCCGTTTCTGAATAGCCCAGTAGGCCTTGTGCTGTAACTCAACCGGTAAGTGATAAGTTTTCCCGTATAATAGTTGATATGGTGACATGCCGATCGGTGTTTTATATGCAGTCTGGTAGGCCCATAGTGCATCATCCAACCTGAGTGACCAATCCTTTCGATTCGGGTTTACCACCTTTTCCAAGATTCTCTTTACTTCCCTATTTGAGACCTCAGCTTGCCCACTGGTTTGGGGATGATAAGCTATAGCTACCTTATGGTTGACCCCATACTTTGCCAATAGAGCTGTAAATGATTTGTTACATAAGTGAGTACCTTCATCACTTATAATAGCTCTCGGCGTGCCAAATCTTGTAAAAATGTTCTTCTGCAAGAATTTGAGAACCACTTTGGCATCGTTAGTTGGGAGTGCTGTGGCTTCAACCCACTTTGAGATGTAATCTACTGCAAGAAAAATGTATTGTGTAGACACTCGAAATTTCATTTTCCAGTTACTAACTATGCAGGAGGACAAAAGTGTCTTTTTCACACTCCAAAGATAACCATGGAGGACCACAACATCAATTCTAACCCCGAAGATAGCCCAAGAAATCAGGTGCAGAGCATGGACTCAATCCCAGGAGGTCAAGCCAACCTCAGAGATAACCATGAGGAAATTCAGAGTCAATAGTAGGCCAATCTCAGAGATAATCCTATGAAAAGACTGCTACAACTGTGCCAAAACCGGAGATAACCCCGGGAGGGGTAAAATGGTCATTTTTCCAACTCAACTTGAACTTAAATCAAATAAACTCATTTCAATACAAATTACACCAAAATATGTCCCACAAGAACCATATCTTAACTTTCGAGCGCAAACTACGCAAAACGGCTCAACGGACTGCATGACAGAAACCCGGAAATACCATTTTGGTCGTGGAACCATCTTCATGGAATAAAAAAAGGAAAATCCTATGTCATTGGATAGCTCTCAGAAAGAGCTTTCTGGAATGGTATGGCACGCTTCCATCAGACTCCCGGATTGAAAGTTATGAAGTTTCGAGCGAACAACGCGTCGTCCGAGTGCACGTACTTCAAGATAGTGGGACCCACGTTGCCCGGGGCACCCCGGGCAGCTGTAGGTACACCTGCTGCTCCCCCCTCTATAAATAGAGGGCTTGGGGTGGCCATATTTGGAAGAAAAAAGGTGAGGAAGCCCTGTCCAATTTGCTTTGTGCACACTGTAAATTGAGTGCTTTCTCATTTTAAACACTTGTGAGCTCATATATTATCATATTTTTACCAGCAGGAGCCGAGTTTTCATCCACCTAAAGCTATAGAAGTCTTCTTTGGCAGTCCATTGTAAGCCTTCTTACACACTTTAAAGCCTTTTTCTTCATCTTTTGCACACTCTTCTTCACGCTGAGAGTCGTGTTGTGTGTGTATCTGGACTTGGTTTCATTTTTGTAGTTTTCATTATATATATATATATATATATATATATATATATATATATATATATATATATATATATATATGTCGATATTTATTGAATATATATATATATATGAAAATGATATTGATAAGCGAGATTGAGAAACATCATGTGGTTTACAAACTATATATATATATATATATATATATATATATATATATTTACATTTTTGTTGGGCACCGGAGTTTACTTCGTGGTCTTTTTACTTTTTAACATATTTAGTCCTCCACGGAGTTTACTTTATGGTGGTTGATCATTTTAGTGCTTTCTTTATATTTAGTCTCGCTTGGAGTTTACTTCTGTATGGTTGATCGATTTATTGCTTTTATTTACATTTCTCATCCCCCATGGAGGTGCTTCGTGGTGGTGGTTGATCATGTCTATATATATATATATATATATATATATATATATATATATATATATATATATATATATTTTTTTTACTTTTATATATATATATTTACATTGTTTTTCATATAAACTGCATAATCATGTGATAAATCATGATTAATCAGCCTAGGATCATGTGATTCAAAGATTCATCCATCAATCTAGATTCTATTCCCATGATGGACTTTTTCAGCTGTAAGGAGCTTGTACATTATTTACGGTGTTTGAATTTCCTTAGATGGCTTTCATACCCATGAGGAGTTCGGTAGTTCTATATATTATTTTCTCGAAGATGCTTCGCATCTCGAAAATAAAAGCAAACAAGCCGAACATTTAATAATAAATGGAAGTATGAAAAGGTCTCAATTAGTATTGAGCACAGGGTTTGAAAAACCTCTTTGACAAAACCTCACTTCTATATCATGTTTAAAACTGAATTTTTCATACAAATTCAAACCCTTTGTATATAGGTGCGAACTAGGCCTCACACTACTTCCAAATAATAGCACATTTCACACCAACACACACATTCATATAACAGTTTTCATATAAAAGCTTGCGGTCAAGTGGTAATCTAACACGGATGTCGGAGGGTGCCTAACACCTTCCCTCCGCATAATCAAGCCCCAACCCAAATGAATCTCTGGTTTCACACCTGCTTTTAAAGCAAGTCACGTCACTAGGTCAATGTGCAAACCTTTTCTCTGGCCATACGTTGGTGCAACTAGTTAAAAAACACCAATTGGCGACTCTTGCAGTCAAATCAATCGACATATACATGTTGGACCTTTTTCACTTATTTTTTCAAACAAAGCTCACATAGCATGAGAACACTAAAGAATAAAAGCAGAAAAGGGACAAATAAAAATCCTGACATCGACAGGTGGCGACTCTGTTGGGGACTCCAGTAAGAGGGCTTAAGCCGTTACTACAATCTTTTCAAAACTGTTATGTGCTTGTGTATGAATGTTGCGTTTACATTTTTTGATGAATGTGTACGAATGCATTTTACTTACTGCACTGCAATATATCTATCTATGATATTATTCCTTCGCACATGTCATCATTTTCATAAACGGTGACACACGTTGTATGTAAATGTATGTTGTGTGGTTCCTCCACCAGTAGGCTATCCTGTCAGTGTTTGATTATTGGACTTGTAGGAAGACTAATTCCAACGAGGCTCAAGAAAGGCACCACCCAGATTCGCTCCAGTTGAAAGACCGGATTAACTTCCCATCAAGTAGATTGCGATGATCTGGGAAACTTCATGCCAAAAAGCCGCGAGATTAACCTAAGATAGGTCAGCCTCTGATAAACCAAACGCGGAGGAAAGTCTCTTCATGCTTTCCATTTTTTTAATTACTTGTAAAGATAATTACTTGTAATTTCATTCCATGTTCACTCTATGTAATGGAAAATATGAAGAATATTTGCACATGCATATTAAGACTTGACATGCTATAAATTAATGTCCGTTTTTGAAGGATAATAGTCCTAAAATGGACACATTATGATAGCATGTAAACATTTTTATATTCCCTAAACTACATAAGTTTTTGTAGGGAAACAATTGGGCCTGATACCCGTTCAAAATCCAAAAAGGACACGAGCCTAAAACCAATTATGTCTTCATCTGACCAGCCTGATCCTACTCCTATCTCTCGCAAGGAGTTCGAAAGATTAAGTTATCAAATTATAGAGTTGGCTGTTATGCTCAAAGAACTACACCAATCTACTAAGGGTCCACAAATACCCATCCACACAGAATCCCCTACACATGGAGGAACCCAAGGCCAAACAATGCCTACTCAATTAGAGTCATTCATACTAGGGGCAGTCAAGGTATTGGCAAAAAGATAGAAACCCAGATACCTAAACCTCATTCTAATAAAGAAGTCACAAATCTCAGGGATGATTGAGAAACTGGGGATATAAGAAAGAAAGTCCAACTAATGGAGGAAACCATCCGGTCAATCAAAGCGGATGGAAATTATGGTAGTGTTAACTATTCAGATCTGTGCATATTCCTAGGGGCTCGATATCCTGACAAATTCAAAGTCCTAGAGTTTGAAAAGTACAATGGGGCAGGCGATCCCTATACGCACCTGAAAGTGTACATTGGCGAACTAGGGTCTTATGCTGAAGATGAAAGCCTCAGAATGCAACTTTTTCAAAAGAGTCTCACTGGAGAGGCTAAAGCCTGGTATGCCCGACATGACCATGCCAAAATTTACAACTGGGAAGAATTGGCCCACGCCTTTCTAAATCAATATTGTTTTCAGTCACAAATGGCACCGGATCGATACCAAGTGACTAAAGTCAAAAAGCAAAGTACTGAATCTTTTTGAGAATATGCCAAGAGGTGGAGACATCTAGCAGCGCAAGTCATTCCATCAATGACAGAAACTGAGATGGTAATGACATTTATTGATATCCAAGAGGCTCCTTACTATGAGAGGATCCTAGCAGGCATAGGAAAGCCATTCTCGGAAATGATCAAACACGACACAATGGAAGAGATGGGTCTAAAGGCAGGCAAGATTAAAGACTTCACTTCCTTGGAAGCAGTCGTCAAGCATATACAGACTGGAAAGTATGCGAGCGATCCCAAAGGGGTACTCGATAAAGGCACTAAAGATGTATCCCTTTTTATACAGGGGCAATCTAATAGACCACAACTGCTTTCACAATCCCATTTATTTGGAAAAAAAGAAAATTTGAGACAATCTTCCATTTCACTCCACTAGGCGATTCTCTTGAAAATGTACCAATTATTGATGGATCATAAGAAAATTAAAACTCGGCTCCACCTCCGGAACCGTGGTGAAAATGATACAATCCAAGCTTTAGATGTGCTTACCACTGTTCACTCCACTAAAGCGATTCTCTCCTTAAAATGTAATTCAAAATCGGATAAGGGGCGATGAACAATCATAAGAAAATGTCAACAACAATCTTCCGATCAGAAGCGAAGTAAAATGTATCGAATTTAAAATGTATCAAATCGTAAGGACATATGAAGGATAGAGGAATACCCCAAAGGCACATAACAAATGTCCTAAAGTGGGAAAACTTGGAGGAGGGTATCACAGTAATGCAAAAATTAGAGATGATCCGTAATCAAGTAAATCTTTTTTGCTTCGAAAAGGCGATAACATCAGATACAAGGCACCAACATCGTAAAGCGATACAAAAGAGGTCGTTAATGCAAACTCAACTATCGATGAGGCAACTAAGAAGAAGATCAAAGGGATGATAAAAAATGGGATTGAAAAATGATCTCGCCAACAAAAAATCGCTTTGAAAAAATGCTCTCGGAATCTGAATTCTAAAGAAGAAAGATCAAACAACCTCCACAAGAGCCCAAAAATTTACCCTTTTGAGCAAATCAAATGAAGAAGTGCTATACTTTCCGATAAGCGAAGGATGGATTACTGAGTTGCTGCCTCCTATAAATCCCAAAATAAAGAGTTATGATTCCACCAAGATGTGTCTCTACCATTCTAACTCACTTGGACATACGACTGAGGAATATTGGTCTTTGTGACATAAAATCCAGGATCTCATTGAAAATGAAGAGCTGAAGATAGAATTCCTTATGACTAGAAAAGGCGAAAAGGAAATAAAAAGCTTAATATGTCCACTCGAGACAGGTAGTTCAGAGGAGGTAAAGGCCATGAGCACCAATCCTGGCAGAACACAAGATGGACTGATCCTAATGCATCGAATGACATAGGAGACACGGGAATTCCCAAAAGGATATTCCTCCGCCAACATCAAACATCTCCTGGTCCAAAGATATCAACCACATTCCTGATTTTATCACCATGGATGATGAGGAGGAAATAATAATCCTGTCCAAGGAAGGAAAAGCCAAAAAGGAAAATTCCTTACAAGAAATGCAGCCACAGTTCAAGGGAGATTTCATGGTCGAATCCTCTCAAGGCCAGGAAAAATACGAAGGACCAGATGAAAGAAAAGATGGTGAGATTGTCGAGGAAGCCAACCCATTGAAGAATCCAGAGTTCATCTTTTTTTGCGATGGGTGCAGTTCAAGCATCCATGAGGAATGTATTGCATCAGGGGGCGATCAAGTTATGGCCATAAATGAAGATATTCAAGATCAAGATGTGACCTCTATCGCGAGCCTTGAAGGCAACATCACCATTGACAACTAGACTATCAGGCCTCTACTAGCCAAGAAGATGTAGATCTGGGGGTTAAAGTTGTGAGTTCAAGAAGATGTTGGGATGGTATCACTTTCTTCGAAGTATGCCTTTTATTTTCTATGCATGTAAATATTGAAAAAATCAAAAAAAAAATCAAAAAAATCAAAAATCAAAAAATCAAATCAGTTAGGTTTCAGCTCAAAGGGCGAACTACGTCGACCTGATCTCCCCGATACCTAGGAGTACATAGGCAACCATTTTATATGGCCCAATCACAATAAAACAAAAACAACAAAAACATTTCTACATCATTTTCATAAACAAAAATAACAAAAACATTTCTACAGCCTTCTCTATAAACAAAAATAACAAAAACATTTCTACACCTTTCTACCCTTACACCATTCAGCGTTGAACCTCTTACACCAGGCTTGAACTACGAAAGACCTGATCTCCCCTCAATAATGGGAGTATGTAGGCAGCCATTTATGGTGCGGTCAAACCAACCAAAAATCCAAAAACCCCAAACAAACACTTCAATGTCATTCCATCAAATTTGACACAAGTCCCAGAAAGGAAGAAACAACGATACACCAAGACAACCAGCAGCGAGGACCTTTAAAGAGCTGACACCCTCAATCACTAGTGTTCATCAAATCAGAAGAAAATCATCAAGGCTAATTGCGAGAACAAGTCAGGAGGGCATCCAAAGCCCAAATCTACTATATGTTTTCCATATGGTACAGAGGTAAAAGGCTCTTGCGACCTCAGCATCTTATCAGCCCATCTTTCAAAGCAAATATCCCAGACAACAAGCAAGGCTTGGGTAATTTCAAAATCGGCAATAACCTGATGTTACGATCCTTACAACTAGACCGGGGCAATCTCGAAAATAGCGACAACTCAACACTGGGGCATTTATCAACAATCTTAAAGAGGAAAATACACCAGTCAGCACCATCAGCATGGTACATCATCATCAGAGCTTCCTTCACATCATCTCACTAGCGATTCGGTATGATCATTTGGTCTTTTTCTATCATACTATTCTCAGAATTAATAATCCACATGTGAGGTATGACTCTTTCATCTCTTTATGAGCTTTTAGCCTCCATTTACATGCATTAGCGATAATATACTTGTTAAGTATTCTTAAAAAGAGGTTTTTTTCTTAAATTATTATGAATGGGATTAATTTTCATAAGTGTCCATGGGGAAAGAATCACGGGAACGATTAAAGATTTAAGACTATGCAACCTTTTGATTGGGCACGACATCCCAGTTCAAAGCGCTTTTTGGAACAGACTTGACCTCATATTCATGTATGCACTTTGCGATTGCCCTAACTCTTAGATGTGGGGTATGAAGCTATGGCAAAAATAATGGCAAATAATGAAAAGATAAAACATAAGTCGCCAACCTAATGTCTCGAATCGTGGCCTAGGTTACTCGAGTAATTAAGCATGAGGGGTGTCTTTACACCTGGTGCCCTAAAGCCATCTGGTTTAGGAGTCATCGGCCTAACGCTCGTTACATTGGGTAACTTAGTGCCTAAGAAAGGGAGCATTGCAAAAGGCAAAACTTGAGCATATCTGAATCGTGGCATAGGTTACTCGAGTAATTAAGCCCGAGGGGTGTCTTTTCACCTGGTGCCCTAATGCCCTCTGGTTTGGGACTCATCAGCCTAACGCTTGTTACATTGGGTGACTTAGAGTCTAAAAAAATGGACCTGGCGAACTCAAGCAAACAAATAAACAGATTATCGCCTAACTTATCTCAAAACGTGGCCTTTATTACTCGAGCTAATAAACCTAAAGGGGTGTCTTAATACCTAGTGCCCTAAAGCCCTCCGGTTTGGGAGTCATTGGTCCAAAACTCGTTACATGGGTAATTCTGAATAGCCTAAGAAAATGAGACAAGATTAGGCGAGAAAAAAGAAAATTTGCCAAAGCATAGAAGTAAAGCCCCTGCTAAGAGTTGCGTCACTCATAGTGCGTGTATCATATGAAGTCAATTATGCGAAGAATAAAGTCTAGAGCGAAGATGAAGTTTCTTTGATAAAGGGAGATAAGTCTTTTAAAATCTAATCCTGCCCATGAATAATGACCATGGATGTTTACAAATTTCCTTACGATTTCATAACTCATTCCATTTCATAATTTGTACTTCAAATGCCTTATTCACAAGAGTATACTAATCCTGACAGCCAAGTCGTCAAGCTTTTCGTACATTTTGCTCTTTTGATGTGTAGGATATTGCTCACTCACGACTTAGTTAACAAATAGAGTTTCCCATATGAATCCCCGACAACAACATATGAAAGGACTGGGGCATTTTCCAATTCTAAGAAATGGAAGGAGTTTAAGGCGAGATCAAGCTTCTCATCAAAAGAAATGAGAGAACTCCTGAAGGAAATCATGGCGACGTAAGCTTGCCCCTACAGAAGAAGGGGAAATTTTTCAAAAAAGTCCTTAACTTAAGAGTAGAAGGCCAATAACGAAAGGTCCAAAGAATGAAATCCTCACCATCAAATGTGCCAACCTGCGTCAAGTCCTCACAAGTCAAGGCTTCAACGCCGAAGTTCAAATCTGGGCAGCAAAAGAATGGGTTGTACCCTCCAGGGATGTCAGCAGCATTCAAATAATCAGTGCAGTCGGGTTGCGAATCAAAAGCTCAAGGGAATGGGGCACAGGTACCCCAACAACGAAAAGAAACTCCAAATTGCCTCTGAAAGGGTGAGGTAAGTTTCTATTCCAGACACTTTAAAATGTGCATCAACCTAGGACAATAGACTCCTAAGGATAAATCTAGGTTATCACATCATGCATAATCTGTACATGCTCAAAAGCGCTACATCAGCGTATATCTCCATCAACATTTAGCATGCATCTCCTATAGATTAAAATATGCGCGCACATTGAATGGCTAGATTAGACGAAAATTATGTCATAGACATCAGTTGGTTGTCATCAATTTAGCGCAACATCAATACAGTTCAGTGATGAAAGCTTTGTATACCACCATTCGAGTGGGAATCAAAACAGTTTGGCAATGTCAGCATATTCAACTACCAATAGGGTAGGATCCGTTGTCAAACTACCATCAGGGTAGGCACCATTGTAAACTACCATCGTATACATAAGGAAGGTCTAGTTATTTCAGAACGTCATCCTCAGTAGAAATGTAGAAAACATCTCAATTTCTCTTCATCAAAGAGGCATTAGCGACACCGACAAAAAGCCAAACCGTTGTAGTCAACACCAGCATAGGCATCAGTAATCCCAGGTAAAGGTAAAGCAATTTGCAAAAGCATTTTAACATTCATCATAACATTCATAACATTGCGATTTGCAATTTGTGATATGCGAGTTATGAAGTGCGATTGGCCAAAAGCGAAGTGCGAAATGCAATGTGCGATTTGCAAACTGCGATTTGTAAAAACATTTTAACATTCATCATAACATTCATTACATTGCGATTTTCATCATTAAAAATACCTTGTCATATTTCAAGTGTCTACTAATCTTTATCATGTTCATTTCATGTCATTGCATGAACATCATAAAGAGGGGCATCTGTAGACACTCAAAATTTTGTTTTCCTATTACTAACTATGCAAGAGCACAAAAGCATCTTTTTCACACTCTAGAGAGATAACCTTGGAGGACCACAACATCAATTCTAACCCTGGAGATAGCCTGAGAAATCAAGTTCAAAGCCCGAACTCATTCCCGGGAGGTCAAGACAACCTCAGAGATAACCATGAGGACATTCAGAGTCGATAGTAGGCCAATCTCAAAGATAATCCTGAGAAAAGACTGCTACAATTGCGCCAAAATCGGAGATAAACCCGGGAGGGGAAAAATGGTCATTTTACCAACTCAACTTCAATTTAAATCAAATCAACTCATTTCAATACAAATTACATCAAAATATGTCCAAAAAGAACCATATCTTAACTTTCGAGGGCAAACTATGCAAAATAGCTCAACTGACTACATGACGGAAACCCAGAAATGCCATTTTGGTCATGGACCCGTCTTCCTGGAATCAAAAAAGGCAAATACTATGTCATTGGATAGCTCTTGGAAAGAGCTTTCCAGAATGGTATGGCACACTTCCATCGGACTCCCGATTTGAAAGTTATGAAGTTTCGAGCAAACATCGCGTCTTCCGAGAATGCACGTATTTCCGAGACTACACCCACATTGCCGGGGCACCCCGACAGCAATGACAGTACACCTGCTTCCACTTCCAAGTACCTCTACTACTCCTCCCTCTATAAATAGAGCGCTTGGGGTGGCCATATTTGGAAGAAAAAAAGCGAGGAAGCCCTGTCCAATTTGCTTTGTACACACTATAAATTGAGTGCTTTCTCATTTTAAACACTTGTGAGCTCATATATTGTCATATTTTTACCAGCGGGAGCCGAGTTTTCAGCCACCTAAAGCTATAGAAGTATTCTTTGGCAGTCCACTGTAAGCCTTCTTACACACTTTAAAGCCTTTCTCTTAATCTTTGCACACAATCTTCTTCACGTTGAGAGTCGTGTTGTGTGTGTATGCCCGGACTTCAGTCCGTGGTTTTCATTTCTATTTATATAAATATACTTATATATATATATATATATATATATATATATATATATATATATATGCAAATAAACACTCAACATATAAGTCTTATGCTCAATCGAGGCATAACTCGATAATGTTAGTCCATATATATATATATATATATATATATGGACAAATCATTGAAATGATAAACCGATTTTATGGATTGAGAAACATATATATATATATATATATATATATATATATATATATATATATATATATATATATATATATATATATATTTACATTTTTGTTAGGCCTGGAGTTTACTTCGTGGCTTTTTAATGCTTTCTTTACATTTAGTCCCGCCTGGAGTTTACTTCGTGGCAGTTGATCGTTTTTACTACTTTCTTTACCTTTAGTCCCGCATGGAGTTTACTTCGTGGTGGTTGATCGCATTTACTGCTATATTTATATTTTTGATCCCCCATAGAGGTGCTTTGTCTGGTGGTTGATCATATATATATATATATATATATATATATATTTTATATATTTACATTTTATATATTCCATTATCGATCCCTCGAGGAGGTGCTTCGTGATGGTTGATCATGTGTGTATATATATATATATATATATATATATATATATATATATATATATATATATATTTTATATATATAGGTGCTTACTACTTTTCATATAAATCATGTATATATATATCTTGAGCCTTTTAGGAATCATGTGATCATATATTCGGTCATCGAATCTAGATCATATGATCCATGATTCTACTAATTTCATTCTACCTCCAATGGACTTTGTACATTATTTACGATGTTTGAATTTCCTTAGATGGTTTTCATTTCCCATGAGGAGTTTCATTTCTATATATTATTTTCTCAAGATGCTTTGTATCTCAAAAAAAAAAGCAAACAAAATTTGAACATTTAATAATAAAATGGAAGTATGAAAAGGTCTCAATTACTATTGAGCATAGGGTTTAAAAATCTCTTTTACAAAACCTCCTTGCTATATCATGTTTAAAACTAAATTTTCATATAAATTAAAACCCTTTGTATATAGGTGCGAACGAGGCCTCGCACTACTTCCAAATAATAGCACATTGACCCACACACACACACACACATTCATATAACAGTTTCTTGAAAAGTTGCGGTCACCATGGTAGCACGGATGTTGGGGGGTGCCTAACACCTTCCCTCCGCATAATCAAGCCCCCAAACCCAAATTAATCTCGGTTTCACAGACCCGTTTAAGCAGTGTCGCATCCCTAGGTCAATGTGCAAACCTTTTCTCGATTGCGTTGCTGCAACCAGTTAAAAACACCAACTGGCGACTCTTACAGTCAAATCGTCGTCATATACATGTTGGACCTTTTTCACTTATTTTTTTAAACAAATCTCACATAACATGAGAACACCAAAGAACAAGAGCAGAAAAGGGACAAATAAAAATCCCGACATCGACATACTGATTGTTAAGTGATGAAGGGAATGGCCCCATGAAATCTATGCCCCATACATTAAAAATCTTAACTTCTAGAATTGCTTGTAGTGGAATCTCATTCCTTTTCGATATGTTTCCCACCCTTTGACATCTGTCACATGTTTTAACAAATTGGTGGGCGTCCTTGAACAATGTAGGCCAATAAAACCCGGATTGAAGCACCTTTGTTGTTGTCCTCTCACTACCATAATGTCCGCCATATGCGGATGAGTGACATTCATGCAATATGTTCTTTATTTCACTGTAAGGCATACATCTTCTGATCATCTTGTTGATGCACTGTTTGAATAAGTAAGGCTAATCCCACATATACCATTTGACGTCATGAAGAAACTTCTTTTTACTCATTGCCGTAAAAAAAATTAGGGGAAGAATGTTGCTTACTAGATAATTAAGTGAAGTCTGCAATACCATGGAAATTTTGTATTTATCCTAAATAGTTGCTCATCTGGGAACGACTCGTTGATTACACACTTGTCCTCTTCCTTTTTATTCTAATTTTCCAGCCTAGACAAATGATCGGCAACTTGGTTCTCCATCCCCTTTCTATCCTTTATCTCTAAATCAAACTCTTTTAAAAGGATAATCCATCTGATAAGGCGTGGCTTAGTATCTTTTTTTGAAATCAAGTACCGAATGGCTGAGTGATCCGTATAAACTAACACCTTAGTCCCGATTAAGTATGCCCGAAATTTATCGAACGCATACACCACTGCAAGTAATTCTTTTTCCGTAGTTGTGTAGTTCAATTGAGTGTCTGTGAGTGTCTTACTTGCATAATAGATGGCATGAAATACCTTCTCTCGGCGTTGACCCAAAACAACCCCAAATGGATAGTCGCTTGCATCACACATTAGCTTGAAAGGCATGTTCTAATCTGGTACGACGATCACGGGAGTTATAGTCAACTTCTTCTTCAATAGCTTGAATGCCACTTTACACTCCTCATCAAACTTGAAAATCAAATCCTTCTCTAAAAGACTGTATAAAGGTTTTGCAATTTTAGAGAAGTCTGTAATGAATCTTATGTAAAACCCGGCATGTCCCAAGAAACTCTGAATTCCCTTAACTGAACTTGGTAGAGGAAGTTTCTCAATTGTTTCCAACTTAGCTTTATCAACCTACAATCCTTGAGCTCAGACTTTGTGCCCTAAAATTATACCTTCTTCCACCATAAAGTGGCACTTTTCCTAGTTCAGGACCAAATTCATATCTATGCATCTTTGTAAGACCATTACCAAATTCTCCAAACACGCATCAAAGTCATCCCCATAGACAGAGAAGTCGTCCATAAAGACTTCCACATTCTTCTCCACCATATCTGAGAAGATGGCCATCATACACCGCTGGAAGGTAGCGAGTGCATTGTAACGCCTCCAAATTCAGGTACCTGAAACCCGAACTCGGTGCTTTACGATTCCATTTCATTACATTGCGATTTACATCATTAAAAATACCTTGTCATATTTCAAGTGTCTACTAATCTTTATCATGTCCATTTCATGTCATTGCATGAACATCATAAAGAGGGGCACCTGTAGACACTCGAAATTTTGTTTTCCTATTACTAACTATGCAGGAGGACAAAAGCATCTTTTTCACACTCCAGAGATAACCTTGGAGGACCACAGCATCAATTATAACCCCGGAGATAGCCTGAGAAATCAAGTGCAAAGCCCGGACTCATTCCTGGGAGGTCAAGACAACCTCAGAGATAACCATGAGGACATTTAGAGTCAACAGTAGGCCAATCTCAAAGATAATCCTGAGAAAAGACAGCTACAATTGCACCAAAATCGGAGATAACCCCGGGAGGGGAAAAATGGTCATTTTGCCAACTCAACTTCAATTTAAATCAAATCAACTCATTTCAATATAAATTACATCAAAATATGTCCCAAAAGAACCATATCTTAACTTTCGAGCGCAAACTATACAAAACAACTTTCAATCGACCATACATATTTTAAACCTGAGAATGCCATTTCGGTCATGGACCCATCTTCCTTGAATCAAAAAAGGCAAATACTATGTCATTGGATAGCTCTTGGAAAGAGCTTTCCAGAATGGTATGGCACACTTCCATCGGACTCCCGATTTGAAAGTTATGAAGTTTCGAGCAAACATCGCGTCTTTCAAATGCACGTACTTCGAGACGGCAGGACACACATTGCCTGGCACCCCGGCACCACAGTACACTCTGTCACTGCAAGTACACTTGCTACTCCCTCTTCTATAAATAGAGCGCTTGGGGTGGCCATATTTGGAAGAAAAAAAGCGAGGAAGCCCTGTCCAATTTGCTTTGTACACACTATAAATTGAGTGCTTTCTCATTTTAAACACTTGTGAGCTCATATATTGTCATATTTTTTACCGGTGAGCCGAAGTTTTCGACCACCTAAAGCTATAGAAGTATTCTTTGGCGTACCCAACGTAAGCCTTCTTACACACTTTAAAGCCTTTCTCTTAATCTTTTTACAATCTTCTTCACGTTGAGAGTCGTGTTGTGTGTGTATGCGGACTTGACTTCAAATCTGTAGTTTTCATTTCTATTTATATAAATATACTTATATATATATATATATATATATATATGCAAATAAACACTCAGGATATAAGTCCGAGGCTCAATCGAGGCATAACTCGATAATGTTAGTCCATATATATATATATATATATATATATATATATATATATATATATATATATATATATATATATATATATGACAAATCATTTGAAATGATAAACCGAGGCGGGATTGACAAACATGTTGTGCGTTTTAGCTTATATGTATATATATAATATATATATATATATATATATATATTTACATTTTGTTAGGCACGGAGTTTACTTCGTGGCTTTTAATGCTTTCTTTACATTTAGTCCCTTTGGAGTTTACTTACAGTGGCGCTTGATCGCTTTTACTACTTTCTTTACCTTTAGTCCCACATGGAGTTTACTTAATGGTGGTTGATCGCATTCTTCACTATATTTATATTTTGATCCCCCATAGAGGTGCTTTGTGGTGGTTGATCATGTCTATATATATATATATATATATATATATATATATATATATATATATATATATATATATAACGCTTTTATATATTTACATTTACGATCCCCCATGGAGTGCTTCTCGTAATGGTTGATCATGTGTGTGTGTATGTATATATATATATATATATATATATATATATATATATATATATATATATATATATATATATATATATATATATATATATATATATATATAACTTTTATATATATAACTGCTTACTACTTTTCATATAAACTGCGGCATTATACGAGCCTAGGAATCATGTGATCACAGATTCAGTCTACTGAATCTAGATTCGGTTCCCATGATGGACTATTTCAGCTGTAAGCAGCTTGTACATTATTTACGGTGTTTGAATTTCCTTAGATGGCTTTCTTGCCCATGAGGAGTTCGACACTTCTATATATTATTTTCTCGAAGATGTTTTGTATCTCGAAAATAAAAGCAAACAAGCTGAACATTTAATAATAAAATGGAAGTATGAAAAGGTCTCAATTACTATTGAGCATAGGGTTTAAAAAATCTCTTTGACAAAACCTCCTTGCTATATCATGTTTAAAACTGAATTTTTCATACAAATTAAAACCCTTTGTATATAGGTGCGACGAGGCCTCGCACTACTTCCAAATAATAGCACATTGACCCACACACACACACACACACATTCATATAACAGTTTCTTGAAAAGTTAGTGGCACAAGTGGTAGCTTACGGATGTTGAGGGTGCCTAACACCTTCCCTCCGCATAATCAAGCCCCCAAACCCAAATTAATCTAGGTTTCACGAGACCGTTTAAGCGATTATCGCATCCACAGGTCAATGTGCAAACCTTTTCTCGATGCGTTCTTTGCGCAACGATTAAAAAACACCAATCAAGCGACTCTTCACAGTCAAATCGTCATCATATACATGTTGGACCTTTTCACTTGTTTTTTCAAACAAATCTCACATAACATGAGAACACCAAAGAACAAGAGCAGAAAAGGGACAAATAAAAATCCCGACATCGACATACTGATTGTTAAGTGATGAAGGGAATGGCCCCATGAAATCTATGCCCCGTACATCAAAAATCTTAACTTCTAGAATTGCTTGTAGTGGCATCTCATTCCTTTTCGATATGTTGCCCACCCTTTGACATTTGTCACATGTTTTAACAAATTGGTGGGCGTCCTTGAACAATGTAGGCCAATAAAACCCGGATTGAAGCACCTTTGTTGTTGTCCTCTCACTACCATAATGTCCGCCATATGAAGATGAGTGACATTCATGCAATATGTTCTTTATCTCACTGTAAGGCACACATCTTCTGATCATCTTGTTGATGCACTGTTTGAATAAGTAAGGCTAATCCCACATATACCATTTGACGTCATGAAAAAACTTCTTTTTCTGCTGTCGTGTAAAATTAGGGGGAAGAATGTTGCTTACTAGATAATTCGTGAAGTCTGCGTACCATGGAAATTTTGTATTTATCCTAAATAGTTTCTCATCTGGGAACGACTCGTTGATTACACACTTGTCCTCTTCCTTTTTATTCTAATTTTCCAGCCTAGACAAATGATCGGCAACTTGGTTCTCCATCCCCTTTCTATCCTTTATCTCTAAATCAAACTCTTTTAAAAGGAGAATCCATCTGATAAGGCGTGGCTTAGTATCTTTTTTTGAAATCAAGTACCGAATGGCCGAGTGATCCGTATAAACTAACACCTTAGTCCCGATTAAGTATGCCCGAAATTTATCGAACGCATACACCACTGCAAGTAATTCTTTTTCCGTAGTTATGTAGTTCAATTGAGTGTCTGTGAGTGTCTTACTTGCATAATAGATGGCATGAAATACCTTCTCTCGGCATTGACCCAAAACAACCCCAAATGGATAGTCACTTGCATCACACATTAGCTTGAAAGGCATGTTCTAATCCGGTGCGACGATCACGGGAGTTGTAGTCAACTTCTTCTTCAATAGCTTGAATGCCACTTTACACTCCTCATCAAACTTGAAAATCGAATCCTTCTCTAGAAGACTGTATAAAGGTTTTGCAATTTTAGAGAAGTCTTTAATGAATCTTATGTAAAACCCGGCATGTCCCAAGAAACTCCGAATTCCCTTAACTGAACTTGGTAGAGGAAGTTTCTCAATTGTTTCCAACTTAGCTTTATCAACCTACAATCCTTGAGCTCAAACTTTGTGCCCTAAAATTATACCTTCTTCCACCATAAAGTGGCACTTTTCCTAGTTCAAGACCAAATTCATATCTATGCATCTTTGTAGGACCATTACCAAATTCTCCAAACACGCATCAAAGTCATCCCCATAGACAAAGAAGTCATCCATAAAGACTTCCACATTCTTCTCCACCATATCTGAAAAGATGGCCATCATACACCGCTGGAAGGTAGTGAGTGCATTATAACGCCCCCAAATTCAGGTACTTGAAACCCGAACTCGGTGTTTTACGATTCCATGTCATTACATTGCGATTTACATCATTAAAAATACCTTGTCATATCTCGAGTGTCTACTAATCTTTATCATGTCCATTTCATGTCATTGCATGAACATCATAAAGAGGAGCATCTGTAGACACTCAAAATTTTGTTTTCCTATTACTAACTATGCAGGAGGACAAAAGCATCTTTTTCACACTCCAGAGATAACCTTGGAGGACCACAAGATCAATTCTAACCCCGGAGATAGCCTGAGAAATCAAGTGCAAAGCCCGGACTCATTCCCGGGAGGTCAAGACAACCTCAAAAATAACCATGAGGACATTCAGAGTCGACAGTAGGCCAATCTCAAAGATAATCCTGAGAAAAGACTGCTACAATTGCGCCAAAATCGGAGATAACCCCGGGAGGGGAAAATGGTTATTTTGCCAACTCAACTTCAATTTAAATCAAATAAACTCATTTCAATACAAATTACATCAAAATATGTCCCAAAAGAACCATATCTTAACTTTCGAGCGCAAACTATACAAAACAACTCAACTGAATACATGACGGAAACCCAAAAATGCCATTTCGGTCATGGACCCATCTTCCTGGAATCAAAAAAGGAAAATACTATGTCATTGGATAGCTCTCGGAAAGAGCTTTCCAGAATGGTATGGCACACTTCCATCGGACTCCCGGATTGAAAGTTATGAAGTTTCGAGCAAACATCGCGTCGTCCGAGTGCACGTACTTTGAGATGGCAGGACCCACATTGCCCAGGGCACCCCGGCCAGCCACAGGTACACATGCTTCTATCTCAAGTACACCTGCTACTCCCTCTTCTATAAATAGAGCACTTGGGGTGACCATATTTGGAAGAAAAAAGGCGAGGAAGCCCTATCCAATTTTCTTTGTACACACTATAAATTGAGTGCTTTCTCATTTTAAACACTTGTGAGCTCATATATTGTCATATTTTTACCAGCGGGAGCCGAGTTTTTAGCCACCTAAAGCTATAGAATTATTCTTTGGCAGTCCACTGTAAGCCTTCTTACACACTTTAAAGCCTTTCTCTTAATCTTTGCACACAATCTTCTTCACGTTGAGAGTCATGTTGTGTGTGAATGCCCGGACTTCGGTCCATGGTTTTCATTTCTATTTATCTAAATATACATATATATATATATATATATATATATATATATATATATATATATATATGCAAATAAAAATTCCGGACGTAAGTCCGTGCTCAATCGAGGCATAACTCGATAATGTTAGTCCATATATATATATATATATATATATATATATATATATATATATATATATATATATATATATATATATATATATATATATACATTTTATTAGGCACGGGTTTACGTGCGTGGCTTTTTAATGCTTTCTTTACATTTAGTCCTGAGTTTACTTATGGCGGCGTTGATCGCTTTTACTACTTTCTTTACCTTTAGTCCCGCATGGAGTTTACTTAAATGGCGGTTGATCTCATTCTTCGCTATATTTACATTTTGATCCCCCATGGAGGTGCTTCGTGGCGGTTGATCATGTCTATATATATATATATATATATATATTTACCACTTTTATATGTTTACATTTATGATCCCCCATAGAGGTGCTTCGTGGTGGTTGATCATTTGTGTGTGTGTGTGTGTGTGTGTGTGTGTATATATATATATATATATATATATATATATATATATATATATATATATATATATATATATATATATTTTTATATATATAATCGCTTATTGTTTTCATATAAAGCATGCGGCATTATATGAGCTTTAGGAATTATGTGATCCAGATTGGTCTGCTGAATCTAGATTCGGTTCCCATGATGGACTATTTCAAATTGTGTGACTTGTACATTATTTACGGTGTTTGAATTTTCTTAGATGGCTTTCATGCCCATGAGGAGTTCGACACTTCTATATATTATTTTCTCGAAGATGCTTTGTATCTCGAAAATAAAAGCAAACAAGCCGAACATTTAATAATAAAATGGAAGTATGAAAAGGTCTCAATTACTATATAGCATAGGGTTTAAAAATCTCTTTGACAAAACCTCCTTGCTATATCATGTTTAAAACTGAATTTTTCATACAAATTCAAACCCTTTGTATATAGGTGCGAACGAGGCCTCGCACTACTTCCAAATAATAGCACATTGACCCACACACACACATTGACCTAGTGATTTGACACTGCTAGACGGGTCTGTGAAACCGAGATTCATTTTGGGTCCGGGGGCTTGATTATGCAGAGGGAAGGTGTTAGGCAACCCCCAACATCCGTGTTACCACGGTGACCGCCACTCTTCAAAGAAATTATTATATGAATGTGTGTGTGTGTGTGGATCAATGTGCAATTATTTGAAAGTAGTGCGAGGCCTCGTTCGCACCTATATACACAAGGTTTGAATTTTATAGAAAAATTCAGTTTTAACTAAGATTTAGCAATGAAATTTTGTAAAAGAGGTTTTTCAAACCCTGTGCTCAATAGGAATTGAGACCTTTTCATACCTCCATTTTTATTATTAAATGTTCGGCTTGTTTGCTTTTATTTTCTAGATGCAAGAAGCATTCTCGAGAAAAATAATATCTTCTGATGTCGAACTCCTCATGGGCATGACGATCATCCAAAGAAATTCGAACCTTTGTAAAAATGTAATGTACAAGCTGCTTATAGCGGAAAATGTCCATCATGGGAACCGAATCTAGATTCATGGATGAACACTGCGATCACATGATTCCTAGGCTCACATGATCTTTTGCAATTTGTATGGAAGCGATGTAAGATTATATATATATATATATATATATATATATATATATATATATATGAACATGATCAACCGCCACGAAGTAAACTCTAAGCGAGACAAAATGTAAAGAAAGTCTATTAAAAACAATCAAGCGCCACGAAGTAAACTTGAGGCGGGAATGAATGTAAATAAAAATTTGTAAAAGGCCACGAAGTGAACTCCGAGCCTAACAGAAAATGTAAATATATATATATATATATATATAATGAGTAAACGCCTTTGGATGTAAATCCGTGCTCATCGAGATATGTCCACACAGATTTATATATAAGTATATATATATATATATATAAGGAATTAAATGCACCGGATGTAAAATCTAGGCTCATCAGACAGAGTCTGACAATAGTTTATATATATATAAGCAATTAAACGCTCCAGACCGAAGTCTAGGCTCAATCGAGGCATAACTCGATAATGTTAGTCCATATATGAAATATATACATATATATAAGTATATATATATATATGTAAATGAAAACCACGGAATCAAAATCTGGCAAACGCGCTTTGCACAACACGACTCTCAATGTGTATATGCAGTGTGTGTTATATGAGAGGAAGGCCTTATAAAATGTAAGAAGGCTTACAGTGGGCTGCAAAAGAAGACTTCTATGACTTTAAATGAATAAACACTCAGCTCCCGCCGTATAAAAGAGAGCTATATGTGAGCTAACAAGTGTTTAAAAGTGTGGAAACACTCAAAAGATGTGTATGCAGAGTAAAATGGACAGGGCTTCCTCATCTTTTTCCTTCTGTCCTCTTATCAAATGGCTGACCCCAAGGCTTGTATATATAGACGGATGGCCGTAGTTGTACCTACGGCTGGTCGTGATGCATCCGAGCCTCGCGGGTCCCGTCGTCTTGTAGTACATGCACTCATGCACTGTAATGTCTGTTCGAACTTGCAGAACTTCAATCCAAGCATCCGAACGAGGTATATCTGACCTACTTTGGACCGCTGGTGTCGAGAGTTACGCAATGACATGGATTAGAGGTTGTAAGAAGTCAGGAAGTGGGGTCTATGCCCATGGTCTTCAAGCTTCAAATTCTATCCAAAGTACTGTCACACGTAATAGTCACTCGGGATTATCACTCCTCGGTTCTTTTGGGACATTGTTGGATGTATGTATGTATGTATGAAGTGTTGAGACGATGTGCCATTGTCGAAGGAACAAGATGACGTTTGACTCCTCGTCGGGGTTATCGTCGGTTTGAGTTGATAGTAGACGTCGCTCAGGGTTACAGCTGAGATTGGACTACATCACCGGAACTGCAATGGCATCCCTTGGGGCTATCACCAAGGATGGGGTTGCTACTCCCAGTGTTGACTCTGGGAATTTGAACCGAACGTCATGCGGTGTTATTAAAGAGACAGATGTCCTCTCCAGTGTTATTGCCGGTCTTTTGATTTGCATATCTCGGGGTTATCTCCGAGATTGGAAATGACATTCCCGGTGTGTGTTCCGGGTTGAGATGATGTTCCCGGTTTGTGTTTCGGGTTGGAACTAAACATCCGGTAGTATCCAGAATGGATGTAAGCTGTCTTTCAGGGTTATCTCCAAAAGACGAATCTACCCTCCTGCAATGTCACTAATAGGAGTGCAGAAAATTTTGAGTGTCTACAGATGCCCCTCTTTATCATATTCATGCAATGCAAGGCATGGATAGGATAAAGAATCCTAGACACTTGAAATGCAAGCAAGATAAACATGATGCTATATGCAGCAACATGATGCAAATGTATGATGCATGATTGTCATGTAATCCTATTGGGATGACCATTAGTGATGGCTTGGACATGCGATCCAAGTCTCCAAGGATGTTGATGTTGGGGCTATCACCAAAGTCTTGAATCCTAGACACTGGCTTATATTCCATAGAGGTACCTCTTGTGTGTAAGAGATCTGTGGGGATAAAGCTTTGTCTATTTGAGGATGTGTATAACATATTCCCTCATTCTCATTTGAATTATCTTTGCCAATGATTTTTTCACCGTCGAGGTTGCACGACCTCCGTTAATGTGTGTATCACCGGATAGATCCCTGCTGGGTGTATTGTCAAGGCTGCTTGACTTTCATTTATTTATGTGTCAATGGTAGCATTGTGTTGTAGCCCTTGTTGGGGAAGGTTGCTTCGATGGGTTTACTTGCCATCGGCTATCATGATGTCAAGGCTGCTTGACATTCATTGATGTGCGTATCAATGGTTGCATTGCGTTGTGACCCCAGCCAGGGATACGTAGATGTTTGAAGGATGTGCGTTGTGACCCCTGCCTGGGAAACGTAGATTCTTGATAACTTCGGCATTGTAACCCCCGCCAGGGAGGTTTGATATATCGTGGTTTTGCGTTGTAACCCCCGCCGGGGAGGTTTAGGGTTGTGACCCTGCAAATGATGGCATCGGACCTTTGTGGGGTATTGCCGAGCATGACCTGTGAAATCTGAGCTCATTGGTATAGTATACCCTACATTCAGGTGAATACCGTTTAGACGACGGGAGTTCAACTCTGAACGACGAGAAACCAGGATTTTAGGCTATCCGCTCAACTGCGTAGCATTTTTATTCCTGATTTGGCCTTTTCACCACCATGAGACCTATAGGAGCCAGCGAGGTTAGCCCTCTGACGCCAACCGTACTATGTATAAAGTAATTTGGTTGCTTTCATAAGTCATTTTCAAGTTGCACGGTGAAGGAAATCTGAGAGCTCTTCTGCAGATCTGCTGAGTTTGGGCAACTTCGCGCATATTCTCTTTACCATACAAAGCGTTCTTCAACATCTGGTAACACATGCATGTATTTTTTTCCAATTTCTGTCCGTTGGAAAATGACTTATCGCATAAAATGCATTTATACACGTAGTAGTGAATATACATGCTGATATAACTTGATAAAAAATATTCAACATAGTAAATGTTAGTATTAAACCATGTTGAACATAATGATGTGAAAAAATTTGACTTTTAAAATAGTCAAATTGGCACCTTTTACTGTCATTTCTTATTTTATCTGAGGACAAATGAGTAAAGGCACAAAGTAAAATAATCCTGGTAATTAGACTACACTTATGGATTTTTACTGTGATGTGATTAATGCATATGTATATTACTGTGTATAGGTGTGCTACTGAATGGCCACCTAGTCATGCCTATGTGCATGTGGATAGTCCCATTTACAAAGCGGGCTATGGCAAAATTTTCCCAAAAATGTAGGCATTGGGTAGTCATGCATTTTTAATTCTATTGTAGATGTATGTTAAAATAATGCATGTAATCATAGAATGCATTTTGGAAAAAAAACTCCAGGTAAGAAATTACCACACCCTTTCTAAGGTGATTTGGAGACTTTCTGTCCAGATATTATGGATCCGGATCAGCCGAGTAGTTCCCGCAGGACCACTTCTGGTGTACAAAGGAGGACTTTTGAAGAGCCTCAACGCCGTTCTGTTAGACAGCCTCGTCGTTTAACAGAACGGCGTTTGAAGTGCCGAATGTTGAGGACGAGGAGGAGGATGCACCAATTGAGGTTCATGCTCCTGCTGTATGTGTTCCCCGTAGGGAATTGCCAGGTATTCAAGTGGCGAACCCAGATCTTCTGGGTGACTTGAGTAGGCATCCTTCAGCATACTTGCACGCAAATGAGGTATGAAGTTAGATCTTTAATCTTCCTTATTTCCTATTGATGAGGAGTCAAGGATTCTGATGTTGATCTGCATTTGATGTTGGTTCCCAGATTCACACAGCCTCGAGGGAACTAGTTTAGCATCCACTCTATGTATCAGGCCTTGCATGATGACTACAGAGCGATCGTCCATGGTTGGAGATTCAGGAGGTTATTCTCCATTCTACCCCATCGCTGTCCCTGGGGTTACCTTAGGGCATTGTCTGAGCGGTGGTTCCACCAGACTCAGTCACTTCATCTGTTGGACTGTGAGGTGATGATGACGTTGATGGATTGGCGGTTTATCACAGGTATGGAGTTTGGAGGGGAGCCGATGCCTTGTACGGCGGGTATCACCCCTACTGCCGTCAGATCCTTGTTGGGGGTTCTGACGGAGGCACTCAAGGGTAGGATTATTCGTACGGGTCCTTTGAGCGTAGATGCTATGAGCTGGCTGTTGAGTGAGACCATACCCGATGATGTGAAAGTCAGGGATCTCATTCTTCGACGATTGTTCCTGATGATCATTAGGGGCTGCTTCATAGCAGATAACTCTTCTACGGTGTCCTTCGCTTTGATCAGTGCCACTTGACACGTGGACCGTATAGGAGAGTATGATTGGGGTTCCTACACCTTTGCCTACTTCCTCAGGGGAATGTGCATACGATCGCAGGGCTTGACCGAGGCGTGGTTAGGATTCTACCCATTTCTAATGGTGAGTGTTTCTCTTGTCTTTTCCCATGTATGGGTTGAGAGTGTTGACTGACAGCATATGTTTGCCTTTGTGTTGGCAGTTTTGGGCCTATGAGAGGCTTCCTTGTTTGCGTCTTGTGAGCGTGTTAGGTTTAGACACATATCCACGAGGACGGAGATGGCATCATTCCATACTGGCGGAGGTCCCTATTACTGAGGGTTTTACTCATTGGCGCCTCTGATTTGGAGTTGTTGACACCTAGATGTCATTACATGGATTCCTACTCTGGAGAGAGCATTTGGGAGTTGGATTTGAGGATGGGTACCGATTTGGGTAAGTCGTCATTTCCACCCGCAGATTCCTCTCTTCACAGATGGAGAATGGGAGCTCTATTTAGGAGAGTGTGCTTGCTCGAGAGCACAACAGAGAGATCCAGTGTCCGATCCCCGCCTCCTGCCAGACGTTATTGGCCTGTTTCGCAGTCACCCATCATTGACATCCCATTGATGAGGATTGACGATTTTACAGTGTCAGAGGGCTCGTGGTCTAAGGAGATGTTCCAGCATTGGTGGATCCCTCGTACTATTAGAGCTCAGACCCGCGTCACATAGTTTATGGGGGATATGGTTCCAGTATCCATGATGATGATGGATTGGCTAGCCTGTGTCAGAGATTTGACTCATGTGACACAGATTGACAGATTAAATCGGTAGCTGGACCGGTCACATCTTTTCATTCGGCATTTGGACAGAGATCATGCAGAGGTAGATACTGTTGATCCTTTCAGCTCTCTGCTGTTGGTCCCTCGTGTGACCCGTATGGTTTTCTTTGCCAGTAGATCCTCCAGATTGTATCGGCCTGACATCCCTATAGATAGAGATCTAGTGACTCAGGAGGAGTTACATCAGGTGGACAGGATCGATGATGTAGAAATCGACACTCTTGACTTTTTCTGATGTATTTCTCATTATCTCTTTTGATAGGCCTCTGTTAGCATCTGGGTAGCTTCGCCCCATTCTCACTATATCTTTTGATAGGCCTCATTGTATGTTGGGTAGCTTCGCCCCATTTCCCTATATATTAATTTGTCTGAGAGATGTATTAGATGATGATATACTTAGGAATGTATGTACAGTTTTCCATTCCCTATATCATATTGCCATCTATTGTATCATGCATGTTATTATGTTATGCATATGTATGTATGTCCAGAGATATTCAGCATTGACCCCTGGATGGTCTTATGACACGGTCCGTACAGATGTCTTCTTCGATAGTTAGCCATATTGATCATACCCCACCATTTGTGGTGGTAGTTGGTATGTGATCATGGTATGATAGTATATTACCATCAAAAATGGCGATCGTAGATGATTTGCTGCAGCATACTATGACCCTGTTGATGTTTCAGGTTCCTCCAGGATTTATAGAGGGCATGCTAGAGCACTTGGTATCGGAGAGGCAGGTTTTCCGATTTTGGACCCAGGAGTTTACTACTTCTTTGGAGGAGTATGCACGATTGACGATGTTGCCGCTGGATAGACCTTGCGTGCATATGGCTATTGGAGACATGAGTAGACAGTTTATGACCCTCACCGGATTGAGACGTAGAATGGTCCATGACGAGATTACATCTGGCCATGTGATATCCCATTGTTTCCTATTTGATAGGTTTGGCTCTGAGGATAGCTATGCACGACATTCTAGGGATTTCTCCACACCGGAGGACCATTGGCGTTTAGCCAGAGTAGATGTACTGCTTCTATGCGTATTGTCATACGTCTACATGTCGCGGTACATGGATGAGCTAGATATTGGTGTCATCATGGCAGTGAGAGCTCTCAGGGAGGGTCATACCATCATACTAATGATTGTTGCAGAGACTTTGAGGTCAGCTACATACTACGGCACTTATCCGGCAGGAGTGTTCACAGGTAGTTCAGTCATGTTGTATGTGTGGTTTATGTCACACTTCAGACCGATTGGCACATTTAGATGGCAGGGGTTTTGTTTCACCAAGGAGATAGCCATGTCATACTCCTTTCACTGCCAAAGAAAGTGCAGAATCTTTGCGTCGTGGTCGGCTTTCTGGCGAGGATTAGGGATCCATTTGCCATATTGCCGTGTTCAGGGCTTTGTTCACCCTACAACTTCATTACTCATGCTCCGGGCATGGATTATCTCCCTCTAGCTGGATTGAGGGGTATGATCACTTACCTCCCTTTGGCCGTTATATGTCAGTTTGACCAGTTTCAGGATTTTTATCTGTATGATGGGGCAGTGAGTCAGTGCTTCGCGACACACCATTTTTCAGTGGAGGACAGATCCAGGTTGTATGCCTGCTGGGATCAGCGAGAGCTGGCTGAGTTTTCTGTCAGTCATCCAAGTTGTTCTGCAGAGTATTCCTCATGGATGGAGACAGAGACTACATTTAGATGGCAGGGGTTTGATTCTAACGATGAGGAGCCTATAGAGGAGGCTGTTATTCCCACCAATGACTTGATTGATGGGCTGCTAGCATTTGTGATGGATTCTCCCACCCCTAGTGCCACTGTTACTCAGTATTCGGCACAGCATTTGGAGCAGAGCTTACATCTGATGACCTATGAGAGAGATCAGGCTAGGGCCGCGATGTTGACAGCTCTTGATGAGAGAGATACCGCTCTATTAGAGAGGGATGAGGCTAGATCAACCAGGGATGCATTGTTTGGGGAGCGGGATGTCTCCTTATCTGCTAGGGATGTGGCCATTGTAGATAGCACTTCCATTAGATCCCAGATGACTATCAGTCTTGCCAATATGAGTGCCTACATTAATGAGCATTATGCCACCATGCAGTTAGCCTCTGATCTGCTAGCTCGTGTAGATACCCTAGGGCAGGAACTTGCAGTGCTACCTCCATCTTCAGAGAGGGATGCTATGTTAGATCTGATAGTCCGCATACACACAGATCTGTAGATAGCTTTGTATTTTCTTGCACATACTAGCTTAGCCAATTTGTCATGTACAGCACATATGTATATATTAAACAGTATTATGTATGGCAGGGAAATATATTTTGATTCACTTCCCTTTTAGTTATGCCTTGATACTTGCTTGATGTTTGCCTATTTATCCAGGGCCTTGTGATCTTGATGCATTCTGAACTTATCCTTGATAGATGGACATTGAGACGTCGCAAGATCTCTCAGAACGGATCATTGATTTCTGAAAATCCCTACCATCTTTGGTGTCTTGGGACTGGTATCTGTATGGAAAAGTGGAGAGGAGGGTGGTTTATTCCTCTCTGAGATTGACCGTACCATAGATGGTCGCCAGTACTTCTATTTGTGAGAAGCCTAGTTAATTTCATCTCTTATGGGTTGGTATTGCTCTTTGAGGCATGATCGCAGCTTAGATGGTCACCGAATCTTCTATTTGTGAGAAGAGGTTGGGTAATTCCATCCGTTTGATCTAAAACCAATGAAATGGGGAAAATTGAAGGTTGATCCCAATACCGTCTGACAAATATATTGTTCTGGTAGGGGTTAGACTGCACCATGGATGGCTGCCTATGTACTCCTATTGAAGAGGAGATCAAGTCTGCGTAGTTCGAACCTGGTGTAAGAGGTTCAATACTGAATGCGGAAGGAAGATGGGTGTAGAAGTATTTTTGTTGTTTTTGTGAAGAAAGGGCAGAAATGTTTTTGTTGTTTTTTTGTTGTTGCGGCCGGGACCATATAGCATATGGTTGCCTCGTACCGGGTATCGGGGAGATCAGTCGGCGTAGTTCACCCCTCGGAGACGAATCGCGGTGAAGAGAAACGTGAATCCCATATGCGGGCTATATCTGCGGGGAGAAGAAAGTTTAATCCCATAATGGGGATAAACGCAAGTGTGGAAAAGTTTGATCCGTCTTGGGACAAAGCGCAAGCGTGAAAAGTTTAATCCGTCTTGAGATAAACTGCATGTGTAAAAAGGTTCAATCCGTCTTCGTGATAACCGAAATTTAGAAAGGTTCAATCCGTCTTCGGGATAAAGAAATTGTATGGAAGGTTTGAATTGAGGTAAAACCAGGCTGCTAGCTTGAAGTATATGTTTCCCTAAGGGGCAAAAGAGTATGTAAAAGTGAAAAGGGTTCAAAATCGGAATGACTGTTGATTTGATGATCAAAACCAGGATGTTTGTTTGATGGTAACTTCAGACATAAGTACCGCTTTCACGATGTCTCGAGTTGATAAGTCGTGGAAATTCATCGCCATCCATTTCACCGAATCTGAGCACCTCTCATCGATACTTCCTTGACAACAAATGGGCCTTCCCAATTAGGGAGCGAATTTTCCCTTAGATTGATCTTGGTTTTCAATGATTTTCTTCAAAACCAAGTCATATTGTTTGAATTGCCGTAGTTGAACTTTTCTGTTGTAGGATCGTGCGATCCTTTGCTGATATAACTGACCATGGAAGATAGCCGCGACTCGCCTTTCGTCTATTAGAGACAATTGGTGATACCTGTCTTGTACCCATTAGTCTTCACCCAACTGAGCATCCATCAATACTCTGAGGGATTCCATTTCCACCTCTATGGGGTGCACTACTTCTATCCCATAGACTAGTGAGTAGGGGGTTGCCCTAGTGGAAGTTCGCATGGAAGTTCTATAGGCTAATAAAGTCAGAGGCAAGAGGTCAGGCCATCCTTTGTGATTGGCGGTCATTTTCTGCATGATCTTTTTGATGTTTTTATTAGCCGCTTCAACAACACCATTCATCTTTGGATGGTAGATGATGGAGTTGAGATGTTTGATGTGGAATTTTTTGCATAACTCCTCCATCATTTTGTTGTTGAGGTTTTTAGCATTGTCTGACACAATGACCTCTGGTTGTCCATATCGACAAATAACATTGTTTCTGATGAAAGCAATGATGACTTCTTTAGTAACCTTGGGGAAGGATGCTGCTTCTACCCATTTGGTGAAGTAGTCAATCACGGTGAATATGAATCGATGTCCATTACTGGCTTTGGGCTCGATGGGCCCGATCACGTCCATTCCCCACATTAAGAAGGGCCATGGCGAACTCATAGTGTGGAGTTCCCTTGGAGGGGCGTGGATAGCATTTCCATGAATCTGGCATTGATAGCACCTTTTGACGTGATCATCACAGTCAGCTTTGAGTGTAAGCCAATAATGCCCCGTTCTTAGAATTTTCTTGACAAGTAGGCGTCCGCTCATGTGAGGGCCGCATACTCCACCATGGATCTCATCCACGAGTCTCTGAGCTTGGTCTTTATTCAGACATCTGAGGAGACCTAATCCTGCATCTCTTTTGTAGAGTGCATCTACTCGCCAATAGCATTTCATACCAATCGATGAATCCGCCTCTTCTCAGTTAGGCTCGCCTCAGCCGGTGTAGATCCATCTCGTAGATACTCCTTGATGTGCTGGTACCAAGGGTTGTGGATGGGAGGTAGTTCATCCGATACTTCTCCAACGTAATTCCCTTAGACTGGGTCTCTTTGCAGAGAAAACGTGATATTTGGCATGTTTTCCTTGTCCGGTATGTAAAACAAGGAGGCCAATATTGCTAAGGCGTCTGCAAAATCATTCCTATTATGAGGAATGTGTAGAAAGGAGATTTCTTCGAACTCCAAAGCCATCTATAAAACTTGCCGATGGTAAGGAAGCAAATGTAATTCTTTGGTTTGATAGATTCTTGTGGATTGCTTGATTACAAATTCGGAATCCCCAAAGACAGTTAACCGCCTGATGCCCATTGAACGGGCAAGTTTTAGTCCCATGATACAGCCTTCATACTTAGCTGTGTTGTTGGTGCTGAAAAACTGCAATTTGATGGCGAAAGGATACTGCTCCCCCGTTCCAGATATTAGAACTGCTCCAGTTCCGGAGCCTTCTGAATTAACAGCTCCATCAAAATACATTCTCCACGTACGGCATGTATCGTACTTATGTTGTATCTGAACTATCATTACCCCTTCGTTGGGAAAGTATGTTTCTAAGGGTTTGTAATCCCTGCAGGTGTGGTGGCCAGTTGATCCGCAATTCCTTGACCTTTGACAAACTTTTGCGTCACATAGACGATGTCAAATTGTTGTAGGATCAACTGCCATCTGGACAGTCGACAGTTCAGTATGGGCTTGCTGAACACATACTTGAGAGGATCCACGCGGGATATGAGATGGGTTATGTGACCATGGAGGTAATTTTGTAACCTCATGGAAGCCCACGCTAAAGAACAACAAGTCTTCTCAATCAGAGTGTACTTGTGTTCACTGATGCTGAATCTTTTGCTGAGGTAATAGATAGCTCATTCTTGGCCTCTATCGTCTTTCTGCCCCAGCATGAAGCCCATGGCATTGTCAATTATGGACAGGTACATGAACATGGGAACATCATCCTTGCGAGGTACCAAAACAGGAGCGTTAATCAGTTGCTCTTTGATTATGAGGAAGGTTTTCTGACACTCATCGTTCCATTTCATAGAGGAGTTCTTCCTTAACAACTTGAAGATTGGCTCACAGGTTGCTGTGAGTTGAGAAATGAATCTGCTAATGAAGTTGATCCTTCCCAAAAATCCCCGTATTTCCTTCTCTGTCTGAGGAATGGGCATCTCCTTAATGGCCTAGATTTTGGTAGGATCTAGTTCAATCCCTTTGTGGCTAACTAGGAAACCTAGCAACTTGCCTGACTTAACACCAAAGGTGCATTTGGCGGGATTCAACTTCAAGTTATACTTACCCAACCTATTGAAAAGTTTTGTGAGATGGTCTAAGTGGTCCTCCTCCTTCCAGGATTTGACAATGATGTCATCCACATAGATCTTTATCTCCTTGTGCATTAAATCATGAAAAAGAGCCATCATAGCTCGCTGGTAGGTTGCCCCGGCGTTGATGAGGCCGAATGACAACCGTCTGTAGCAAAAGGTTCCCCAAGGCGTGATGAAAGCAGTTTTCTCACGATCTTCCTCAACGACCATAATTTGATGGTACCCCGCAAAGCAATCAGCAAAGGAGTACATGCCGTATTGAGTAGTATTATCAATAAGAATGTGGATAAATGGCACGGGAAAGCTATCTTTAAGGCAAGCTTTGTTTTAATCCCGATAATCCACGCAGACTCACACCTTTTTCCCCTGGTTTAGGCACGAGAACAATGTTAGATATCCACTCTGGATATGTAGACACCATGATGATGCCAGCTTGAAATTGTTTCACAATTTCTTTTTTAACTTTTAAAATTCATTTAGGTTTCAATCGCCTGAGTTTTTGCCTAACTGGCTTGAATCCTTCTTTGATGGGAAGGCGATGAAGAATAATGTCCGTGGATAAACCCAACATGTCTTCATAAGACCATGCAAACACATCCTAGAATTGGGTTAATAGTGCAACCATGTCATTCCATTGATTTGTGGTAAGGTCTGAACCAATTTGGATAAGCTTAGGGTTGTCTAAGGTTCGAAGATTAGAAGAAGTGGTTTGCTCAAGATTGGGTTTGGGTTTATCTTCGACCCATTCCTTAATCTCCTGAGGTGTCTCAATGTCCTCTTAGATGTCCATCAAGTCTGAGTCCAACTTTGCATCAAAGTTACAGCCCTTGTGGAGAGAAGGCACCTCATCAGCAAGTACATGCACATCTAAATTCAGAGTCCTGAAACAAAAGATGCTTTCACTTAATATATGCAACTGCTCGATCATACAAAAGTGTTAGCATGTACTTGATAAAATAACTGCTAATAATGTAAAGGAAAGCAAGCAATTAAAGTTATCTACAAGGCAGAGGGATTTTTCTATCCATTTTACCCTCGTCGACCAATGCATGGAGTGCAGCTCTAATTGTAGAGGGATAAGTCCTGATGGACTGCAGTGATGGAAGGATCGTTATTGTCCTTCTTTTCCCGAATGATAACCATAACATCTGGGCAATCATCGTCTAGGGTGTATCTGTTTGTATGTTCTGAAAATAGTATGCACACAAGCCAATCATGTTTGATGATAAAGCATATACTTTGTAACAATCTTATTCATTTATTAATAAAAAGTATTAATTTATTAAAGGCTTTTAATTATCTACATGATGCTATTTTATAATATGTGATAAACCCATAGTTTTAAGCAATGTTTTTAAAATAATGATGATGATCATTCTAATGAGATCTAAATTCTTAGAAAGCTTAAAACTAAAATAGTTCCCAATCGTTGGATTACTAAATTGGGGATTAGTGAATCCAGATAGATTGGTACATACGTTGCTTGCTCATTGGATGAGAATAATTGATCTCATGATCATTTGTGTGGAGACACTAAAGCAAGTATGTAGGTGCTTATTAGAGAATAAGTTCAATTGAACGTGACTCGCTAAGGAATACCTAATGGAGTTTTACTTACTGTCAATAGAATTCTCAGAGTGATAGTAGTAGTATGTGATCCTTGGACTTGAGATCATCATAGTATCTTGTGTATGATGAGTTATACTTTGACTCATTCCTTAAGACCCTTAGGGTATATCAAAGGATATGTTTGGGTATAATAAGTTTTACATGGAGATAATGTATGATCAATAAATAATCTACCACTTCTAGTAAAAGAAGAGAATGTCCTATGTGATTCGATAAATGACAACTTCGAGAGTCCTTGGCAATAAGGCGAATGAAATTAGAAAGGAGTTTCTAATTTCCATTATTTGGAGTTGTGCATTTAAGAATCGAAATACATATAATTAAATAAAATAAGACTTGACAGTAATTTCATGTCTTATATTTAATTGGGACATTGTATGGTGGAAGGATTGAATTGTACGGTAACTATTTACTCAAATGTTCTTTTATGATTAATGTTGAAATCTATATTATCTGAAAAGTCGTTGATCGCTAGGGAGGCTTATCCCTATTGTAGAATAAATATTATTTATTTATTTAAATAAATTAATAATTTAATTTATTTATTTAAATAAGATTAGAATTGTTCTAATTGATTTATTCACAACCGGTTTAATATAGAGAACCTAAAGGGTCACACCATAAAAGGAAGAATAATTATTTAAGAAGTTAATGGCATAATCGTAATAATAAGTTAAGTATATTTAATTTAATCTATGGTGATAGAATAAATTAAATAGCTTAATATTTATTATTTAATATTTTGAAAATATTAAATATAAATTAATAAGAGGAGTCTTATTATTATTATTACTATTATTATTATTTAATTTCTAAAAGAGTTTGGAAATTAATTAATAAAAGTACTCTCAAATATCCTAATAGGATTAGGAGATAAATTAATTAAAAGAGTTTAATTAATTATTCCTAATAAGATTAGGGGGCTTAATTAATTAAAAGAATTTAATTAATTAAATAAAACTCAATTCCTTAATTGTTAAGGAGGGTTGCTTACATCTATAAATATATAAATAAAAGGAGTCTTATTATGGGTGAGGTGGTTGACACTTTCACAAAACACGTGAATACGTAATTTCAATAGTTGGGAGAGTACACTCATTTTCTATGATAGATAGAAAAATTAGAGTTTTGTCAAACACCCATCTTCTTGAATCTTTCTTCTTCCTTGGTGGATCACCTCTAGAGGCCAAACACTTGGGTGGCTAACGTTGATCAAATGAAGGAACCAAACCCGGTGGATTCAAGTTGAACGCGAAAGGATTTGGAGGTGAACTTGTACCTGAGGAAGCTCGATCTTCAAGGGTATAAATTTTATTCTTTATCTTTTTCGTTTAATTAATAATTGTGCATAAAGGATGATGTGGGTATATGATTTGTAAAATTTTAAAATTCTGATTTTTCACGTTTCACTTTTTTTTGCAATTTGATTGCGTTCATTTAATATTACAAAAACTAATGATTGGAATCGAGAGCCAAACCTTTATGCGAATTATTAATTATTTTAATTTGATATATATATATATATATATATATATATATATATATATATATATTGATATGTGTTTAGAACAATTTAATTGAGCATAATTTTATTGTATTAAATTTATTAAAAAAAAAATATCGCAAAACTGCTAGATCTTGTTCCTTCGGTAATCCTGTTGCTGAGCGGATATGCTACAGTATGATTTAGTGGAGATTCACGTGAACCATGATTTCTAATATACAAGGGAGCGTGTGACCCATGAATTCCAAGGGAGAGTTATTATATATTAGTAATCAAGTTATCTCATTTTATTGGTAACATGTTCACGTGATTCTAGGAATTCTACTAAATCTTTGAAGTTACAGGTAATATGATTACCATTGTTATATATATATATATATATATATATATATATATATATATATATAAAATAAGGATCAAATCATTCTCCTTATTTTATTCATTTGTACTCACCCTTCTTTAGTGATTTTGATTAAATGGTGGTTTTGATCATACAACCGTCATCTATACTTTTAATGACGGACAACATATAAGCGTCGCTAAAAATATAGAACGGTTGTATGACCGAATCGCGTCATGAAGTCCGGCTTAAAAAAGAAAGAAAGAAGATAGTAGTAAGATAAAGGTATGCACTTGATTCGAACTGCAATATATATATATATATATATATATATATATATATATATATATATATATATGGGTCTTCATTCATCTAAATCCTATTGTTGAGGGAAAACCTTATTTTTACCAAATGTGGTAGATAGAGCACTTACTTAGATTAGACAATTTTTTTTTTTTTATAAGTCTAAGATAAGCTCTACCTACCTACTAAATAATTTCCTTAACAAATGGATTTCATTGGATGGATATATATATATATATATATATATATATATATATATATATATATATATATATGATTAACTTGTAGCTTCAGGATGTCTAGCATTCCGTTTTTTGTTGTCTTTTTATTAAGGGACCACGTGACATATGATTACGTGATTACATGATATATATATATATATATATATATATATATATATATATATATATATATATATATATATATTTTAATAATTTTATAATTAAAATAAAAAGTTTATTTTAATATTAAAATAAAAAGTTTATTTTAATTTTAAAATTAAATTTTATGCTAAATAATTAGAGTTGGAATTGGATTCCATGATAACTAATTGAAGTTGAAATTAGATTCCATGTTTTCTTAATTAAAGGAGTTTATTTAGATATAAAATAAGATTTTATATTATTCAAAATAAAGGAGTTTATTTGTGAATAGGAAATAGAATATGTGTTTCCTTTAATAAAGGATTTTTTTTTACTTAGAATTGGATTCCATAATTAATTAAAATAAATGAGTTTATTTTGATTAAAAGAAAATAGCTTATTTTATTCAAAATTAGATAAATTAAAATAAAAGAGGTTTATTTTTATTTATATTTGGATTAAATAAAGGAGTTTATTTTGATTCAAAATTAGATTTTATACTAACTAAATTTACCCATTAAATGATATCAATATATATATATATTGAATGTTTATTATTCATGAGATGAATGTTATTTATTGATACATATGGTGATGTGTATGATAATAAATGGGATTGATTATGGATTATTGACCAATGTGATTGGATTTTATTTTAATTGGATGCACGAATGTATGAGTTTTTATTAAATGGGGTCTGCGTCACACTGCCTTCTCTAATTTTTCTTAATGTAAATTCTATTTCCTCCTATGTATTCCCCTTGCACGATCAAGGTTTCTAATTATTTTAAATAGTTTTGTAATAGGAATAGTTAGAATTAATTTTGAAGAATTAGATATCAAGGAGCAAGGAGCGCGTGAAGAATTCGTTTGTAATGGAGCCCCAAGTTTAAATGTAATAGTTATATTTAAATATTAATTCTTGCACCCCCTAGGGTTTGACCTTTTGGTTCACTTGGTGACTCTAGTGAACCAAACTAAAATAAAAGTCCATAATCAATCCGGGTAGAATATAGTATTCTATATGTGCATGCTTATACTATATATATATATATATATATATATATATATATATATATATATATATATATATATATATATAAAACATACTTCGTATGTTAATTAATATATGCGTATTTTATATATATATATGTGCATGCTGCTAAACAAGATGAGACAAATTAATAACAAATCCTCAAATATTTTATATTAAGTCAGTAACGTTCAAAGATATTTGAAATATCGAACGTCGCCTTTCTAGCATGGTAAAACAATAGAGTATTAAATATTTAATATGAGTTTGTTGTGCACACACAAGGCAAATATTAAATATTTAAGATGTTGTTTTATCACATTTAATGCTTATAAATAGACTGAACAATGTTGTTTTGTTGTGCACACACAAGGACAGTGCTTTTCTTTCAAATATATGGAAGTGCTAGGTATGACTTAACTTAGATCATTTTTAGTTCGAATGTGCACACACTTGACCATTATGATCTATGAGGCAAAATACAAGGAGTTAAATAGTTGATGTAATTGACCAGAGTTGTCTACCTATTTATTTATATATAGTTTGTTGTGCACACACAAGGCTATATACATTTGAAATGGGATCCTTATTCTCACTAGCATATCTTTAATTAGATATTGCTGAACTATATATATTGAGGGTAATATAGTTTGAAGAAAATAGTGGGAGATATCAATTTAAAACAAGACCTAAATTATTTTGGTAATTAATAAAAGAATGTATGTTAAAATGTTGTTAATTACAAATTCATTTACAGAATTTTATAATATCTAAATCACTATCACTGTGAAGCATATAAGATGTTATTTAACCGGACTGAATTACTCGGATTGGTTAAGGAATTTGAGCTCACAGCTTAAAAGCTATCTTATGTCCTTAATACGCATATCCCTGTAATGGTTGCAGACAATACCTCTGAGGAAGAGATTGCTACTTTTAGAAAGTGACAAGATGATGCACAGGTGGCTCAATGCATCATTCTCGCATCCATGAGTAACTTGCTTCAGCGTCAACATGAAACTATGGATGCTCTTACTATATTCCTGCACATCAAGTAGTTGATGGTAAGGAAAGTAGGGCTAATAGATATCAGATATCTAAGGAGCTCTTCCGATCTAGAATGACCGAAGGCACTACAGTACAAACATATGTCCTCATGATGATCAATTTGATTGAACAGTTAGGACAACTAGTTTTTTCATAGATGGGGAGTTGTGCCAAGATTTGATCTTGCACTCACTCTCGGACTCCTTTCATAATTGTTGTGAATTTTTCATATGAACAAGCTAGATATCAGCTTCGCTGATTTGCTTAACATGTTGAAAAATGTTGAGAGTCACTTTCCAACCAAGAAAGACCATGTATTACTGGTAGGGGCCAAAAGATCTTCTGAAAAGAAGAACGATTCTAAGAAGGTAAATAAAAAGGCAAAAATAAAGGATAATAAGAACAAAACTGATATGGATAGCAAAGGAGTTTCCTTCCACTGTAATAAGCCTGGACACTGGAAAGAAACTACATGAAGCATCTTGCAGAGCTAACCAGAAGAAGCTTAGTGAAGTTTTGGTTACAAATACAATTTTGTTCATGATTTAAAATACATTTTTCTTTAAGTCAAGGTTCTACTTGGGTATTGGATACCGACTTTGGTTATCATAAATATAGATTTAGGAAGGGACCAAGCAGAAGTAGAAAGCTAAACAAAGGATAAGTAATCCTATGTCTAGTAAATGAAGCAAAGGTTGCTGCATTAGCCATAGGAACTTATGGTTTAGCATTGCCTACGGACAAATCTATTAAGTCAATAAGTTGTTATTGTATTCCAATTCGCGTTAGAAACATTATTTTCATTTTATTGTTGGACAATAAAATCTTTGGTATTATATTTAAGAACAATTGTTGTTCTATTTATAATAATAATGTTTTGTATAGAACTAAAATATTACTTAATAGATTTTGTATACTTGACTTACGTGAAAATAATTTTGCAAATTGAACAAACTAGTATAAGAAAAAGAGATGATCATTCAAAGAGTTGAATGTATGTATTTGTAGAAATATAAATGTGAATTATTTGAAAGGTTCAAAGAATTCAGAAGTGAAACAAATTGGTAAAGTATTAAGATTCTTTGATTAGATCAAGGAATAAATACTTGTGCAATAAGTTTCTAGATAATCTCAAATGGTTTTCTCATAATGGACGCCTCCTGATACACAATAAAGGAAAAATCGTACCTTTTTCGACATGGTGCGGTCCATAATGAATTTATTGACATTCCAGTATCCCTCTAGGGTCATGTCCTAGAAATGGCTGCATATCTACAAAAAAGGTAACCTCAAAATCCAGCCCCAAGACTCCATAAAAGTTATGGACAGGGAGGATTCCTAATCTTAAGTATGTTAAGATAAGGGGTTGTCCAGCTTATGTAAAAAGGTTTCAAAGGATAAGCTTGGGACAAGATTTGACAAGTGTAGATTTGTGGGACATCCTAAAGTAAGTTTAGGGTATATGTTCTATAATCCTACTTAGCAAAAGGTGTTTGTTACGAAACACGCTACCTTCTAAGATAAAGGTGTTTATCATTGAAGGGGCTAGTGGGAGGATAATAGAATCTTGAAGAGTTCAAAAACCACAAAACACTATAAGTCAAATAAGAGGAACCTGTAGATAGACCTATTGTACCACGACCAAATCGTAAATCTGGAATAGTACCGAAAATATCCGGGAGGTATGGATTCATCATAGATGATGATGATGAGGTACACATCATAGAAGATGATGATCCAGTTACATACGATGAGGTAAGAGTTGTAGACACTCAGAGAAATGGATTGAAGCAAGTTTCTCAAATATGAAACATTCGTTTTGATGAGACAATCAAAAGAGTTTGATTTTATCAAAAACAAGAATGAACCTAGTGTGTACAAAAGGGTCAGTGGGAGCGTTGTGACATTCCTAGTATTATATGTTGATATACTACGGATAAAGAATGACATACCAATGCTACAATCAGTAAAGATAAAGTTGTCTAAACATTCCTCCATGAATGATTTGGGAAGAGTATCTTAATTGGGGATACAAATCTATATAGATAGATTTAATAGGATGCTCGACTTAACCCAAGGAACGTATATTCATTTGATGCTAAAGTCATTTAGCATGGCAAACTCCAAGAGATGTCTCATGTTGATGAGCCATGGAGTGTATCTCTCTTAATAGTCCCCACATACTCCTGAAAAGAGAGATCTCACGAGTGACAATCATGTATGCAATGAAATATACGAGACCTGATGTTGATCAGTCATATTCTGGAGAAGTTCATTGGGAGTCAGTGAAAAATATCTTAAAGTACTTAACCGGCACTAAGGATGTGATCATATTCATGGTGGGTCTAAATTAAAACTAGAGGGCTTAACAGACTCGAGTTTTTTTTAGACAGACCAAGACGATAGAAAATCCACTTTAAGGTAAAGGGTTACCTTAAACAGTGGTGCAGTGAATTGGAAAGGTTCTAAACAGCAAATAGTTGTTTGTTTAGTGATAAAGACAAAGTATATAGCTGTAAATGAAGCTGCAAGTTGATTGTTTGGATGAAAAGTTCATTACAGAACTAGGAATAGTTCTTAAGTCTCATCTTGCATCAAAACATGTGTTGCGACACTTTCATTTGATTATAGGAATCATTGAAAGATGGGAAATCACTATAGAGATAGTGGACTCTCATGAACAACATTACATATCCATTAACTAAAGCTTATCCAACAGCAGGATAATCGTCACTTAGAGAAGAATGGTATGAGATACCATGGCGATTGGCTTTAGTGCAAGTGGGAGATTGAAAGTAGTATGCACACAAGCCAATCATGTTTGATGATAAAGCATATACTTTGTAACAATCTAATTCATTTATTAATAAAAAGTATTAATTTATTAAACGCTTTTAATTATCTACATGATGCTAGTTTATAATATGTGACAAACCCATAGTTTTAAGCAATGCTTTTAGAATAATGATGATGATCATTCTAATGAGATCTAAATTCTTAGAAAGCTTAAAACTAAAATAGTTCCCAATCGTTGGATTACTAAATTGGGGATTAATGAATCCGGATAGATTGGTACATACGTTGCTTGCTCTTTGGATGAGGATGATTGATCTCATGATCATTTGTGTGGAGACACTAAAGCAAGTATGTAGGTGCTTATTAGAGAATAAGTTCACTGAATGTGTCTCTCGCTAAGGAATACCTAATGGAGTTTTACTTGTCTCATCAATAGGAATTCTCAGTGGTGATAGTAATCTAGTGATCCTTGGACTTGAGATCATCATAGTATCTTGTGTATGATGAGTTATACTTTGAATTATTCCTTAAGACCCTTAGGGTATATAAAAGGGTATGCTTGGGTATAATAAGTTGTACATGGAGATAATGTATGATCAATAAAGAATCTACCACTTTTAGTAAAAGAAGAGAAATGTCATATGTGATTCGATAAATGACAACCCAGTAGTCCTTAGCCAAGGCAGAATGAAATTAGAAAGGAATTTCTAATTTCCATTATTTGGAGTTGTGCATTTAAGAATCGAAATACATATAATTAAATAAAATAAGACTTGACAGTAATTTCATGTCTTATATTTAATTGGGACATTGTATGGTGGAAGGATTGATTTGTACGGTAACTATTTACTCAAAGGTTCTTTTATGATTAATGTTGAAATCTATATTATCTGAAAAGTCGTTGATCGCTAGGGAGGCTTATCCCTATTGTAGAATAAATATTATTTATTTAAATAAATCAATAATTTAATTTATTTATTTAAATAAGATTAGAATTGTTCTAATTGATTTATTCACAACCAATTTAATATGGAGAACCTAAAGGGTCACACCATAAAAGGAAGAATAATTATTTAAGAAGTTAATGGCATAATCGTAATAATAAATTAAGTATATTTAATTTAATCTATGGTGATAGAATAAATTAAATAGCTTAATATTTATTATTTAATATTTTGGAAATATTAAATATAAATTAATAAGAGGAGTCTTATTATTATTATTACTATTATTATTATTTAATTTCTAAAAGATTTTGAAAATTAATTAATAAAAGTACTCTCAAATACCCTAATAGGATTAGGAGGCAAATTAATTAAAAGTGTTTAATTAATTATCCCTAATAAGATTAGGGAGCTTAATTAATTAAAAGAATTTAATTAATTAAATAAAACTCAATTCCTTAATTGTTAAGGAGGGTTGCCTACATCTATAAATAAGAGGAGTCTTATTATGCGTGTGTTGGTTGACACTTTCACAAAACACGTGAATACGTAATTCCAATAGTTGGGAGAGTACACTCCTTTTCTACGAGAGATAGAAAAACAAGGGTTTTGCCAAACACCCATCTTCTTGAATCTTTCTTCTTCCTTGGTGGATCACCTCTAGAGACAAAACACTTGGGTGGCTAACGTTGATCAAAGGAAGGAACCAAACCCGGTGGATTCAAGTTGAACGCGAAAGGATTTGGAGGTGAACTTGTACCTGAGGAAGCTCGATCTTCAAGGGTATGATTTTTATTCTTTATCTTTTCGTTTAATTAATAATTGTGCATAAAGGATGATCCGGGTATATGGTTTGTAAAATTTTAAAACTCTAATTTTTCACGTTTCTGCTTACTTTGTGCAATTTGATTGCGTTCATGAATATTACAGACCTAGCATGTTCATCATGAACAATGACGTGGATGCTTGCCATCATCAAGGCAAGGTCATGTTTACGTTTTTGTTCCTTTCCTTCCGCTTCGGGATCAGGAATCAGCACCTCTTTTACTTTGATTGGCACTGGTTTCGAAAACAGCGTAGCCACAACATGGGCTAGCACCTTCAATGGAGATTGCATTAACTCATGAGGTAAAGGTATAGAAAATCGTCGGGCGGCAGAAGCTTGAGGAACTTGCTTGTGCTTATGAGGATTCCTGTGTCTGGAACTGGCAGAATAGCCTAATCCAGTTGTTCTAATTTGACTGGACATTTGAATAGGGTGCTTAATACCCTGCTTATCTTTACCAAGCCTTTGTCCAGGTTGATGACCCAATGACATCATTTCTTGAGTGGCCGACATAACCTCGGCAGAAATCTTGGGTATGGGAAGTGGCGCTCCAATAGAACGATATTGAGTGTTACTCACTTCCAAAGTATAGAAACTGACCGGTTCAACTTCTGAATTGAAGCTGATAATTGGTAGAGTTCTTTGTTCAGGACAATCCAGCTCAGTGTTGACAGTGACTAGACTATTATTGATAATGTATTTGAGTTGTTGATGTAAGGTGGAGGGAACAGCTCCAGCCATGTGTATCCATGGCCTCCCCAATAACATGTTGTATCCTGAGTCTATCTTGAGGACGTGGAAAGATACATTGAATGTATTTGGACCAATCTCAATTGGCAACTCAATCTTTCCAACAGAATTTCGTCGGGATCCATCAAAAGCTCTGATGACCGTATGGCTGCTTTGGATCCGCTTGAGATTGATATTCATCTTTACCAAGGTGGCATAAGGACAGATATTTAGAAATGAGCCTCCATCTATCAAAACTCCAGCTAGCATGTACCCGGAAGACAAAACTACAATATGCAGAGGCTTGCAATGATCGGTCCCTTCATGAGGTATGTCGTCATCAGTGAAGGATATCACATTATTATTGAAAATGTGATCAACCAAATGTTGAAATTTTTCCACATCCACTGATTTTGGCAAGTAGGCTTCTTCCAAAACCTTCAGTAAGATCTTTCGATGATCCTCAGAAGAGAAAACCAAGTCCAGTATTGAAATCTAGTGTCGAGCTTCTCACAAGCTTAAAACCACTTTGGCTTTATTGTGGCCGATAGTGCGGAGGAATTTTTCAATTTTCTCCATGGGCAACTTCCCCTTTGCTTCGCAAGTAGGTTTAATAACCTGTTGAGGAAGATATAGTGGATTTTCTTTTCGACAATTGAAGCGATGAAGTATAAGACATGGATCCTTGACTTTTCCATAATTCCATGGAACTTTGTGTGGTTAACAACGAGATATTATAGTTCCGCAAGATAAAGAAATTAGCTCAGTGCGGCCACTTTCAAAGGATTTTCACTCCTTTGAGCTTAATTGGTTGTATGGGAAATACTTTGTGATCCTCATCATCTTCTTCTTGATATATAAAACTACTAATCCATTCCATTTAGTAGGACATGCACTCCCACCCTTAAGTTGTCACGAAGGTAATCATCTCGGTATTTACAGACACCGCTTATCAATAAGATTCTCAATGAGATGGCGAGTGCCCAAAGATTCTTCCGTCTTTGTGGACCGCAAGAATGTGAATGATATTGACACATTTCATCGAATTAAACCGCATCACGAATCGGGGATTGATTGGAGGGAGAAGGAAGGTAATTCTTCCTTCATTGATCAACATCTGCAGTATTTCCTCCATAGATTGGCCCAAATAGGTAAATTCCCTCTGATTGGAAAAATCCCGACGGGCTTTAGCATTTGCTCTTTTCGCAACCTTATCCTCCATAGCTTCGCTTTCTAAAGGTGGTGAGGAGGCATTCATAACAAAAGGAAGGAGATAGGCATGCTCCTGCCTGACTAATTGGCGTGTGACTTGATGATGGTGGGTCACCAGTTCTGCCAGTTGCTCAATTTATTTGGAAAGAGCTTTCATCTTTCATTCCATGGTAAACTGGAACTTTGTATAATCCCATTTGTCAACACCGTCTTTGATGGGTTAGGATGATTCGCAATTAGAATTGGAACCTTTTACATTGCTCCAACTGATCATGTTGACCTTTTCTTCTTATGTTGAGGAAGAGGGTTGTCTTGAACATGAGGTTGATCTGGTTTGGTGACCACGATCTCACCGTTGTCTATCAGATCTTGAATCTTATACTTCAAGGACCAACAATCTTGAGTATCATGTCCGAGTTCCCCGGCATGATAAGCACACTTCCGAGTAGCATTAAAACCCCTCCCATTAGGGTTGGCTGGTGGAAGAAGATGTGTAATTTTCTTCTGAGCAGCCAAAAGAGCAAGAATATTCTCGAGCGAATTCCCTAAGGGTGTGAACGTTCGAGGTCGCTTTACTTCTCCACTTTTAGGCAATGGAGGGTTTGAAGATTGTGCTGGAAAAGGGGAGTAGTTTCTCCTCTGTATAGGCATGCTTGGATTGCCTTTTTGTCCTTGTAGTATCAAGGAAACATCCTCCTCTTTCTTCGTATGGACCCTCTGGGGGTTGTTTCCATAAGATCCGGACTGGATGTGCTCAGCAACAGCTTTAAGAGTGGCGAGGTCTTGAATTTTATCGGACTTCATCCCATTTCATCCATTTCTCCGTGTTTGATCATTTCAGAGAATGGTTTGCCAATACCAGCTAGAACTCTTTCATAGAAAGGAGCTTCCTGTACATCTATGAAAGTCATGACCATTTCTGATTCTGTCATGGAAGGAATAACTTGAGCAGCAAGGCGCCTCCACCTTTGAGCGTACTCTCTAAATGACTCATTAGATTATTTCTTGACCTTGGTAATTTGGTACCGGTCAGGAGCCATCTGAGATTAAAAACTGTATTGAGTAATTAAGGAAGGCGTGAGCCAGCTCTTCCCAGCTATGGATCTTTAAATTGTCTAATCTGGTATACCACAAACGGGCTTCTCCAGTCAGACTTTTCTGAAACAGCTGCATTCGGAGCTTTTCATTTTCCGCATAAGACCTAAGTTCTCCAATGAACACCTTTAAATGTGTATAAGGATCCCCTAATCCGTTATATTTCTCAAAATCAGGGGTCTAAATTTCTCTGGATAATGAACACCAGGAAATATGCAAAGGTCTGTATATGAAACACGGCCATGTGTTCCAATCCCTTTGAGAACACGAATAGTTTCCTCCATTTGAAGGACCTTCTTCCTGATATCACCGTTGTCTGGATCTCCTTTGAGATGGGTGCTTTCAGGGTCTTTGTTGGTTGTATCCAACTGAGGTTCTGGAATTGTCTTTTCTGACCTTGAACTCCTCCTTGTGTAGAGGATTACGTATGTGTAGGTATCTTCATACCACAGGTAGGCCGGTGTAATTCTTTCAGTAGAAAAACGACCAAGTCTCATGATTTGTTTACTCAATCCATCAAATTCTTCTCGGGAAACAGGATTAAACTGGTCAGAAGAAAACATGATTGGCTGTAGGCTCGTGGCCTTTTTTGATTTAGAGCGGGTAATAGGCCCAATTGCTTCCCTACAAAAGACTTAGGTAGTTTAGTCTTAGGGTAATGTAAATGTTATCATAACATGTCCGTTTAGGAATTTTGTCCTGCAAAACGGTTGTTAATTGATAAGATATCATGCATGCACAGATATTCTTCATATTTTCCATTACATATGGATGAACATGGAATGAATTACAAGTAAATGCTTTTGCAAGTAATTGAAAGTGGAAAGTATGAAGAGACTTTCCTCCGCATTTGGTTTATCAGTGGCTGACTTATCTTAGGGTTACTCTCGTGGCTTTTCGGCATGAAGGTTCCCAGATCATCGCAATCTACTCGACGGGAAGTTAATCCGGTCTTTCAACTGGAGCAAATCTGAGTGGTACCTTTCCTGAGCCCTGGGGAATCATTCTTCCCACAATTCTAGTAATCAAACACCGACAGGATAGCCTCCTGGTGGAGGGACCACACAACATACATTCACATACAACGTGTCTCACCATTTATGCAAAATGATGACATGTGCGAAGCACGAATATCATAGATAGATATTTAGCAGTGAAGTAATTAAAATGCATTCGTACACATTTATCAAAAATATAAATGCAACATTCACACACAAGCATATAATAATTTTGAAAAGCTTGAAATAGCGGCTTAAGCCCTCTTACTGGAGTCCCCAGTAGAGTCTCCACCTATCAACGTCGGGATTTTTGAGTGTCCCTTTTCGTTACTTGTTCTTTAGTGTTCTCATGTTAATGTGAGATTTGTTTGAAAAAACAAGTGAAAAAGGTCCGACATGTATAATGTCGACAATTTGACTTTAAGAGTCGCCAGTTGGTGTATTTAACTAGTTGCACCAACGCAACCGAAAAAGGTTTGCACATTGACCCAGTGATTTGACACTGCTAGATGGGTCTGTGAAATCGAGATTCATTTGGGGTCTGGGGGCTTGATTATGCGGAGGGGAGGTGTTGGGCACCCCCCGACATCTGTGTTACCATGGTGACCGCCACTCTTTAAAGAAATTATTATATGAACGTGTGTGTGTGTGTGTGTGGATCAATGTGAAATTATTTGAAGTAGTGCGAGGCCTCGTTCGCACCTATATACACAAGGTTTGAATTTTATAGAAAAATTTAGTTTTAACTTAGATTTAGCAATGAATTTTTGTAAAAGAGGTTTTTCAAACCCTGTGCTCAATAGGAATTGAGACCTTTTCATACCTTCATTTTATTATTAAATGTTCGGCTTGTTTGCTTTTATTTTTGAGATGCGAAGCATTCTCGAGAAAAATATATCTTGATCTTAGAACTCCTCATGGGCATGACATCATCCAAGAAAATTTAGACATCTGAAAAAAATAATATACAAAAGCACTTTACGACGGAAAATGTCCATCATGGGAACCGAATCTAGATTCAATTAATTTGAACCTATGATCACATGATTCCTAGGCTCACATCATAATCGCAATTTGTATGGAAAGCGATGGCGATTATATATATATAAAAGCTATAAATATATACATATGAACATGATCAACCACCACGAAGTAAACTCCAGGCTGGACAAAATGTAAAGAAAGCTGTAAAAGCGATCAACTGCCACGAAGTAAACTCTAAGCGAGTGACGGAATGTAAATAAAGATGTAACGAGCCACGAAGTGAACTCTGTGCCCTGAAAATGTAAATATATATATGTACGTATATATGTATATATTAGCAAAGAAAAGCACCGGGATGTGAATCCGAGGCTCATCGGATATGTCCATGACAATTATATATATATATATAAACTATGGTCGACTCATCGATGAGCACAGATTTTACATCCAGTGCGTTTAATTGCTTTTATATATATATATATATATATATATATATATATATATATATATATATATATATATATATATATATATATATATGAATTAAACGCCTGCATCAAGTCTAGGCTCAATCGAGGCATAACTAGATAATGTTAGTCCATATATGAAATATATACATATATATAAGTATATATATATACGTATGAAATGAAAACCACTTAATGAGAAGTTCGGGCAAACGCACACAACACGACTCTCAATGTGTATAACAGTGTGTGCTATATGAGAGGAAGGCTTTATAAAATGTAAGAAGGCTTACAGTGGGCTACCAAAGTAGACTTCTATAACTTTAAATGGATAAACACTCAACTCCCACCGGATAAAAGTTAGCTATATGTGAGCTAACATGTGTTTAAAAGTGAGGAAACACTCAAAAGATGTGTATGTAGAGTAAAATGGACAGGGCTTCCTTGCCTTTTTCCTTCTCTCCTCTTCTCAAATGGCTGACCCCAAGGATTGTATATATAGACAGATGGCCGCAAGTACACCTGCGGCAGCCGCAGTTGTACATGCGGCTGGTCATGATGCATCCGAGCCTCACGGGTCCCGTCATCTCGTAGTACGTGCACTCATGCAGTGTAATGTCTGCTCGAACTTGTAAAACTTCAACTCGAGCATCCGAACGAGGTATATCTGACCTTCTTCAGACCGCTGGTGTCAAGAGTTACACAATGACATGGATTAGAGGTTGTACGAAGTCAGGAAGAGGGGTCTATGCCCATGGTCTTTGAGCTTCAAATTCTATCCAAAGTAATGTCACACGTAATAGTCACTCGGGATTGTCACTCCTCGGTTCTTGTGGGACATTATTGGATGTATGTATGTATGAAGTGTTGAAACGACGTGTCATTGTTGAAGGAACAAGATGACGTTTGACTCCTCGCCGAGGTTATCACCGGTTTGAGTTGATAGTAGACGTTGCTCAGGGTTACAGCTAAGATTGGACTACTTGTTGATATGTCGCGATATCATCTTGTTGAGACAGTAAGATGACATGTTGACTCCTTACCGGGGTTATCACCGATTTAAGCGAAAAGCAGACGTTGCTCAGGGTTACATCCGAGATTGGACTGCTGCTTGTTTGTATATTTCACTGTCATCTATGGATGTTCCTGTCTGCTCGTTGTTAGCTACGGGACTGAGGTATGTGTGCCTTGACAGGATGTCTGGAGTTGAAACTGATTGCATGTGTTTGAAACAAGCATTTCTGGGGTTATCACCGAAACTGCAATGGCATCCCTTGGGGCTATCACCAAGGATGGGATTGCTACTCCTAGTGTTGTCTCTGGGACTGGAACTGAACGTCGCGATGTTATTGACGAGATAGGACTGTCCTCTCCTGTGTTATTTTCGGTCTTTTGATCTGCATATCTCGGGGTTATCTCCGAGATTGAAATATTTACATTCGGTGTGTGTTCGGGTAAGATGATGTTCGATTTGTGTTCCGGGTTGGAACTAAACTTCCGGTAGTATCCGAAATGGATGTAAGCTGTCTTTCAGGGTTATCTCCAAAAGACGAATCTACCCTTTTCAGTAATAGGAGTGCAGAAAATTTTGAGTGTCTACAAGGGTTTTTATACCTTTCTAAGAACTCACTTGAATCTGGGCTTCTAGTTCTGTTATTGTGATAGTGGGGCTTGATTTTGTAACTGATATAGTAAAAGTTTTCATGGGTTTTAAGAGAGAGAGACTTGGTAAGGTGTTTGTGTATAAATGAGGCTAACAAATAAAATTTCTCTCTCTTGATCTATATATATAATTTGGTGCAATGTATTGGCTGATATAATGTTGCATGTTTTGTGTTATTTAATGTCACATGGTAGGTTAAGAGTTGGCCAACAACTCCATATTTTGGTAAGATACACAAGCAACATAATAAAGAATGCACATAAGGGTATTTTGGTCAATTGCATTGTAAATTTAAAGGTATTTTGGTAATCTTGGCAAAACCTTAGGGTTTGACCCTTATGGTTTAACCCTTATGGTTTAACCCTAATGTTTAGCGCATTAAATTTGTAGAATTTCCAATTCAGGGTTTGTAAAAATAAAATTTTAGTTTCAAAAATTATAAATTAGGGCTTTCTAAAATAGTTTAGGTTTCTAATAATATAAAACATGAAAAATAGATTTAAGGTTCACTAATTAGCATTAAGATTGCTAAGTTAGCAATTAGGGTTCATACATAGCAAATTAGGGTTATAAATTTGTCAATTAGGGTTATAAATTTGTAATTAGGGTTTTCTAAATAATAAATAGAATTTCCCTTAACTATCATTAAGCTTAAGAATTTAGCAATTAAGGTTCTAATTTAGTAATTAGGGTTTCTAATTAATTATGTTTTCTAGGTATAATTAGGGTTTCTAATTAACATTAAATTCTGTAATACGCGACATAATTCATATAATACAATTACAACATAGTCTTGCATTTCCCATTTGAACTTCAAAAATAGGGTTAAACAAATTAATGCTAGGGTTTGGTCATGATTCAACATAATTGACCAACCACTATCAGTCCACGCATATACCGTACATATTTATAGCACTGAAATAAAATAATATTATTATTCTCTTTCATTATTCCAAACCTTGAATTAAGGTTTGGATTCCATATCTGATTTATCTTACATATATACTTTTATTAATTAAGTTAAAATAATTAACTTAATTAATATAAATTAAATTCATATAATAAAATAAAATAATTTTTATAATAATTCTAATAATCATTTCATCTATTATTTAAATAATATAAAATCATATTTTCATGGAAAATAATTAATAAAAACATTTCTACTATAAAATTAATTATTATAAGAATATAATTTATAATGATCAATAATTCTTTTAAAAATTTATTTGAAATTATTCATGTAATAAATAAATTTTATTTATCACATAAATACATAGACATTATCTGGCACATATTTCTACCTTTATAAATAAATAAAAAATTATTCGCAAAATTTCTGATTTAATTATATAGAAAATATCTAGTTATTACATTCACCCTCCCTTATAAAGTTTCCGTCCCCGGAATCACCGTTTTAAAACCTATACATACAAGGTACATAGCATACACAGTCATTGAAAGTAAATCTCGATCATAATTGATCGAACCGATCTTTAACTATTCAGCATAAAGGTTATCTATCTGATTATACAAAAATTTGATTTCTAAAAGAACTCAGATTCCCCCTTCAAAATAATTTATAAAATAATTTACTATATATATATATATATATATATATATAAGAAAATAAAATTTATTCGAATAATACCTGGAGTTGCGTCCCCATCTGCCACGGTATCTTGAATGGTCATGTTGAAGACTCTTGCGGTTTATTCTGTTGGTTTGTTTATTGAAGTTGGTCTCGTTGTCGCCAATGTCCTGCTGCCTTTTCCCGTATTCGCATTCATTGCTTCCATTCTCCTTCTTGGACAGTCTTTCACCTTATGCTCCATTAATTCACCAATAAAACACCCATTATACATTCTTAGATTGGGGCAGTTGGGAGAGATATGTCCCTTCTACCCACACTTATAACACACAAACTTACCTTTAAGACACTCTCCCGAGTGATTCTTTTTGCAATTTCTACACTGCATAACCTATTTCTTTCCATCTCCTAGCCTAATTTCGGTATTCCCAAAATTATCTCCTTTCCTTTTTCCAGTCCTACTACCATTACTCCCTTCTCCGGCTCTAGCTTGATTTGCCTCCCCTTTCATCGCATAGGTGGCAAAAGTTGTCTTTTGCCCCTCCGTTACCCCAGCTATCACAAATGCTTCTACAATGTCAGTTGATCCTCGAAATCCTAGCATTCTGACTGCCTTGAAGTCTTTGAAGTTCGCTAAGAGATTATCTGGCTGATTTCCCGCTGCTAGTATTCCATTCTGCATAGCTTGAGCGACCATTATTCACAAAATTCTGCATCGGGTCTGGTTGTCCTCCAGCTTTGTTGACAGGTTCTTCTGTCCGTTGGTTTTGTTTTCCTCTTGGCAGCATTATTATTCTTTATTATCTTACATTCTAAGCCTTATCGTATAAGTTTAACATATAACGCGAAATTCTCTATTCATATAATCATGTACTCAAAATATTAGATTTTGAAAACTTGGTTTACTATATTAACCAGTGTTCAGATAAATAATTACTATCTTTATACCAACTTATTTCATTAATCCAACATAGATTCACATTCATAACACTTAACATACCATAACACATACTGCTTTAAACATCCGCTATCCATTTGTGACTCAAAAGTCGGGAATCGCTGCCACAACTTATACAAAAGTTGAGAATATTACATTACACAATCATACCCATCATATACACAACATAGAATCATACATAATCAAGTAATACTAATATCACTTATTTCTTACACCTTCACTAAGGATTATTTGCTTATTATCCTATATATTCCCATAATCCTCAATAATCCATTCACACCTAACTATATCAAATTCTTCAAACTTACCACACATCATGAGTTTAAGAACTCACCATAAACATATGAGTTTAATAACTCGATCTTGATCATCTATTCTATAACTATACTCTACCAATCAATTATACTACCATTTCTAGATCTGATACTACATTTTCCACAATAACCACCTCATTAGGGTTGCTTTCCAAGTGAGCCTCTATTTCAGCTATTAACTTTGACATTGGCTCGGTCATGAAGGTTGACTCCTTCTTTACAATCTAAGGGTATCCTAATCGTTTTTTATCTGACATCTACACATAAATTATTTAGATTAGCACATAATGTATATACACATCAAATAATAGTTTTATATAAGTTATCTTTTATTTTGTTTGACGATGAATTTATCCAATTCATCTCATTTTAAACTCTATATGAGTTATTTGTATTTTCAACGTTTCCCTCTGTCCTAAGGTTATAGCCTAAGGTCTATCCCACCTAAGGTTTCTAACCTTAAAGCTCTGATACCATGTTGTAACTTTCATGGTGCTTCCAACCATAGCATCTTACAAGGGTACCTATCAGCTTGCCACCGACTGGTTTGGCATCCCCTACGGAGAGTCTGGCTTCGGTACATTCCACACAATGAAGTCACCAGCGACAGGCTCGGCGCTCTTCACAAATTCATGCTTATAGCTCTGATACCATGATGTAACGCCCCCAAATATAGTTACTTAAAACCCGAACTCGGTACTTTACGATACCATTTCTATGAGCGGAATAATACTAATAATAATAACAATAATATGAATATGAATATCAAACTTAATTTACATATATCAGAGTCTAATCCCAAGTACGCAACCTTTACTACAATACATTACATGATAGATAATAAATATCATGGTCTAAATATTGTCTAACTATTACAAAAGATACCATATCACTTATTCTGTTTGCTTTCCTTTTTCTTTTTTCTTGGACGAACCTTCTGGTTGTTCACACTTAGCTGAAAACATTTAAATTAAACAAGGATGAGCATTTGAGTGCCCAGCAAGTAATAACAATTATAAATATAAGTTGAAAGAAGTAAATGTTTTCTTTGTACGACACTTCTACAATGAATCAACAGTTGTGAAGTAAGCTGAACCAATAATAACAACATAACAATTCTATATCAAATTTTTGAAACTACGTATTGACTATAATTGAAGAGTAGTCGACAGACTATGAACTTTGTTTTTAATTTTTGATAAGGTTTAGCAGAATTTCATCCACAAACTATCATAACTTACGGACATGAGGGTGATCTACCCAATGTGCCCTGTATTGATCAATACTACATACAAGAACGTTATTATCGTTCATCTTTTCTGCCTTAGGCGCATAAAAGTTTTTCCATGTTCGGGATGTTCATACTTAGTCGGGAATTCGAACCAAAACAATTCGGTTGGATACAATAAAGTTTTATCATGTTTAATGATATATCTAAATCTGTGTCTAGCTGGGTCAAATAGCTTAGATGGCTTTTAATTAATGTATACATAATGGAGATCAATAGGTATATATTAACATGTGATTAAATATAATGATTATCCAAGTGGGGACACTTGTATAACCATATTTAGAAATTAACGAACAGAATAAATATCTGAATTATATAATAATAATGTACTAATAAATAATGACCGGCTACATAATCGATAACAATAGTGTTAACATTCTGGCACAATGATAATATAATTCTGAAACTTTCTTACTTATGTCCATTGCATAAAGTAAATGCAAAGGTAGGATACTTGTCTGGTCTGTTGCATCCAATTACGCAACTTAGTTTTATCTTTTATACTGAAACCTATCATTAATAAGATCATTCTATCGATTAGAATAACATATCATAACACATAGTAGTGCTATTTGCATTTAGCACATAACCTAAGCAAATTGTCACATAGATTTAATAGTCATTGAATCACAAACAAACACGATCTCTATCTCCAATTATCTAAGTCTAGATCAATTTCTAAACAACATGTCATTTAGATGTACAAAGCGACTTTATTCTGCAATTATCGAGTTTAAAACTCTATTCTAGTAAGTTCAATAGATGTAAATATCATTATATTATTTTTCATAACCTTATAATAATTTTTAAATAATTATTATAATTTATCATGAATTTTCAAACACTAGAATCATTATAAAATGATTTAAATATTAAATAATTCTATTATCATTAATATTTAATTAATATTAAATTATTAATGAAACCATTGCCAAAATATTAAAGTTATTTATAATAACTTAAAATATTTTTAAAGTATTATTATTACCCTTAAATAATTTTTAAAATATTTAAAATCATTTTTAAATAATTATCATTAATACTTAAATATTAATGCACTATTTACCAAATATTAAAAGTCATTAATTATAACTTAAAATATTTTTAATTCATTTATATCCTTTTAAATGATTTTTAAATTAATAAAACTATTTTTAAACTATTTATTTAATATAATTATTAAATAAATCAAATATCATTTAATATTAAATAATTAATGAATTTTACCTTTAAATATTGAAAGTTATATTTTATAACTTAAAATATTTTTAAACACCTTAGTTTTATTTAAAATGATTTTTATAATATTAAAATCATTTTTAACTAATTTATTTAATATAATTATTAAATAAATCTAATATCATTAATATTAAAATATTAATATTTTTCATGACAAAATATCAAAAGTTATATTTTATAACTTAAAATATTTTTATAACCTTTAAATCATTTTTATATAATTTTAAAATCATTAATTCTATTTTCATAATTTATTTAATACATTTATTAAATAACTTAATTATCATTAATATTAATTTATTAATAAAATTCATCACAAAATATTAAAAGTCATTAAAAATAACTTAAAATATTTTCTTATACCATAATATAATTTTAAATGATTTTTCAAGTATTAAAATCATTTTTAAATAATTTATTTAATATAATAACTAAATAAATTAATTACCATTAATATTCCAAAAATATTAAATATTTATGAAATATTTTCAAAATTATTAAAACTAATTTTTAGGCTTTAAAATAATTTTTAGTAATTTATTTTGTATTTTTAATAATTAAAATAAAATATTTTTTTCTAAATTATTTAATAAAATAATTAATTTTCGGTGTTCTTTAGTCGTCTTCGTCAAACCCAAAATTTTTAAATGTGCCCACTTTCGATCCTTGTAACTTCCTCTACAGGTCTAGTTTGAATGATTTAAAGATTCTTAATTGTAGAATACATGTCCAGGTACAATAACATATCATTCAATCATCATAACATCAACACATGCAAGAGATATTGGCCGGTTAAAGTAGTGCCCAAAAACTGCTTATGAAGATTTTTGGTTTACCCAAAAACTTCATCCGGCAGTTTCGTCCACACAACTTTGACAACTGATTTCTATGATTCTAAGAAGATTCTAAAGATTCTAGAGGCATGGCCATGTAGCCTACATGCCAGATAACAACATTAAAACAGCAACATGGTCTAAAACATAAACACAAGCAAGATCAAGGCCCTGCAAAAACCTTGTCAGACCTCTGGAAAAATTATGGGTTACCCAGATTTGTAAAATCATGGTCGATCAACGACCTTTGACCACTAATAGCTTGCAATCTATGCATGATCTGAACCTGTTACAAGTTCCAAAACACAGATCTCACAGAATACTACAAGATCACACATTTAAACAACAAAAACACACAACATACAAAGATCTATGAGGTCTAACATTCATTGTCAGACCACTTTTTTAACCTTTTCCAGATTTTCAAAAACTTCAAATTTTGAATACTTAGATGTTATGGAACTACATGATACCAACCCAGATCACTTATACACACTACATACTACACATTTAAACATAAAATCACAACATTTCACATATCAATCAAGATCAGAATATAGTTAGGGTTTTTATACCTTTTTAAGAACTCACTTGAATCTGGGCTTCTAGATCTGTTATTGTGCTAGTGGGGCTTGATTTTGTGACTGATATAGCAAAAGTTTTTTAGAGAGACTTGGTAAGGTGTTTGTGTACAAATGAGGCTAACAAATGACATTTCTGTTCCTTGATCTATATATATAATTTGGTGTAATGTATTGGCTGATATAATGTTGCTTGTTTTGTGTTATTTAATGTCACATGGTAGGTTAAGAGTTGGCCAACAACTCCATATTTTGGTAAGATACACAAGCAACATAATAAAGAATGCACATAAGGGTATTTTGGTCAATTGCATTATAAATTGAATGGCATTTTGGTAATCTTGGCAAACTCTTAAGGTTTGACCCTTAGGGTTTAACCCTAAGGTTTAGCAGATTGAATTTATAGAATTTCTAATTTAGGGTTTGTAAAAATAAAATTTTAGTTTCAAAAATTATAAATTAGGGTTTTCTAAATAGTTTAGGTTTTTAATAATATAAAACATGAAAATTAGGTTAAGGTTCACTAATTAGCATTAAGATTGATAAGTTAGCGATTAGGGTTCATACATAGTAAATAAGGGTTACTAATTTGTCAATTAGGGTTTTCTAAATAATAAATAGAATTTCCCTTAATTATCATTAAGCTTAAGAATTTAGCAATTAAGGTTCTAATTTAGTGATTAGGGTTTCTAATTAATTAGGTTTTCTAAGTATAATTAGGGTTTCTAATTAACTTTAAATTCTGTAATATGCGACATAATTCATATAACACAATTACAACATAGTCTTGAATTTCCCATTTGAACTTCAAAAATAGGGTTAAACAAATTAATGCTAGGGTTTGGTCATGATTCAACATAATTGACCAACCACTATAAGTCCACACATATACCGTACATATTTATAGCACTGAAATAAAATAATATTATTATTCTCTTTCCTTATTCCAAACTCAGAATTAGGGTTTGGATTCCATATCTGATTTATCTTGCATATATACCTTTATTAATTAAGTTAAAATAATTAACTTAATTAATATAAATTAAATTCATATAATAAAATAAAATAATTTTTATAATAATTCTAATAATCATTTCATCTATTATTTAAATAATATAAAATTATATTTTCATGGAAAATAATTAATAAAAACATTTCTACTATAAAATTAATTATTATAAGAATATAATTTATAATGATCAATAATTATTTTAAAATTTTATTTGAAATTATTCATGTAATAAATAAATTTTATTTATCACAAAAATATATACACATTACCTGGCACATATTTCTACCTTTATAAATAAAAAATAATTTATACGCAAAATTTCTGATTTCATTATATAGAAAATATCGGGTTATTACATGTATTACATAAACCGAACAGCATTCTCCTGAATGCAAAGGTGCCGTATGGGCATGTAAATGTCGTGTTCTCTTGATCTTCAGGCGCGATGACGATCTGATTATATCCCGAATATTCGTCCAATAAGCAGTAATATTCATATCCCGCTAGTCTGTCCAACATTTGATCGATAAAGGGTAACGGGAAGTGATCTTTGCGGGTCGCCTTATGTAATTTCATGTAATCCATGCAAACCCTCCAAGCAGTCACTTTCCTTGTCGGAATTAGCTCATTGTCTTCATTCTGAACCACAGTTATTCCCCCCCTTTTCGGCACACATTGCCAGACTAACCCATTTACTGTCTGAAATCGGGTAGATGATACCCGCATCCAACCATTTGAGTATTTCCTTTTTCACTACTTCTTATATGATTGGGTTACCGTCTTTGTTGTTCCACTGTCGGTTTTGCATCGTCTTCCATCAGGATTTTGTGCATGCAAAAAGATGGGCTGATTACCTTGATATTTGCAATTGTCCATCCGATAGCCGATTTGTGGTCCCTAAGCACTCTCAGCAACTTTTCTTACTGCATTTCGTTAAGTGCAACAGAAATAATAACACGTAAAGAATTAGAATTGCCTAAATACGCATACCTGAGATGTTTAGGGAGTGGCTTAAGTTCAAGAGTCGGTGGCTCCTCCAATGACGGTTTCATCCTAATTGTGGCTTTCTCCTCCGTGTGCAATGGTTCAAAGGGTGTTTTAAATCTGCTAACTCGTGGCAAGGAGTCTAGCATCTGCAAGTAATCAACAAATTCTGGATCATTGAACTCTTCATCCCCCAATAATGTCGTTTCCAATGGATCGTTATCCAAACTTTTGTTCATGTCTTCGCTGATTATCTGGTCAATGATATCCATCCTAAAACATTCTTCTTCATCCGTAGGAAATTTCATGGCCTTGAATACATCAAATTTTATTTCTTGATCTTGGACCCTCATAGTAAGTTCACCTTTTTGTACGTCGATGAGTGTCCTACCCGTAGCCAAGAAAGGTCTCCCTAGGATAACCAGAAAAAATCCCTTTCATGAATTTTGCATAACTTGGCATTTGCTCCAGTGCTTCTGCAAACGGGATATTAATTTGAAGTTTCTTAAAAACTCCCAAAAAATTTGCAAACTGTTTATTTAGCTTCTGTTGTTGAACTCTTTACAGAAACGGTAGGGGAGGATAGACAACTGGTTCGTTACTTGGTTTGCTCTTTTCCACTTATTTTTCTTCCCCCTGCTTGACCTCAACCGCTATATTTTCACTATCTGTCTCAACCTCCTTTGTAGCTGAATTTTTTGTTTCTTGACCCTCAAGTTGTTTTCCACTTCTCAACATAATTGCTTGACATTGCTCATGATTACCCTTTGGATTTCTTTCCGTGTCACTTGGTAGAGTTCCTTGTGGTCTATTGTTCAACGCTAATGCAATTTGTCCCATCTGATTGTCAAGATTCTTGATGGCCATCTCTTGCAATTTCATTGCCATTGCTTGATTTTTCATAGCCACGTCATTGCTTGTTATGTACTTTGTCAACAAGTCCTCCAAATCTGATTTCCTCTCTTGATGTTGATCTGGTTGTTGATGATTCTGAAATCCTGGGGGATATGATGGTCGTGGAGCTTGCTGATGTTGATTATTACTCCATGAAAAGTTTGAATGATTCCTATTCCTCTGATTGTAAGCATTCTGGTATGTATTATGTGGAATTCTGTTATAGCTACCCACAAATTGCACTAACGCTGGGTTGATTGCGCATTGATCTGTAGTATGCTTGTAAGAACCCAAATTTTTAGAAAATATTAAAATAAGAATTTAGTGAATAAAATTCTTAAGGCTTGTGAAGGGTTCAAATAAAAATATATAAGTGTGTTACGACGTATGTGGTATTGTGAGCTATGTGATAAGTTATGTAGTGTTTAATAAATATATACCGTTATTATATATTTATTATATATTGTAGAGATGAATTAGTTAGAAGATGGATAAAAATTCACCTATTGATATTAAATAATTTATGTGAAATTATTTTATAATAGTAAGTTGATGACCTTAAATATCCTTGATAACCACCAATTTCTTGAGTATTTGTATGAGTATGTATCAAGTCTAAGGCAGTGCAATCGTACTCTTTAATGGCGGATGTATAGGAGCTGGGCTAAACAATTCCTTTAGAGAGCGGAGGTATATACAAATTAGTAACCGATCTAACTCACTGTGAAAACAGTGTAGACGAGACAGAAACTAATTTGTTTGTTGTTTGTGGGAAACCACTCAGTTTACTATATTGAATACTATTAAAGACTCAACGCGTGCTAAGGTTAGACTTGTATGCGTGTCCGTTGTCGGCGAGAGAAGTGAAGAGTAAAGGAATTTATGTATGTGTTATATTCGAGTGTTGTGTTATTGGTGGGAAGAAACTGTAAAGAAATGTTATAGTTAGTTAAACTAATAAGAGAATAGAGTTATAAAACTCAAAGTGTGAGCCTTAAATTATTAAGAAAAATAGTAACCCATGATGTGGAATCAAAGAGGGCATTGATGTTAGACGAGTTAACACTTAAGGAGGATGTATAAAGTATTTAGAGGCGTAGGTTTCATTTACGCTAAAGCGAACTTGTGTCTACTCGATTTTGGTATGGCGCAATTCGCCATTTTCAGAGTTTATGACAGGTAGCAATTTTATTCTGGGTCTGTAGAAAACTCTGAGTTAGTTTATGATATGTTATTTCAAGCCATGTATACTAATAAATCCTATAAGGGTCATATATGGTGAATGGAGTAGGATGACAAAACATGAATTTAATGGGAGTTAGTTATGAAAATTAACTAAACAATAATAAACATTGGTTAATTAAAATTATATTATTGAATAATAGAAATTGAGTATTAAAGCCTTGTGTGGTAGTGGCATGATATTAAATTGATTGAAATGATTAGTTCACTTGTATAAGATGGTGAGTTAACATATGTGTTTAGCATAAGAGGATAAAAGAAATATGTTAATTAATATTTGATATTTTAATATATTACATAGTTTTGTAATATATCAAAGGGGTGATAATTGAAAGATAAATGATTAATACTAATTAGTCCCTGTGATATTAAAATGTGATTATGGGTTGGGAATACCCAATTGAATTAAACTTAGCCCAATTAAAATATTAATGTGGACATTATCATTAAATGGTATTACTATGTGTAATGTGGGAAATGAATTGGGACATTAATGTTATATGTGTGACATGAATAAAACATAGGATAAGAGTACATTATGTTAATATGAGGTACCTAGTAGCACCATGGTATCATATGAAGTTGTAATATGGAATGATTAAATATATGTGCGTTCTAAAAATGGGAAAGGAAATTCAATGTTTGAATAAACATTAATATTAAATAATGTTATAAAGTGGTTATGTGAGTAGTAGAAATAATTTTGGAACTACTCGGGCAATAATGCCTAACTGCGTTGTTTTAATGCGTGTATTTAATGTACATGGATTATATGTATATTACGTAGCACCTACTAACTTGAAATGATTAGTCATATGGTGACATTAGGTTATAATATATGGTTGATATAGCATAAGAGTAAAAATGTGTACAACTGTGTAGGCTAAGTGTTGGTGATAATCTCTTTTGTCCCAAAATGAGTGACACAAGGACATGAATAGTGACTACAAGCTATAATACGTATGTTTTCAAAAGGCTAAATCCTAGATGATCATGGCTAGCTAGGTGGTTGGTATGGAGTGGTTGAGCCACCCTACTTGAACCATTGTTTCATTGCATTGTACCATGAATTCAACCTCAGTGCTATGTCATTGTCCAGTCCAAACTTCTTCTATAAATGGAAGCCATGTTTATCAGTTGGTGTTGCTTGAATTTGTCTGAGATTTGTTAAGTAGTGAGGTTGAGAGCATACAAGTGTTCTAGAGCTTAGAAGTTCATTTGGAGCAAGTTCTTTTCACCTTGCAGAGGTATAATCCCCTTTTCCTTGTTTCCCTTTCATTCTCTGTAAAAATGGAGTCTTGAGTCTTGAAATTCAAATTCTTGATTTTGTGGAATTGTATGTTAATGAGGTTGGGTAATGTCCATATAGATGTTATATGATCATATAAGCATGTTGCAATTTATATATGAGTGTTTAGAATCAATTTTGTGGGTAAATTTTGTATTTGGGCTAAACAGCTTGTTGAAGGCATCGTTTCTTGGCTCAAACCAGACACTTGCCTTGATTGCTTGCATATTTATATTTAGATAGATGTATAGTAATATCATGCTATGGTCAACAATTTAGTTGAGTGTTCTGTTTTGCAATCTGATCCATGTTAGTTAATCATTATGACTTAAACTAGCATGCAAGCATGTGTGATATGTATATACAAGTATGTTACCCTAATGTGAGCATGTTTTACTAAGACTAGCATGATTTGGTATAAGGACTTTTAGTTTTGAAAAATAAACTTTGTTAAAATTCATGTTCTGCAAATTTTGAGCTTAGTGGTCTATATACATGACTGATTTTACACATAAATGAGCATGACATGTGATTCATAGTTCCTTTGTTCATGACCACGTTATTAGGCTTTGTGTAGAGAAGTTTTTCAAGAAAAAGCTTAGCATAGTGAACTAACATGCATGACTACTATATGATTTAAACTTTGACCTTGCGAGCATGATAACATGACTTGACTATATATGTTTAGAGCTTTGAAGTTGTCTTGTATGTATTGAATGGCATTGTTCAAGTCTACAATGGTTTCAAAAGTAAACTTGAACATATTTTTAGAATCTAGTTACATAGCATGGATATCTAGATTCTAAAGGATTTATAAGTCATGTTATGTCTATAATATCCCTAGATATAATTTATATGTGCTGTATTACATCATTCATGAAAAGTGATTTCAAGGGCAACCGCGAGCATGTTTTTGAACTTAGGTTTCATTATATGAGTATTTAGATTTTAAAGGCTCGAGATGCCATGTTATGTTTCAATATGTCTTTAAACATAAGTTGTATATGTGAAACATAATGGAAGCGAACCAAGCATGAGGTTAAAGAATGTTTTAAAGTGTTAAATGATGCTAGCTAGATATGAATATGTACAAGCATGTGTAATAAAGATTATGTGACCTCTTTTTGAGAACATAAGGCTAATTAGTACACCTAGTGATTTCATAACCCTATTTTGTTTTGGTTCGTGGAAATCCTAAACTAAAATCCCTAATGTATAAGGTTAATCTTGAAGTGGTCATACAAGTATGTAAGACCTTTTGTGTGTATGCATGAGGAGTATAAGTGTCTAAGTGTGTTAAAGTAGGCACTGAAAACAGGAAGTGCAAAGCTCAGTCTTGGTGCGATGCGATAGCGCAGGCAGCCATGTCCCAGTCCCTAAGATTTAGAAGTATGCAATTTACCATCCTACAGTTTTGATCAAGTTCTATTTTTGATCTGATGTTTGAAGCATGCTTGTATGATTACTTTAAATTGCAATATGTGACCTCTATGCTATATAATGTGTTAGGAAGCATGCTATGTGATAAAGATGAATGTTAATTAAGACTTTCAAAATGTTAAAGTCCAAGGAATGTTTTCAAGATACAAAGCAATGATACGTTGTTTGAATTTGTGAGGTCTTACAATCTGATTTGTGCTATATAGGTAATGTTGTATAAAGTTACAACTAAGATAGACATTTGTGTGTACGGTTGAACTTAACGGTATGAGTTTTAAATGTGTCTAACATGTAGCGAGTCAAGTATATGGTAGATATATCTTAATGTTGATGTCAAGTACGAGTGGTTAAGGAATACCTATACATACCTAGGGTATGATGAGAAAGTGAAGTGTAGGTTTTACGAACCAAGTTGGGAAACAATGTAACATTGTTATTACATTGAGAATGCATGAAATATGTTACTGATGGATATGAATCCATGATTATATAACTGTGTAGGAATACACGAAGTGCGGATAACTATAAGCTTTAAGCAGTTAAGTCATAGTTAATAAACTACGAATCAGGCAAGTCTTTCAGTTCCTATTTGATATATGAATTCTATAACTGTTAGTTGAGCTATATTATGTTATGCAAATGTTGATGTATATTTATGAAATGCATAAGAGATATGTATGAAATGTGAAAGTTAATCTTTGATGATATGCTTATGTTGGTAAATCTCTATGTCTGTTATGTGTGAAGTAACATGCGTAATAAATATTAACTGATTGTGAATGCATGAACTGAGTATGCTATTATATGCTACTCACGCATGAAAACCTATTAGAATTCTTTGGTCATTGAGCTCACCCTTGCAAATAACCACTTTTGCAGGTTAAGGATACACGGTAAAGGTCACGTGCTACTTGATTGATAGAGTTCAATAGTAATTGAAGGAGATTGGTTTTTGTGTTTAAATATATACTCTTGAACCATGTTTATATTCTAGGAGTCGTACAAGATAGTAGTTACGAGATGTAATACTTGTTGTGTTGTAAAGTTGCATTATGTGATACATAGAGAAATTCGAATTGAGATGTAAATATTTATACAGTAATTCGAATAGGATGAATCATAACATAAATTGATTCAAGAATTTGTAATTGATTCAAGTTAAGATAACAATAAAAGATTATTTTTTTCCAAGGAGATTGTAAAAGTTTAAATTATTCCGCATATATTTATAACATCGAATGTGATGTAAAACAGGAATGGTAAATGACCAATATTTGAAACTTATAATAGTTTGGGGTCATTATACATAGATCCTGGATATGGAAAGAATTTATATTCTAAATTGTAATAAGCAAGGTTATATTCATTTAAGTTATGAATAAAAGATATAATAGTTTGACGATAATAGTATCGTGACGGACCGAATTCGAGGTTCAAAAGGGACCTGGATTTGGGGGCGTCACAATGCTCACCCGCGCACAATTCGCAAATAATTGCAACCTGTTATACCTGTGCTCCTGTCATATCATCAAACTTTTTTGAAAGTGCTAAAATTTGCGCTTGTATAGCCGTCACACCATCTACTTCTAACACTCCAGTTTCCTTTGTCTGTGTTAATCTTGCCGTGGGCCACTGGTAGTTGTTAGCTGCCATAGTCTCTACAATTCGTAGGCCTCCTCACAACTTTTAGCCATAAACGCTTCCCCCGAAGCTGCATCAATACTGGTTCTGAGATTTCCGTTCAATTCGTTGTAAAATGTGTTCATATGAAACCACTTAGGCAATCCATGATGCGGGCAATTTCTAAGCAATTCCATGTATCTTTCCTATGCTTCATACAGTGACTCCCCGTGTTGCTGTTCAAATATCGTTATCTCATTCCTCATTTTTGCAGTTTTCGCTGGTGGGAAGAATTTGGTGAGAAATTTCTGAGCTAAGTCTTCCCAAGTAGTTATCGATCCCGGCGGTAGAGAGTGTAACCAACTCTTCACCTTGTCCTGTAAAGTGAATGGGAACAAACGAAGTCTCACCACGTCATCCGACACCCCATTGTACTTAAAGGTGTCACAAATTTCCAGAAAGCTGACTAAATGTTCATTCAGATTGTCATTTGTCAATCCCAAAAACTGAACTGATTTTGAATCATTTGAATTGTTCCAGGCTTGATTTTAAAGGTGTTCGCAATTTATAATGAACTGGTAATACTTGATCTATGACTCACCACCTTGGGTGTAGCAAAATCTCTCAACGCTTTCTGATCTTCAGCTGCCATTACCTCTTCTTTTTCAGAGTTTTTGAATTCTTCTCTTGTTTTCTTGATCCACTTACTTAACCTCTGAAATCGTTTCTCAATATCGTCCTCAAAAGGAAGCAAGTCTGGATTTTTGGAACGCATTTGCATAAACCAATTCAAAAACCTGAAATAAGACGAACAAAAAAAATAAAAATGTTTAAGTAAAACTGGACTAATTAAACTGATATCGTAAAATATTAAAATCTATACTAAATTTATCCCCGACAACGGCGCCAAAAACTTGTTGGGTAAAATCTAATTACGCAAGACACGCAAGTATACATGGTCAACAAGTAATAAAGTGTAAGTAGAGTATCGTTCCCACACAAACAATTAAGTAAGAATTTAACCTCATAATTATTAATTTCCTATTAATCCTAATTTTATTAAACTATCCAAATCAATGATTAAAATTATAAAAACTAAATTATTAATAAATATAAGATCACAAACCAATCACAAATATTAAAAACTAAAATTTCAAACAATTATTGGAGAATTAGGCTTACAATTTCACCTTAAGCTTCACTCTGATTTTTACACCTTTACTCCAGTTCAATTCACTATCCCAGTTTATTAATCAAGAACACGAATGTAACACTAGCCACCTCTCGGTGCACTAATACCATATTAATTTAAATCCACAAATTAGATAGAAACAAGTTAAACATCATAATCAACTAACTCACTATATCTCTATGAGAATTATAATTAAAGAAGGTTTAAGATTAAGTTCTCTATCAGATTACATGCGATGTCAAGCATATCCCTACCTTAACATTCATCAAGATTCTGCTCATTCACAAAATTCAAGAACACATGTTATATTAACTAAGTCTAGATTTGTACTTCCTCTCTCAAATTCATACAAATCCACAAAGAATTGTTGATCAGGCAATTCATAAATTCAAGCTCAAATTAATATAGATGAATTGGATAATAATTTATTAAACTAGAAATTAAGGCAACATAATCATTGTTTCACTTAAGGAACCATCATAAACCTAAAAAATAAATTAGTTCATAATAAATGAATTAAATACTAAATAAATCAAAGAAAACATTATCCCCATTACAAAAATTGAAATTAAAGGAGAATAGTAATACACCACCCTTCTTGTCCTCCAATTCTGCAATCTTTGTGAAAATCGTCCCTTCTTCGTTCCTCCAAGTTCTTGTTCTTCAATCTTGTTCTCAAAAAGATGTGTCTTAGTTATCATTCTGATTTTTTCCTTTCACACATAGCATAAATTTGCCTCACTTCAGCTCCACACCATCAATCCTAATCCAACTCTGTTGACTTATGTCACACTCCATGTTTTGATGATGACCTTATTATTCCTCTAATCATACTATATAACATTTCAGGGAAAGATATGACATTTCAGAAACATCAAGGAAGAAATTACAAAGTCAAGACATCCTTGAAGAAAGAAAAGCAAATTTGAGTCCTAGGAATATATGTAAGATCTTAGCATCTATTACTTTCCAAAATAAGGCTCTACATATGCATTGCATATATACTTGCATTCTCATACTTGATGCTACCTACTAATTCACTAGCCATGATATGCATGGCCGAAACTGCTTACCATAACTTAAGGAATCAAAGCATGTTAACCAATATATATGGTAATCTAGGGTATATGGTTGATTTAATAAAATACCATAAATTATTCATTGTCATCAACTTGATTCGCGGTAAGCACAAAACATGTCATATCATAAATCATGCTTCATAAATCAAGGACTTTAATTCTGAACAAACAATTAAGGTAGCTAGCTAATACCGTGTTTTATATAAAAGCAAAGATTAAGGAACATCATTAGACATACAAGAAATCAGACAAAAAATGACGCTAACATTTGTCACATAAAATTCATTTTTCGTAACTAAAACATTTGGTGATGATTGTTAATCGTCACAGAGACCGTCACCGTATGAGCGTGGTATTAGGTATATTTGACACTATTTGATATCGTCACTAAATGTTTTAACTTATGGTGATGATCTACATCATTGTCACTATAATTAATTACTTTTAGTGACGTTAATAGCATCATTATTTGAATGAAACTTTCGTCACTCTATATTATGTTTCGTCATCAAAACTTGGTGCATTAAATGAAAAAAATCGTTTTTCGTCATTAAATGATATTGTTTTAGTGACGAAAATATATTACTCTATTTAAATCATTTAATTTTAATGACAACAATATTGTCATATTTATAATTATTCTTTTGTCATGTTATTGTGTTTATCATCACCAAAAATAAGAAAATAAATGACGACAGAACAATTCGTCACCTAATAATATATTTAACATGGCAATTATGTCGTTGTCATTTCATATTTTAAATAATATTACAAAATAATTTGTCACAAAAAAGTTATTTTTTGAGACACATTTTTCAATGTCATTAATTGAATACTTATGGTGACAATACATCTCGTCACAAAAAGAATTACTAATAGTGACAAAATTAGTTGTTGTGATTAAATGAATATATAACGTTGATGACGATACACGAAGTCAAATACAACATGTCACAACACAGGTCAAATAAGTAACATGTCACAACACAAAGTCAAATACAATATGTCATATAAATCACAAATAATTATAGTATGAGTTGAGCAAAAAGATATAGAATGGTTCTTGTACATCAACAGTTAGTAGAGTTATCACATCCATAATACATCAAAATTTCCAAATCTTTCCAAATTATATTTGAAATCCAAAATATCCTTCACATCCATCTGCTTCCCAACAGTCGGGCATCACCAAATTCTAAGATACCGGGCGAAGCACTGAACTGGATGTATGTACCCGTTCCAAACTCGACCGGCAGCAAATGAGGCACATTGATGATCTCTATTCTCACTGCAAGCAAACATCAACTGCATATAATTTCAAGAGATTAGCTCAATACAAATCTTGCACACCACTGTACCTAAATAGTGCAAGAACACTTGGCATACCACTGTACCTGAAGGCCTCTAAACAAATCTAAACCTGAAGACAAAAAAGCGACCAAGGAACAGATATCCACTAAGACTGAGGTAGAGAATATATACTATAAGCAAGACTCCAAGCTGTGATTTCATAGCTGACCAATTTATTGCCATTTGAATAGAAGAGCAGAAGGCAAAGGTCAAGATAATGTCTAGAGCACTATCATTAATTGCTCAGATTTCCCTACATACCCCAGTACTTTTCGGCATGCTCCTTTTTGTCTTCCTTTTATACTTCAGAGTTCAGAATATGTCTTTCAATCTTTTAATAATTAACTTCTTATCATATGACATTCCTGTCTCTTCCTGCAGAGCCATTTTTCCTCCTTCACCTCACGTTTGTTATCATTTGTATACCTCACTCTTTTATGATCCTTTAACCCTGAAAAAAGAAAGCAGGATGGCTTAGTTGCAGTTACCAAACATATTGTCTAGTTCTGCATATAGTGGAGGCTTATATTATGGAAAATCTTTGCAAGTCACACAACTCCTGAAGGAAGGCGTAACATAGGCTGCCCGCCCACAAGACTGCAATCAAAAGAACAATCTTCTTTAACATAACTCTGGAGAAACTAAAATAGAGATGGCTCTTTGCATAATAAAGCTTACAACTCACCTTTTAACATAATAATAGCAGAAATCTGCCAGAATAAATGTTTGGACAATTTCAGAAAGTAGGACCATAAAAGGCCACAAACCATAACCTAAAGCTGTTAACAAGCATCCCCTGGTATCAAGTACCTGTATGAAAGATGGAAAACAATGGTTATCAATTATATATGTGCAAAAATTTAGAATGGGATTATAACTAAAAGAGATAGCGGACGACTGTCATTCCTACAAAAAGAGCCAATTTTAATTATCATATGATAACTCCATTAGTCTCTATATCCCTTGAAAATACACAATTGGATTAGATAATTATCACCATTATGCCATAGCCAGATAAAGCACTACATATGCACACTAGTTTGCATTTGCTTTGTCTAGCACTAGCAGTATAGCGCGTCTATGTGTAAAATAATAGTATACAAGAACTATTAACTCCTTTGATTTCCACCTGCTACCAAGGAGAGATCTTGGCTCATTTTTAAAACTCCGATGATATAATCCAAAATTTATCTACTCAAGTGAATACATTTTCTATTTTCTTTAATCTTCTGAAAGAAAGAAGCTAATTCAAATTTAAGGTGATAATGCAGAAGAGTATTGCATCTGTTGCTATCTTGAAGAAGAGTATTGCTATCTTGAAGAAGAGTATTGCATCTTTAAGAATGTCAATAGATCTGCAGAAGAGTATTGCATCTGTTGCTTCTTCCAAAGTCAAGCTTCTAGCTTTAGATCCACCTTTACCCTCAACCAATACAGTTGACTCTGTCATGACAAATAGTTATCTGAGAATTCACATAAAACATATATATACAACCTTTAAATCTACTTTCAGCAGGTCAAATGTTGCAAAAGTAAAATACATGACATAAAGCAGATAGTAACATATTGGAAACGAAATTGGTAAATGAATGGTGCTTGTCCCTCCTGTTATCTTTTCTTACTTTTGCTGGTGGCAACAAAGATCATTAGATAACACTTCCACGCCATCATTGAAAAAAGGGAGAACAAAATAAACAAATAGGTGAGAGGGGGAGGGAGATCCACTAAAACTTCAATAGCATAATGAGTTTATATGAATTAAACAGGATTAACTTCAGGCAAGTGTCACCAAGTGAAGAGAAGCCTGAACTCTCTGAGTGAACCCTCCAGCTCCTGATTCTGAAATCAGGTTGGTTCCTATCCCTACTTTTCTCATTTTTGATGTTCTGACTGGGTAGCTACTAGTCATCTTGGCATATTTATGCAAATTATACAGAGTAAACACAACCTCCTTGATTGACAGTTTCTTTATTCAAATATTTGCTCTATATACTTATCTATGATATAACTTCCTTTAGTTTATACATCTTTTACCAAAAGAGTCATATATTAACATTAAATGTTTGTTGGATAAACTTGAACAAGTCTACAAGTCATATCAAGTATGCCACCCAAGGAAGAATTCTATTTTCTAAAATATGATTCCATTAAAAAAACTGCTAAAAATAACTGAGAGTATCTGGAAGTATTGTTATTTGATAAAGATGCATAAAAATCATAAAACTATCCATGATTCCTAGAATGGACTTCGAGTGATTTCCAGAGTTAGATAATTGTCCGTGAGAGTAGAGTGTCGTGTATTCTGTTTTTGATAAAGCAGTGAGCCGTTAACTGAAATAATCTCAGTTTTTAATTGCTTTTTTGGATAAGTACTTAAATGAACTCTGTTTGCTTCTCTCAAAGGCTTGACACGGTTAAGATCTTCACATGGTGAATGAAAGCAAGCACACGCTCACCTGTACTAGCCGATGCACACAATGGCATCTGAGTTTGAGCAAGCACAGTGATAGTGGCACCAGAAGAGTTCATTAGTTTTTCTATGTTTTGACCAGAAACATCAATCAAACCGCCTGCTTGGGTACCAGAAATCAAAAGCCTTAACGTATTTGCTGCCACATGCCCGGCACCAATTTTCAGTGATTCGGTGTTAATATGATCATCCTATACAACAAGAAACAAAAAAAACATTCCATCAATAAAGAATAGACCCTTAAAGAGTTACTAAAGAGTTTCCAAATTAAAAATAACTCAAACCCACAGGCAACTTCTTAGATTAACCATAACCAAGCTAACAATATGGTACTTTCATAATGTGCAGGCTATTCTCCTTGAGATGCATCAGACTACAAATAACATGGGCTAGAAATACGTATTTACTAGAGAAGCGCTCCTGGTGTCCGTTTGAATAAACTTTTACATATATTCAAAGAAAAAGACGTGGCTTAAAAATTTAAAATAACTCACACAAATAATTATAATGAGAGAAAGATAGAGTGCAGGAAGCTATTTCAATACATGCACTGATTTGACACACAGATAAGGGTAACATCTTAAGAAAAATTTTCTTTTCATTGCTAGTTATATACTCTCCTATTGATTGACCTCAAAATTTGACAAAAAAAAAAACCTTAAAAATCTCATAATCAATCCTGCATTGTTCAAATGTTCGCTCACATGATAATAGTTCACAGTTTTCCACTTTTCTCTCTATGATTGCACAGACTTTTTCCCCATTGTTCTTCTCTGATTCTACATTGATTTACAAAGGATTAGGAGGGAATTCTGAAGATGAAAATACTCTAGTTTCCCAAAGATATTATAAACCAGAATATGTACATTTACGATTTTTGCATGATGCAAGAACCAAAGAAAAAGCTTTAAGAAATAATGAGCAGCAGGTAAAGAGGATCATTAAGAAGGGCATGTATCAAAAAGGCAAGGAAATCCCAAAACTTCATTAGAAGGAAACAAAACCATAATCAATCCCACAAGCTCTATCAAGCTTAAGTTTTTGTTTGCCATTTCATATTTCATGAATCAATAATGATCTAATTTATTAGGAGTGAAACTAAATTCAAAATGAATGTTACTTAGATCGACAATTATCCAACAAAATTTTTACAAATTATAGAGAACTAAACCAGCCCTTATCTTCAACTGCAGCCAATAGCCATACCCATAACACAATAAAAATGACTACAAAACCTCAAATTCACACAAAGTTTAAAATTACAGAAAAATAAAACCCACAAATTTAAAACATCCAGAAGCAAAGAATATCAAGCATAAATTCCAAACACAGTAAAAATATGTATACACGAACAAATACAAGAACACATACCTCAGAAAAAAATGGTGCTAAATTGGTTCAAATCTCAACAAAACAAGCAAGACCCTTTATAGGAATAGAAGATCAAAGATGGAAACCAACAATTTAAGTGACAATAAAATACTCCGATGGAAATTGGAATGTGTGTGTTGATGATGGAGGAATTAGGGGTTACTTGACATGATGTTGTACTCAGTCTTCCTACTGTCCGAATCCAACCCAGTGGGTCCAACAGCCTCAGACCATCTGGCCAAGATGTTTACTCCAGGCCCAATAACATCTGGCTTCAAGATCTGCGGCGTCACCACATTGGGCCCCCTCGAGCTAAATGCCGCTACCACCGGCGACGGCCGTACGCCCAAAACCCTCCCACCGAAACTTAACACCACTGTTGCTTTCGCTTCTTTCTTCACGTACTGCCTTATCACGTCCCCCATTTTCCTCCCAACCGCCACCGCAGGAAAAGAGGAGCTGAGATGTGAGAAGCCGAAAAGAGAGAGAAACAATTCCTTATCAGTTGAGAAGAAAACCCAATTTTCTAGGGTTAAGCCAATAACCATGGGAAGAAAAGAACATGGCTGAGAAATCCAACTGGAAAGAAAAAGATTAGAATTGCCAATTGGAAAGGGAAGATTAGAGTTCCCGATTGGAAAGGGAAGAGGTTGCTGTGTTTGGGCAGGCAGGTTTGAAATGGAGATACGAGAGAAAAAGTATTTTTAATTTTAAATTTTCACTTGAGCGCGTTTTTAGCTGCGTGTTTTTTAAATACATAACGATTTTTTAAAAAAAACTTTATCTAGTTAAAATAAAAAAAAATACCCTTTTAAATAGATAATATTTTTTTATATGTATCTACAACGTTTTGTTAAAAAACATTGTGAAAAAAATATCACAACATTTTTATAAAAAACGTTGTGGTTTAAGTGTTGTCTATTTACTATTTTGTACTAGTACTTCTGGAACTCTACTTTTCCAGTAGACGTGGGAGGCGGAGAATCAAAAGGAGAACGAGAAGCGTCAAGTCCCTCTGACACCACCATTAATTCTGACATTAGCGACACGCAGCAGCTGTCAAATTCAACTCTCGAAGGTTGCTCTTCTGACTCCTCTCTGGTCATCCACGGATTTTGCATTCGCTTTGATTCTACTTCTACCATATATTCTTTTGTTATACCTCTCTTTCAGCCTAAAATTTGATCACTTTAAAATTGCATGTTTCCGAATGTTAGCTTTGTTGCCTTCTCAAATAACAAATCATCAAATAGACGAAATTTTCAACAAAAAAATTTGAAATTTTCCTCAAATCGCAAAATAGAGGGATGAAGAAGAGTCTTTAAATTTTAGGGCTGAGAACTGCGGTTGGGAGACTCAAAAAAAGAGGGATTGCGGTTTTATTATTTGGGTGATGTTCAATTTTAATGTTACATAGCCAAGTTCAAGCTTTTAAGTTACATAGCCAAGTTCAAGCTTTCAATTTTTATGTTTCAATTTCTCTTTCTTTTTGTCGGGATCAATCTAAGAAATTTTAAAGTTCAGGTTAGTGTAAAATTATTTATTTTATAGTTTATTAAAAAAAAATAATTGATATCGTAAGTTACTTAAAAAGTGTTATTAAAAATAAATTTATTATTATAAAAAAATAATGTATTTAATTATAAATAATCCAATTTATAATTATTATAATTAATTTAAAAAAAATTATTTAGAACAAAACAGTGACTAATTGTATCTCTCGCAAAAAATCTCTGAACAACAACATATAATGAGCAATTGTGACGCCCCCAAAATAGGTCCATTCCACCCAACCCATTCTGAGTCGCCAAATACATGGTACAGAAATAACTACAACTTCAATAATACAAATGTAAGTGTGAAATACGACAATACATATTAATGAGTTTAAATACGATATTGCCGTCTGACAATATCCACACGCAAAATAAATCTCCATCATAATTATTGATACATTATTTTACAAAATGGTGAGAACTACTAAACAACTCTCTCTGTAACCTTCATTCCATACCCCGACTCGATCCTGCTATGTTCTCACCTCCGAGAAGAAAATGGAACAACAAGGAAAAATGTGAGCTCAACTAGCCCGATAAAGAATATTATGACTAAGATAATATACAACAAATTATCGTTAGTCTTCAACGGGAAAAATCTAATAGAATACAATAGACAACAAGTTTTAGATCAACAAATGCAATGAAGCAAATCCATTAGAAGAGTCACGTGAAAGAATTCTCTCATCTTCAAGGTTTAAAAGTCCATCATCAATATTTATCCTGTAACAACAATCAATATTCATCTTTGCATTACTGAGCCAAAGATATTCATTTAAATCACCAATTGGTCATGTTCATCTCAACACTGCTTCATCTTTTTACTCTGTGCCAAAGATATTCATCGATTAATCGTTCATCTTTGCACTACGTGCCAAAGATATTCATCAAGTATCACCATTAAGGACCGAGGATGATGAAAAATATTTTTAAGAACGAATCTAGTGAGATAGAAGGACAAATATTAGGGATTCTTACAACAGTTTATCCAAGATCGATAATACTTCATAATAAACAATTTTGAAGCAGAACTCAAAAATAACGATCAAAACATGGATACAATCAAAGATAGTAGCCAAAATAGACATCTTGGACAAAAAGAAAAATTTTCATTTTTCTATGAATAGTCTTAGTATTCGTGAATAGTCTGCAGTATCGTGAATAATAACCCAGACACAAAAGATAGAAATTTCACAAAAAACATCTTTACGCTTAAGTGAATAGTACTAAGTAAATAGTAACATTCGTGAATAATAACTCGTGAATAGTAACTCATGAATAGTAACTCGTGAATAGTAACTCATGAATAGTAACCCCAGACATGAAAAAGTTCCAAATTTGATAAAAAGTTCAACAAAGATTTTGGCATAATGATATTGAAGAAAATAATATCATTTATGAAAAGAAATAACATCCTTACCTCAAAATAACCGTATTTTACATTTGAATTTGATAATAGTCTTGTGAAACCCGCATAGTATAGCAACACACAAAGTATACTCACAAGAATACGCTCGATAATTTAGAGAGAAAAGAGAGAAAACTTAGTTTACGGTGTGATTTTCAATTCTAACTTAGCCCTCTATTTATAGGAAAATGTTAGAGCATGAAGGAGACTAAATAAATATAATAATAATATTCTTATTTTCTTCCTCACGCAACCTAAGTTGCCAACAAAGACCAAATACCCCAAAATCAAGCACCCACATGTTGTATCCACCAACCAAAAAGTGGGTCCCCCCATAAATTTAATAAAAATTATTTTATTTTCCGAAACTTCAACAAGTCATAGAAAATAGCTCGGTTATCAGAAAAATTCAAAACTCGCAAATTTCCATGGGAAATTCCATTCTCTACAACTTTGCGAGAAGAAAGTTTTTCCAAATTCTAAATGTAAATTGACCAAAATCCATAAGCCAAGCGATTTTACGATTACATAATCAATTTTCTATCAAGAATTGTGTCCACCACACACAAAACATATGTTAAACATTTAATGCCACAAAAATACTACTCTTCCTCCTCATATACTCATATATCCCACATTCATTGTAAAAATATCACCGCTAATATATTATTAAAATAATATATTTAAATGAATTATTTTATCGGAAAAGATAAAATATTAATTTTCAACAATTGTCACATTAACAATTTTCTCCATCTATATCCACATAAAATCAATATTATATAAATCAATAATTAATTATTCACAAATAATATTATAGAATTACATTACTAACAAACAACGAAGCGGTTCCCAGAAAGAGGGGCTTTCCAATAAGGATTTCTCTCTTCTTGGCGCCAATGATTAGGTGACCAAACCTCTCCTTAGAGCGGAACTTTCTAGACATTGCCAATAATGTTATCTCGATAATATTATTCAAATAATATGAATTATTGATTTGATAATGGAAAATCTTGTGTAATGACAATTATTGAAACAACAATGATACCAAATATCAACGCAACAATTATTGAATCAATATAATATTGAGCGGTAACTCACCAACAATAATTATTGAGTAAAGCCTTTCTTACGTAAGAATCAATAATTCAATACTGTAGGTATTCTCTTGTACAACCACGCGTATTCTTATTTTAACCACCGAGTAATCCAACGGTGTTTACTAGTAACAACTACTCCGTTATTTATAAAAGCTCAAACTTGTCATTTTCTTTCATCCAACCGTTTTCCGTTATGGGGCCCACCAATGACTGCGCCGTCGTACGGAGATTCCCGACAAAAAGAATATTCCACGACCAAACGAATATTCCCCGGCAATAATGAATATTTTATAACCACTTGCATATTTTGTAAACTTTGCACATTTCACCCATAACCAAAGAATTATATCAAATTAACCCTTATTAATTTAGAATAATGAATAAAGGAAAATTCAATTTTATTTATAATAAGTTGGGGTCTTACAACCTCCCCTCCTTATGAAATTTCGTCCTCAAAATTGACGTACGTACCTGGTGTATCGAAAAGATGAAGATACCTCGCTTTCATTTCCGTTTCCAACTCCCAGGTCATTTCCTCAATAGCATGGTTTCTCCACAAAACTTTAACTTGTGGTATGACCTTCGTACGTAGCACATGCTTCTTCCTATCCAAAATCTTGACAGTACCTCCTCGTGTGTTAAGTCTTGACTATCTCGTCTGCGTTCTAACTCAATAATGTGGTTCGGTTCGTCCACATATTTACGTAACATCGATCGTGAAAAGCGTTATGAACACGCCCCATACTTGGCGGTAAAAGCGAGTCTATAGGCCACGCGATTCCTACTCGATCGAGGATTTCAAATAAACTAATAAATCGAAGGTTTGAGCTTTCCTCACATCGCCAATTCTCGCTTTTGGAATAACAACTTCTTGCATCTCATTCTTCAAATTCATCAGCTCCGGTGTGTAGATTGAACAGCTCTAACTTTATTAATTAAAGTCGATTATACTCGTATATCATCACGTGGGTACCTAGAGTTTTCATCTCCATCTCTAATATTTGTAAGTTATCGGAAATGAGTCTTTGACAATATCGTACTCGTATTCAGATACGATCTTTTACTCAACACGTCACTACCACGTTAAACGCTTCCGAGATGGTATGGTGAAACATGTGCCGAAATGAGTCTCTTCTTAAGTTCTTGAAGCTCTTCCCACATTCCGTGCTCCATTCGAATTTTGTATCTCTACGAGTCGGTGAGTTAATGGACTAGCGATTTGAGAAAATCTTTCCACGAATCTCGATAATAACCAACTAAGCCTAGAAATCTCGTATTTAGATTCTTGACTTAGTTGCTCTCAATCTGTAACTCATATCCCAATCTTGGATAAAGCACGTCACAATGACACCTATCGGTTTTACTATGCACGCATTTAATATGGCATCCCGTCTGGAGAGTCCGGCGGTGTATTCCACAAAGGAAGTCACCAAATAAAGGCTCGGTACTAACTCTTATACTTGGGTTTTAACTCCTCGAAGTTCAATAGGAGCCATTCGATATGAGATTTTAGAAATGGGTTTTGTCTGGGATTCAAAGTCAATACAAAATTCAATATCACACTTTGGGAGTAAACCAAGAAATTCTTGAAAATACGTCGAAAAAATCAATAACAGGAGAATATTATTCAAATCGGCGTGTCTTTATTCAAATCCATAACATGGACTAAGAAAACTTGACATCCGTAATAAGCGAATGACTTCATGGCGATATGAAAATCTTTGACTACAATGGTTTGATTGCTTGAATTCGAATAACAGGTTGCTTAGGAATATGAAAACTAACAACCTTACAAAAGCAATCAATTTGGCATGATGAGTAGTTAACCAATCAATCCCTAAAATCACATCAAAAGCAAGTATCTTTAAAGAGATAAGATCAACAGGTAATGTGATAGTGCAAACTTGAATCAAGCAAGATTTCTAAACAACGGATGTAATGAAAGTTTCTCCTAACGAAGTCTCCAATAATAGGTCAAAGTCTAATTTCTCCGTAGTCAAGTTCAAACGTTGAGCGCAAAGCAAAGAGATAAAAGAATGGGTAGAACCTAGATATCTAGTAAGGTATAAACTTCGCAAATTATAATTAACTAACCTGTGTACTAAACTCGTTCGGGTTCCTCGCATTTTGACCGGTCCACGACAAACGCCTTCCGAGAACCGATTGACTTTGTCTTTTTCAGTATCCGCCTTTGGTGCCACTTGCTCCACCGGACTTGATTTAACTCACAGGACAAAATCGAGCTATGTGATCTTCTTTTCCACAACTAAAACATACCTTGGAAGGCTGTGAACAGTTTGAACTTATATGTCCCTCCTCTCCACATTTGTAACATCTAACTGGCGGTCGTTCTCCTCCCCTAGAATTTGTTGCTGGTGTTGATGCTGCTGTCGACGTCTTCCCGCCATCGTTTAATCTTCTCTTCTTGAAATTTCCACTTGAATTATTTCTTCTATTATCTTGCCATGATTACCGCACCGGTGGTTACCGCTTTGTCCGTATTCTTTCCTCCTCATTTGGTTATCATCGCTCGATGACTACCACGGTTGTGGTCCCTCGATTGAGTATACTCACTATCTTGCTCTAATAATCGAGCCCTGCTGACAACATCTCGAATACTGGAGAAAACTTATGAGAGATAAGGTATTGACGAATCTCGGGTTTTAGACCTCTCGAAATATCTGCGTCATTCGTTCCTCATTCTCCACCAAATGAGGTGCAAACACAGATAACTCTGCGAACTTTGCCTCGTCTTTGAGACACACCGTCATGTTGTTCGCTCGAGTGTAATAAACTCTACCTCCTTCATATGATGAATACTTTCGGAAAGTACTTGTCATTGAATAGTTATGAAATCTTTCCCAAGACATGTTAAGTGCATTTTGTTGAGTGCGCTTTCACGATTCCCACCAAATGTCTGCTTCACCACGAAACATAAAGGTGGCGAATGGAACCTTCTGTTCCTCCGTGCATCCCAAGACATCAAATATCTTGGTAATTTGCTTGACCCACGTTCGGATCCGGCTTTCCATGGAAATCTGGTGGTCCCAACTCTTTGAATTGTTTGGCCGTGACAAACCGCGCGTTGCCATCATTTCCACCCGTATTTTGTACACGAGTCTCCTCGTCTGATTTTGCATGAACTGCAAAAGTTCCTAAACATTCCATCATTCATCGTTTGCTCTCGGTAACGTTGTTTACGGGAGGAGTATTGCCTTCTGTTGCCGTTCTCCCGGTTTGCGACTAAAGGTTGTTCCACAGTCTCATAAACTCCATTGTTAACGTTCTCGGCGACCATTCTTAAATCTCGCCATAAAACAAGGGTTAATTAAACAAATTAATATATCACATAATATCCTATATTATGACCGATCAACAAATAAGCTTAGGTAGGACACACTAGTGAAGGATTTACTCGTCTCTCCCTCCTAGTTCTATTCCCCGATCTCCTTGGAGAGATCATATCCCTAAGCTCGATACCAACCGTGGCGCCCCAAAATAGGTCCATTCCACCCAACCCATTACGAGTCGCCAAATACATGGTGCGAAATAACTACAACTTCAATAATACAAATGTCGTATGAAATACGACAATACATCTTGTGAGTTTAAATACGATATATTGTAATGAAGACAATATCCACATGCAAATAAATCCCCATCATAATTATTGATACATTATTTTACAAAATGGTGAGGACTACTAAACAAATCTCTCTAGAACCTTCATTCCATACCCCGAGCTCGATCCTGCTATGTTCTCACCTCCACGAGAAGAAAATGGAACAACAAGGAAAAGGGTGAGCTCAACTAGCCCGATAAAAGAATATTATGACTAAGATAATATACAACAAATTATCGTTAGTCTTCAACGAGGGAAAAATCTAATAGAATACAATAGACAACAAGTTTTAGATCAACAAATGCAGTGGAAGCTTGACACTCCATTAGAAGAGTCACGTAGAAAAAGAATTCTACCGTCTTACAAGGTTTAAAAGTCCATCATCAATATTTATCCTGTAACAACAATCAATATTCATCTTTGCACTCTGGGCCAAAAGATATTCATTTAAATCACCAGATTGGTCATGTTCATCTCAACACTGCTCATCTTTGCACTCTGGGCCAAAGATATTCATCGATTAATCGTTCATCTTTGCACTACAAAGGCCAAAGATATTCATCAAAATATCACCATTAAGGACCGAGGATGATGAAAAATATTTTTAAGAACGAATCCGGTGAGATAGAAGGACAAATATTAGGGATTCGTATAACGGTTTATCCAAGATCGATAATACTTCATAATAAACGATTTTGAAGCGTAACTCAAAAATAACGATCAAAACATGGATACTGATCGAAGATAGTAGCCAAAATAGACATCTTGGACAAAAAGAAAAATTTTCATTTTTAAATTGAATAGTCTTAGATATCGTGAATAGTCTTAGTATCGTGAATAGTAACCCCACACAAAAAGATAGAAATTTGACAAAAAACATCTTCACGCTTGTGAATAGTAACTCGTGAATAGTAACTTTCGTGAATAGTAACTCATGAATAGTAACTCGTGAATAGTAACTCATGAATAGTAACCCCGACATGAAAAAGTTCCAAATTTGATAAAAAGTTAAACAAAGATTTGGCATAATGATATTGAAGAAAATAATATCATTTCTTGAAAGAAATAACATCCTTACCTCAAAATAACATTTCCGATTAATTTGAATTTGGTATATAGTCTTGTGAAAACCACATCAGTATAGCAACACACAAAGTATACTCACAAGAATAAACTCGATAATTTAGAGAGAGAAAGAGAAAAACTTAGTTTACGGTGTGATTTTCAATTCTAACTTAGCCCTCTATTTATAGGAAAATGTTAGAACGCCTGAAAGGAGACTAAATAAATATAATAATAATATTCTTATTTTCTTCCCTCACGCACCTAAGTTGCCAACAAAGACCAAATACCCCAAAAATCGCAATGACCCACATGTTGTATCCACCAACCAAAAAAAGTGGGTCCCCCATAAATTTAATAAAAATTATTTTATTTTCCGAAACTTCAACAAGTCATAGAAAATAGCTCGGTTATCGGAAAAATTCAAAACTCGCAAATTTCCATGGGAAATTCCATTCTCTACAACTTTGCGTAAGAAAAGTTTTTCCAAATTCTAAATGAAATTGTTGACCAAAATCCATAAGCAAGCGATTTTACGATTATAATCAATTTTAGGTCAAGAATTGTGTCCACCAAACACACAAAACATATATTAAACATTTAATGCCACAAAAATACTCTTCCTCCTCATATACTCATATATCCCACATTCATTGTAAAAATATCACCGTTAATATATTATTAAAATAATATATTTAAATGAATTATTTTATCAGAAAAAGATAAAATATTAATTTTCAACAATTGTCACATTAACAATTTTCTCCATCTATATCCACATAAAATCAATATTATATAAATCAATAATTAATTATTCACAAATAATATTATAGAATTACATTACTAACAACCAGGCAGTTCCCAGGAAAGAGAGGGCTTTCCAATAAGGATTTCTCCTTACTGGCGCGCAATTAGGTGACCAAACCTCTCCTTAGACAGAACTTTCTAGACATTGCCAATAATGTTATCTGATAATATTATTCAAATAATATGAATTATTGATTTGATAATGGAAAATACTGTGTAATGACAATTATTGAAACAACAGTGATACCAAATATCAACGCAACAATTATTGAATCAATATAATATTGAACAGTAACTACTGTAACAATTATTGAGTAGTGCCTTCTTACGTAAGAATCAATAATTCAATACCGTGTGCTACTGTACAACCACGCGTATTACTGTATTTTAACCACCAGGTAATCCAACAGTGTTTACGGTAACAACTACGCCGTTATTTATAAAAGCTCAAACTTGTCATTTTCTTTCATCCAACCGTTTTCCGTTATGGGGCCCTGATAATGATCTACTTGCAAAGTCGTACGGAGATTCCCGACAAAAAGGAATATTCCACGACCAAACGAATATTCCCGGCAATAATGAATATTTTATAACCACTTGCATATTTTGTAAACTTTGCACATTTCACCCATAACCAAAGAATTATATCAAATTAACCCTTATTAATTTAGAATAATGAATAAAGGAAAATTCAATTTTATTTATAATAAGTTGGGGTCTTACAACCTCCCTCCTTATGAAATTTCGTCCTCAAAATTGACGTACGTACCTGGTGTATCGAAAAGATGAAGATACCTCGCTTTCATTTCCGTTTCCAACTCCCAGGTCATTTCCTCAATAGCATGGTTTCTCCACAAAACTTTAACTTGTGGTATGACCTTCGTACGTAGTACATGCTTCTTCCTATCCAAAATCTTGACAGTACCTCCTCGTATGTTAAGTCTTGGCTATCTCGTGCGGTTCTAACTCAATAATGTGGTTCGGTCGTCCACATATTTACGTAACATCGATCGTGAAAAGCGTTATGAACACGCGTCATACTTGGCGGTAAAAGCGAGTCTATAGCCCACAGTTCCTACTACTCGATCGAGGATTTCAAATAAACTAATAAATCGAAGGTTTGAGCTTTCCTCACATCGCCAATTCTCGCTTTTGGAATAACAACTTCTTGCATCTCATTCTTCAAATTCATCAGCTCCGGTGTGTAGATTGAATAGCTTTAACTTTATTAATTAAAGTCGATTATACTCGTATATCATCACGTGGGTACCTAGAGTTTTCATCTCCATCTCTAATATTTGTAAGTTATACGAAATGAGTCTTTGACAATATCGTACTCGTGCATCAGATATCGATCTCGATCTTTTACTCAACACGTCATTACCACGTTCGCTTTTCCAGGATGGTATGGTCAGAACATGTGCCGAAATGAGTCTCTTCTTAAGTTCTTCGAAGCTCTTCCCACATTCCGTGCTCCATTCGAATTTTGTATCTCTACGAGTCAGCTGAGTTAATGGACTAGCGATTTGAGAAAATCTTTCCACGAATCTCCGATAATAACCAACTAAGCCTAGAAATCTACGTATTTCGATTACTGACTTAGGTTGCTCTCAACTGTAACTCATATCCCAATCTTGGATAGCACGTCACAATGACACCTATCAGTTTACTACTGCACGAATATGGCATCCCGTACGGAGAGTCTGGCTTCGGTGTATTCCACAAAGGAAGTCACCAAATAAAGGCTCGGGTACTAACTCTTGTACTTGGGTTTTTAACTCCTGAAGTTCAATAGGAGCCATTCGATATGAGATTTTAGAAATGGGTTTTGTACCGGATTCAAAGTCAATACAAAATTCAATATCACACTTTGGGAGTAAACCAAGAAATTCTTCAGGAAATACGTCAGGAAAAATCAATAACAACAGGAATATTATTCAAATCTGACGTGTCTTTATTCAAATCCATAACATGGACTAAGAAAACTTGACATCCGTAATAAACGAATGACTTCATGGCTTGATATGAAAATCTTTGACTACAATGGTTTGATTGCTTGAATTCGAATAACAGGTTGCTTAGGAATATGAAAACTAACAACCTTACAAAAGCAATCAATTTGGCATGATGAGTAGTTAACTAATCAATCCCTAAAATCACATCAAAAGCAAGTATCTTTAAAGAGATAAGATCAACAGGTAATGTGATAGTGCAAACTTGAATCAAGCAAGATTTCTAAACAACGGATGTAATGAAAGTTTCTCCTAACGAAGTCTCCAATAATAGGTCAAAGTCTAATTTCTCCGTAGTCAAGTTCAAACGTTGAGCGCAAGCAAGAGAGATAAAAGAATGGGTAGAACCGGTATCTAGTAAGGTATAAACTTCGCAAGAATTATAATTAACTAACCCGTGCTAAACTCGTTCGGGTTCCTCGCATTTTGACCGGTCACGACAACGCTCTTCCAGGAACCGTTGACTTTGTCTTTTCCATATCCGCCTTTGGTGCCACCGTTCCAGCTGGACTTGATTTCGCTATAGGACAAAATCGAGCTATGTGATCTTCTTTTCCACAACTAAAACATACCTTGGAAGGTCAGAACAGGTTTGAACTTATATGTCCTCCTCTCCACATTTGTAACATCTAACTGGCGGTCGTTCTCCTCCCTAGAATTTGTTCTTTGGTGTTGATCTTTCTTTCACGCGTCTTCCGCCATCGTTTAATCTTCTCTTCTTGAAATTTCCACTTGAATTATTTCTTCTATTATCTTGGCCATGATTACCACCAAGTGGTTACCGCTTTGTCCGTAATTCTTTCCTCCTCGCCGGGTTATCATCGCTCGATGACTACCCCAGTTTGTGGTCCCTCGATTGAGTATACTCACTATCTTGCTCTAATAATCGAGCCCTCATTGACAACATCTCAATACTGAGAGAAAACTTATGAGAGATAAGGTATTGACGAATCTCGGGTTTTAGACCTCTCGTAAATATACGCGCGTCATTCGTTCCTCATTCTCCACCAAATGAGGTGCAAACCTGGATAACTCTGCGAACTTTGCCTCGTACTGAGACACCGTCATGTTGTTCTGTTCGAGTGTAATAAACTCTACCTCCTTCATATGACGAATACTTTCTGGAAAGTACTTGTCATTGAATAGTTTATGAAATCTTTCCCAAGACATGTTAAGTGCATTTGGCTGGGTACGCTTCACAGATTCCCACCAGTAATCTGCTTCACCACGAAACATAAAGGTGGCGAATGGAACCTTCTGTTCCTCCGTGCATCCCAAGACATCAAATATCTTGGTAATTTGCTTGACCCACGTTCGGATCCGGCTTTCCATGGAAATCTGGTCGTCCCAACTCTTTGAATTGTTTGGCCGTGACAAACCGCGCGTTGCCATCATTTCCACCCGTATTTTGTACACGAGTCTCCCTCGTCTGATTTTGCATGAACTGCAAAAAGTTCCTAAACATTCCATCATTCATCGTTTGCTCGGTAACGTTGTTTACAGGAGGAGTATTGCCTTCCTGTTGCACGTTCTCCCGGTTTGCGACTAAAGGTTGTTCCACAGTCTCATAAACTCCATTGTTAACGTTCTCGTGACCATTCTTAAATCGCCATAAAAACAAGGGTTAATTAAACAAATTAACATATCACATAATATCCTATATTATGACCGATCAACAAATAAGCTTAGGTAGGACACACTAGTGAAGGATTTACTCGTCTCTCCCCTCCTAGTTCTATTCCCCGATCTCCGCCAGAGATCATATCCCTAAGCTCTGATACCAACTGTGACGCCCCCAAAATAGGTCCATTCCACCCAACCCATTCTGAGTCGCCAAATACATGGTACAGAAATAACTACAACTTCAATAATACAAATGTCGTGTGAAATACGACAATACATACTGTGAGTTTAAATACAGATATTGCCGTCTAGACAATATCCACACGCAAATAAATCCCCATCATAATTATTGATACATTATTTTACAAAAATGGTGAGGACTACTAAACAAATCTCTCTAGAACCTTCATTCCATACCCAGGCTTCGATCCTCGCTATGTTCTCACCTCCTCGGAAAGAAAATGGAACAACAAGGAAAAGGGTGAGCTCAACTAGCCCAGTAAAGAATATTATGACTAAGATAATATACAACAAATTATCGTTAGTCTTCAACAGGGAAAAATCTAATAGAATACAATAGACAACAAGTTTTAGATCAACAAATGCGGTGAAACAACACTCCATTAGAAGAGTCACGTAGAGAAAGAATTCTACCGCCTTCTAAGGTTTAAAAGTCCATCATCAATATTTATCCTCAGTAATAACAATCAATATTCATCTTTGCACTACGAGCCAAAGATATTCATTTAAATCACCGGTTGGTAAGTCATTATCATCTCAACACTGCTCATCTTTTGCACTCTGAGCCAAAGATATTCATCGATTAATCGCTCATCTCAGCACTACAGGCCAAAGATATTCATCAAGTATCACCATTAAGGACCGAGGATGATGAAAAATATTTTTAAGAACGAATCCAGTGAGATAGAAGGACAAATATTAGGGATTCGTACAACAGTTTATCCAAGATCGATAATACTTCATAATAAACGATTTTGAAGCAGAACTCAAAAATAACGATCAAAACATGGATACAATCAAAGATAGTAGCCAAAATAGACATCTTGGACAAAAAGAAAAATTTTCATTTTTCGGTGAATAGTGCCGTATACGTGAATAGTGCCGTATACGTGAATAGTAACCCCGACACAAAAAGATAAAAATTTCACAAAAAACATCTTCACGCTTCGTGAATAGTAACTCGTGAATAGTAACTCGTGAATAGTAACTCATGAATAGTAACTCGTGAATAGTAACTCATGAATAGTAACCCCGACATGAAAAAGTTCCAAATTTGATAAAAAGTTCAACAAAGATTTTGGCATAATGATATTGAAGAAAATAATATCATTTGCGAAAGAAATAACATCCCTTACCTCAAAATAACCGTATTTCATTGAATTTCTTTGTGATAAGTCTTGTGAAACCCGCATAGATATAGCAACACACAAAGTATACTCACAAGAATACGCTCGATAATTTAGAGAGAGAAAGAGAGAAAACTTAGTTTCTGGTGTGATTTTCAATTCTAACTTAGCCCTCTATTTATAGGAAAATGTTAGAACGCCAAAGGAGACTAAATAAATATAATAATAATATTCTTATTTTCTTCCTACGCAACCTAAGTTGCCAACAAAGACCAACCACCCCAAAATCAAGCAATTACATGTTGTATCCACCAACCAAAAAGTGGGTCCCCCCATAAATTTAATAAAAATTATTTTATTTTCCGAAACTTCAACAAGTCATAGAAAATAGCTCGGTTATCAGAAAAATTCAAAACTCGCAAATTTCCATGGGAAATTCCATTCTCTACAACTTTGCAGAAGAAAGTTTTTCCAAATTCTAAACAGAAATTGACCAAAATCCATAAACGGGCGATTTTACAGTCTATAATCAATTTTCGGTCAAGAATTGTGTCCACCGACACACAAAACATATGTTAAACATTTAATGCCACAAAAATACTCTTCCTCCTCATATACTCATATATCCCACATTCATTGTAAAAATATCACCGTTAATATATTATTAAAATAATATATTTAAATGAATTATTTTATCAGAAAAAGATAAAATATTAATTTTCAACAATTGTCACATTAACAATTTTTCTCCATCTATATCCACATAAAATCAATATTATATAAATCAATAATTAATTATTCACAAATAATATTATAGAATTACATTACTAACAACCGTGCAGCCTCCCGGAAAGAGAGGGCTTTCAATAAGGATTTCTCCTTCTTGCGCCAAGCAATTAGGTGACCAAACCTCTCCTTAGATGTAACTTTCTAGACATTGCCAATAATGTTATCGATAATATTATTCAAATAATATGAATTATTGATTTGATAATGGAAAATCACGTAATGACAATTATTGAAACAACGGTGATACCAAATATCAACGCAACAATTATTGAATCAATATAATATTGAATAATAACTCACCGTAACAATTATTGAGTAGTGCCTTCTTCTTAAGTAGAATCAATAATTCAATCTGGTAATACTCAGTATAACCACGCCAGACATCAGTATTTTAACCACCGTGTAATCCAACAATTGTTTACTGTAATAACTACTGTGAAATTATTTATAAAAGCTCAAACTTGTCATTTTTTTCATCCAACCGCTTTCAAGCATGGGGCCCACCAATGATCATACTGTAAATGCGGAGATTCCCGACAAAAAGAATATTCCACGACCAAACGAATATTCCCCAAGCAATAATGAATATTTTATAACCACTTGCATATTTTGTAAACTTTGCACATTTCACCCATAACCAAAGAATTATATCAAATTAACCCTTATTAATTTAGAATAATGAATAAAGGAAAATTCAATTTTATTTATAATAAGTTGGGGTCTTACAACCTCCTCCTTATGAAATTTCGTCCTCAAAATTGACGTCGCGTGCACTTGTATCGAAAAGATGAAGATACCTCGCTTTCATTTCCGTTTCCAACTCCCGTGTCATTTCCTCAATAGCATGGTTTCTCCACAAAACTTTAACTTGTGGTATGACCTTCAGACGTAGACATGCTTCTTCCTATCCAAAATCTTGACAGTACCTCCTCGTATGTTAAGTCTTCTATTATCTCTCGTCTGGTTCTAACTCAATAATGTGGTTCGAATTCGTCCACATATTTACGTAACATCGATCGTGAAAAACGTTATGAACACGCGTCATATACTTGGCGGTAAAACGAGTCTATAGGCCACGCCCTACTCGATCGAGGATTTCAAATAAACTAATAAATCGAAGGTTTGAGCTTTCCTCACATCGCCAATTCTCGCTTTTGGAATAACAACTTCTTGCATCTCATTCTTCAAATTCATCACTCCGTGTGTAGATTGAACAGCTTTAACTTTATTAATTAAAGTCGATTATACTCGTATATCATCACGTGGGTACCTAGAGTTTTCATCTCCATCTCTAATATTTGTAAGTTATACGAAATGAGTCTTTGACAATATCGTACTCGTACTCGTATACGATCTTTTACTCAACACGCCGCCTACCACGTTCGCTTTTCGAGGATGGTATGGTGAAACATGTGCGAAATGAGTCTCTTCTTAAGTTCTTGAAGCTCTTCCCACATTCCGTGCTCCATTCGAATTTTGTATCTCTACTGAGTCACCGAGTTAATGGACTAGCGATTTGAGAAAATCTTTCCACGAATCTCCGATAATAACCAACTAAGCCTAGAAATCTACGTATTTCGATTCTCGACTTAGGTTGCTCTCAATCAGAACTCATATCCCAATCTTGGATAAGACGTCACAATGACACCTATCGGTTTACTATCGCATCGAATATGGCATCCCGTGACGGAGAGTCCGGCTTCGTGTATTCCACAAAGGAAGTCACCAAATAAAGGCTCGGTATACTAACTCTCAGACTTGGGTTTTTAACTCCACGAAGTTCAATAGAGCCATTCGATATGAGATTTTAGAAATGGGTTTTGTCTGGATTCAAAGTCAATACAAAATTCAATATCACACTTTGGGAGTAAACCAAGAAATTCTTGAAATACGCCAGAAAAATCAATAACAACAGGAATATTATTCAAATCGACGTGTCTTTATTCAAATCCATAACATGGACTAAGAAAACTTGACATCCGTAATAAACGAATGACTTCATGGCTTGATATGAAAATCTTTGACTACAATGGTTTGATTGGCAGAATTGAATAACAAAAGTTGCTTAGGAATATGAAAACTAACAACCTTACAAAAGCAATCAATTTGGCATGATGAGTAGTTAACCAATCAATCCCTAAAATCACATCAAAAGCAAGTATCTTTAAAGAGATAAGATCAACAGGTAATGTGATAGTGCAAACTTGAATCAAGCAAGATTTCTAAACAACGGATGTAATGAAAGTTTCTCCTAACGAAGTCTCCAATAATAGGTCAAAGTCTAATTTCTCCGTAGTCAAGTTCAAACGTTGAGCGCAAGCAAGAGAGATAAAAGAATGGGTAGAACCGGTATCTAGTAAGGTATAAACTTCGCAAGAATTATAATTAACTAACCCGTGCTAAACTCGTTCGGGTTCCTCGCATTTTGACCGGTCACGACAAACGCTCTTCCAGGAACCGTTGACTTTGTCTTTTCCGTATCCGCCTTTTTGGTGCCACTTGCTCAAATTTGGACTTGATTTACGCTCTGAGGACAAAATCGAGCTATGTGATCTTCTTTTCCACAACTAAAACATACCTTGGAAGGTCAGAATGCTTTGAACTTATATGTCCCTCCTCTCCACATTTGTAACATCTAACTCGGCACGTTTCTCCTCCCTAGAATTTGTTGGGTGGTGTTGATCTTTCTTTGTCGACGTCTTCCGCCATCGTTTAATCTTCTCTTCTTGAAATTTCCACTTGAATTATTTCTTCTATTATCTTGGCCATGATTACCACCGGTAGTGGTTACCGCTTTGTCCGTATTCTTTCCTCCTCATGGTTATCATCGCTTACATTGACTACCACAGTTGTGGTCCCTCGGTTGAGTATACTCACTATCTTGCTCTAATAATCGAGCCACAATGACAACATCCGAATCTGAGACAACTTATGAGAGATAAGGTATTGACGAATCTCGGGTTTTAGACATCTCGAAACATACGCGTCATTCGTTCCTCATTCTCCACCAAATAAGGTGCAAACTCGATAACTCTGCGAACTTTGCCTTGCGTCATCGAGACACCGCGTATGTTGTTCGCTTCGAGTCTAATAAACTCTACCTCCTTCATATGACGAATACTTTCTCGAAAGTACTTGTCGCTGAACAGTCAAATCTTTCCCTAGACATGTTAAGTGCATCCGTCAGTACGCTTCACAGATTCCCACCAGTAATCTGCTTCACCACGAAACATAAAGGTGGCGATTGGAACCTTCTGTTCCTCCGTGCATCCCAAGACATCAAATATCTTGGTAATTTGCTTGACCCACGTTCGGATTCGGCTTTCCATGGAAATCTGGTCGTCCCAACTCTTTGAATTGTTTGGCCGTGACAAACCGCGCGTTGCCATCATTTCCACCCGTATTTTGTACACGAGTCTCCCTCGTCTGATTTTGCATGAACTGCAAAAAGTTCCTAAACATTCCATCATTCATCGTTTGCTCGGTAACGTTGTTTACAGGAGGAGTATTGCCTTCCTGTTGCACGTTCTCCCGGTTTGCGACTAAAGGTTGTTCCACAGTCTCATAAACTCCATTGTTAACGTTCTCGGCAGCCATTCTTAAATACTGCCATAAAACAAGGGTTAATTAAACAAATTAACATATCACATAATATCCTATATTATGACCGATCAACAAATAAGCTTAGGTAGGACACACTTTAGTGAAGGATTTACTCTCTCTCTCCTCCTAGTTCTATTCCCGATCTCCGCCAGAGATCATATCCCTAAGCTCGATACCAACCGTGGCGCCCCAAAATAGGTCCATTCCACCCAACCCATTCTCGAGTCGCCAAATACATGGTACGTAAATAACTACAACTTCAATAATACAAATGTCGTGTGAAATACGACAATACATCTTGTGAGTTTAAATACGAGATATTGCCGCCTAGACAATATCCACACACAAATAAATCCCCATCATAATTATTGATACATTATTTTACAAAATGGTGAGGACTACTAAACAACTCTCTCTAGAACCTTCATTCCATACCCCAGACTCGATCCTCGCTATGTTCTCACCTCCCCGAGAAGAAAATGGAACAACAAGGAAAAGGTGAGCTCAACTAGCCCAAGAAGAATATTATGACTAAGATAATATACAACAAATTATCGTTAGTCTTCAACAGGAAAAAATCTAATAGAATACAATAGACAACAAGTTTTAGATCAACAAATGCAATGAAATAAGACTCCATTAGAAGAGTCACGTAGAAAGAATTCTCTGCCTTCTAAGGTTTAAAAGTCCATCATCAATATTTATCCCCTCGTAATAACAATCAATATTCATCTTTGCACTACAGCCCAAGATATTCATTTAAATCACCAATTGGTCATGTTCATCTCAACACTGCTCATCTTTGCACTACAGGCCAAAGATATTCATCGGGCTTAATCGTTCATCTTTACTACAGTGCCAAAGATATTCATCAAGTATCACCATTAAGGACCGAGGATGATGAAAAATATTTTAAGAACGAATCCAATGAGATAGAAGGACAAATATTAGGGATTCGTACAACAGTTTATCCAAGATCGATAATACTTCATAATAAACGATTTTGAAGCAGAACTCAAAAATAACGATCAAAACATGGATACAATCAAAGATAGTAGCCAAAATAGACATCTTGGACAAAAAGAAAAATTTTTATTTTTCGGTGAATAGTGTCGTATTCGTGAATAGTGCCGTATACGTGAATAGTAACCCCGACACAAAAAGATAGAAATTTCACAAAAAACATCTTCACGCTTCGTGAATAGTAACTCGTGAATAGTAACTCGTGAATAGTAACTCATGAATAGTAACTCGTGAATAGTAACTCATGAATAGTAACCCCGACATGAAAAAGTTCCAAATTTGATAAAAAGTTCAACAAAGATTTTGGCATAATGATATTGAAGAAAATAATATCATTTGCGAAAGAAATAACATCCCTTACCTCAAAATAACCGTACTTCTGACTGAATTTCGGTATAGTGCTGACAGAAACCCGCACCGTATAGCAACACACAAAGTATACTCACAAGAATACGCTCGATAATTTAGAGAGAGAAAGAGAGAAAACTTAGTTTCTGGTGTGATTTTCAATTCTAACTTAGCCCTCTATTTATAGGAAAATGTTAGAACGCCAAAGGAGACTAAATAAATATAATAATAATATTCTTATTTTCTTCCTCACAACCTAAGTTGCCAACAAAGACCAAATACCACCCCAAAAATCAAGCACCCATATGTTGTATCCACCAACCAAAAGTGGGTCCCCCATAAATTTAATAAAAATCATTTTATTTTCTCAAACTTCAACAATTCATAGAAAATAGCTCTAGTTATCTGAAAAATTCAAAACTCATGAATTTCCATGGAAAATTCCATTCTCTACAACTTTGCGTAAGAAAGTTTTCCAAATTCCAAATGTAAATTGACCAAAATCCATAAACAGACGATTTTACGATTATAATCAATTTTCTATCAACAATTGTGTCCACCGACACACAAAAACATATGTTAAACATTTAATGCCACAAAAATACTCTTCCTCCTCATATACTCATATATCCCATATTTATTGTAAAAATATCACCGATTAATATATTATTAAAATAATATATTTAAATGAATTATTTTATCGTAAAAAGATAAAATATTAATTTTCAACAATTGTCACATTAAAAATTTTCTCCATCTATATCCACATAAAATCAATATCATATAAATCAATAATTAATTATTCACAAATAATATTATAGAATCACATTACTAACAACCAAAGCAGCTTCCCAGAAAGAGGGGCTTTCCAATAAGGATTTCTCCTTATCAAGCGCCGCAATTAGGTGACCAAACCTCTCCTTAGATGTAACTTTCTAGACATTGCCAATAATGTTATCTCGATAATATTATTCAAATAATATGAATTATTGATTTGATAATGGAAAATCTTGTGTAATGACAATTATTGAAACAACAAGTGATACCAAATATCAACGCAAAGAATTATTGAATCAATATAATATTGAATAAGAACTCACTGTAACAATTATTGAGTAGTGCCTTTTCGTAAGAATCAATAATTCAACAATATCATGCAATACCGTATGCTATCAGACAACCACGCCAGACATCGTATTTTTTAACCACCGTAATCCAACAAAGGTTAATTCAGTAATAACTACTGTCGTTATTTATAAAAGCTCAAACTTGTCATTTTCTTTCATCCAACCGCTTTTCCGTTATGGGGCCCACTAATGATCTACTACCATTCGTCGACGGAGATTCCCGACAAAAAAGAATATTCCACGACTAAAACGAATATTCCCAGGCATACAATAATGAATATTTTATAACCACTTGCATATTTTGTAAACTTTGCACATTTCACCCATAACCAAAGAATTATATCAAATTAACCCTTATTAATTTAGAATAATGAATAAAGGAAAATTCAATTTTATTTATAATAAGTTGGGGTCTTACAGCAATAATTCATTCATTAATTATTATTTTTCTCGCAAATTTTTATCATAAATTGGCGCCAAATATCATTCTACCACCTCAATTTTGCGAGAAAAAAAATATAAATTGTAAAGGATGTTTCTTTCGCTAATAACTATATTGTCACTACATTTTTTTTCTTTCACTATTCCTTCGCTAAACAACTCCTCATGTGAAGGAATAAATTCCTTCATAAAATTTCCTTCGCTACATCCCTATTTTGGTGTAGTGTGTTCAATTAGAACAACTACTAATTATCAATTCAAATCAAAATCTAGAAACATACCTAAAATGTCAAATAATTTCTATCATCAATTTGGGATTATTAATAATTGATAATGGAGGTTCTTGACTAAATGGAGGCTGCCAATGATGAAAGGAAGACCGGTGACGTCGCTTGGATACAAGAAAATTTTGCCTCCATATAAAAATGTGACGCTATTGCATACTTTGTCACTAAATATAAGAATTTATGACAAACCAGTGTTGTCACTTATCCACTCATCTAATTAGTGACGAACTAGTATCTCGTCATATAAAATTGGTATTTATGACAATATATATTGTCATAAATTATTATTTTTTCGTCTTTAAAAAAATTTGCCTCCAAATTTTTTCAGAAAAATTTTGCCTCCAAATAAAATTGTGACGATATTATGTACTTTGTCACTAAATATAAGAATTTATGACGAACTATTTTTGTCACTTATCCACTCATCTAATTAGTGACGCATTATTATCTCGTCATATAAAATTGATATTTATGACAATACAATTTGTCATAAATTAATATTTTTTTCGCCTTTAAAAATTTCCTCCAAAATTTTTTGATAGTAAAAATTTTGCCTCCAAATAAAATTGTGACGATATTACATACTTTGTCACTAAATATAAGAATTTATGACGAATGATTTTTGTCACTTATTCACGCATCTAATTAGTGACGCACTATTATTTTGTCATATAAAATTGGTATTTATGATAGTACAAATGGTCATAAATTATTATTTTTTTCGTCATTAAAAAAGTTTCCTCCAAAATTTTCCTCCAAAGTTTTGCCTCCAAATAAAATTGTGACGAATTTGTATTTGACGTCACTAAATGTGAACATTAGTGACGAAAGCACATTGTCACTAAATTTTACAAATAATTAATGACAAAGTATTATGTTGTCATTGAAAGAAATATTTTGTGACAATAAATATTGTCATCAATTATTACAAAATATCACTAAAAGGTTTCCTTCCAAAATTTTGGTGCGAAATTCTACCTCCAAAATAACTTGTGACGAAATTTTGTTAATCGTCATCAAATGTGTAAATAAGTGACGATATAAATGATTAATAGTAACAAAAGTAAAAGTTGTCACAAAAACAAAAGTTTTAGTGACGATTATGAATTTCATAATTATTAAATTCATTCTTATCTTTAATTGTAACTCCCATGTTCCATTGAGTTATAAAACTCATGGATGTCTCCTTTGAGTTTTATAACCTCCTAGTATTGATGTTATATATCTATAAATAATAACATTTGTAAAGTGAATGATTGATATACAAAATACCAAATACAAATAGAATGCTTTTCTTTTCTCTAATCTTCTTTGTTTTGATTTTAGTAATATTTTATAACACGTTATCAAGACGATTGCTTCTCAATTTCGCCTTGAAGATATTTGATTTGAAGAAGAATAACTATAACTATATATATATATATATATATATATATATATATATATATATATATATTATATATATACACACACACATTTTAGGTTTGTGTTTAACTAATAATTGTGTGAAATGGGTGAAACATTTGTGGCTTGTTGGTATTTGTAATGATAATCGAGTTGTGGAATTTTGTGGTTTGATGGGAAGAAAATAATTGAGAACATCTTGCATTGTAGCTTTACTACAAAGTATGTGTTTTTTTTGTAATTGCATTCATATGGTATTATATATATATATATATATATATATATATATATATATATATATATATATATATATATATATGTCTTGAAGCACGAATTATTCTTACAGTGTCTTGTATATAACCATCTCTCTCTCTCTATATATAATATATATTCTGTTTTTACTACTGAATGCAAAAGAGGGTAAGGAGAGACCATTGATACATAATTCATTTGTTCTCCGGTATCTATTTTCAATACAATTTTAAGTTTGACATTTTATATAGGTATTAACAGATTAGTTAGAATTTTTATGTTATTTTAAACATATTTGTTAGCTTTCCATGAAATTTACTATCAGTTCTGTTCTTTAAGTTTTCTATTGCACTTTTATTTAGAAAGGGTCCTATAGAGGTTGTTGTGGGTTATTTTTTGTGTTTAAAATTTTGTCCCCATACATAACACTTGCTATGAGTGTTTAACACGGGTATCTCACTCATACTGAAAAAAAATACTTTGCTTGATAATTATTATTTGGAATTTGCTAAAAGGAATAACTGATAGTGATAGTTGTCATTAGTACTTGGTGAAATTACCCTTAATCCCGCTTAAAAATAAATAAATAAATAAGTTGTACCCATTTTCTCTCCCATCCCCAAGTTCAATGAGAAATATGGGAGTTGTTACATTGGTGCATAATATTATAGCAATTTAAGTTTAACAAAATTTCTTTGTTGGGAGTATTCGCTTTAATATTCGCATTAGATGATTCGAGCCTTGATGTTGTCTTTTTCTAGAATGTGAGCACAGGCATTTTTGAAAACCAAACTTTGACTTCATTGATCTCCTCCTGTGACATTGTCTTCCATTTTCTTCTTTGTTCTTAATGAAATTTGAATATTGAGATACTGAGACACATTTTGTAGATAGTTGGAACTTACGAGTGTAATTTCTTTTAAATACTTGGACTATTTATTTAGTGAGATAAAGTGAGGGTAAAATTACTGCATTTCAATTACTGCACTAATGATATCATTATTATTATTTTTATATAATGGTAATTGAATATATAGGACTATTTATTTAGTTTTAATGGAAAAAATTTAGTTTCGTATTTTACTACATTTCCATATATTGTTTCAGTATAATTAAATTTGAACATATATAATTATTTAATTTGATGGGGAATATGTTTAGTTATTTAATATTCAAATTTTATAAATTTGAATTTGTTTGCCTTGATTTATATCGAGCAAGAATTATTTGTAATGGAATTTTGATGTTTTGAGATTCATATAAAGGCAAAGAACCTTGAGATACAATTATAGTTGACAATCATGCATCCTCATAGGATCATGCAAAATTAATGATTTTTATTCGCTATCATCTCCATGAAAAATTAAAAGTTGAGTACATTACAAATGAAAAAAGACTCACTTGTCTTATGAAATGATTTAAAAGGAAAGATTTTAAAAGTGTTGAGTGAAAACACCGATGAAGACATGTTAGAGAAAATATTTATTATATTTTCATCCCTCAATATACTCTATAAAACCAGTAGCAATATTGTGAGATGGGTGTGGTAATCGTGTAAATTATGTGGACTTGAAAAAAAGAACAATCAATATATAAAAAGGGAATGTACCCATCAGACTCCTAAACATTTGGTAGATTTGTACCAAGACTCCATAAAAGAAAAAAGAAATGGAATTGAAATAAACTTTATTGATCATAATGATCCCAAGATCCCATGAATTATTTTGACTTTTCAAATGGAGTGGATATAACTAATTTTGATATCTATGATTTCCTTGATGATATGTCGATAAATGTTCATACTAATTAATTATTTTATTTCATTATATTATGACATTATAATAAGTATTTTTATTATATGTTTTATTTATGCTTCAAGTAATAAAGTTAAATTTATGTTTTGCATATATGAAGTTGTATGGGCGGGCTCATCAAACTTTAAAGGCATCAAACTTAATTAAAGTATCTCAAATTTAAGAGCAATTATAATGTTGTCAAAGAGCACAAAACTTTGTATTGATGATTCTTTATATTCTTCTTCCGAGGCAAGCGAAAATTTGCTCAGCTTTAAGGATATACGTTATAATAGTTATTATATTGAAATCAATAACGAAGGCAGTGAAGAATTTCTTTATATTACTTCAATAGTATCGGGCCAGAAGCTCATATTAGAAAAATTGTATATTTTCTCTTCTGGGTTATATTATACTAAAATGAGAATAGTTGAAACAAATGTTGTAATACACCAGAAGTGTGCAATACACCAGAAGTGTTTGGATCCAAATGTTTTTATGATTTGGCATGATCATCTAGGATCAATAATGATGCATTGAATTATTGAAAACTCCCATGAACATCCTTTAAAGAACCAGAAGATTCCTTTACCTGTTGATTATATCAAAGTAAATTAATTACCAAATTATCACATTTAATTATTGTTATTTGGTGTTCATCTTCTAAGAAAGAATTCAGAGTGATATTTTTAAGGTATATTTTGAGGATTGTTATTTTAATAGTCTTCCCACCATTAGGGGGAGAAAAGTCGTTGCCTGAAGCACGACGTGAGATCATTGCCTGAAGCACGATGGGAGATTAATTGGAATGTTTCAACGTTATTTAATCTTGATCCTTATACAAATCAATATGAACTAGAAGTTCAAAGGATTATTCATTTGCAATGAATTGTAAATCAATTACCAGAAGTATTCACCGATAATAAGAAAATAGTGATATCTCACATTCTAGCTGCTAATATTCTAATAGGGATTGAAGTCCCTATATGACAATCAATTAACGCAGCAACAAATTGAATCAAAGTCACACCTGAAACATGAAAGAATGATCGGTGTTAAAGATAGAATTTCCCAAAGAAAAAAAGTACAAGAAAAATAAGTTGCGACTATAAAGAGGCTATACCCATGAAATAAAGCTACAAAATTTATCAATCTATCCAAAATTTATGAACAAAAATCTCTTGTAAATAAAACTCTTGAAGAGTTATCCCCCAAAGAGGATGAGTTATCCCTCAAGAGGATCAAGCACCGAAAAAATAACGAGATCTCGATACATTATGTATATATAGGAGATGTATATATTGGATAGAAATAAAATTGTTGTCGACAACATATTTTCATATAAAGTTGTTATGGATATTACCAGAAGTAATGATCATATATATGAACCCACAAATCGTTGATGAATGTAGAAATATTTGGCCAATGTGGAAAGAGGCGATTCAAGCGTAATTAAATTCACTAAGTAAATGTGAAGTTTTTGGACCTCAGAGTCCAAACACATAAAGGTGTAATGCTTGTTGGATACAAATGGGTATTTGTACATAAAACAAAATGAGAAAAATAAAATTATATGGTACAAATCGCAACTTGTAAAACAAGGTTTCTTCAGCAGAGACATGGTGGTATTAATTATGAAGAAACATATGCTCTCAGAATGGACACAATTACATTCAATTTTTTAATTAGCTTGGTAGAAAGAGAAATTAATGGATGTTGTTACATCATATCTCAGATGGATCATTATATAATTATATCTACATGAAAATTCCTCAAAGGATATAAAATGCCCAAGCATATAATTCTACATCTCAAAATATGTATTCTATTAAGCTACAAAGATCTTTATATAGGTTAAAAGCAATCCAGATGCATATTGTGGTATAATCTCCTAAGTGGATATCTTTTGAAAAAGGATTTGAGAATAATCCAATTTGTGCATGCATTTTTATCTAAAGATCATAATCTGATTTTTTATTATTATTGTATTTATTGATGAAAGATCTTGCTCCGTAAGAGTCGCGTAAAAACAACTAATTTAAGATGAAAGATATTGGTAAGCCAAATTTTTATCTTGGCCTATAAATTGAACTATGAAATTCTTGTTCATCAATCAACATACACGTAAAAAGTCCTCAAAGTAACTTTACATGGATAATGTTAATCCTTTGAGTACTCCAATGATGGGTTGGTCACTTGATATCAAGAAATATCCGTTTTGACCACAAGAAAATGATTAATAAACTTTTGGTCTTGAAGTACCATATCTTTGTAAAATTGGTGTTTTGGTCCTAAAGTACTATATCTTAATGTAATTAGTACTTTGATGTATCTTGCAAATTTGACAAGACCGATATAACATTTGCGCTTAACTTACTAGCAATGTATAGTTATGCACCAACTCAAGATATTGTAATGAAATTAAACATATTTTACGTTATCTTCGTGAGACTATTGATTTGGGATTATTTTATCCAAAGGGTGATAAAACCAAGCATATTGAACCAAAATTATTTTATGCACATGAGCCCCAGAAGAATGGCAATATTGATCATGTGATAATTTGGTTGATATATTCATTAAGTCATTACCAACTATGATTTTGAAGAAGATGGTGCACAATATTGGCATACTTCGACTTAATGATATTCTTACCATGAACAATAGAAATTCTATGTACTTATGAAGGGGAGTAAAAAAAATATGTGCTGATTGTACTCTTTTTCTTTCGCTAATGTTTTTTCCCACTTGGTTTTCCTTTTCAAGGTTTTAATGAGGCAATCCCAAGGCACTAGAAGTTATACAAGAATATTGTACTCTTTTCCTTCGCCAAATTTTTCCCCATTGGGTTTTTATTTGGTAAGGTTTTTAACGAGGCATATTCTTAGAAAATTGCTACAAAAGAACTCCATCCATTCTATATTAAGACAATGCTGTATGTATAGCTCAATTAAAAAGAGGATACATCAAAGGAGGTAGAACAAAGCACATCTCACCCAGATTCTTTTTCACTCATGACCTTGAAAAGTGTGGTAACATTGATGTTCAGCAAATTCGCTCAAAAGATAATCTAGCAGATTTGTTCACCAAAGCATTACTAACTGCAATGTTTGAAGGATTTCATCACAATATTGGAATGCGACAGCTGAAGGACTTGAGGATATATTCATGAGGGGGAGCTAATACGCGCGGCACTCTTTTTCCCTTAACCAAGGTTTTTTTCCCATTGGTTTTTCCTGGTAAGGTTTTTAATGAGGCAGCTTTCAATGCGTATGGCTATACAATATATATCCAAGGGGGAGTGTTATAAAATTATAATGGATGTCTAGATTCATAGGATGTCTAGATTCATTCTTATCTTTAATTGTAACTCCCATATTCATTGAGTTATAAAACTCATGACCTTTGAGTTTTATAACCTCCTAGTATTGATGTTATTATATCTATAAATAATAACATTTGTAAAGTGAATGATTGATATACAAAATACCAAATACAAATAGAATGCTTTCTTTTCTCTAATCTTCTTTGTTTTTGATTTTAGTAATATTTTATAAAACAAACCCGACCTCCACTACTACTTGGAATAGAGAACTATAATTTCTAAAAATTTTGGATAAGGATATATCTTAAGCGAGACCCATTGGAATGGTGGGTGGTAGAAAATGGACCGGTAATCCCAAGGAAAGATGATGGCACTCCAAAAACTCTACTCGAGATGGACTCAACCGAAACATACATTCATTTTCAAAATGCGCACACATAAGCACGATTTGAATAAACTTCAAAATATAGCAAAGCTAGATGACTTGGTATATCCTATTTTCCATCTTCCTTTATTGTTTTACTTGTGACAATACTTAATCTTCTCTAGCACCTTCAAAGCTAAGCCTACTAAATAAAACTCATTTTCAGTCTACACATTCCTATACCTTAGTACAGTCCATCAACTTACCACACATTATGAGTTTAGGAACTTTCCACAATAATATGAGTTTAAGAACTTATCCCAGTCAGACCACAGGCGTCCATTCGCTAAGAAGTTCAAAAACATACCATATTATTATGAGTCATGAACTTACCATAAGTATGAGTTTCAAAAACTCGCACCTACCTTACCGTTCTCTACTTATCAAGTATATATATGAGAAAAGATTCACCTTCTCGTCATATATATATTGATAGCATGACATATTCCAATGATTATCACTGTAATAAGCTAAGCAACTGTTACACCGAAGCACAAACCTTTGCCCATATCAAAGGTTCATATAACTTAGCTATCACATGAGTCCTCAATTGAAATCTTACAACTTCTAAATTTCTCTTTACTTAATACGAATTTTCTTTAATTTGTATGCTATCGTTTACAACTCAATCTGAGTTCTTCTTCCCGTACTACTTCGTAGTACCATTTGTAATATCCGAGATTTTTTATGTAATTTAAGAATTATTAATAAACGAATTTATATGAAATTTTTGGGTGATTTCATTTATTAGATGTATATGTGTTGTACATATATGTGTTATTTCAAGATATGTGATGAGATGTATTTAAATGGTTGGTTTAGTTTTATTTAACTATTTAAATTGATTAAGTAGGGAATTATTCTATTTATTACGTGGGATGGTATTAAATCATGAGCTGGAGTTCGGAGCGGAATTTAGAGACGCGGATTGCGTATTCGAGTCTGGAACGTCGAAATTAGTCAGGATAGACTGTAATCATGAAAAAGTGTCACAGTTGACTTTTTAGTTAAAGTCAACCAGTTGACTTTTTTGAGGAAAAAGTCAACTACTAATTTCAGAGGTGAATTTGACTAAACGGATAGTCCCATGGCGTCCGAAACATCGACTTTAGTAAGAATCGATATAAGGTTTGCAACGTTCGGCTACGAAGGGCAAAATGGTCAAAATAATTGATTAATTGATTATTATAATATTTTATTTAAACAAGTCAGCAGCTGGTGGAACCCTTGTGACTCACGATTTGGGACAAGGGAGGGAGTATACGTATATTACATAATAACTAAGGTGGGAGTACTTTATTTTATTTCTTAAAACCAAAATCCTTTTATTTTTCTAACTCCCACATTCATTTTCTCTAACTCCCACTTTCTTCCTATTAATTAACTAAATTATTGTATTATTAAGTATTATGTGTAACTAATAATTAGAGTTGGGGGTTATGGGAATCAAAAGACTCAAGCATATATCCATCAAGTTATACATATATACATATCACTCAAACATCTTTTTTTCTTTTAAGAAAATTCCACCAAGTGAGTAAGCATGGAGAGAAGTTGAGAGTGATAGATAGTGTGGTAGTATTCTGGAGATTACATAGCAACTGACAAGCAAGGAAGATGGATAATCAAATTAACACAAGGGAATTTCATCCAAAAAGGTAAGCCATGAAACTCTCTTTTTCATGTTCTTGAAGAAAAATAGTGAAAAAGCATGTATAGCCATGGTAAATGGTTTATGTTGATTTCATAAGGCTATGATAATGTTGGTTTCTGTTATGAGGATGATAAGGAATGAAAATTATGGTTTAAACATGTTGCAATTATATAGAGAATCAAATATTTCATGTATGTATGCGATATGTTTGATAACATGCCTTTTAGTAGTCAATTTTTTCAAAGCATGATGATTTAGTGAGTTGGTTTGTTTTAGCATGTTCATATATGTTGGTAGAAGTGATCTGGATAGTAGGAGTCAAGCCCATGCATGCTAGAATCAAAATCACAAAATTTTTCAAAGTTGGTTGAATGTAAATCTGTGATTTTTGGGTTTTTCGAAGCCTCGGAATCATGGTTTATATGACTCGTTTAGCGTATGTAATACTTTTATAAAATAGTATGTAGTATGAAGTCTAATCTAGCCCAAATTTTGTTTGAATCGGAGTTGTAATCATCAAGTTATGAAAATCGTAAGCAAGCATGTTCATAATATAAACTGCAAAAAATCTGGAATTTCCAGATTTTTTCTAAGTATAAAACTAGTGCTGACACACTTTTCTATGCAGTTGGTTCGTGGTCTTAGCATGTTAGTTTTATGAATGTTATATTTTTGTAAAATACCTTGCTTTATGAAGTTTATTGTGTCCAAGTATCATGGTCATATCATCTTTAGATTAGCGGGAATAAAATCGCAAAAGTGGCTGCAAGAAAAGAAAATTTGATGTCTTTCTTGGAACTGTTTGGATCAGTCTATTTCGGGGGCATTTTCGTCCACTGTGTTGTACTTTATAAATTCTGGAAAAATTTATAGTATTAATATAAGAAGATATGAAGGTCCTGTAAAAATTTGAGATTTTTTGGCCATACGGTTTGAGAGTTATGAATTTTACGGTTAGGGTCACTTTTTAAGAAGATACCCGAATAACTCCTTGTGTGTAAGTCCAAAAATTACGAAATGTTTACTGGAAGTACATGTGTATAACAGGTGTTAACCCTGAAAATTTCAGAATTTTTGGAGCTAATCTCGATTTATGAAAAATCTGAGAATATTTGGATATTATGGACTATTTAAAAATAGTAGATGAATTTTAAAATTTCCGGGAAAATTATATGTTCAATGTGGGACTATATTCTACAAAATCCCAAAAAAAAAATATTTTTGGGACTGATTTTGTATTTTTTATATAAATGATGCTATATGGATAAATGAGTTTAATTATATATGTGATGTCATAATTATGGAAAATGAGATTTTCTGACTTGAGACCCTTAAGCATATTTTATGCAGATTTTTGGTAGAGTTTTGGTCCGAAAAATGTCATAAATTTATGTTTCCCAGTTTCTTTTATTTAACCATGTGGCCTACTCATAGCAACATGTAAGGTGATCGAATTGTATTTGAATACGTGTGAGTTTCATTTTTTTTATTAAAATAAAAGGGAACCATTACAATTCAAAGTGGTGTTTGAGAACCAAATTACTTAACGTGACACATGTGAATAGGTTACGTGAAGCGCTAGTAGATAACAGTAATTGTAGAAGACGTAACAGGCAAGTTTCTTACCCTATTTTTCATTATGAATTTATTCAACTCTTATTTAGTTGATTGCATCGAGGGTAAGTTTGGGCTTGTGATTAATTAATCATTCGTGTAAGCTCCTTTATTGTAAAGTTCTATAACTTCAATTGTGATGCGAAACGTTATTGATGATTATTTAGTTCCTATTGCAACTGCTATACTTTAAAGTTCGTATTCCCTTAATGAACTATATTCAAGCATGCTTTCTAGCTTTCATCCCAGCTAGATGTTATTGATGCAAACATAGTATATTGTTTAAACAATTCAAATTCTTTGAAGCTATTTGATGTTTACTAATCCAAATTGCTTTGGTGAGGTCCCGTATGAATACTAAGATGAATAAGCCGGATAACGGGGTAACTGATGACGGGCATAAGTCCCATTTATGCTTATGCGTTTAAACTTTATACTTGTGCACAATGTAGGGTACGATAAATTTGATCACACGAGTACTTGCAGAGACCGCTTACAATCTATTTGATTGTTAAATCGTCTGATGGTTTTGATGAAAAGACCCCAACTTATTATTAATGAAATTTAATTTTCTATTTATTATTTTGAAATAGTAAGGGTTGATTTGATTAATGTGGATAGTTATGGGTAAAATACGCAAATATTTCAAAATAAGCAAGTGGTTATAAAATATTCATTGTTGTTTGTGAATATTCGCTTGGTCGTGGAATATTCAGATCGCTTGGGAATATTCGTATTTACGGCCAGCAAATGTGTGGGGCCCCATAACTAAAGCGATCGATGAAGAAAACGACAAATATAAGTTGTTTAAAAATAATCTATGAGAGTTGTTACCAAGTAATATCGTTAAAATACTCTTGGTTTAAAACACAAAGAAGACACCAGATTGCACCAATTATTGATTCTTACGTAAGAAGGCACTACTCAATAATGGTTACAAAGAATTATCGCTCAAAAGATTTTATTTTATTGATTTAATAATTGTCATGTTGATATTTTATATTGTCGTTGTTTCAATAATTGTCATTACACAAGATTTTTTTCATTATCGGGCTAATAATTCATATTATCCTAATAATATTATTAGATAACATTATTGGCAATGTCTAGAAAGTTCTGCTCTAAGGAGAGGTTTGGTCACCTAATCATGCCAAAGAAGGAGAAATTTTATCGAAAGCCCCTCTTCCTCCTGAACCGCCGTCATTAATATTGTGATTCTCAGAATATTATTTGTGAATAATTAATTATTGATTCATATGATGAGGAAAATATTGATTTTATGTGGATATAGATGGAGAAAATTTTTAATGTGACAATTGTTGAAAATTGAAATTTTATCTTTTCTCGATAAAATAATTCATTTAAATATATTATTATATTTTAATAATATAATAATGATGATATTTTTACGATGAATGTGGGATATATGAGTATATGTGGAGGAGGAGTATTTTTGTTACCAAAAATATTTAAAGCATGTTTTATGTGTGTTCATGGACCCCATTTCTCGACCGAAATTGATTATAAATTGTGAAATCGCCTGCTTGTGGATTTCTGGCCAATTTCGCTTGGAATTTGGAAAACTTTCTTCTCGCAAAAGTTGTAGAGAATTGAATTTCCTATAAAAAATCGCGAGATTCAATTTTCCTGATAAAAAAGGCTATTTATTATGAATTATTGAAGTTCAAGTTCAAATAATTGATTTTTGGAAGTTTAAAATATTTTAAATTAGAAAACGTTTTTTATATGTTTGGTGGGCTTTGTTGGTTGTTGAAATGAGCTGAAATCAGCTTTTAGATAAGTATAGTGAGAGAAAATATTATATATATATTAATATTATATTAAATTTTCTACTTTGGTGTTCTAAGCATTTTCCTATAAATAGGTGCTTAGGTTAGAATTGAAAATCACACCGTAAATCAAGTTTTCTCTCTATATTATCGAGCGATTCTTGTGAGTATTTTGAGTATATTTTGAGTATTGCTATACTATGGCAAGTTTCAAGTCATAGCCTATATCCTGTTTCAAATTAGAAGTACCGATCTTCGAGGTAAGGGATATTATTTTTTTTTCGTAATGATATTATTTCTTCAATATCATTATGTCAAATATTGATCCAAGTTTTATCAAATTTGAAACTTTTGGTGTCTGAGTTACTATTCACGATACTACGACTATTCACGATATCATATTCACACTTTTATTCACGAATACTAAAACTATTCATCAAAAAATGAAAATTTTCCTTTTCGCCTAAAATATCTATTGTGGATACTAGCTTTGATTGTATCCATGTTTTGATCATTCTTGAATTTTACACCACTATGATTATTTTTGAGGTATTTTTGGACATGGATAAAACAAAGTACTAAATCCTTAATCCTTAATCCTTAATCCTCATCATTTTGTTTCACCGATTCGCTTTTTTTAAAATATTTTTCATCATCCTCACCTTAAATGATGATATTATTGAATATCTTTGGCCCAGAGAAAGCAAAGATGAATGATTTCGATGAATATCTTTGGCCCGAGTGTAAAAGATGAACAGTGTTTAGATGAATACGACTAATCGATGAATATCTTCGCCTCAGAGTAAAAAAGATGAATATTTGATTCCGTATATATATATCGATTGATGTTACAGGATAAAAGATAGATTTATGAACTTTTAAATTCATACATGTAAGATAGTAGTTTGCATTCTCTACTTAACTCTTCTAATGAATTATTATTTCACATGCTAATATTGATTTAAAACTTGTTGTCTATTGTATTCTATTAGATTTTTTCCCCTCGTTGAAGACTAATGATAATTTGTTGTATATTATCTTAGTCATAATATTCTTTATCGGGCTAGTTGAGCTCACCCTTTTCCTTTTTGTTCCATTTTTCTTCTCGTGAGGCTAGAATATAAATGAGTACGAGCCTGGGGTATGGAATGAAGGTTCTAGAGAGAGTTGTTTAGTAGTCCTCACCATTTTTGTAAAATAATGTATCAATAAATGTGATGAGGATTTATTTGAGTATAGATATTGTCTAGTAAGATAATATTTGTATTCAAACTCACAGCTTTACCGTTGTAATAATAAAGTTGTAGTTGTTTCGCATCATGTATTGACAACTCGTAATGGGTGATGTATACCTATTTTGGGGGCGCCACAATTGGTATATCGAGCTTAGGATATGATCTCCAAGTGAGATCGGGAATAGAACTAGAGGGGAGAGACGAGTAAATCCTTCGCTAAAGGTGTCCTACCTAAGCTTATTTGTTAGTTGGTCAAGATATAGGATATTATGTGATATATTGATTTCCTTAATTAACCCTTGTTTTATGACAAGATTTGAGAATGTCGATCGAGAATATTAATAAAGGAAATGAGACCGTGGAGACGCCTGTACTCACCAACGAGGAGAACGCGCAACAGTCGGGCAATGTTCCTCCCGTGAACAACACCACCGAGCAAGATGATGAACGAGGGATGTTTAGAAGCTTTTTGCGCTCATGCAAAATCGCATTTAGGGAGACTCGTGTTCAAAATACAGAGGAAATGATAGCAATTCACTGTTGTCACAAATGCAAGCAAGCTCAAAGAGTCAGGGACCACCAGAATTTAAGGGAAAGCCAGATCCGATCATGGCGGAAACATGGGTCAAGCAAATTACCAAGATATTCGATGTCTTGGGATGCACGGAGAGAACAGAAGGTTCCATTCGCCACCTTTATGTTCCGTGGGCGAGGCGCATCATCGGTGGGAGTCTCAGAAGCGCACTCCATCCAAATTAAGACTCAAAGATGTCTTGGGAGACGCTTTCAGAACTATTTAATGACAAATACTTTCCCGAAAGTGTTCATTATATGAAGGAAGTGGAGTTCATCGATTAGAACAAAACAACATGACGGTGTCTCAAAGACGAGGCAAAGTTTGCAGAGTTATCCGTGTTTGCACCTCATTTGGTGGAGAATGAGGAACGATGACGTGGATGTTTCTTTCAGAGGTTTGAAACCCAAGATACGCATAATATCTCATTTCTCATAAATTTTCTCTCTATTCAGATGTTGTAAATAGGCTCAATTATTAGAGCGAGATAACGAGTACGGCCAACCGAGGGACCACAATCAGATCATACCGAGATAGCAAATAACAAAACAACGATAACCAAATGAGAAAGAAAAAGATTTTGACAAAATGGTAACCACTCCGTGGTAATCATGGCCATGAAAATAGAAGAAGCGAGTCAGAGGAGATTTTAAAAAGAGGAGATTTAACAACGACTATGTGAAGACGACAAAGGCTTAAAGAAGAATCGGTTCTAAGGAGGAGAACGACCACCCATTATATGCTATAAATGCGGAAAAGAGGGATATATCACCAAACCGCCCACAACAGCTCAAGGTATGCTATAATTGTGGAAAGGAAGGACATATCGCCGAGATTGTACGGTAGAATAAACCTAGTTCAATGGGGATTTGACTCAAAAGATCGTCCCCGTAAAAGTCAAAGTCAACGGTTCTCGAAAGAGCGCTTTGTCAGACCGGTCAAAATGCGAGGAACCCAAACGAGGTGATCACGGTAAGCTATTTATAAATTCTCATGTAAGTTTATACCTTACTTGATACCGGTATACCCATTCATTTATCTCTCCCGCTTGTGCTCAACGCTTTAAACTTGACTCCTAGAAATTAGACTTTGACCTATCTCGTGGAAACTCCGCTAGAGAAACTTTCATCACATCCACTCGCTTATAAATCTTGTTTGATTCAAGTTGGCACCATCACCTTACCGCGTGACCTTTATCTCTTTAAAGATACTTGCTTTTTTTGATGTGATTTTAGGATTGATTGGTTAACTACTCATCATGCCAAAATTGATTGTTTTCGTAAGGTTGTTAGTTTTCATATTCCTAACCAACCTCATTGTACGAATTCAAGCAACTAAACCATTAAAATCAATCACCGCTATATCTAATCATAAAGCTATTCGCTTATTGAAAAACGGATGTCAAGCTTTCTTAGCCCATGTTATGGATTTGAATAAAGACACGCCAAATTTGAATAATATTCCTATTGTTATCGACTTTCCCGACGATTTCAAGAACTTCCCGCCTACCCCCGTAACGTGAAGTTGAATTCTTTATTGATCTTGAACCCGCACAAAGCCCATTTCTAAAACCCCATATCGAATGGCTCCTATTGAACTTCAGAGTTAAAGGTCCAACTACAGAGTTGTTGGACATCGCTTTCATTCGCCCCTAGTACATCTCCTCGGGGTGCTCCTGCTTTATTCAGAAAGAAGAAAGACGGAGTATGCGATTTTATCGACTATCGAATCGAACCATGTCACCATCAAGAATAGGTATCCTCTACCTCGTATTGATGACTTGTTTGACCAAATTGCAAGGAGCACAATTTTTTTCAAAGATCGATCTTCGCTCGATATCATCAAATCAAGATTAGAACCGAGGATATTCCAAAGACCGCCTTTAACTCCTAAGAGACGGCATTATGAATTCTTAGTCATGTCTTTCGATCGACTAATGCTCCGCGGCTTTCATGGATATGATGAACCGAGTATTCAAGGAATATTTGATCAGCCATTGTTGTTTTTATTGATGACATCCTCATATATTCCAAAAGTCGTGAAGATCATGAGCACCATTTGAAGTCGGTACTCCAAAGGCTTCGTGAAAACAAACTATATGCCAAATTGAAGAAATGCGAGTTCGCTTGAGGAAGTAGCATTCCTCGGGCACGTGGTGTCAAAACATGGAGTATCCGCTGATCCGGCCAAGATTGAAGCAATACAAAGTTGGGAGCAACCAAGCTCTGCGATCAAGTACGAGCTTTTTTGGGCTTAATGGTTATTATCGAGATTCGTGGAAGGGTTTTCTAATCGCTACTCCATTAACCCAAATTTAACTCTAAGGATACAAAATTGCTTGGAGCGAAGAATGCGAGAAGAGTTTCCAAGAGCTCAAGAGGAGACTCATTTCGCACTGTTTCTAACAATACCATCCGGTACGGATGGATTTGTTATCTACAAATGATGCTTCGTGCAAAGGGTTAGATGTGTTCTCATGCAACGTGGGAAAGTCATAGCCTATGCCTCGCGACAACTTAAAGAGTATGAGAGGAATTATCCTACTCATGATCTAGAGTCAAGCAATAATGCTTTTGCTTAAAGATATGGAGGCACTATCTATATGGGGAGAAAGTGGAGATATATTCGCACCATAAAAGCCTTAAATATTTCTTCACTCAAAAGAACTCAACATGCGGCAAATGACGCTGGCTCGAGCTATTGAAAGACTACGACCACACTATTCAATACCATCCTCGAAAAGCGAACGTGGTAGCCGACGACGCGCTGAGTAGAAGATCATATGCAGAATGAGTGCGATGATGTCAAGTATACGACAGAGCCAACTTTAATAGAAAAAGTTAAGGTTGCTCAAGCCACCGAATCTTGAAATGATGCGTATGAAGAAGAAAGTACAAGAAGGTGCTATTCCTAAGCGAGAATTGATGAAGAAGGAATACTTCGAGTCCACTCTGCACTTTGTGTTCCTAACGACTGATTTGAAGTACAAGATTATGATGGAGGCACACAATACACCATTTGCAATCCATCCTCGAAGTACTAAATGTATCGTGATCTTCTACATACATTTTGGTGGAACAATATGAAGAGAGAGATTGCAAAGTTTATCTCGATGTGTTTAACTTGTCAACGGTAAAGGCGAGCATCTAGTACCTAAGGGTCCGCTGCAACCACTTGAGATTCCAAAATGGAAGTGGGAACACATTACCATGGATTTCAAGCATTGTCTTCTTCCTACGGCTTTCAAGGCATCAATGCTATTTGGGTTATTGTTGATAGATTAACCAAGTTCCGCTTCATTTCTTGCCGATACGGAGACTTATTCCCTTGAACGCCTTGCTAGTATATATGTAAATGAGATTGTGAGGTTGCATGGCATGCCAAGATCCATAGTTTCGATCGTGACCCAAGATTCACTTCAAGATTTTGGGTTAGCTTGCAAAAAGCTATGGGCACGGATTTATTTATCTGGCTTCAAGATACCATCCTCAAACCTGACGGACAATCGTAGAGGACTATTCAAACTCTTGAAGATTTATTAAGACTCGTGGTCCTAGACTTCAAGGGCGCTTGGGATAAGTATTTACCATCGGTGGAATTCTCCTACAACAACAAATTATCGTGCAAGTATAGTGTGGCTCCATTTGAGCATTATTATATGGACGAAAAGTGTCGCCTCCAATATGTTGGGATGAGGTGGGTGAAGCAACATTGTTGGGACCCGAAAGTTAGTACGTATGATGACACCGAAAAAGATCCAAATGATTCGACAACGATACAAACGGACAAGATCGACAAAAGAGTTATGCGGATCTTCATCGAAAGGACGGGAATTTAGTATAGGGGATCATGTATTGTTGCGAGTTGCTCCATGGAAGGGAGTTACAAGATTTGGGAAGAGAGGAAAGCTCAATCCACGATTTATCGGTCCATTTCAAATTCTCGACCGAGTAGGAAATGTAGCCTATAGACTCAAGCATCCGAGTAGTATGTCTCGTGTTCATAATGTGTTTCATATATCCGTATTTCAGAAATATGTGAAAGACCCGAACCACGCTATAGAGTTAGAACCGATTTAGATAGTCAAGACTTAACGTATTTAAGAGGTACCGCCAAGATCTTGATAGAAGGAGCATGTCCCACGACAAAGGTCATACCACAAGTTAAAGTTCATGGAGGAATCATGCTATAGAGGAAATGACCTGGAATTGAAACGAAATGAAAGCGAGGTATCCTCACCTTTTCAAACACTGTGTACGTGACGCCAATTTCGAGGACGAAATTTCATAAGGAGGGGAGGTCAGTAAGACCCCAACTTATTATTAATGAAATTTAATTTTCTATTTATTATTTTGAAATAGTAAGGGTTGATTTGATTAATGTGGATAGTTATGGGTAAAATACGCAAATATTTCAAAATAAGCAAGTGGTTATAAAATATTCATTGTTGTTTGGGAATATTCGCTTGGTCGTGGAATATTCTGATCGCTTCTGGGAATATTCGTATTTACGAAGCAAATGCATGTGTGGGCCCCCATAACGGAAAGCGATTGATGAAGAAAACGACAAATATAAGTTGTTTAAAAAAATAACGCCAGAAGTTGTTACCAAGTAATACCGTTAAAATACTCTTGGTTAAAACACAAGAAGACACAGATTGCACCAATTATTGATTCTTACGTAAGAAGGCACTACTCAATAATGGTTACAAAGAATTACGCTCAAAGATTTTATTTTATTGATTTAATAATTGTCATATTGATATTTTATATTGTCATTGTTTCAATAATTGTCATACACACAAGATTTTTCATTATCGGCTAATAATTCATATTATCCTAATAATATTATTAGATAACATTATTGGCAATGTCTAGAAAGTTCTCGCCTAAGGAGAGGTTTGGTCACCTAATCATGCTACCAAGAAGAAGAGAGAAATTTTTATCGAAAGCCCCTCTTCCTCGAACCGCCGTCACAATATTGTGATTCTCGTAATATTATTTGTGAATAATTAATTATTGATTCATATGATGAGGAAAATATTGATTTTATGTGGATATAGATGGAGAAAATTTTAATGTGACAATTGTTGAAAATTGAAATTTTATCTTTTTCTCGATAAAATAATTATTTAAATATATTATTATATTTTAATAATATAATAATGATATTATTTTTTACAATGAATGTGGGATATATGAGTATATGTGGAGGAGGAGTATTTTTTGTTACCAAAAATATTTAAAGCATGTTTTATGTGTTTGCGGACCCCATTTCTCGATCGAAATTTGATTATAAATTGTAAAATCGCCTCTGCTTGTGGATTTCTTGGCCAATTTCTGCTTGGAATTTGGAAAAACTTTCTTCTCGCAAAGTTGTAGAGAATTGAATTTTCTATAAAAAACTCTCGAGATTCAAATTTTCTCGATAAAAAGGGCTATTTATTATGAATTATTGAAGTTCAAGTTCAAAAATAATTGATTTTTGGAAGTTTAAAATAATTTAAATTAGAAAAACGTTTTTTGTTTATGTTGGTGGGTTGGGTTGTGTGTTGAAATGAGCTGAATTTCAGATTATATAAGAGTGTGCGTAGGAAAAATTTTATATATATATATATATATTATATTAAATTTTCTACTTTGTGTTCTAAGCATTTTCCTATAAATAGGTGCTTAGGTTAGAATTGAAAATCACACCGTAAATCAAGTTTTCTCTCTATATTATCGAGTTTATTCTTGTGAGTATTTTGAGTATATTTTGAGTATTGCTATACTAAGCAAGTTCAAGTCATAGCCTATATCCTGTTTCAAATAGAAGTACCGATCTTCGAGGTAAGGATATTATTTTTTTTCAGAATGATATTATTTCTTCAATATCATTATGTCAAATATCGATCTCAAGTTTTTATCAAATTTGGAACTTTTGTGTGTTCTGAGTTACTATTCACGATACTACACTATTCACGATACTTACACTATTCACGTAATACGAAGACTATTCATCAAAAAAATGAAAATTTTCCTTTTCGCCTAAAATATCTATTGTGGATACTAGCTTTGATTGTATCCATGTTTTGATCATTCTTGAATTTTACACCACTATGATTATTTTTGAGGTATTTTTGACATGGATAAAACAAAGTACTAATCCTTAATCCTTAATCCTTAATCCTTGTCATTTTGTTTCACCGGATTCGCTTTTTTAAAAATATTTTTCATCATCCTCACCCTTAAATGATGATATTATTGAATATCTTTGGCCCGTAAGTGCAAAGATGAATGATTTCTCGATGAATATCTTTGGCCCAGAGTGCAAAAGATGAACAGTGTTTAGATGAACATGACTAATCGATGAATATCTTCGGCCTCAGAGTAAAGATGAATATTTGATTCCGTATATATATTGAATTGATGTTACAGGATAAAAGATAGACGATGAACTTTTAAATTCATACATAGAAGATAGTAGTTTGCATTCTCTACTTAACTCTTCTAATGAATTATTATTTCACCATGTATATTGATTTAAAACTTGTTGTCTATTGTATTCTATTAGATTTTTCCCTCGTTGAAGACTAATGATAATTTGTTGTATATTATCTTAGTCATAATATTCTTTATCGGGCTAGTTGAGCTCACCCTTTTCTTTTTGTTCCATTTTTCTTCTCGTGAGGCGAGAATATAAATGAGTACGAGCCTGGGGTATGGAATGAAGGTTCTAGAGAGAGTTGTTTAGTAGTCCTCACCATTTTTGTAAAATAATGTATCAATAAATGTGATGAGGATTTATTTGAGTATAGATATTGTCTAGAAGATAATATTTGTATTCAAACTCACAGCTTTTATCGTTGTAATAATAAAGTTGTAGTTGTTTCGCATCATGTATTGACAACTCGTAATGGGTGATGTATACCTATTTTGGGGGCCCACCTTGTACAAATATCACACATTCACACATAGATAGAACTTCTCAAGTTCAACATCTTTGAAGTTTAAGAAACTAACATTCATTTAGAATATGAATGAAGTTAGGAAACTTGCCTTACGCACAGCTACAGCTTACGCTGAACTGCTCATTCCAATCCCTATAAAACACATAAGGAAATAACACGTACACCAATTAGTCATATACTTGACTTACGCATTGGTTTACTTAACTTTATTTCTTAGGGTTTGCGTTCTTTCAACCTAAGTTTATGCGACAACTTCCTTTACCGCTTTATGACTTCATGACATACGGAGATGTCTTACTCATACGTTCATCATCTTTGATGATTTGCATTCTTATCTTCTTCTTATAACTTCTCTAGGACTCAGTAAAAATCGCTTCTCTGCTAGTAGTCCATATGGTACTCTGAGTGGTTTCCCACAAATAACCAACACACAAGTTTCCGTCTCGTCTACACTATCTTTCACAGTGAGTTATATCGGTTGCCAGTTTCGTATATACCTTCGCTCTCCTAAGGAATTGTTTAGCACGACTCCCATATGTCAACCATCAAAGGTTATGATTGTAATACAACCTAAATTCATCTAACTTATTTGAACCATTAAACTATAACGTTCGTTAAGTCAATTTCTTATTCCTTATGGCTTTCTGGCAACTAAATTCCATACCTCAGGATTCATTCCTTATCCAACTCACATTCGACTTTCATTATTCTTATTACTGTTCATTATGGCTTTCTTGATAGTTCATATCTTACTTAATACTTTCGTTATCTATTACATGAACCCCACATTCATTACTCATTCTTAATGTCGAAGCGATACCGTTCGTTGTATGCTAAGACAGGTCGTTCATCGTAACTGCGTTGCGTTTACATTCTTTATCTTTTAATCTTTCCGTTTAACCTTAACTAAATGTTTAAAACACTTGATTATGTCTTACATTTGATTAACTACACATTCATTAGCTTTTGTTACACTTTCCCCAGGATTTGAGCAATTAAAAGCTCATAATCGGGTTTACCTCGCACCAGTCACCGCGACGCCGTTTCCCTCCTCTCTTTCTCTCGTGACTGCATGCCACTCTCAGTTCTTTGGAATCATGGGTTGGTATTACTTATTTCACCCTCTTTGCTATTACTGTCTTACTTACTGCAAGTTTCCGATAGAGCTACTTTAACGCCCTAAAATCGAACCTTTTGTAATTACTTTTAATAATGAATAAAATAATATTATTTATTATTATTGCGTGTTGAGAAGATGAAGGTAGTTCTATAACCTAAAAACGTCGAAACGTCGTAGTATTTTAACTACGTGGGAGAATTAAAGTGTTTGAATTTCTAAAACAAAAATAAAAGTTTTTTGAGAAATTTTCCGAAAAACACTATTCATCGATTTCTGCTCGGGAATTATTTTTGAACTTTCGAGAAATACGTAACGTTATAATATCGAGGTGATATTGATTATGTAATAATAATCTATGTATGGAAAACGTAATATTTCGCATGTGGACCTAATTTTAGAACATTAGGTTTATATAGTATAAAGGATATAAAGTTGTGATTATATAATGTGTATACATTATATGAAGTAAAGAATGTAAGTATAATACCATGTATTGTACTATTATGAATGAAGAATGAGATAACGTATATTATGATTAAATATACGAGTTAGCATACGAGAATTATACGTGAGGTATGTACGTTAAGTTGTTTAATTAAAGGTAATGGACTTGTAGGATTGCTAGCTTATTGGTAGAAGTCCAATAGAATGTGTTACTCAAGCCCAAGTGTTTGTTAATCATGAGTCCAAACAATTGTAGTGTAAGCCAAATAAGAAAACTAGCTAGATTAAACTAGCAAGCCCAATGATTTAGCTATGATCCATGGAGCGATCCAAGTGTAAGTGGGTAGACTTGATGGGCAAGATTTATGTGTGGTGACCAAGTGTTGTGGTGATCAAGAGAAGTGGTTAGCAAGTGTTGTGCTAGTCAAGAAAGGAATAGTAAGGAGGTGGAGAATGGGGAGGTGGAATAAGGAGGTGGATGGTTTAAAGACCATTCTACCCTAGCTTTTGATAGCCTATAAATACCAAGCTTCATTTCATTTTGTTGCTTGATCAAATTTCATCTAGCTCCTCTCAAATATAAACTACTTATTTGGTAGAGCAAATAAACACTTTTAAGTCAAAGTTAGATTTTCCAAGAAGAAGAAGTTAGACTTCAAAGGTAATGATCTTGTGTCCAAAGTTCTTTCATCTCTATTAGAATAGGATGATAAGGGAAGTGTTATTAATGAACATGTATGCTAAGATCAAGTAATAGATTAATAAGGAATGAACTTAAGCCGATTAAGTTGAATAAACAACTTGAACTCTAATAAGTTGTTAGAATCATGAAGAACTTGTCATATGATGATATTATGCTGATTATAGCATGAGAACATTGATTAGTGGACTTAAGTTATTAATAAGTCATGAGCATGAAAATTTATAGTTCATAAGTTGAATAAGTTAATGACTTATTAAAATGAGTCAAAACCTACTTTGATTATAAGTTGGTGTAGTAAATAACTTGTAATGATCTTACGTTGATTAAAATCCATTTAGAATGCTTAGTAATGAAGATTTGACGGACTTCACACGATTGGACGATTATCGTCGAATTCGTGAAATTCTCGGAATGGAAGTCGTATTTTATGTTTGAAGTTGGAAATGTTGGTTTTCGATGGAGACAAGTCATATTGGTCATTATAGAGTTGTGGACTCGAAAATGACCGGATTCTGACTTGAAACGAAGAAACGAGTGTTGAACATTCACTAACGTTTATCGTTTTTGTTAAAGATGAACTCATAGGTGAAATTTTAGCAAACAAAGTCAAATACATAAAATTCTTGCAGGAACGCATAGATTATGAAATTTGTGAACCGTAGGCTTTTGAACGGACCAATTCGGACTTAAAACGAAGAAGTTATGCATCCGGGAAGTTCGCTAAAATTTCAAATCACACAAACCGCTCGAGGCACAGAGTCCGCGGAAGGCATGCGACTCCAAGTTTAAAAGCCCGCATCGCAAAGGCGAGGTCGGAACCCTCAGACATCGCTAACTCAAGGCCATGGCAGTCATGAGATGCAGAGTGATTGTTAGCGCTTACTAGCGCCACTACAAGAAAAATGATAGAAAAGAAAGATTTCAAGTGTAGAAAGAAAGAGAACTTATTAGTAATGAATTAAGATGTAATCATAACATGGTTAAGACATTTTAAGGTACTTGTAAGACACTATTGCATGTTGATTAAGAGTTAATAATCAATCAAAGATGAACGAAATGTGAATGACGTAATGAAAGCCGGAAACCCTAATAACGAATCTAAGTCAGGAATTACGTTGAGATGAAGGGTAAGATATAATAGTAAACATACTTGATTATGTATGACCTAATGTGGTATGTTATATGATTATGTATTATAGAAACGTAGAGACTTAAAGTGTACGTGTGTTAATCTGTAAGCAGATGCTAAAGGCAAGTATTCTAACCCTTGTTCCAGTTCAGTCTGGACAAGCTTTGTAATTCATGTAACCTTTCGCATGAAGTTTTTAACGATGAAGTCTAAAGCCAATTCTTTCGGCTAGACTTATATTATGAATCTATCAAGCATGATTAATGTTACCGAGTTATATTGGCATGGTTTTCAATCGAAGACCAAGTATGCTAAAATGTTTTTGTCGTTTAACGACAGGCACGTGAGGTTGCCACAACTTAAACGTATACACGTTTAATGAATGTAGTGTTGATCAACATAGAGTACTATGAGCTGATCACTCAAAAGTGCTCGTAAGCTATGCCGGACTTACAGACTTAGTGCCGGATTGTCCTTTTCAAAAGAACTTATGAATGCTCATAGACTTGAGCCATAATTGTTATTCCACTGAGTATGGTTGTGTAAAACGTTTTGAAGGAAAAGAAGTGCTATTTTGAATTATCGATAGTACTTCGTAACTATTGTTCAGTTATTGAAGATATATGAGTTCTATGTTTCAAACATGTTGTTTATTAGAATTTTAGTACTTGCTGAGCTAGCCATGCTCACTCTTGCTTGAACCATATGAACACAGCTAAGATCGAGCTTTTACGTAAGGCTCAAAAAGGACAAGGGCAAGGCGAAGACGAACCCTTAGATTACTTATGTAATAGTATAGGATGAATGTTTGTAATATATTAATATTATGACAAGAACAATTGAAAGGGTTACAAAGAACCTGGGGAATGTATATTATTTTGAATATATAAGAGATATACTAGTCCTTTTGAGACTGTTCAATGGAATGAATGAATGAATGGTAGTACCGTGTAGCACCATCTGTCGGGTTGGAAGATACCCAGATTTGGGGGCGCCACAATACCTCCCTTTGCCCGTATCATGGTGCCACCTTACAAAGCATATCAAGCTGCCAAGCGGTGCCAAGCCCTAATCTTTGAAAATTTTTCTAAGTGTTTACACTAGTTTGAGATGGTTACTTCACAATATCATAACTTATTCGTTATAACTCAGAACAAGGTCGTTCCAAATCAATTCTCTTCCTTATCTTACGTACTTCAATTCCCCTCGGACAGAACTTCGTTCTGAATCCATTAACATGCCATTCAATTGGCTTAATCTTCGTCCTTCGTTCATTTTACGTTATTAACGTTCTTTGTTCGTTCGTCCGTAATTCGTTCATACGAACTCGAAATTCATTCGTTCTTGAGTTCACGACTCACATTTTCTATGTTCTCTTACATTTTTATGAAACCCTACACCTTTGGGTTCATTTACACCCTTTCTAATTCTTGTTCGTCTTTTATGAAATTTTCACCATAACTTCGTTATATCTAAGTTTTAATTCGTTCTTCATGAACATTCTACCGTTCCTAACCAATCCATAAGAAACTAACTTATAAGCGATGGTTTTAAACTTTTCCATCAACAACAATTATACTACAATGGTTTTAAATTTGTCCATCAACAACGTTCTTCGCGTGTTCTTCGCGTTCTTCATTTGTTCTTCATTTTTAATCAATATTTTGATTACGATTTCACTTTTACTGGAATTCGATGTTATAAAACACCATTCCTTACTTACTTCATCGAATCGTTCATATGATTCATTTGGATCGCTCAAATTCATTACTAATCTTATTTTTCCTTAAGAATTTTATAGCGTAAACTTTAAATTCTTATTTCTTCATTTTCTCATGATTTCAACCATATGAAATCACCCCTAGCATCTTTTACTTCTTATTCCCATTAAGTTATGTTTTTAACATATAAAACTTAAAGAAAATATTAATTTAGAAGTTAGGTTTTAATACCTTTCTTCTTTATTCTTTTGTCTCTAGACAAAGCCGACGATTCGCTAGCTTTTCTATTTCACGATCACCTTCGATCCGAGCATTAAAGTTCATTCTCTTCCTTCTTCTTCTTCTTCTTCTTCTTCTTCTTCTTCTTCTTCTTCTTCTTCTTCTTCTTCCCTCCAAGCTCTCAAACTCTCTATCTCTCTCTTTTAAAGTGTTGGTTTATTTTGAAAAAAATCAACTAACACTTTCCTTATATAGATTTTCAAAGCTAGAGGTAAAATAGTCATTTAGCCCCTAGATTTACTTTTCCCACCTCCTTACTATTCACAAAGCTTCCCTTGGAAGTTTCGTGCTTCCGTCTTGCAGAATTCGTCCCACAGTTCGAAAATTGTGATTCTCGAAAACCAAAATATTTTTAGATATTTTGTCTTTCCTTTACCGATTAACTTTTATGTATTCTTCGGATCTCCAAAAAACTGAAAAACACTTTTCAATATTAAGAGTTTTCCTTTACATTTCCCCTAACATAGTTAAACAAATGAAAAGGAAATAACAGTACTTTTTCATTATTTTTATTTTTGTTCGATTTCTACACGTTTTTCAAGAAAAACTTTTATCGGCTTACTTAACTTTTCACGATATTTTATCGTCAAATCTTTCGACGGAATGTCATTTCGACATACTGAACTCTCAAAAAGGCTTATGTTATTCAAACCCTAACCCTTAGTGTTTCATTGGGTGAATAGTGCCTATTTTGTCTTTTTCCCCGAAAATATTTTATTCCTAGAAATTTTATATTTTTGTCTTGAAAATTCTTACTCGTTCAGTCTAGCTCGTAGCCAGAATCCTCCCGATTTATAATCATCCTAAGTTCTAGAACAATTAATAAACACGTAGCACATAATATTATTAATAAAAAATTATTTTATTAATAACTAATTCTTTAAACTTAAATTTTGGACAATTCGATTTTTTGGGTTGTCAAAGTTGTTGGCTGAGAATGAGAAGATGAAGACTGAAGTGGAAAAGATGAAAGATGACATGAAGGAGGAGTCAGCTAAGCGTGCGAGAGTAGAGGATGCTTGGATGAAGGCGACTCAGCGTGCAGACTGTGCTAAAGCCAAGATTCAAACAAAGAAGGCTAAAATGAATGAAATGGATCATGCCTTTCATTCTGTGATTGATAGGGCCCAGGATCGAGTCTTTTACTACCCACCCCAATTTGAAGACTTGCCATGGTTCATGATGGATCGTAGGAAGACGTATCATATTATGGAGGAAGAACGTAGATGTGACACCCCCAAAATAGGTATACATCACCCATCTTGGGTCGCCAGATACTTGGTACAGAATACAAATACAAACTTAATTATACAACATGTGCTGTGAGTTTTAATACAAATATTATCTTCTAGACAGTATTCAAAATCAAAATAAGTCCTCATTTATTAACACACTATTTCACAGAATAGTGAGGACTACTAATACAAACATCTGGACCGTCACTCTGTTCCCCGACTAGTCCCATCTATATTCTCATTTCCTGAAGAGAACAATGAAAGCAAAAGGGTGAGCTCAACTAGCCCAGTAAGAAATATTATGACTAAGATAATGCAGAATAATTTATCGTTTGTGACGCCCCCAAAATAGGCATACATCACCCATCTTGGGTCGCCAGATACACATGGTACATAAATTAAATACAACTTAATTATACAACTGTCATGTAAAATACGACAAAACATAAGCTGAGAGTTTTAACAAGAATATTGTCTTTTAGACAATATCCACACTCAATGGAGTTCTGATTACAATTATTATCACACTATTTCACAGAATAGTGAGGACTACTAATGCAAACATCTGGACCGTCACTTCGTTCCCCGACTAGTCCAAGCTATATTCTCATTTCCTGAAGAGAACAATGAAAGCAAAAGGGTGAGCTCAACTATCCCAGTAAGAAATATTATGACTAAGATAATGCAGAATAATTTATCGTTTGTGATGCCCCCAAAATAGGTATACATCATCCATCTTGGGTTGCCAGATACACATGGTACATAAATTAAATACAACTTATTTATATATCTGTCGTGTAAAATACGAGAAAACATAAGCTAAGAGTTTCAACACGAATATTGTCTTCTAGAAAATATTCACACTCAATGGAGTCCTTATTACAATTATTATCACACTATTTTATAGAATAATGAGGACTACTAAAGCCACTTATCCTGGACCATCACTCCATTCCCTGACTCGTCCCAACTATATTCTCATTTCCTGAAGAGAACAATGAAAGAAAAGGGTGAGCTCAACTAGGCCATCAAGAAATATTATGACTAAGATAATGCATAATAAAGTATCCTTAACTTTCAACATTATAACAACTGATAGAATACAATAGACAACATGTTTTAGATCAAGAATTGTAGTGGAATAAGCAATCCATTAGAAGAGTCAAGTAGAGCATGATATCTACTATCTTCTATGATTTAAAAACTTTTTCATCAACTTTATCGCTGAGACTCAGCTTAATAAATAAACCACATCATCTAATCATCCCTGCACTACGGGCCAAGGATATTCATGTAATCATCAATAGTCATGATTATACCGAATAATCCGAGGTCATAATCATACCAATAACTGTCCATCAATGCACTACGGGCCAATGAGGACTTTTACCACATCATTTGTAACATTATGGGTCATGATTATACCGAATGATCCCTGGTCATAATCATACCAAACAATAGTCCATTTATGCACGTAAGCCAAAGATGACTTTCATCACAATATAAGCATGAAAATGATGACAATGATATAAGAATTAATCAAACGAAATCAAGGATAAATATTAAAGACTTTAAATTTATCCATAGTTTAAAAATATCCAAATTGTCAACATGATACTACTCTGTGGAGTAAAATTCAAGAATGATATTGTATCAAAAATGATTTGGACCGAAAAGAGATCAATTTTTATCATGAATAGTACTCTAGATCAATAGTACCCGGGTGAATAGTACCCTATGAATAGTACTTCATGAATAGTACTTTGTGAATAGTACTTTATGAATAGTACTTGGTGAATAGTACCCATGAATAGTACTTTGTGAATAATACTTATGAATAGTACTTTATGAATAGTACTTTGTGAATAGTACTGTGATTTAGAATAAGAATCAGTATCGTGAATAATGCCGATAATGTGGATAAGTACTACGAAAGGAAAATACAAAAGAAAACTATATTCTATGACGAGTACAAAAGAAAGGATATCTCATACGAGTATAATAGAATATACAAAACTACAAATAGATTTTCATCCGCAATGCGGTAATCCACGTAGACAGATCATTTCCACAATTTAATAAAGAATGAATATGAAGGGTCATTCACCATGCATGCGAGTCCGCGCGTAGAGCGAGTTATTCCAAATAATAATAAATAATGGAATAATAGAAGAATTTCACCATAAATGCGATAGTCCACGTAGACAAAGTTAATCCAATGAATAATAAAGAATGGAATAATGTAAAGAATTTCACCATGCATTTAGGTGAGTCCGCGTAGACAAAGTTATTCCAACGAATAATAAAGAATGGAATAATTGAAGAATTTCACCATGCATGCGGTAGTCCGCGTAGACATGTTATTCCAACAGAATAATAAAGAAAGGAATAACAACCCTTACGAGTATTGAAAGAAGTAACTCTCTTCATGAATACAAAAAAATAATACCCCTTACGACTATTGAACGAAAATAATATTCCTACGAATATTGAACGAAGATGATATTCCTTACGAATATTGAATGAAAATAATATTCATACGAATACGAAAAATAATTTCTCTTCAGAATATGAAATAAATAATACCCCTTACATTAGAAGAAGACTGGATACTGGAATAGTGAAGTAGCAGACTACTCTTCCTCTTTCTCTCTGTAGCTTCTCTCTCTATAATTGCTCTTATGAGTCTTAGTGAATTGGTGAGAATGAAAGAAGAATGAGCTTCTATTTATAGGAAAATATAGTTTCAATAATTACATGCTTTGGGGCTCGAAATATTACAGTATAATACCTTTATCTTTTCCTTCATTTTTATTTTAGTCCTGCAAGTATTATCAAACTTGCACCGCCTCCCCTAATAGTACATCATGCGAATCAATAATACAATCATGTGACTCAATAGTTCTATACATATAAAAAAAATAATTACAGTATAGTACCTTCATCTATACCTCCATTTTTAATTTAGTCATGCAAGTATTATCAATCTTGCACCACCTCCCCTAATAGTACATACATGTGAATCAATAGTACACATATGTGAACACATAGTTATAAGCATGTGAATTAATACCAATTAATTGCTCATTTATCCGATTGGTCAATATAACTTCCAAACATCAATAATTATCGAAATAAATGTCGATTTCCACTAACACTAATAATCCCAACACAATGGAACTATCAATTTCATCTTTAATCAACACAAACTTATTCATCATTAATATTATAACTCACAATATTTAACAACCAGATCATTCCCAGGAAAGAGGGGGCTTTCCGATAAGGATTTCTCCTTATTGGCGCGCAATTAGGTGACCAAAACTCTCCTTAACAGAACTTCTAGACATCGTCAATATTGCAAATAATAATATGAATAACTTTGTTGTCTCAATTATTGATTTAATAATATAGAATATTGATACTGTGACAATAATTGAATCAATAATATGAGAGATATTATGCAGCAATTATTGTAGCAATAATTGAGTATAACTGATTAACTTCTTACGTAAGCATCAATAATCAATACCGTGTGCTACTATGTAACCACGCATATTACTGTACTTTTACTACCGGGTAGTTCAACAGTTTAACGGTAAAACTTTCACCGTTATTTTTATAAATAGATAATTCTGTCGTTTTCTAAATACAACAATACTTCCATTGTGGGGTCCACCAATGATTATGCCGTCGTACAAATATTCCATGTTAAAACAAATATTCCCCGACCAATCGAATATTTTATATCAACTTGCTTACTTTGCAAAATTTTCAAATGTCACCCTTAACTTTAACCTTTATCAATTTAACCATTTACTAAATAAAATAATAATTATAAGAAAATTGAATACTTTCATTTCATAAAATTCGGGATCTCACAATCTCCCCTCCTTATAAAATTTCGCCCTCAAAATTTACGTACGCACCTGGTATGCCGAAGAGGTGAGGATACCTTGTCAGATTCTAACTCTTGAGGTATAACCTTTGAGTGTAGAATATATCCTTCTTATCCAAAATTTTAGCAGGTACCTCTTTATACGTTAAATCTTCCTCTATCTCATCTGGTTCTAATTTAATACTGTGGTTCGGGTTATCCACATATTTATGTAACATCGATACGTGAAAAACATTATGAACACGCGACATACTTGGCGATAAAGCGAGTCTATAGGCCACAATTCCTACTCGATCGAGGATTTCAAATGAGCCAATTAAATTGAGGGTTAAGATTTACTCTCTTCATTGACTCTTGCTTCTAGAATAACGCCCTCTTTAACCTTCTTCTTTGTATTTATCAACCCTGGGTCTGTAGCCTGGGCAGCCTTTAACTTTATCGATTAAAGTCGATTCTAATCGTATATTTGATATCACCACGTGGGTCCCTAGAGTCTTTAACTCTATCTTCATCATTTGTAAGTTATACGAAATGGGTTTTTGTGTTAACAACATCGCACTCATAAACGCATACGATCTTCTACTCAATGCGTCAACTATCATGTTTGCTCTTCCACGATGATATTGAATGGTATAGTCGTAACCTTCAATAGCTCGAGCCAACGTCTTTGGCGCATGTTACGTTCGTTTTAGGCGAAGAAATATTTGAGGGTTTTAAAAATGGGGTCAATACAAAATTTTATTTCATGCTCTAGGGTAGGCCAGGAAGTCTTTAGAGAATACGTCAAGAAATTTATTAACGATAGAAATATTATTTAAAAATTGTGACTCTCATCCAAGACTTGGATAACACATGTAATGAAGGTTTCTCCTAACGGAGTTTCAACAGATAAGTCAAAGTCTAATTTCTTCGGAGTTAAATTTAAACATTGAGTGCAAGTAGGAGAAATAAAAGAATGGGTAGAATTGGTATCTAACAAGGTATAGACATCGCAAGAGTTTATGATTAACTAACCCGTGATAACTTCGTTCGGGTTACTCGCTTTTTGAGAAGTCACAAAAAATGCTCTTCCTGAAACCACTGACTTTATTTTGTCTGTATCCGCCTTTGGTGCCACCGTCCCAGCTAGATTTGATTTCACTACAGGACAAAATAGAGCTATGTGACCATCTTTTCCACAACTAAAACATACCTTGGAAGGCTGTGAACAGTTTGGACTTATGTGTCCCTCCTCTCCGCACTTGTAGCATCTAACTGGCGGTCGTTCTCTTCCCTTAGAATTTGTTGCTGGAGCTGGTGCTGCTGCCGACGTCTTCCCATCATCGTTAAATCTTCTCTTCTTGAATTTTCCACTTGAATCATTTCTTCTATTATCCTGACCATGATTACCACCGAAGTGGTTACCATTTCTTGCCTGATAATTTCCTTCACGATGGTTATCGTTGTTCCGATGGACATTGCCACTGGTACGATTATTATCGTGTTATTGGTCATTATCTTTTGGTTGGACTGGCTAATTATCGCGCTCCAATAACTGAGCCCTATTCACAACATCTGAATATAAACAAAGTTTATGAGAAATGAGATATTAACGTATCTCAGGTTTCAAACCTCTTAGAAACATCCGCGTCATTCTCTCCTCATTATCAATTAAATGGGATGCAAACTGGGATAACTTTGCAAACTTTGCCTCGTATTGCGATACGGTCATATTGTTTTGCTCCAACTTGATGAACTCTACCTCCTTCATGTGACGAATACTTTTGGGAAAGTACTTGTCATTGAACAGTTCTTGGAACTTCTCCCAAGACATCTTCAATACGGTAGGCTGAGTACGTTTTACTGATTCCCACCAGTAATCTATCTCTCCTCGCAACATGAAGGTGGAAAATAGAACCTTTTGCTCCTCGGAGCATCCCAAGACATCAAATATCTTGGTGATTTACTTTATCCACGTCTCCGCCTTAAGTGGTTTTGGCTCTCCCAAAAACTCCGGTGGTCCTAACTCCTTGAACTGCTTAGCGGTGACCATCCGAGAGTTGCCAGTGTTTCCACCTGCATTTTGAATCGGAGTCTCTCTCACCTGATGTTTTATGAATTGCATAAAGCCTCTGAACATCACATCATTCATCATCTGATCGGTGTTGTTGTTTACCTGAGGATTATTGTCTTCCTGATGGACATTATCCTGGGTATTGATCGTTGGTGACTCAACGGTCTCATGTGCTTCATTTCTTATCTCGATATTTTTAGATGCCATTTTCAAACACTGTCACAAAACAAGGGTTAATTGACATGCCACATATTATCCCTATATTCTGACCGACCAATTAAATACCAAATAAATTTAGGTAGGTCATAATAGCGAAGGAATTACCCGTCTCTCCCCTCTTAGTTCTTGTCTCACATCTTAGCCAAGGATCATATCCCTAAGCTTTGATACCAACCGTGACACCCCCAAAATAGGTATACATCACCCATCTTGGGTCGCCAGATACACATGTACAGAAATCAAATACAACTTAATTATACAACTGTCGTGTAAAATACGACAAAACATAAGCTGAGAGTTTTAACACGAATATTATCTTCTAGACAATGTCCACACTCAATGGAGTTCTCATTATAATTATTATCACACTATTTCATAGAATAGTGAGGACTACTAAAGCCACTTATCCTAGACCATCACTCCATTCCCCGACTCGTCCCAACTATATTCTCATTTCCTGAAGAGAACAATGAAAGAAAAGGGTGAGCTCAACTAGGCCATTAAGATATATTATGACTAAGATAATGCAGAATAAAGTATCCTTAACTTTCAACATTATAACAACTGATAGAATACAATAGATAACATGTTTTAGATCAACAACTGTAGCAGAATAAGAAATCCATTAGAAGAGTCAAGTAGAGCATGATATCTACTATCTTCTATGATTTAAAAAGTTTTTCATCAACTTTATCGCTGAGACTCAGCTTAATAAATAAAACACATCATCTAATCATCCCTACACGACGGGCCAAGGATATTCATGTAATCAGCAATGGTCATGATTATACTGAATAATCCGAGGTCATAATCATACCAATAACTGTCCATCAATGCACTACGGGCCAATGAGGACTTTTACCACATCATTTGTAACATTACGGGTCATGATTATACCGAATGATCCCTGGTCATAATCATACCAATCAACAATCCATCTATGCACGTAAGCCAAAGATGACTTTCATCACAATATAAGCATGAGGATGATGACAATGATATAAGCATTAATCAATCGAAATCAAGGATAAATATTAAAGACTTTAAATTTATCCATAGTTTAAAAATATCCAAATTGTCAGCATGATACTGCTTTGTGGAGTATAATTCAAGAATGATATTGTATCAAAAATGATTTGGACCGAAAAGAAATTAATTTTTATCATGAATAGTACTCTAGATGAATAGTACCCGGGTGAATAGTACCCCGTGAATAGTACTTCGTGAATAGTACTTTGTGAATAGTACTTTATGAATAGTATCCATGAATAGTACTTCATGAATAGTACTCATGAATAATACTTTATGAATAGTACTTTGTGAATAGTACCCATATTCGTAAATAGTACCGTATACGTGAATAGTGCCGTATACGTGGATAATACTCATGAAAGGAAAATACAAAAGAAAACGATATTCCATGATGAGTACAAAAGAAAGGATATCTCATACGAGTATAATAGAATATACGAAACTATAAATGGATTTTCATCCGCAATGCGGTAATCCACGTAGACAGATCATTACCACAATTTAATAAAGAATGAATATGAAGGGTCATTCACCATGCATGCGGTAGTCCACGTAGACAGGTTATTCCAACAGAATATTAAAGAATGGAATAACAGAATAATTTCACCATTCATGCGGTAGTCCACGTAGATAGGTTATTCCAACAAAATAATAAAGAATGGAATAACATAACAATTTCACCATGCATGCGGTAGTCCGCGTAGACAGGTTATTCGAATAGAATAATAGAGAATGGAATAACAGAAGAATTTCACCATGCTTACGGTAGTCCGCGTAGACAGGTTATTCCAACAGAATAATAAAGAATGGAATAACAACCCTTACGAGTATTGAATGAAATAACTCTTTTCATGAATACAAAAAAAATAATACCCCTTACGACTAGTGAACGAAAAATAATATTCCTACGAATATTGAACGAAGATGATATTCCTTACGAATATTGAACGAAAATAATATTCATACGAATACGAAAAAATAATTTCTCTTGAATATGAAAAAAAAAAAACCCCTTACCTCAGAAGAAGACATGAATTATTGAATAGTGAAGTAGCCAGACTACTCTTCTTCTTTCTCTTTATAGCTTCTCTCTCTATAATTGCTCTTGTGAGTCTTAGTGAATTGGTGAGAATGAAAGAAGAATTAACTTCTATTTATAGGAAAATATAGTTTCAATAATTGCACGTTATGGGGCTCAAAATATTACAGTATAATACCTTCATCTTTTCCTTCATTTTTAATTTAGTCCTGCAAGTATTATCAAACTTGTACCACCTCCCCTAATAGTACATAATGTGAATCAATAGTACAATCATGTGACTCAATAGTTCTATACATGTGAAAAAAATAATTACAGTATAGTACCTTCATCTATACCTCCATTTTTAATTTAGTCATGTAAGTATTATCAATCTTGAACCACCTCCCCTAATAGTACATACATGTGAATCAATAGTACACACATGTGAACACATAGTTATAAGCATGTGAATTAATAGCAATTAATTGGTCATTTATCCGATTAATTACTCGATTGGTCAATACAACTTCCACACAACAATTATTATCGAAATAAATATCGATTTCCACTAACACTAATAATCCCAACACAATGGAACTATCGATTTCATCTTTAATCAACACAAACTTATTCATCATTAATATTATAACTCACAATATTTAACAACCAGATCATTCCCAGGAAAGAGAGGGCTTTCCGATAAGGATTTCTCCTTATTGGCGTGCAATTAGGTGACCAAACCTCTCCTTGACAGAACTTCTAGACATGGTCAATATTGCAAATAATAATATGAATAACTTTGTCGTCTCAATTACTGATTTAACAATATAGAATATTGATACTGTGACAATAATTGAATCAATAATATGAGAGATATTATGCAGCAATTACTGTAGCAATAATTGAGTATAACTGAGTGACTTCTTACTTAAGCATCAATAATCAATACCGTGTGCTACTATGCAACCACGCGTATTACTGTACTTTTTACTACCGGGTAGTTCAACAGTTTAACGGTAAAAGTGTCGCCGTTATTTTTATAAAAAGATAATTCTGTCATTTTCTAAATACTACAATACTTCCATTGTGGGGTCCACCAATGATTATACCGTCGTGCGAATATTCCATGTTAAAACGAATATTCCCCGACCAATCGAATATTTTATATCAACTTGCTTACTTTGCAAAATTTTCAAATGTCACCCTTAACTTTAACCTTTATCAATTTAACCAATTACTAAATAAAATCATAATTATAAGAAAATTGAATACATTCATTTCCTAAAATTCGGGATCTCACATCGTTAGCCTTCAACAGTGTTAAACTGATAGAATATAATAGATAACAAGTTTAACTGCAGCGGAACAAGCAATCCATTAGAAGAGTTAAGTAGAGCATAAAATCTACTATCTTCTATGATTTAAAAGGTTTTTCATCAACTTTATCGTTGTAATACCCAATAATAGTTCGTTATTATACCCAAGACAAAGAGAACTTTCATCACCTATCTTCACCTGAAACATCAAAGATCATGGTTATACCAAATCACAGTTCTTGTTCATAATCATACTAATAAATTCATCTTTGCACTACGGGCCAAAGCTATCAAACAACAGATCATCTCTTGCACTACATGCCATAGATATTCAAAACAAATCATCTTTTGCACTACAGGTGCCAAAGACATATAACTCAGCTGTAAAAACCAATAACCAGCGTCCATCTATGCACTACGTCAAAGATGACTTTTAACATAATATAAGCATGACGATCATGACAATGATATAATGAATCAATCAAATGAAATAAAGGATAAATATTAAATATTTATAATTCAATTTATCAGGAGTTCAAGAATATCTAAATTGTCAACATGATCACCAATTGTGGAGTAAAATTCAAGAATAATATTCACGTATCAAAAATAATTTGGATAGAAAAGAAATATATTTTTCGGGTGAATAATACCTCGGGAATAGTACCTCGGGAATAGTACCCCGACATGAAAAGTGCCCCAAATACCTGAGTGAATAATATTCGAGTGAATAATAATCGGGTCAATAGTAACTCATGAATAGTAACTCGTGAATAGTACCCCGACACGAAAAGTGCCCCGAATACCCGAGTGAATAATATTCGAGTGAATAGTAACCGGATGAATAGTAACCTATAAATAGTAACTCATGAATAGTAAGAAATAATAACCCTTACGAATAAGAAATAAATAATCTCTCTTCTGAATATGAAATAAATAATACCCCTTACGACTATTGAACGAAAATAATATTCATATGAATACGAATATTGAAAGAAATAACTCTCTTCATGAATACAAAAATAATAATACCCCTTAACTTGGAGGAAGACTAGACACTGGAATAGTGAAGTAGTAGACTTCTATTCTTCTTTCTCTCTATAAATTCTCTCTCTATAGCTTCTCTCTCTATAATTGCTCTTGTGAGTCTTAGTGAATTGGTGAGAATGAAGGAAGAATGAGTTTCTATTTATAGGAAAATATAGTTTTGATAATTGCATATTTTGGGGCTCAAAATATTACAATATAATACCATCATCTTTTTCTTCATTTTTAATTTAGTCCTGCAAGTATTATCAAACTTGCACCACCTCCCCTAATAGTACATACATGTGAATTAATAGTACACACATGTGAAATCATAGTTATAAGCATGCGAATTAATACTAATTAATTGCTCATTTATCTGATTAATTACCCGATTGGTCAATATAACTTCCAGACATCAATTATTATCGAAATAAATATCGATTTCTACTAACACTAATAATCCCAACACAATGGAACTATCAATTTCATCTTTAATCAACACAAACGTATTCATCATTAATATTATAACTCACAATATTTAACAACCAGATCATTCCTAGGAAAGAGGGGTCTTTCCAATAAGGATTTCTCCCTACTGGCGCGCAATTAAATAACCTAACCCCTTTCCTCGACAGAATTTTCTAGACATCGTCAATAATGCAAATAATAATATGAACAACTTGTCATCTCAATTATTGATTTAATAATATAAAATATTGTGACAATAATTGAATAAAACTGAGTGACTTCTCACGTAAGCATCAATAATCAAAGATACTGTACAATACCGTGTGCTACTATGCAACCATAAACATTACTATACTTTTATCACTGATTATTTTATGACAACTTGCTTACTTTGAAAAAATTTCACATATCACCCTTAACTTTTACCTTATATCAATTTAACCATTTACTAAATAAAATAATAATTATAAGAAAATTGAATACTTTTATTTCATAAAATTCGGGATCTCACAATCTCCCCTCCTTATGAAATTTTGCCCTCGAAATTTACGTACCTGGTAGTTCAAAGAGATGATACTACCTTGCTTTCTTTTTAGATTGTACCTTCCCGGTTATTTCCTCTGTATCATGATTTTCACATTTCTCATCTCTTGTATTTCAGATATCATTCTAAAATATAGTTTCAAAATAAGGATTAATTGACATGCCACATATTATCTCTATATTCTGACCGACCAATTAAATAACAAATAAACTTAGGTAGGTCATACTAGCGAAGGAATTCCCCATTTCTCCCCTCCTAGTTCTTGTCTCACATCTTAACCAGAGATCATATCCCTAAGCTTTGATACCAACTGTGACGCCCTCAAAATAGGTATACATCACCCATCTTGGGTCGTCAGATACTTGGTACAAAATATAAATACAAACTTAATTATACAAAATGAGTTGTGAGTTTTAATACAAATATTGTCTTCTAGACAGTATTCAAATTCAAAATAAGTCTTCATTTATTAACACACTATTTCACAGAATAGTGAGGACTACCAATGCAAACATCTGACCCGTCACTCCGTTCCCCGACTAATCCCAGCTATATTCTCATTTCCTGAAGAGAACAATGAAAGCAAAAGGGTGAGCTCAACTACCCCAGTAAGAAATATTATGACTAAGATAATGCAGAATAACTTATCGTTAGCCTTCAACAGTGTTAAACTGATAGAATATAATAGACAACAAGTTTAATTGCAGTGGAACAAGCAATCCATTAGAAGAGTCAAGTAGAGCATAAAATCTACTATCTTCTATGATTTAAAAGGTTTTTCATCAACTTTATCGTTGTAATACCCATTAACAGTTATTTATTATACCCAAGACAAAGAGAACTTTCATCACCTGTCTTCACCTGAAACATTAAAGATCATGGTTATACCAAATCACAGTTCCTGTTCATAATCATACTAATAAATTCATCTTTGTACTACGGGCCAAAGTTATCAAACAATAGATCATCTCTGCACTATATGCCAATGATATTCAACAACAGATCTTCTTTGCACTACAGGCCAAAGACATACAACTGTAAAACCAATAACCAACAGTTCATTTATGCATTACGGGCTAAAAATGACTTTTAACGCAATATTAGCATGAGGATCATGACAATGATATAAGGAATCAATCAAATGAGATAAAGGATAAAATATTAAATATTTATAATTCAATTTATCTAGAGTTCAAAAATATCTAAATTGTCAACATTATCACCAATTGTGGAGTAAAATTCTAGGATAACATTCACGTATCAAAAATTATTTGGATATAAAAGAAATATATTTTTTGGGTGAATAGTACCCCGTGAATAGTACCTTGTGAATAGTATCTCAAGAATAGTACCCCGGCCTGCAAAGTGTCCCAAATACCCGAGTGAATAATATTCGAGTGAATAATAAATGGGTAAATAGTAACCCGTGAATAGTAACTCGTGAATAGTACTCTGGCACGAAAAGTGTCCCGAATACCCGAGTGAATAATATTTGAGTGAATAGTAACCTGGTGAATAATAACCCGTAAATAGTAACTCATGAATAATAAGAAATAATAACCCTTACAAATAAGAAATAAATAATATCTCTTCTGAATATGAAATAAATAATACCCTTACGACTGTTGAATGAAAATAATATTCCTACAAATATTAAACGAAGATGATGTTCCTTACGAATATTGAACGAAAATAATCTCTCTTCAGAATATGAAATAAATAATACCCCTTACGACTGTTAAACGGAAATAATATTCCTACGAATATTGAACGAAGATGATATTCCTTACGAATATTGAACGAAAATAATATTTATACGAATACGATAAATAATATCTCTTCAGAATATGAAATAAATATCACCCCTTACGAATATTGAAAGAAATAACTATCTTCATGAATACACAAAAAATAATACCCCTTACCTTGGAAGAAGATTAGACACTGGAATAGTGAAGTTGCAGATTTCTCTTCTTCTTTCTCTCTATAACTTCTCTCTCTATAGCTTCTCTCTCTATAATTGCTCTTGTGAGTCTTAGTGAATTGGTGAGAATGAAGGAAGAATGAGCTCCTATTTATAGGAAAATATAGTTTTGATAATTGCACATTTTGGAAATCAAAATATTACAGTATAATACATTCATCTTTTCCTTCATTTTTAATTTAGTTCTGCAAGTATTATCAAACTTTCACCACCTCCCCTAATAGTACATACATGTGAATTAATAGTAAACACATGTGAACACATAGTTATAAGCATGTGAATTAATAGCAATTAATTTCTTATTTATCCGATTAATTACCCGATTGGTCAATATAACTTCCAAACATCAATTATTATCGAAATAAATGTCGATTTCCACTAACACTAATAATCCCAACACAATGGAACTATCAATTTCATCTTTAATCAACATGAACTTATTCATCATTAATATTATAACTTACAATATTTAACAACCAGTTCATTCCCAGGAAAGAGGGGGCTTTCCAATAAGGATTTCTCCCTACTGGTGCGCAATTAAATAACCTAACCCCTTTCCTCGACAGAACTTTCTAGACATCATCAATAATGCAAATAATAATATGAACAACTTGTCATCTCAATTATTGATTTAATAATATAAAATATTATGACAATAATTGAATAAAACTAAGTGACTTCTCATGTAAGCATCAATAATCAAATATACTGTACAATACCGTGTGCTACTATGCAACCATGCGTATTACTGTACTTTTATCATCGATTATTTTATGACAACTTGCTTACTTTGAAAAATTTTCACATATCACCCTAAGTTTAACCTTTTATCAATTTAACCATTTACTAAATAAAATATTAATTATAAGAAAATTGAATACTTTCATTTCATAAAATTCGGGGTCTCACAATCTCTCCTCCTTATGAAATTTTGCCCTCGAAATTTACGTACCTGGTAGTTCGAAGAGATGATACTACCTTGCTTTATTTTTGGATTATACCTTCCCGGTTATATCCTCTGTATCATAATTTTCCCATTTCTCATCTCTTGTATTTCAGATATCATTCTAGAATATAGTTTCAAAATAAGTGTTAATTGACATGCCACATATTATCCCTATATTCTGACCGACCAATGAAATTACAAATAAACTTAGGTAGGTCATACTAGCGAAGGAATTCCCCGTTTCTCCCCTCCTAGTTCTTATCTCACATCTCAGCCAGGGATCATATCCCTAAACTTTGATACCAACTGTGACGCCCCCAAAATAGGTATACATCACCCATCTTGGGTCCCAGATACTTGGTACAGATTACAAATACAAACTTAATTATACAAAATGAGCTGTGAGTTTTAATACAAATATTGTCTTTTAGTCAGTATTCAAACTCAAAATAAGTCTTCATTTATTAACAAACTATTTTACAGAATAGTGATGACTACTAATGCAAACATCTGGACTGTTACTCCGTTCCCTGACTAGTCCCAGCTATATTCTCATTTCCTAAAGAGAACAATGAAAGAAAAAGGGTGAGCTCAACTAGCCCAATAAGAAATATTATGACTAAGATAATACATAATAATTTATCGTTAGCCTTCAACAGTGTTAAACTGATAGAATATAATAGACAACAAGTTTAACTACAGCGGAACAAGCAATCCATTAGAAGAGTCAAGTAAAGCATAAAATCTACTATCTTCTATGATTTAAAAGGTTTTTCATCAACTTTATCGTTGTAATACCCATTAACAGTTCTTTATTATACCCAAGACAAAGAAAACTTTCATCACCTATCTTCACCTGAAATATCAAAGAGCATGGTTATACCAAATCACAGTTCATGTTCATAATCATACTAATAAATTTATCTTTGCACTACGAGCCAAAGCTATCAAACAACAGATCATCTCTGCACTACATGCCAAAGATATTCAACAACAAATCATCTTTGCACTATAAGCCAAAGACATACAACTGTAAAACCAATAACCAACAGTCCATCTATGCACTATGGGTCAAAGATGACTTTCAACGTAATATAAGCATGAGGATCATGACAATGATGTAATGAATCAATCAAATGAGATAAATGATAAATATTAAATATTTATAATTCAATTTATCTAGAGTTCAGGATATCTAAATTGTCAACATGATCACCAATTGTGGAGTAAAATTCAAGAATAATATTCACGTATCAAAAATAATTTGGATAGAAAAGAAATATATTTTTCGGGTCAATAGTACCCCGTGAATAGTACCTTGTGAATAGTACCTCGGGAATAGTATCTCATGAATAGTACCCCAGCATAAAAAGTGTCCCAAATAACCAAGTGAATAATATTCGAGTGAATAATAATTGGGTGAATAGTAACTCATAAATAGTAACTTGTGAATAGTACTCCGGCATGAAAAGTGTCCTGAATACCTGAGTGAATAATATTCAATGGGATAGTAATTGGGTGAATAGTAACCCATAAATATCAACTCATTAATAGTAAGAAATAATAACCCTTACGAATAAGAAATAAATAATATCTCTTGTGAATATGAAATAAATAATACCCCTTACGACTATTGAATGAAATTAATATTCCTACGAATATTGAACGAAGATGATGTTCCTTACGAATATTGAACGAAAATAATATTCATACGAATACGAAAAATAATATCTCTTCAGAATATGAAATAAATAATACCCCTTACGACTGTTGAACGAAAATAATATTCCTACGAATATTGAATGAAGATGATATTCCTTATGAATATTGAACAAAAATAATATTCATATGAATACGAAAAATAATAACTCTTCAGAATATGAAAAAAATAATACCCCTTACGAATATTGAAAGAAATAACCCTCTTCATGAATACAAAAAAATATAATACCCCTTACCTTGGAAGGAGACTAGACACTAGAATAGTGAAGTAGCAGACTTCTCTTCTTCTTTCTCTCTATAACTTCTCTCTCTATAATTTCTCTTGTGAGTGTTAGTGAATTGGTGAGAATGAAGGAAGAATGAGTTTCTATTTATAGGAAAATATAGTTTTGATAATTGCACATTTTGGGGTTTGAAATATTACAATATAATACCTTCATCTTTTCTTTCATTTTTAATTTAGTCATGCAAGTATTATCAAACTTGCACCACATCCCCTAATATTACATATATGTGAATCAATAGTACACACATGTGAACACATAGTTATATGCATGTAAATTAATAGAAATTAATTGCTCATTTATCCGATTAATTACCCGATTGGTCAATATAACTTCCAGACATCAAATATAATCGAAATAAATGTCAATTTTCACTAACACTAATAATCCCAACACAATGGAACTATCAATTCCATCTTTAATAAACACCAACGTATTCATCATTAATATTATAACTCACAATATTTAATAACCATGTTATTCCTAGGAAAGAGGGGGCTTTCCAATAAGGATTTTTCCCTACTGGCGCGCAATTAAATAACCTAAACCTTTTCCTAGATAGAAATTTCTAGACATCGTCAATAATGCAAATAATTATATGAACAACTTGTCATCTCAATTATTGATTTAATAATATAAAATATTGTGACAATAATTGAATAAAACTGAGTGACTTCTCACGTAAGCATCAATAATCAAAGATACTGTACAATACCGTGTGCTACTATGCAACCATGCGTATTACTATACTTTTATCACTGATTATTTTATGACAACTTGCTTACTTTGAAAAAATTTCACATATCACCCTTAACTTTTACCTTTTATCAATTTAACCATTTACTAAATAAAATAATAATTATAAGAAAATTGAATACTTTCATTTCATAAAATTCGGGGTCTCACAATCCCCCCTCCTTATGAAATTTCGCCCTCGAAATTTACGTACCTGGTAGTTTAAAGAGATGATACTACCTTTCTTTCTTTTCGGATTGTACCTTCCCGGTTATTTCCTCTGTATCATGATTTTCCCATTTCTCATCTCCTGTATTTCAGATATCATTCTAGAATATAGTTTTAAAATAAGGGTTAATTGACATGCCACATATTATCCCTATATTTTGACCGACCAATTAAATAACAAATAAACTAAGGTAGGTTATACTAGCGAAGGAATTCCCCGTTTCTACCCTCCTAGTTCTTGTCTCACATCTCAGCCAGGTATCATATCCCTAAGCTTTGATACAAACTATGACGCCCTCAAAATAGGTATACATCACCCATCTTGGGTCGCCAGATACTTGGTACAAAATATAAATACAAACTTAATTATACAAAATGAGTTGTGAGTTTTAATTCAAATATTGTCTTCTAGATAGTATTCAAACTCAAAATAAGTCCTCATTTATTAACACACTATTTCACAGAATAGTGAGGACTACTAATGCAAACATCTGGACCGTCACTCCGTTCCTCGACTAGTCCCAGCTATATTCTCATTTCCTAAAGAGAATAATGAAAGCAAAATGGTGAGCTCAACTAGCCCAGTAAGAAATATTATAACTAAGATAATGCAGAATAACTTATTGTTAGTCTTCAATAGTGTTAAACTGATAGAATATAATAGACAACAAGTTTAACTACAGCGGAACAAGCAATCCATTAGAAGAGTAAAGTAGAGCATAAAATCTACTATCTTCTATGATTTAAAAGGTTTTTCATCAACTTTATCGTTGTAATACCCATTAACTGTTCTTTATTATACCCAAGACAAAGAGAACTTTCATCACCTGTCTTCACATGAAATATTAAAGATCATGGTTATACCAAATCACAGTTCCTGTTCATAATCATACTAATAAATTCATCTTTGCACTACGGGCCAAAGTTATCAAACAATAGATCATCTCTGCACTACAGGCCAAAGATATTCAATAACAGATCATCTTTGCACTACAGCCCAAAGACATACAACTGTATAACCAATAACCAACAATCCATCTATGCACTACGGGTCAAAGATAACTTTTAACCCAATATAAGCATGATGATCATGACTATGATATTGGAAATCAATCAAATGAGATAAAGAACAAATATTAAATATTTATAATTCAATTTATCTAGAGTTCAGGAATACCTAAATTGTCAACATGATCACCAATTGTTGAGTAAAATTCAAGAATAATATTCACGTATCAAAAATAATTTGGATAGAAAAGAAATATATTTTTCGGGTGAATAGTACCCCGTGAATAGTACCCTGACATAAAAAGTGGCCCAAATACCCGAGTGAATAATATTCGAATAATAACTGGGTGAATAGTAACTCGTGAATAGTAACTTGTGAATAGTACTCCGGCATGAAAAGTGTCCCGAATACCCGAGTGAATAAAATTCGAGTGAATAGTAACCTGGTGAATAGTAACCCATAAATATTAACTCATGAATAGTAAGAAATAATAACCCTTACGAATAAGAAATAAATAATATCTCTTCTGAATATGAAATAAATAATACCCCTTACGACTGTTAAACGAAAATAATATTCCTATGAATATTAAACGAAGATGATGTTCCTTACGAATATTGAACGAAAATAATATTTATACGAATACAAAAAATAATATCTCTTAAGAATATAAAATAAATAATACCCTTTACGATTGTTGAACGGAAATAATATTCCTACGAATATTGAACGAAGATGAAATTCCTTACGAATATTAAACGAAAATAATATTCATACGAATACGAAAAATAATATCTCTTAAGAATATGCAATAAATAATACCCCTTACGAATATTGAAAGAAATAACTCTCTTCATGAATACAAAAAAAATAATACCCCTTACCTTGGAAGGAGACTAGACACTAGAATAGTGAAGTAGCAGGCTTCTCTTCTTCTTTCTCTCTATAACTTCTCCCTCTATAATTTCTCTTGTGAGTCTTAGTGAATTGGTGAGAATGAAGGAAGAATGAGTTTCTATTTATAGGAAAATATAGTTTCGATAATTGCATATTTTGGGGCTTGAAATATTACAATATAATACCTTCATCTTTTCCTTCATTTTTAATTAAGTCTTGCAAGTCTTATCAACCTTGCACCACCTCCCTTAATAGTACATATATGTGAATCAATAGTACACACATGTGAACACATAGTTATAAGCATGTGAATTAATAGCAATTAATTTCTCATTTATCCAATTAATTACCCGATTGGTAAATATAACTTCCAGACATCAATTAATATCGAAATAAATGTCGATTTCTACTAACACTAATAATCCCAACACATTGGAACTATCAATTTCATCTTTAATCAACACAAATGTATTCATCATTAATATTATAACTCACAATATTTAACAACCAGATCATTCCCAAGAAAGAGGGGGCTTTCCAATAAGGATTTTCCCTACTGGCGCGCAATTAAATAACCTAACCGCTTTTCTCGACAGAACTTTCTACATCGTCAATAATGCAAATAATAATATGAACAACTTGTCATCTCAATTATTGATTTAATAATATAAAATATTGTGACAATAATTGAATAAAACTGAGTGACTTCTCACGTAAGCATCAATAATCAAAGATACTGTACAATACAGTGTGCTACTATGCAACCATGCATATTGCTATACTTTTATCACCGATTATTTTATGACAGCTTGCTTACTTTGAAAACTTTTCACATATCACCCTTAGAAGAGTCAAGTAGAGCATAAAATCTACTATCTTCTATGATTTAAAAGGTTTTTCATCAACTTTATCGTTCTAATACCCATTAACAGTTCTTTATTATACCCAAGACAAAGAGAACTTTCATCACCTATCTTCACTTGAAACATCAAATATCATGGTTATACCAAATCACAGTTCCAGTTTATAATCATACTAATAAATTCATCTTTGCACTACGGGTCAAAGCTATCAAACAACAGATCATCTCTGCACTACAGACCAAAGATATTCAACAACAGATCATCTTTGCATTACAGGCCAAAGACATACAATTGTAAAACCAATAACCAACAGTCCATCTATGCACTACAGGCCAAAAATGACTTTTAACGTAATATAAGCATGAGGATCATGACAATGATATAAGGAATCAATCAAATGAGATAAATGATAAATATTAAATATTTATAATTCAATTTATCTAGAGTTTAAGAATATCTAAATTGTCAACATGATCACCAATTGTGGAGTAAAATTCAAGAATAATATTCACGTATCAAAAATAATTTGGATAGAAAAGAAATATATTTTTTGGGTGAATAGTACCCTGTGAATAGTACTTCGAGAATAGTACCTCGGAAATAGTACCCCGACATGAAAAGTGTCCCAAATACCTGAGTAAATAATATTCGAGTGAATAATAATCGGGTGAATAGTAACCCATGAAGAGTAACTCGTGAATAGTACTCTAGCACGAAAAGTGTCCCGAATACCCGAGTGAATAATATTCGAGTGAATAATAACCGGTGAATAATAACCCGTAAAATGCAGAATCTCATGAATAATAAGAAATAATAACTCTTACGAATAAGAAATAAATAATATCTCTTACGAATGAAATAAATAAATAATACCCCACACGATTGTTGAATCGAAAATAATATTCCTACGAATATTGAACGAAGATGATGTTCCTTACGAATATTAAACAAAAATAATATTCATACGAATACGAAAAATAATATCTCTTCAGAATATGAAAAAAATAATACCCTTTACGACTGTTGAACAAAAATAATATTCCTACGAATATTGAACGAAGATGATATTCCTTACAAAAATTGAACAAAAATAATATTCATATGAATACGAAAAATAATATCTCTTCAAAATATGAAATAAATAATACCTCTTACGAATATTGAAAGAAATAACTCTCTTCATGAATACTAAAAAAATAATACCCTTACCTTGGAAGAAGACTATACACTTGAATAGTGAAGTAGCAGACTTCTCTTCTTCTTTCTCTCTATAACTTCTCTCTCTATAATTGCTCTTGCGAGTCTTAGTGAAATGGTGAGAATGAAGGAAGAATGAGCTTCTATTTATAGGAAAATATAGTTTCTATAATTGCACATTTTGGGGCTCGAAATATTACAGTATAATACCTTCATCTTTTCCTTTATTTTTAATGTAGTCCTGCAAGTATTATCAAACTTGCACCACCTCCCCTAATAGTACATACATGTGAATCAATAGTACACACATGTGAACACATAGTTATAAGCATGTGAATTAATAGCAATTAATTGCCAATTTATCTGATTAATTACCTGATTGATCAATATAACTTCCAGACATCAATTATTATCGAAATAAATGTCAATTTCCACTAACACTAATAATCCCAACAAAATGGAACTATCAATTTCATCTTTAATCAACATGAACTTATTCATCATTAATATTATAACTCACAATATTTAACAACCAGATCATTCCCAAGAAAGAGGGGGCTTTCCAATAAGGATTTCTCCCTACTGGTGCGCAATTAAATAACCTGACCCCTTTCCTCGACAGAATTTTCTAGATATTGTCAATAATGCAAATAATAATATGAACAAGTTGTCATCTCAATTATTGATTTAATAATAAAAAATATTGTAACAATATTTGAATAAAACTGAGTGACTTCTCACGTAAGCATCAATAATCAAACATACTATACAATACCGTGTGCTACTATGCAACCATGTGTATTACTGTACTTTTATCACCGATTATTTTATGACAACTCGCTTACTTTAAATTTTTTTCATATATCACCCTTAACTTTAACCTTTTATCAATTTAACCATTTACTAAATAAAATAATAATTATAAGAAAATTGGATACTTTCATTTCATAAAATTCGGGGTCTCATAGTAGAGAAGCCTCTCGACATCTTAATATGCCAAGATAGGAATAATGATAATAATAATATTAGACTAAGTATGTGATTAAGTAAATTGTAAATCCCTTTTTTTGAGATAAATAAAGGGGTAAGATGAGTATGTAATCCTGAAGCTTGTCTAGTTCAGGAAAGTAGATGTCGATAGTAGAGATGTTATCCTTATTATGTTTTGGGAAATTATGAATGAATAAAAATATCAAAGTTTATTGAAATGTTATGTGTTATAGGTTTAATCATAGAATGTTTAAGTTAAACTTTAAATATTCAAGAAATTGAGTAATGAACTAATAAGCGTATATTTTAACAGAAAATGCCTCCTAGAAGAAGACAACCACGCCAACAACCACCTCATGAGGGGTCTACTAACAATAATAACGAGGCCAACGCTAACCCGGTTAAGCAGTTGGTGACTTTGTTAATGGGAGCACTTGCGTATCAGCCGTAAGCTCAAGCCACGACTTTCAAAAACTTCAAAGCGGTTGGACCGCCAAAGTTTCAAGGGTCTATGAATCCAGTTGAAGCCTAAACCTGGATCATGGAAATGTAGAAGGTGTTTGACGTTGCTAGAGTCAACGAGGATCAGAAGACCGCTTTTCCGACATTTATGTTGAAGTCTGAAGCTAGCTATTGGTGGTAGGTGAATAAGGTTCGTGGGGGATAGGGAATAATAACATGGGATAGGTTTAAAGAAATGTTTTTTGAGATGTATTTCCCGACTAGTTCCCGTAATCAGATCGAAGTTCAATTCTTAGAATCGAAGCAAGGAACCATGACTGTGCCTTAGTATGCTGCAATGTTTAATGAGTTGGAAAGGTTTACTCCGTACCAAGTCAATACCGATGAGCATAAGGCGAGAAGGTTTGAACAAGGATTGAAGCCCTGGCTGTATAGCAAGGTTTTGATGTTTCAGCTAAATATATTTGCGACAGTGTTGGAAAACGCAATTATCGCGGAAGGTAGAAGCGATGCCTTAACCAAGTATAACCAAGAACAAAAGAAGAGGAAGAATGAGAATGAAAACAAGACTAGTGGAGGCAATAATGGAGGTAACAGTCAGAAAAGGAAATGGAATGAAAACTCAAACACGGGAGGACATCAAGGAAGTCAACCAAAGAAGAAGTTTGAAGCTTGTGCTACCTGCAAAAAGAACCACACTGGTGTGTGTTTGAAGGGAAAGTAGGTGTGTTTTAATTGTGGCCAAGAGGGTCACACTTCACCAAACTATTTTAGCCCAAAGAAGGGAACATGTTTCACCTGCGGGTCGAAGGATCACATGGCTCGTGATTGCCCTAAAAAGATAGCGGGAAGTGCAAGTGGAGGAAAGGGAAACAATGATGGTGGTACATTAACTATTACTGGATCAACGCAATCAAGCTGACCTATTGTGAGGACTTTCAATATGACCGTGCAAGATGTTGTATAATCAAAGGATGTGGTGTCAGGTATCATTTCAATTAATAGTATGAATGCTTATGTGTTATTTGATTCGGGTGTTACTTGTTCATTTATATCCGATGATTTTGCTTAAAACTTAGATTTGCCTCAAAAAGAATTAGATTTCCATTTAAGCATAAAGATTACGAATAAGGAAGTGATTCCTGTTAGGTTTATATATAAGAATTATAGAGTGGTTATAATGGGTCACGAGATGATGGTAGATTTGATACCAATTAAACTTGGGGAGTTCGCTTTTATACTAGGAATGGATTTGTTAGTCAATCACGGGGCAGTAATTGATTACCAAAAGAAGTGTGTTAACCTTATGACTCCGTCAAAGGTTGTGTTCTATGGTAGCAAGTTACCTTGACAAGCAAGTTTTCTGACGGTGATGCAAGCCAAGAAGGTATTGAGATAAGGATGTGTAGGATACCTAGCCTACATAGTCGATACACAGAAGAAGAGTGCGAAGCTAGAAGAGATACCAGTCATTAGAGATTTTATGGATTTGTTTCCAGACGATTTTCTTAGATTATCGCCAGACCGAGAAATTGAGTTCATGATTGATTTGGTGCAAGGAACGACCCCAATATCAAAAGTCCAATACAAAATGGCCCTAGTAGAAATGAAAGAGTTGATGGTGCAATTGCAAGAATTACTCGACAAGAAGTATATTCAGCCGAGTGTTTCGCCATGGGGAGCGCCGATGTTGTTTATTAAGAAGAAAGATGGATCGATGCAGCTCTGCATTGATTACCGAGAATTTAATAAGGTTATGATTAAAAATAAGTATCCATTATGAAGAATCGATAACTTGTTCGATCAACTGAAAGGAGCGAGATATATTTCAAATATAGACTTGAGGAGTGGTTATCATTAGCTGAAGGTGAGACTAGAAGATGTACCGAAGACAGCGTGCAGAACTCGGTATGGTCATTATGAGTTTCTGGTTATGTCATTTGGTTTAACTAATGCACCTGCAACGTTCATGGATTTGATGAATAGGATGTTTAAACCATTCTTAGATAAATTTTGGTAGTGTTTCTTGATGATATAGTGGTGTATTCTAAGACCAAGGAGGAACATGTTGAACACTTAAGAGTGACGTTGGAGACATTGAGGAGAGAGAAGTTAAACGCTAAATTCTCAAAATGTGAGTTTTGGTTGGAACGTGTACAGTTTCTTGGGCATATTATTGATAAGGATGGAATCTCGATAGATCCATCAAAGGTTAAAGCTGTAATAAATTGGGATAAGCTAAAGACACTGTCAGAAGTAAGAAGTTTCTTGGGATTGATAGGTTACTATAGACGTTTTATTCAAGACTTTTCCAAGATCGCAACTCCGTTAATGAATTTAACTAGGAGGGAAGTTAAGTTTGTCTGGACGAAAAAGTGTGAGGAAAGTTTTCAAGAATTAAGGAAGAGATTGAGTACAACACCTGTGTTATCATTGCCTGATGATACAAGGAATTTTGTGGTGTATAGTGACGCATCGCATAAAGGACTAGGTTGTGTGCTTATGCAGAAGGGCAAAGTTATTGCGTATGCATCACGTTAATTGAAAGATTACGAGAAAGGGTATCTGACTCATGACTTAGAGTTGGATGCGGTGGTGTTTGCCCTAAAAATTTGGAGACACTATCTTTATGGAGAGATGTGTGAGATATATACCGACCATAAAAGTCTGAAGTATATCTTTACACAGAAAGATTTGAATATGCGATATAGAAGATGGTTAGAGTTGATTAAAGACTATGACTGCGAGATTTTCTATCATCCCGGAAAGGCGAATGTTGTGGCCAATGCCTTATGTAGAAAGGGACGGGAGAAGTTAATGGTGTTTACTGCTCAGGAGAAGCTAGTCTTAGAAATGGCAAAGATGGAGTTGGAAATTAAATATCCGACAAAATCAGATGAAAAATTGTTCCAGATAGGAAGTAGTTCAATGTTGGTAGATAGAGTGAAGAACGCACAACTTCAGGATGAAAATTGTGAAAAAAAGATAGAAAGTGTCTAAAGGTGAGGAAGACAGATTTAAAGTTGATTAGGAAGGGTTACTTAGATTCGAAGGGAAAATTTGGTTTCTGCCAGTACCAAAAATTAAAGAGGAAATTCTGAGTGAGGCCCATAACTCACGATATTCGATTCACTTTGGAAGCACGAAAATGTACCAGGATCTTGGACATCATTTCTGGTGGTCGAATATAAAAAAATATATTGCTGAATGTGTTGCAAAATACTTAATATGTCAGAAAGTTAAAGCTGAACATCAAAGGCCAAGCAAATTCTTGCAACCATTAGAGATACTAGAATTGAAATGGGAGCATATCACAATGGATTTTGTGGTAGGTCTTCCAACGACTCAGCAAGGTTACGATGCAATCTGGGTGATCGTCGATCAATTGATGAAATCAGCATAGTTTTTGCCAATCAAGATTTGTAACGCCCGAGAAAATTGGATTTTTATGACAATTAAATTTTTATTTGATTATGTGAATTAAATGAATTTAATTGATTTCTTTGTGAGTAAGTTATGTGAAGGTCGTTCTATGACCTAGGATGTGCAAACGTGGTTAGTATTCTGGCTACGTGTTAGAAATAATTGTTTGGAATTTCCAAGACGAAAATAATTGTTTTCCGAGAAATTTCTGTAAAAATACTATTCATCCGTTTCTATTTGGGGAATTATTTTGAAATTCCGAGAAACGCGTAATGATAGAATATCGAGATTAGAGGGAATATCTGATAATATTTCATTTATGGCAAACACAATTTTTGCCTGCGGACTTAAAACCTAAGGGTTTAGTATATTGATTTCTGAGAAGGAAATAATATGTGTAGAAGGAATTGCGTTAGGGTTAATGCGAGTGTTATACATTTATGATACTTTTTAGTGTCCATGTATAATACGTTGAGTAAATATGAAGTACAATACGATTATTGTACGTATGGTATAAGAAGGGAATACGTGAATTGTACGTGTAGAATACGATGTGTATTATAGAATTAACCTAAGTCTCAATGATTAATTCATTTGACTTGGATTATGTTTGGTCCAATTGATTTAATGACCAAGCCCAAGGAGATTAGTGAGTTGAGCCCAAGTCTAGGCCCAATGTTTAATTAGTTAAGCCCAAATCATTAAAACCGAACCGTGGGGCGATCCGGTGGGTCACCTAATAGGTAAAACCCATGGGGCAACCCATGGAGTTGTCAATTGAGGTGGTGGACCGGCCACCTTGGTGTGAACTCCAAGCATAATGCTTGGTCACCAAGTATTTTACTTGGTGACCAAGTGTGAATAGTAAGGAGGTGGAGTATGAATTGTCCATAATGCCCTCCATTCTCATTTCCTATAAATAAGAAGGCAAGGTTGGCCATTTGAGAGTTTTTAACTTCCCAACCTAGATTATTTGAGAGAGAAAGAGAGCTAGACTCAACCAAATCATACACTTGGAAGCTTGATCATAAAGTTTTTCGAGAAAGTTCATAGAAGTTCTTGAGGTAATAATACTTACCTTTCTTCTCCATCTCTTTTTGATTTTCTTTTATATTGGAGAATTATAGATGGGTGGTATATGTCTTGTATGAGAGATTAAAGATGGCTTACCATAGATTCAATCTCTATAAGTCATGAAATTAGTAGAATCATAAGGTTTAATATAGTTTTGAACCATGAAAATATTATTTGTTGAGATTGATCGTTTATAAACGATTGAACTCCATCAATCCGTTAGTATTTGCATCTTGATTGGTTAGGGTGTAGATATAAAATCCATGGAGTATTCCATGTGATTTGGCTTAGAGAACCCTAGTAACGAAGTTATGGCGAATTTTACGAAAATAGACGTTAAAACGTCGAAAACGTTGAATTTCGGATTAATGGTCAAAAGTTGTCGTAAGACTTGAAAATGCTGGTTTTCAATGTCAACACGTGAGATAGGGTGATTAAGAGTTGTGGGTTCGAGAATCGTCAAATTCCAACTCAAAACGAAGAAAACGAGCATTGAACGCTCATTAACATTTTCGAATGTTTATAAAATGAACTCAATGGTCAATTTTGAGTTAACAGATTCGAAAGTGTCGAATTCTTATATGAACGTGTAGATTACGTTATTTGTGACGTGTAGGCTTTTGAACGGACCAAATTGGGCTTAAAACGAAGAAGTTACGGCCTCGGGAATTTCGCAAAATTTTAGAAAATTCTTTGAGATTAAATGCGAGAGGGCTGGCCGCCAATGCTACTGAGACATAATCTAAATCGTCGTCGTCGTAGCCATGTGCCGAACGATAAAGTTGAGCATTGCTAAATGGTGCCGCATGACACCTTTATTACAACATGTATGCCACACGTCCGAGGCCCATACTATCATAAATCGGCCGCATTTCAGTCTAATCTTATAAAACATTCGCTTGTGCATGAAGTATAAGGCCTTGGATTCTGATTTAGGTTTTAAACTTTATTTGTTCGGAGACCTAAAGGGATGATGTTTGTACACTTCATAAGTGTATTAAAGTTATTCCTATACTACCTATACTTAAGTATATGGTATGAAACTTAGGAATATAATGCATGTTAGTAAGTTAACAACGATGAACAAAGTTGATACTTTATCAACAATGTTTGAGTCCGGTTAATAAACGTCAGTTGATTAATAAACCGGGACAAAGGGTAATAATTCTTGTTGACTTTAGTAAATGATATTAAGTTAACAAAGACATAGAAGAGAAAGAAGCTTGTAGGAACAATTTGAATAGTTGTTTGATAGCTAATTACAGTGTGCTATATGAATATATCATGTAGATTCTGTAAAGGCTGTGGTCAGTTGAGTAAAATATTTGAAGACGCTGAAAGGCAAGTTTTCTTAACGCTTGTCTAACTTCCATGTTAGCCAAGTTTTATGTGATTCATGAATTGAATTGCAAGCCTTGTTTTAAAGAAAGGGTCGATGCCAGATTTTAACTCGGCTAGACTATTCATAATATATATATTGATTATGATTCATATCATTCAATATATAAATGTTAACGCTATCCTATGTCAAGTAATTGGTATGGACGTGAAAGTAAGGTTTGTCTATGAACAAACAAAAGTATTTTTCATCGATATTTCGATGGGCACGCGAGTTTGCCAAAAATATTAAACGTAAATACATTTAATGAATGAGTGTTGATCAACATAGAGTACTATAGGTTGATCACCTAGAAGTGCTCATAAGTTATCGGATGAACGACCTTAGTGCCGTGGACTCCTTTTCAAGTATGAAAACTGAAAGTTACTGTTCATGGTCTATCGACCGGTTCAGAATTCCTAATCTATTCTATACTTTAGGAATTGATGTAATGAACTGTTAAAGTATTATTGATTCATAATACTTCATAACTATTGTTCAGTTATGTCGAAATTGTTATATGATTCACAAATGTGGTATTCCGGTTATACTTGCTTAATACTTGCTGAGCTCTCATGCTCACTTCTTGCGTGAATCATATAACTGCAGTTAAGGATGAACGTACTGTGAATGCCAAGAGAGATAAGGGAAAAGCTAAGATGGATGCTTAGGCATTGTGTAATAGTGTAGTAAGTTTATATGTATTATACATTATGAACAATGAACGATGTAACCGGTTTATGAACCTGGGAAGGATTTATACTTTGATTGTAATAAAAAGATAGTAATTACCTTCATTTTGTTGTATTTCAATGGAATAATTGTACGGATGATAGTACAGTGGAACACCATCTTTCGGGTTGAAAGATACCCGAATTTGGGGGCGTTACAAGATTAGATTTAACCTAGATCAGTTGGCAAAACTTTACGTGAAGGAAATTGTTTCTAGACACGGTGTTCTGGTGTCCATTGTATCAGACAGAGATCCACGTTTCACATCAAATTTTTGGAAATGACTACAAGAATGCTTGGAAACACAGTTGAGAATGAGCACAGCGTATCATCCTTAAACTTACGGACAGAGTGAGAGAACCATCCAGACATTAGAGGATATACTCAGAGCATGTATTATGGATTTCAAAGGGAATTGGGATGACCATTTACCGTTGGTTGAATTTTCCTATAATAATTGTGACAACCCGAAAAATCAGATTGTCCAAAATTTAAGATTTAAAGAATTAATTATTAATAAAATGAATTTTTATTAATAATATTTTGTGCTATGTGTTTATTAATCATTCTATAACCTAGGATGATTATAATACGGGACGATTCTGGCTACGAGCTAGACTAAACGAGTAAGAATTTTCAAGACGAAAATAAAATTTTTCCAGGAACAAAAATATTTTTGAGGAAAAGACGAAATAGGCAATATTCACCCGACGAAACCCTAAGGGTTAGGGTTTGAATAACCTAAGCCTTTCTAAGAGTTCAGTATATTGAAATGATATTCTGTCGAAAGATTGGATGATAATATATCGCGAAAAGTTAAGTAAGCCAATAAAAGTTTTTCTTAAAAAACGTGTAAAAATCGGACGAAATTAAAATGATGGAAAGTATTGTTATGTACTTTTCATTCATTTAACTAAGTTAGGGGAAAACGTGAAGGAAAACGCTTAACATCAAAAAGTGTTTTTCAGTTTTTTAGAGATCTGAAGAATACGTAAAACTTAATTGGTAAAGAAAAGACGAAATATCCAAAAATATTTGGATTTCGAGAGTCGCAGTTTTTAAAACTGTCAGACGAATCCAGAAAGACGGGACCGTGAAGCTTCCAGGGGAAGCTTCGTGAATAGTAAGGAGGTTAGTTAAGGAGGTGGGAATAGTGACTTTAGGGGAAAATGACTATTTTGCCCTTAGCTTTTATTTTCTATAAAAGGAAGCCTTAATTAATTTGTTTGTGATTTTGAAAATCACCAACACTTGAGAGAGAGAGAAGTCGGATGGGGAGGAAAAGGAAGAGGAAAAGCTAGCTTATGAGCAAACTTTGTCGAATGGAAGGAGATTAAAGAAGAAAGTTATCCGAAACCTAACGTCTATATAATTTTTCTTTAAGGTTTATATGTTCAAAATATAGTTTAATGAGAATAGAAGTAAAAGATGTTAAGAATGATTTTCATATGGTTGAAATCATGAGAAAAAGAAGAAATAAGAATTAGAAGTTTAGTTTATAAATTTTTTAAGGAAGTATAAGTTTTGTAATAAATTTGAACAATCCATATGAATAATATGAATGATTCAGTGAAACAAGTAAGGAATGGTGTTTCATAAAACCGAATTCTAAGAAAAAGTGAAATCGTAACCAAAATATCGATTAAAAATGATGAATGAACGAAGAACGTGAAAAACACGTAAAGAACACGAAGAACGTTGTTGATGGACAAATTTAAAACCATCGTAGTTATAACTTCTTGTTGATGGACAAGTTTAAAACTATCGCGTATAAGTTAGTTTCTTATTGCTTAGTTAGGAATAGTAGAAATGTTCATGAAGAACGAATTAAACTTAGCTATAACAAAGTTATGGCGAAAATTTTGTAAAAGACAAACGAGAAATAGAAAGTGTGTAAATGGACCCGAAGGTGTAGGGTTTCATAAGAATGTAAGAGAACGTAGAAAATGTGAGTCGTGGACTCAAGAATGAATGAGTTTCGAGTTTGGATGATCGAATTACAGATGAACGAACGAACGAAGAACGTTAATAACGTAAAATGAACGAAGGATGAAGATTAAGCCAAACGAATGGCATGTTAACGGATTTAGAATAAAATTATGTCCAAGGGAAGTTGAGTACGTATGATAAGGAAGAGAATGGCTTCAGAATGATCTCATTCTGAGTTATATCAAATAAGTTGTGAGATTGTGAAGTAAGCGTCTCAAACATTTTCCAACACTTCGAAAAAAAATTTGAGTTTAGGGTGCAGCGGCAGTAAGCGCCATCATATATGAGGCTTTGCATGCAGGCCATTGGGAAGAAGGAAGCTATGAGTGGCGCTACAAAGACGTGAGAATGAAGAAGGAGGCTGGCGTCGCAGTGCCAACATAGGAAGTCTAACACTGGCATGCGGCGCTGCAACACGAGGAATAAGAAGAGAACCGACGCCGCAGCGCCGGTGCAGAGCCATACCCAGAGAAGAGCTTTTAATTATTTAAATCCTAGGGGAAGTGTAACGAAAGCTAATGAATGTGTAGTTTAAGTAATTTAACACTTAATCAAGTGACTTAAACCTTTAGTAAAGGTTGAACGTAAAGATTGAACGAGATTAAAAGACAAAGAATATAAACGCAACGCTATTGCGATGGACGATCGGTCTTAGCAAACAACGAATTGTATGGATTCGACATTATAAAAGAGTAATGAACGTGGGGTTCTTATAATGGATAACGAAAGAAGTAAGTAAGATATGAATTATCAAGAAAACCATAACGAATGGTAATAAGATTAATGAAAGCCGAATGTGAGTCGGATGGAGAATATTAGAATGAAATGTAAGCGTTAAACACTTTAACCGACGTGAAGGTTGAGTGTACACGAATATTAAACGGATAGAACCTACACCCCGTGTATGGTTTGACCGTAGGCATAGTCAGATTTGAGCGTAAGTCAATAATGCCCTGTTCTGAGGATTTTCTTAACAAGTAGGGGTCCGCTCATGTGTGGGCCACATACTCCACCATGGATCTCATCCATGAGCCTCTAAGCTTGGTATTTGTCCAGACATCTGAGGAGACCTAATCCTGCATCTCTTTTTTAGAGTGCATCTCCGCTTAGGTAAAATTTCATAGCAAGTCGATGGATCCGCCTTCTTTCAGTCGGGCTCACCTCAGCGGGTGTAGATCCATCTCCCAGATACTCCTTGATGTGCTGATACCAAGGGTTGTGGATGGGAGGTAGCTCATCCGATACTTCTCCAACATAATTCCCATAAACTGGGGCCTTTTGCAGGCCAAATGAGATGCTTGGCATGTTTTCATTGTCAGGTATGTAAATCAAGGAGGCTAACATTGCTAGTGCATCCACAAAATTATTCCTATTACGAGGAATGTGTATAAAGGAGATTCCTTTAAACTCAAAAGCCATCTGTAAAACTTGCCGATGGTAAGGCAGCAAATGTAGTTCTTTGGTTTGATAGATTCCCATTGATTGTTTGAACCAATTCGGAATCCCCAAAGATAGTTAATCGCCTGATGCCCATTGAACGGGCAAGTTTTAGCCCCATGATACAGCCTTCATACTCAGCTGTGTTGTTGGTCCTGACGAACTGCAATTTGACGGCGACAGGATACTACTCCACCGTACCGGATACTAGAACTGGTCCAGCTCCAGCACCTTCTGTGTTAACATCTCCATCAAAATACATTTTCCATGAATGACATGCATCGTACTGATGGTGTTGCTGAATTGTCATGACTCCTTCATCGGGGAAGTATGTTTCCAAGGGTTTGAAGTCCCCTGCAGGACATTTCGGCTCAGCGTTAACAATGACTAGGCTATTGTTGACAATGTATTTTAGTTGTTGATGTAGTGTAGAATGGGTGGCTCCAGCCATGTGGATCCATGGTCTCCCCAATAGTAGTTTGTACCTTGAATCTATCTTGAGGACGTGAAATGATACATTTAATGTATTTGGACCAATCTCAATTGGCAGCTCAATCTCTCCGATAGAATTTCGTCGGGATCCATCAAAAGCTTTGATAACTGTATGGCTACTTCGGATCCATTTGAGATTGACGTTCATCTTCACCAAGGTGGCATAAGGACAGATATTCATAGACGAACCTCCATCTATCAAAACTCCAGCTATCATATACCCGAAGGATAAAACTGCAATGTGCAACGGCTTGCAATGACCGGTCCCTTTGGGCGGTATGTCGTCATCAGTGAAAGATATCACATTGTTGTTAAAAATGTGATCAACCAAATGTTAAAAATTTTCTACATCCACTGGTTTCGGCAAGTAGGCTTCTTCTAAAACCTTCAATAAGATCTTCCTATGATCCTCAGAAGAGAAAACCAAGTCCAGTATTGAGATTTGATGTGGAGCTTCTCTTAAGCTTAGAACCACCTTGGCTTCATTATGGCCCATAGTGCGGAGGAATTTCTCAATCTTCTCCATGGAAATCTTCCCCTTTGCTTTTATGGCGGGCTTCATCTCCCTCTAAGGAAGATATATTGGATTTTCCTTCAACACTGTGGTAGTAGTATGAGACGTTGATCCTTCAGCTTCTCCATAATTCCATGGGACTTTATGTAAGCTGACAAAAGGATACTGTGGTCTGAAGGGTAAAGAAATTGGCTTTGGTGCAGCCACTTTCAAAGGATTTTAAGCTCATTTGAATTAAATTGCTTGTATGGGAAATGGTTTGACAGTCTCACCAGCCTCAACGGATATAACTGCTACTAGCCCATTCCATTTAGTAGGACAGGTATTCCCACTATCGAGTAGCACAGTATCATCGTCTGAAAATTGCAGGACACTGATAAGTGGTATTTTTACCTACTTATTACATACCAATTAATGCGAATTGTGCCCATCTCGAGTACATTTTATTGTGTTTTAGTTGCATTTCATGTTATTTCGCATTTTATTTACTTAGAACTCCCTTTGGTGAAAAAGTGCAGGAATCGGCTTAATTTTGGTGGAATTAGAGGCTAACGGATGCGTGAAGGCGAGTCACAAGCGAGGATGTGCATGGCATGGAGGTACAATGAAGCATGGAGGTACAATGGAGCAAGGAGATCAAGCAATAAAAGAATAAATAGCAACAGGTGCATAACAGAAGCAAATCCAGAGCCGAGCAGATGATAGGCTATCGAGATCTTGCTGATGTCAGCATGATTACGATCTTTGTAATTTTGTTTTAATTTTAATTCTTAATTAAATGTTGTGTAATCGGTTTTAAACGATTCTGACTGGTGTCAGACGTACACTTGATAACTTTTAGCATATTTTCATCATAGAAACTAGGGTTTACACCTTGGGAGAGATTCCAATGTAGAACGAAGCCAAAATGTCTATTTCTCTACTTCTTCTTGGGATTCTCTGTTATCGTGGATTTTTATTATTGTTTATTGGATTTCTTTGAGGATTTAACCGTTGAGCATTGGTTTCTATTCAGCAATTGGGTTTGATCGTTCTATCTTTCTTATTTCAATTGTTTACTTATTGATCATGTTTAGCGTTGATCCCATAATGGCTTTTGGTTCAGTCATGAACTAAACTCCATTATGGGATTCTAACGGATTTTAATATGTAGTTTGGTTGTACACTTAAATGTTAGGATTATTTTGCATATCATATGGAATATCATCATGATTGTTTTACATGCATGAATGCTCGATCACCATTCGTCTCGATTTTCAGTATGGAATTGACAATGAACATACGAACATGGATTGTAATCATGATAGCATGCGAATATGGGGCTGTTGTATATGGCTTGCGTATTTTGTGAACCAGATAGACATATATTGTTTCACCGTATGAGCTAGTGTAAGGGCTTGAGCTTAAAATCAATATAATTGCAATTTCACAAATACATATAGTGATGTTGGTTGTATTGGTGATTACATAGAGTCTAACATCTGTAGATGCTGTGTAAATAGGTTATAGTGCATTAAAAAATGGTTATAACTCTATTCGTGCTCTTGGCTATTTTCCTATGATATGTGAACACTTCTTGCATGATAGTGGCGAATAGATGAAATATTAAATGAAGTTAGGATCCCATTATTTCCAAATTATATTTATTTCATTATTATCCTTATTTTTAGTTGGTAATCATAATTAGTTTAATTCAACAATTTTAGTCAATAGTCTAAGCATATAAATAAGGTGAGTTAATTGATGCATGATAGTTTAAATTTAACAACTTTCTCTGTGGGAATGATACTCTACTTACTCTGTATTACTTGTTGATCCATGTATGCTTGCATGAGTTAGAGCTCTTTTTTAAGAACTATAATAGAGGCAACAAGTTTGTGGCGCCGTTGCCGGGGAAAGGCGTTAATTTAGATAATTATCATCAGTTTAAAGCTAAATTGTATGACTTAGACAAATCTGTTCGTTTCTTATTTCTATTTTTGTTTCATTTTTGGTTGCAAGTACTTGTAGATTTTTATGCACACAAGATCCTCTAATTCCGTACTAACACCAGCGCAGGATAACATAAACGGAAAAGGTTGGAAGGCGAGTGTGCGGAGAAATTTGCAAGCACAGTTAGAGAACACTACAGTCAGTATGGCGAAAGAACCGAGAATAGAGCACAGAGAAGAGCATCGGGCTCTAAGGGAGTATTCCATGCCAAACATAAATGGATTACAGTCTAGCATAGTTAGACCGGTGATAGTAGCCAACACCTTTGAAATCAAACCGGGCACTATTCAAATGGTGCAGAACTCAGTTCAGTTTGGGGGTGCTGCTACAGATGATCCGAATGAACACCTATTGAGCTTCATTGAAATCTTTGATACATTCAGATACAACGGTGTGACGGAGGACGGCATAAGACTACGGCTATTCCAATTTTCATTGAGGGATAAGGCTAGAAGTTGGCTAAATTCCTTGTCGTCAGGGTCAATCACTACATGGGAGGATTTAGCACAACAATTCTTAGCTAAATTCTTCCCAATGGCCAAGACTGCAAAGATGAGGACAACTCTCTCTCAGTTTGAGCAACAGCAGGGAGAGTCCTTATATGAGGCATGGGAGCGATACAAAGAGATGCTCAGAAAATGTCTGCATCACGATATGCCACAGTTATCACAACCGCAGTTTACACCAAAACCACCATTTCCACCAGGATTTTCTCAACAGCAACAACATCATACTCTAGCTACACCACAGCCAGACAAGAAATCAAAGATGGAGGAGATGATGTTGAAATAAATGGCAAACACTGAAGTCGTGATCAAAAGCCAAGTAGTGGCTATCAAGAATCTTGAGACTCAGATGGGTCAAATGGCGAACATGCTTAACAATAGGCCCCAAGGTTCATTGTCGAGTAACACAAAGACAAATCCTAGAAGAGACGGAAAGGAGGAGTGTCAAGAAATTACATTGAGATCTAGGAAAGACTTAACAGACACTACAAGTCGCATGCAAGCGTGAAGTACAAGGGACATCGTCTGCGGCCATGAGGCGAAGACAAATTGGATGGTGATGAAGAAAAGTTAAAAAAATCTGAGGTTCAGCAGGAAGAGAAGAATAAAGCAGGTTCAGAAGAGACGGTCCAGAGTGCAGTACAACCAATGCACCCTCAAGTACCATATTCGTAGAGGTTAGTTAAGCAGAAAGAAGACAAACAGTTCAGTAAGTTTCTGGAGGTGTTCAAGAAGCTGCAGATCAACATACCTTTAGCCGAGGCATTGGAACAAATGCCAAGCTACACAAAGTTTATGAAAGGTATATTGTCAAGGAAGAGGAGACTAGATGAGTTTGAAATAGTAGCCTTGACAGAGGAATGAAGTGCAGTGCTCCAACGTAAATTACCTCCAAAGCTGAAAGATCCAGGTAGCTTCATAATTCCGTGCACAATCGGGAAGATGAACTTCAGCAAGTGTCTATGTGATCTCGGGGCAAGTATAAACTTGATTCCCCTGTCAGTGTTCAATCAGTTGGGACTGCCGGCTCCAAGGCCGACAAACATTTCATTACAGCTAGTTGACAAATCAATCACATATCCACGGGGAATTGTTGAAGATGTGTTAGTCAAGGTGGATAAATTCATTTTTCCGGATGACTTTATCATCCTGGATTTCGAAGAGGACAAGAGTATACCGATAATACTAGGGAGACCATTCTTAGCCACAGGCAGGACTCTGATAGATGTACAAAAAGTGGAACTCACGATGCGCGTTCAAGATCAAGAGGTCATCTTTAATGTCTTCAAGGCCATGAAATTCCCAACAGATGAAGAGGATTGTTTCTTAATTGATTGGGTGAATCAGGTTCTAAATGATGACATACAGAGTCTAGTGGATTATGAACCTTTGAGGAATATCACTGATGAGATTTCAAATTTGGAGGATGAGGAATTCGACGAATTTGTGCAATATCTAGATACCACTCCACAATTCAGGAGATTTAGACCACGTGTAGAGCCATTGACAAAAGCTGGAGAGGCCTCATTAAAGTTAAAGCCATCTCTTGAGACACCTCCAGACTTGGAATTAAAGCCACTCCCAGAACATCTCAGTTATGCGTTTTTAAATTCGGATTCAAAATTACCTGTGATTATTGCTTCTGCACTAACATCTTGTCAGGAAGAATAACTGCTACGAGTGCTTCGAGAGTTCAAATCAGCTATTGGATGGACCATAGCATATATCAAAGGGATCAAACCTTCATATTGCATGCACAAGATCCTGATGGAAGATGGTAGCAAGCCGACTGTTGAGCAACAAAGGAGGCTTAATCCAATAATAAAAGAAGTGGTCAAGAAAGAGGTGCTAAAATGGCTAGATGCAACAATAATTTATCCAATCTCAGATAGCTCATGGGTTAGCCCAATACAGTGTGTTCCGAAAAAAGGTGGCATGACAGTCGTGACTAATGAGAATAATGAGTTAATTCCAACACGAACAGTAACGGGGTGGAGAGTTTGCATGGATTACCGCAAGCTCAACAAAGCTACGAGGAAAGATCATTTCCCGCTCCCATTCATTGATCAGATGTTAGACAGGCTAGCAGGGCATGAGTACTATTTCCTTCTGGACGGTTATTTGGGCTACAATCAAATTATGATAGCTCCGGAAGATCAAGAAAAGACTACTTTCACATGTCCGTATGGCACTTTTACTTTCAGAAGGATGTCTTTCGGGTTGTGCAATGCTCCAGCCACGTTTCAGAGATGCATGATGGCCATATTTTTAGACATGGTGGAACAAAATGTGGAGGTATTTATGGATGACTTCTCAGTCTTCGGGGATTCATTTGATCAATGCCTTGAGAATCTAGTTATGTTTTAGAAGAGATATGTTGAAACGAACTTAGTGCTAAACTGGGAAAAATGTCACTTCATGGTACAAGAAGGAATCATATTGGGACACAAAGTTTCAAAGACGGGACTTGAGGTGGATAAGGCGAAGATGGAGACTATTGAGCACTTGCCACCATCCACTTCAGTAAAAGGAGTTCGCAGTTTTCTGGGACATGCAGGTTTCTACTGCAGGTTCATTAAGGATTTCTCCAAAATAACTAAACCACTATGCAGTCTATTGGAGAAGGATGCACGATTAAACCAATGACACTGCGTGTCGACATTTGAACACTTGAAGAGAAAACTAATTTCAGCATCAGTGATTACTACACCAGATTGGACTTTGCCGTTTGAATTGATGTGCGATGCCAGTGATTACGCCGTAGGGGCTGTTTTTGGGCAACGAAAAGAAAAGATATTTCATGTGATCTATTATGCCAGCAAGAGCCTAACGGATGCACAATTGAACTATACCACCACAGAGAAAGAGTTATTGGCAGTAGTATACACCTTTGATAAGTTCCTAGCATATCTGATTGGCACAAAGGTGATAGTGTATACGAATCACGCGGCGATTCGACATTTAATGGTAAAGGAGGATGCAAAACCTCGGTTGATTAGATGGATTTTATTACTGCAGGAGTTTGACTTGGAAATCAAGGACAGAAAGGGAACTGAAAACCAAGTGGTGGACCACTTATCTCGACTCAAGAATCCGGAAAGGGAAGTAAATGACAATGTCATGATCAATGAATCCTTTCCAGATGAGCAGTTGTTTGTGGTGAAAGGGGAAGTGCCATGGTTTGCAGACTTCGCAAATTATCTGGTAAGTAAGACAGTACCTTCTGACTTGGTGGGCTATCAAAATAAGAAATTCCTACATGAAGTTAAATGGTATATATGGGATGAGCCTTACTTGTTTAAACAATGTTCTGATCAAGTGATAAGACGGTGTATTCCATATAGCGAGACCGAGGGGATTTTGCACGAGTGTCATTCAACGGTGTATGGAGGTCACTATGGTGGTGAAAGAACAGCAGATAGAGTACTACAAACGGGATTCTACTGGCCGATAATATTCAAGGATGCATACAGTTTTGTCCAGCGATGTGATAGATGTCAGCGAGTGGGTAACATCTTTAAAAGAAATGAAATGTCATTAAATACAATCCTCGAAGTAGAAATTTTTGATGTATGGGGAATTGATTTCATGGGACCTTTCATTTCTTCCTGCGGAAATCTCTACATCTTGCTCGCAGTGGATTACGTTTCAAAATGGGTTGAAGCGGCAGCTCTTTCGACTAATGATGCCAAGGTAGTCCTCAGATTTCTACACAAAAGCATTTTCACGAGGTTTGGGACTCCAAGGGCTATCATTAGTGATGAAGGCAGTCATTTTTGCAATAGGCAGTTTACAGCCTTGCTGGCTAAGTATGGGGTGAATCATCGCATCGCCATAGCTTATCACCCACAAACAAACAGTCAAGATGAAGTGCCGAATCGAGAAGTAAAAAGAATCCTAGAAAAAGTTATGAACCCCACATGGAAGGACTGGTCGTTAAAGTTAGATGATGTCGTATGGGCCTATCGAATGACATACAAAACTCCGTTGGGCATGTCACCCTTTCAACTTGTGTATGGCAAAGCCTGTCACCTCCCTATGGAGCTAGAGCATAAGGCATATTGGGCCATAAGGAAGCTCAATTTTGAATTGGCATCTGCAGGGGAGAAATGGCTTCTTCAGCTCAATGAGTTAGATGAATTTAGATTACAAGCATATGAGAATTCGAAGTTGTATAAGGAGAAAGTGAAGAAATGGCATGACCGTAAGATCATGGAAAGGACATTTGAACCAGGACAAAGGGTTTTGCTCTATAATTCCAGACTTAAACTTTTTCCTGGAAAGCTGAAATCGCGATGGTCGGGTCCATTTACAATGAAGACTGTCTTTCTGCATGGTGCAATTAAAGTATATGATCAGTTCCCGAACAAGCCCTTTAAGGTAAATGGCCAGCGGTTGAAGCATTACTTCGGTGGTGAGGTGGACAAATAGAACGTCACCTCAATTCTATCATCGACATGAGACTCCGAGAAAGTCAAGCTAATTAACTATAACTTAGCGGTTGATGGGAGGCAACCCATCGTTTTCACCTCTAATTTCTTTTCAATTTTTTTAGGAGAATAGTAGTTAGATCAATTCAATTTTTTGGGTAATATATAATATGTTGTGCATTCATATCCATGTAGGTGCTTGCAAGTGTACTCAACATAATTTGCTGTTTGGAAGTTCAATGTCTGCAGTACAAGAAATGCATCGCGCGGCCGCGCATGACACATCATAAGGAATCTCGCGGCCGCTTGAATGTCAGTAACATTTTGCATCCTCGAGCGCCCGTGCACAAAAGCCTCTCCAGAGCCGCGCGCCCCACGCGCGACGCCAAGCAGTGCAAATTTTTATGAAGTTTAAAATTCAATCCGTGGTCTATTTGGCTTCTTACGTGACCTATTATAAGCGTATTTCTCTATTTTCCCATAATAAGAAGCCTCCTCATCACCCATCACAGCTCATACCACAAACCTCTTCATTGGCCTCAATCTAGGGTTTATTTTGCTGGGTTATGCACAAGCAAGTTTGGGGGTATTCTCAGCTGTCGCAGAGCTTCCACATTCTCTACCTAGCATTTGCTCATGGGTACAAAAAGAAGACACTCAATCTCCATCTCTTCATCATCCGACTCCTCCTCCAGTGATTACGACGACGATATCATGGAAAGCAAAAAATTTATCAGCCGGGAAGCTCATCACGATTATTATCACCTCATGACTAAATCGTTTATGAAGGAACGGGGATTTAAACCCAACAAGAAAGATGGACAACTATGGAATATGCTCCGAGAAATAGGTTGGGTTAGCGTAGCCGTAATGCCTATGCCTATTCCAATGGGAGTTGTTCGGGAGTTCTACATGAATGCAAAGGAGATGGATATGCAAGGAATAACGTTAGTTCGACAAGTGCTAGTGGATTTTCACCTATCAGCCATGAGAGCGGTGTATGGAATAACTGATACGCCACTAACTGGGTCTAAAAATTTGGTCACTGGTGCACATTTGCTGACGGACTTGGACGTAGTGATTTGTGCATCCCGAGAACCAAATGGAACTATAAGGCCGGGAGAACCGAGCCAAAATAATTTCTAACGTCCGCCTTGAATCGCTATGCCTAAGCATGGAATCTGTTTATACGAGCCAAATTAATTATGTCCAATCACAAGCATAAAGTAACCACGGAGCGAGCAATCATTTTATGGGGTATTATCAAAGGCAAGTATATAGACGTCGGCTACATCATTCATCAAAACATGCAGCGATATTGGTGGGGGAACATGACTGGGAGTATTCCGCATGCGTCTGTGGCAGCCATACTTTGTATCCAACAGGGAGTCTCATGGAATGACAAGCAACTGCAGAAACCGAGCCATGACATCACTACGGCCACAATCGCCAAGTTCCAGGATTGGACGGGTGGTGAACCACACCCGCGAGGATTGGGGTTTATCATCTATCCCACTTTCCCCGAGCCCTCGCAGCATCCCCCTCAGCCCGATGAGGTAGGCCCATCCACCTGAGCACATCCTGTTCCTAGCGATCGACAGCTTCGAAGGTTGGAGCGCAAAGTCAACGTCATGTATGACAACTTTGGAACATTTGCTACGGGACTCACAAGGCCCTTGGCCAAAGCCTTCGCGTATCAAGGAACAATGCTAAAGTGGCCTCAGTTTGGGACAGCCGTGCCGTATCAACCACCAGATTCACCACTCGAGGAGTGTGGTCAAGCCGATCATTAGGGGAGTTTTCTTGTCCCCTTTACCTTCATTCAATGTGGACATTGAATATTTTATGTTCGGGGGTATTGGGGGTAATTGCATAGTAGTATAGATTCATTTTATTTTTGCATGTTTAGTTTAAATTTGTGTGTTTATGTGTTAGATACATTTTTGCAGAAAATTTGTAATTTTTATTCATTATTGATTGTGTTAGTATGTGTTAGTTGCATGTCTCACACAAATTCTTGCTTAATAGAAATTTTTGCCTAGCCAATGATGATAGTGAATTTTGAAGGATTCTAGAGTATGTTGGATAACACAGCTTAGTTATAATGTTTTACACGATGAGATTCATGTTGCTGTTTAAATGCTTTCGGTATACTTAATATGTTCACAATCACTTGTAGGTTTAAGAAGTGTGTGTTGCATTGCTTGATAGAACATGTAGTTGTAAAAAGAGAAATTTGTGGAACATGCATGCAGATTTGAAACATTGATATTCAAACTTTGGGAACACATGGGCATGCCTGTTATTGGGATGAGATGGAGCGTAAAATGCACTCGTTTAAATGCAAAGGGGAAGTGAGATGGAGCGTAAAATGCACTCACTATAAAAAAAGAAAAGAGTAAAAGAAAAGAAAACGAGCAATAAACACTGCGGGAAAGTGCAATAATTGCCCTCGTGAGTAGAAATAAAGCAATAAGCTCATTGTTGAACCTTAGTTTGTGTTGATATGTTGGAACAGTTTGTGTTGCATGAGTATACATGAGTCTTGATTTAGACTATAAGTTTCTATTTGGAGCAATGTAGCATATATATATATATTCTTTACTTATATCAAGTTTTTTTTGAACACCACACACACACAGCATTTCTGTAGCATATATGAATTTATCTTAGTGTATGATGTTATGCCTATAGTTTGGTTTGAAATTGTATTCATGGATCCAGATAATTCACTGAGGTAATTTGGGCTGGAATTCTGTTATGGCAGGGATTATGTGAGACTAAGTTGCATCATAGAGTAGTTGCATAGTTGCTTAGTTGCATTTTCATTATTCATTAGTATGCATTGCTTGAGGGCAAGCAACAGTTCAAGTTTGGGGGTATTTGATAAGTGGTATTTTTACCTATTTATTGCATACCAATTCATGTGAATTGTGCCCATCTCAAGTACATTTTATTGTGTTTTAGTTGCATTTCACGTTATTTCGCATTGCATTTACTTAGAACTCCTTTTGGTGAATAAGTGCAGGAATCGACTTAATTTTGGTGTAGTTAAAGGCTAACGGATGCGTGAAGGCGAGTCACAAGAGAGGATGTGCATGGCATGGAGGTACAATGAAGCATGGAGGTGCAATGGAGCAAGGAGATCAAGCAATGAAAGAACAAATAGCGAAGAAAGACATAATGAAGAAAATCCAGAGCGAACTGCGAGTGCAAGCACATGGCCATAGCAGCGAATAACTGGAGCGCCTTGGGCCCGCGAGTACCCTACCGACACTACCGACTTCATCGCAAGTTGCATGGCCACGAGGTAGGAGTGCGCACCCACGTGAGAGGCTAGCTGGACAAGGGCGGACTTTTGATAAGTCTCATGGTAGTGAGATGGATAGGGCTTAATTTGTCGGCCAAGGCAGGCGTCGGCGATCTTGATCTTGATCTTTGTATTTTTTGTTTTAATTTTAATTCTTAATTAAATGATGTGTAATTGGTTCGAAACGATTCTGACTGGTGTCAGAGGTAAACTTGATAACTTTTAGCATATTTTCATCATAAAAACTAGGGTTTATACCTTGGGAGAGATTCCAACGTAGAACGAAGCCAAAACATCTATTTCTCTACTTCTTCTTGGGATTCTTTGTCATCGTGGATTTTTATTATTTTTTATTGGATTTCTATGAGGATTTAACCGTCGAGCATTGGTTTCTATTCAGCGATTGGGTTTGATCGTTCGATCTTTCTTATTTTAATTGTTTGCTTATTGATCATGTTTAGCGTTGATCCCATAATGGCTTTTGGTTCAGTCATAAACTAAACTCCATTATGGGATTCTAACGGATTTTAATATGTGGTTTGGTTGTACACTTAAATGTTAGGATTGTTTTGCATATCATATGAAATATCTGTCACGATTGTTTTACATGCAGGAATGCCTGATCACCATTCGTCTCAGTACTCGTATGGAATTGACAATGAACATGCGAGTATGGATTGTAATCATGATAGCATGCGAATATGGGGCTGTTGTATATGGCTTGCGTATTTTGTGAACCAGATAGACATATACTGTTTCACCGTATAAGCTAGAGTAAGGGCTTGAGCTTAAAATCAAAATAATTGCAATTTCACATAGATATATAGTCATGTTGGTTGTATTGGTGATTACATAGAGTCTAACATCTATAGATGTTGTGTAAGTAGGTTATAGTGCATTGAAAAATGGTTATAACTCTATTCGTGCTTTTGGCTATTTTCCTGTGATATGTGAATATTTCTTGCATGATAGTGGCGATTAGATGAAATATTAAATGAAGTTAGGATCCCATTATTTCCAAATTATATTTATTTCATTATTATCCTTATTTTTAGTTGGTAATCATAATTAGTTTAATTCAACAATTTTAGTCAATGGTCTAAGCATATAAATAAGGTGAGTTAATTGATGCATGATAGTTTAAATTTAACAACTTTCTCTGTGGGATCGATACTCTACTTACTCTATATTACTTGTTGACTCGTGTCTGCTTGCATGAGTTAGAGCTCTTTTATAAGAACTATAAAAGAGGGAACAGACACCTCTATCAATTAGATTCTGAATAAGGTGGCAGAGTGCCCAACATTCTTCTGTGCTATGACTGCGAGAATGTGAATGATATTGAAAAACTCCATTGGAGTTGAACCGTCTTGAACAGGGATTGATTGGAGGTAGAAGGGAGGTGATTCTTCCTTCGTTGATTAGCATCTGAAATATTTCCTCCATAGGTTGGCCCAGGTATGTAAATTCCCTTTTATTGGAAAAATCTCGACAGGCTTTAGCATTTGCTCTATTTGCAACCTTGTACTCCAGTGCTTCGCTTTCGAAAGGTGATGATGGAGTATTCATAACAAAAGGAAGGAGACATGCATGCTCCTGGCTGACTAACTGGCGTGTGACTTGATGCTGATGAATCACTAGTTCTGCCAATTATTCCACTTGCTTACAAAGAGCTTTTATCTTTTGTTCCATATCAAATTGGAACTTTGTGTAATCCCATCTGTCAACACCATCTTTGATGGTATGGGATGATTCACCATTAAAATTGGAACTCTGTCCATTACTCTAACTAATCATATTGACCTCTTCTTCTTTGTGTTGAAGAAGAGGGTTGTCTTGCACATGAGGTTGATCTGGTTTGGTAACCACGATCTTACCGTTGTCTATAAAATCTTGGATCTTATGTTTCGAGGCCCAACAATCTTGAGTATCATGTCCAGGTGCTCCGACATTATAAGAACACTTCTCAATAGCATTGAAACCCCTCCCATTAGGGTTGGTTGGTGGAAGAAGATGCGTGATTTTCTTCTGAGTAGTCAGAAGAGCAAGAATATTTTCGAGCGAGTCCCCTAATGGTGTGAACGTTCGAGGGCACTTTGCTTCTCCACCTTTAGGAGATGAAGGGTTTGAAGATTGTGCTTGGAAAGGGGAGTAGTTTCTCCTCTGTATAGGCATGTTTTGACTGCCTTTTTGACCTTATACTATCAAGGAAACATCCTCCTCTTTCTTTATATGGTCCCTCCGGGGGTTGTTTCCATAAGTTCTGGACTAGATGTGCTTAGCAACTGCTTTAAGAGCGGGTAGGTCTTGAATCTTTCCTAACTTCAATCCCATCTCAGTCATCTCTCCGTGTTTGATCATTTTAGAAACTAGTTTGCCAATGCCAGCTGAACCTCTTTCATAGAAAGGAGCTTCTTGTATGTCTATAAAGGTCATGACCATTTCTGATTCTGTCATGGAAGGAATGACTTGAGCAGCAAGGCGCCTCCACCTTTTAGCATACTCTCTGAAAGACTCAGTAGATTGTTTCTTGACCTTGGTAATCTGGTACTAGTTAGGAGCCATTTGAGATTGAAAACAGTATTAAGTGAGGAAGGCGTGAGCTAGCTCTTCCCAGCTATGGATCTTTGAGTTGTCTAATCTGGTATACCATGAACGGGCTTCTCCAGTCAGACTCTTATGAAACAGAAGCATTCTGAGCTTTTCATTTTCTGTATAAGATCCAAGTTCTCCAATGAACACCTTCAAATGTATGTAAGGATCCCCTAATCCATCATACTTTTCAAAGTCAGGGGTTTTAAATTTATCTGGATAATGAACACCAGGGAATATGCAAAGGTCAGCATACGAAACACTCCCGTGTGTTCCAATCCCTTTCAGAGAACAGATGGTTTCTTCCATTTGAAGGACCTTCTTTCTGATATCACCGGTGTCTAGATCTCCTTTGAGATGGGTGTTTTCATGGTCTTTGTTGGTCGTATCCAACTGAGGTTCTGGATTTGTTTTATCCAAACCTTGTGTTCCTCCTTGTGTAGAGGATTCTGTATGTGTAAGCATCTTTGAGCCGTGAGTAGGCTGATGCAATTCTTTAAGCATGACAGTCAAATTTGTAATTTGTTTACTTAATCCGTCAAATTCTTCTCGAGAAACGGGATTAGACTGGTTAGAAGAAGACATGATTGGTTGTAGGCTCGTGGCCTTTTTGGATTTTGAGCGGGTAACATGCCCAATTGTTTCCCTACAAAAGACTTATGTAGTTTAGTCTTAGGGGTAATGTAAATGTTTACATGCTATCATAATGTGTCCATTATAGGAATATTATCATGAAAAAATGGGTGAAATTTGATAGCATGTCATGTATGTGAAAATATTCTTTATATTTTCCATTACATAAAGATGAACATGGAATAAAATTACAAGTAAATGCTTTTACAAGTAATAGAAAATGGAAAGCATGAAGAGACTTTCCTCTACATTTTATTTATCAAAGGCTAACCTATCTTAGGGTTACTCTCGCGGCTTTTTGGCATGAAGGTTCCTAGATCATCGCAATCTTCTTGATGGGAAGTTAATTCGGTCTTTCAACTGGAGCCGATCTGGGTGGTGCCTTTCCTGAGCCTCGTTGGAATCAATCTCACTACTAGTCCAGTAATCAAACACCGACATGATAGCCTCCTGGCGGAGGAACCACACAACATACATTAACATAAAACGTGTCTCACTATTTATGACAATGAAGACATGTGCGAAACACTAATATCAAAGATAGATATATTGCAGTGCAGTAATTAAAATGCATTTATACACATTCATCATAAATATAAATGCAACATTCATACATAAGAATATAACAGTTTTGAAAATCTTGTAGTAGCGGCTTAAGCCGTCTTACTGGAGTCCCCAAAAGAGTCGCCACCTGTCGACGTCGGGATTTTTATTTGTCCCTTTTCTATTCTTGTTCTTTGTTGTTCTCATGTTATGTGAGATTTGTTTGAAAAAACAAGTGAAAAAGGTCCGACATGTATCATCTCGACGATTTGAGTGTAAGAGTCCCCAGTTGGTGTTTTTAACTGGTTGCACCAACACAACCGAGAAAAGGTTTGCACATTGACCCAGTGATGTGACATCTTTAAACGGTCACGTGAAACGAGATTTATTTGGGTTCGGGGCTTGATTATGCGGAGGGAAGGTGTTAGGCACCCCCCGACATCCGTGTTTGCCACGGTAACTGCCACTTTTCAAGAGACTGTTATATGAATATTTGTGTGTGTGTGTGTGTGGGTCAATGTGATTTTATTTGGAAGTAGTGTTATGTCTCATTCACACCTATATACACAGGGTTTGAATTTATACAAAAATTCAGTTTTAAACAAGATATAGTAATGAGGTTTTGTAAAAGATGTTTTTTCAAACCTTGTGCTCAATAGTAATTGAGGCCTTTGATACTTCCATTTTATTATTAACTATTCGGCTTGATTGCTTTTATTTTTGAGATGCGAAGCATCTTGAAAAATAATATATAGCGATGTTAGAACTCCTCATGGGCATGAAAGCCATCTAAGAAAATTCAAACACCGTGAATAATGTACAAATGTTTCGCTTACAAATTTGAAAATGTCCATCACGGAAACCAAATCTAGATTCGATGAGTCAATCATTATCACATGATTCCTAGGCTTACATGATGCATGATTTATATGAAGCGATGGCGATTATATATATATATATAAGATGTAAATATATATATACAGACATGATCAACCACCACGAAGCACCTCCATGGGAGATCAAAAATGTAAATATATAAAAGCGGTAAATATATATAGAGAGACATGATCAACCACCACGAAGCACCTCCATGGGGGATCAGAAATGTAAATAAAGAAATAAATGTGATCAACCACCACGAAGTAAACTTCAGGCGGGACTGAATGTAAAAAAAGCAGTAAAAATGATCAACCGCCACGAAGTAAACTCCAGGCGGGACGAAATGTAAATAAAGCAGTAAAAGGCCACGAAGTAAACTCCAGTCCAGACAGAAATGTATATATATATATATATATATATATTTAAGCGGTAAACGCACAGGATGTTTCTCAATCCTGGCTCGGTTTATCATTTCAGCGATTTGTCGCTATATATATATAAAAGCAGTAAACGCACCTGATATAAAATCCAGGCTAATCGAACAGAGTTAGACAACAGTTCATATATATAAGTGTGTGTATATATATATATAAGCAAGTAAACGCTCCAGACATAAGTCTAGGCTCAATCGAGGCATAACTCGATAATGTTATTCCATATATATAAATATATACATATATAAGTATATATATATACAGACAAATGAAAACCACGGACCGAAGTCCGGGTATACACAGACAACACGACTCTCAATGTGAAGATTAGTGTGTGCAAAGATGAAGAGAAAGGCTTTATAAAGTGTGAGAAGGCTTACACTGGGCTGCCAAAGCAGGTTTCTATGACTCTAGTTGGATAAACACTCAGCTCCTGCTGGTAAAATATATCAATATGTGAGCTAATAGGTGTTTAGAATGAGAAAACACTCAATATGGGGTGTGTACAGAGAAAATTTGACAGGGCTTCCTCGCCTCTTTTTCTCTTACAAATGGCCACCCCAAGCTCTATTTCTCTTCCTCACCTCTTTAATATGGGGTGTACCTGCGGCTGCCCGGGGTGCCCCGGGCTCTGCGGGTCCTGCCATCTCGAAGTACGCGTACTCGTGAACTATGATGTCTGCTCGAACTTGAAAAACTTCAATCTGAGAATCAGAACGAGGGGTACAAGACATTCTTCAGACCGTTTTTGTCGAGAGTTACGTAATGACATGATTAGAGGTTGTAGGAAGTCAGGAAGAGGGGACCGTACCCATGGTCTTTAAGCTTCAAAATTCTATCCGGTGTGCTGCCACGCATAATAGTCACTCGTGATGGACAATTCAGCTACTACCAGCTTGTAAATTATTCACGGTGTCTGAATTTCCTTAGATGACTCTCATGCCCACAAGGAGTTCGGCACTGCTATGTACATTATTTTCTCGAAGATGCTTCACATCTCGAAAATAAAAGCAATCAAGCCGAACAACTAATAAAAATGGAAGTATCAAAGGCTTCAATTACTAGTGAGCGTAAGGGTTTAAAAATCTTGTTTTACAAAACATCACTGTTATATATTGTTAGAATTAAACTTTTATACAAAATTCAAACCATTTGTATATAGGTGCAAAAGAGGCATATCACTACTTCTAGATAATTGCACATTGCCCTACACACACACATATTCAGATAAATGTTTAAATTGAAAAGTGGCAGTAACCGTGTCACCACAGAAGTCGGGGGATGCCTAACACCTTCCCTCCGCTTAATCAAGCCCCCGGATCCTAACGAATCTCGGTTTCACAGACCAGTTAAGCAGTGTCACATCATTAGGTCATTGTGCAAACCTTTTCTCGGTTGAGTTGGTGCAACCATTTAAAAATACCAACTGGCAACTCTTACAGTCCAATCGTTGACATATACACGGTGGACCTTTTCAAACTTGTTTTTTCAAACAAATCTCACCTAACATGAGAACACTAAAAAACAAGAACAGAAACGGAAAAATAAAAATCCTGATGTTGACAGATGGCGACTCTGCTGGGGACATCCAGTAAGAGGGCTTAATCCGCTATTTCAAAGCTTTTCAAAACATTTTATCTGCTTATGTGTGGATGTTGAATTTACATTTGAATGAATGAGTACTAATGCATTTACTTACTGCACTTAATGCTTTACACCATATCTGCTTATGATATTAGTGCTTCGCACATGTCATCATTCCCATACAGTGAGATGCGTTGTATGTGAATATATGTTATGTGGTCCCTCCATCAGGAGGCTATCTTGTTGGTGTTTATTATTGGACTCGTAGGGAGACTAATTCCAACGAGGCTCAGGAAAGGAACCACGCAGATTCGCTCCAGTTGAAAGACCGAATTAACTTCTCGTTGAGTAAATTGCTATGATCTGGGAACCTTCATGCCAAAAAGCCGCGAGAGTAACCTAAGATAGGTCAGCCTTTAATAAACCAAACGCGGAGGAAAGTCTCTTCATACCTTCCCATTTTTATTACTTGTAATTGAAATTACTTGTAATTTCATTTCCATGTCAATCTCAATGTAATGGAAAGTATAAAGGAATATGTGTACATGTATTGCCTTATATATCAAAACATGTCATGCTACCTTGTCATATAAACAACTGACATCCATTTTAAAGGATAACATTCCTAAAATTGATACATTACATAGCATACAACATTTCTTCATTCTATAAGACGAAACTTCATAAGTCTTTTTGTAAGGAAACAATTGGTCATGTTACCCATTCAAAGTCCAAGAAGACAATATAGCCGAAAGCCAAGCATGGCTACATCTGGTCAGCCTAATCCTACTCCTGTCTCTCATGAGGAGTTTGATGGATTAAGCAATTAAATTATAGAGTTGGTTGTTCTGCTCAAAGAACTACACAAGTCCACTCAGGGTCCACAAATACCCTTATATACAGAATCCTCTGCACATGGAGCAACCCAGGGCTTGAACAAAGAAGTTCAAGTACCTGAGTCTTAGTTAGACAAAACCAACAAAACCCCTAAAATCACCCATTTCAAAGAAGATCTAGACACCAGTGATATTAGGAAAAAAAATCATTCAAATGGAAGAGACCATTCAGTCTATCAAAGGGATTGGAGCACACGGGAGTGTTTCATATTCAGACATTCGTATCTTCCCTAAGGTTCATTATCCAGAAAAATTCAAGACTCCCGATTTTGAAAAGTATGATGGATTGGGAGATCCTTACACACATTTGAAGGTATTCATTGGAGAACTCAGATCTTATTGTTGGGTAAAATCTAGTTACGCGCAACACGCAAGTATACTTGGTCAACAAGTAATATAGTGAAAGTAGAGTATCGTTCCCACGAGAAATTATTAATTCAAACTACCAATTACTAACTCTTAATCAAACTAATTTTATTTAAACAATCAATTTAAGATAATAAATTAAATTATTTGATTACACTAATTCCAATTACCACTAATTGAAAAATCAGATTATGGAGATTTAAGATCACAACTTCACTTATTGCATCATTTAAGTTAACACACTTCTCATCAATTATTTTCTATCATGAATTGTTAATCAAGAACACTAAAGCAGATAAAACCACCTCTCGATGCATAATACCCATACTCAGTTAAATTCACAGTTGACAGAATTAAGCAAGACACCCTAATTAACTAATCCACTATATCTCTATGTGAATTACAATTAAAAAGGATTTAAAGCACAAGTTCTCTATAATATTACATATGCCGTAAATGCATATCTCTATCCTAAACACAAATCATGAATTCCATTTATACAAAAATCATAAATACATGTTATCATGATCAGATCAAAATCTATACTTCATCTCTCGAGTTCATATAGATTACCATGGTAATTGTTACCTAGGTAATTAAGCAATTAAGTCCAAATCACAATAGACAATCCTCACAATAGAACATAATAATTGATAGCGAAGCATATTAAAATAAACTACACAATAAGATCCATTGTAATCTCAAACAAAGAATTAGTTCATTTGATTAAAACTAAGAATCCACACTTGAAATAGCAATGAAAGACAAAAATAAGAGTAGAGTGAAGAATAAATACGTTGTCAGCAAATCTTCATCTTCTTCAAGCTCCTGCTCTTGATCTTTAATGGTCTCCAAGTTGCATCAAACTCCAAAACTAATAAGAACTAGGGTTTTGGTTCTAATTTACTCTAATATAAACTAATGGAAATTTTCTCTCTCTTAATCCTTACCATTCTCCTCCTTTTATATGCCTATCTATATGTCTTTAAGTCCTCTTAAAAGTCCATGAATCAAATAGCTCGAACCAATCCTTCTTGAACTCAAATTCTAACAAAATCTGCATTTTCTGCGCGTACCCCCACCCCAGCTGACTAGCCTACTATTTTTGAACTTGTACCCCTGCCCCAGCGGGGGGTTTATACACAGAAAGCATGCCTCGGTGAGGGTCCTTTTTCTGCTGCAGTATCCTCTGGTAAAACGACCATACCTTTTGATCCGAGAGGAGTTACGGGGTCTTCCACCTATCAAATCGAAGCTCTTGACCAGCCCTACAACTTTCATTCTTTGAGAATGGAGAAATACTGGACGGATGAAGGAAGAAATCGGGCTTGGAGTAGATACTATGTAAATTGCAAGCATGAGAACTCTTAGCTTTGATCTTTGTTGATAAAAAAGCCATAACTCTCGCATACGAACTACGATTGGGATGATTCAAGATGTTCCGGAAAGCTAAGAAGAAGCTCTACGGTATAATCCAAGTTCCAAGCCAAGAAAATGCATCCAACTTGGTGTTAAAACCCCTGAAATCTTCCCTTCTTGTATTTACTTGCATATTTTAGTCCAAAAGATGTTCGAATTGCTTTTCCTTGCATCTTTATGCCAATGTTATGTCATAGCCTACAAAATAACATAAAATGTATGAAATGTAACTAAGAAACATAGGTTTAAGCAACTAAATCAAGTAATAGATACCAGATAAGTAGGTATAAAACCTATTTATCAAATACCCACAAACTTAAATCGTTGTTTTTCCTCAAATACATGAATGAATATGCATGATCTACTTCCTAATATACCTACGAACCTAGTAATAAATTAGTGTGATATATAGCAACATGCCTCAAAGATATAACTAATACTCAAACAACATATTCAATCAAGTTATAGTTCATAACTCTAACCAGTTAGTAAATCCAAACCTGTAAACACCCATTTTGTGCGTGTGTGCTTGTTAACCATTCTAACCAACCACAGTTAAAGATAATCACAACACAAACTTCTTAGAAGGAAAATTTTAGTTCAAATTCAATTACTTTTGTGAACATGACAACTCCAATTAAAACTAAGAAAATACCAATTCTAAGGGTAAGTGTAGGATTTATTTCTACCTTTATTCAACCACGAGGGAATTTTTTCTCTTTCTCGTGTTTTATTCATTTTTGTTCTCATGGCTGTGCAATGTCTTATTCCCTTAGGCTTTTTAATGCTACCTTAATGATCTTTCGACCAATGACTCTCAAGCCATTAAGACCTAAGGGAGCTAGGTGTAAAGACAATCCCATCGGGCTTACTTACTCAAGTAACAAAGGCCACAAAACTAGACAAGCATGCCATGGTAGTTATTCATTTATTTTTCTTTTCATCATTTCTTTTTTTCTCTTTTTTCATTTTGTATATATATATATATATATATATATATATATATATATATATCCCATAAATTACCCCAAACTCAAGCTTTTACGTCATTCCAACCTTTACCACCAATTCACTAATTTCCTTAAATTTTAACCAAGATTTCCCCTTAGAAAAAAATTATGAAACCCTTGAACCAAGTGGATTAAAACAGTTAAACTTTAAGTGCTAACCGGTTAAATAAGTTTTAGATAGGCTCAGGTTTTATTCATGTTTAAAATTAGAACTCATCATCAATTATCAACAATGTTCAAGTTAACAAATAAAACAAATCTTATCATAGGCCGAGCTAAGATCAAACCAATCCATTACCTAGATTCATGCAAACATTGTATATGCAAACACTCAATACAAAAGAAAATGTTTTTTGTAATTTTTTTAAACTTTTTTTTTAAAATGAAACATGCCTACAATATGCAAAAATAAACATAACTAACCAATGCAATGTATGTGAACAAAACAATTATGTAATGCAATATAATCCACCCCCAACTCAAAGTGAACAATGTCCTCATTGTTTAAAAGAATTCAAGAGTTAAGGACTTCCCCAGTTTATTAAGCATCGTGCGCGACCTCTGCATCATTGATGACTGGTGGTGGATAAACCGTCAACATCTAATTTGATAAATCCGTTCAATTACTTGGACAACCACTTCTTGAATGTGAGCATGTTGTATATGTGCAGCTTGGTCCATTGAACCTCTAATACCTGTAATGAAGATAGACAACATGGATTAGAATAGCACTTTGGATTATAAGATAACTTAATAAGCAAATATAACAACTTGATTCCTATCAACTAAATAAACTAGTAAATAATATAAATATAAAAATTCATGGGTTGTCTCCTAGTCAGCGCTTGATTTACAGTCTTTCAGCCTGACTTTGTCTGGTCAGCACTATCCAATTCCTTTTCTATAATTGAGGAACCCTCCATCCATCAAAAACAATGTAACTTTTGGCAAGTTCCCATTTGTGATGGCTATTGAATTAAAGTCACCTAGCATGCTTTGTTTAAATAAGTGCCCAATTGAGAATGTTGAATAACTAGGTGCTTTTTCGTCTGTTGAGCATATGATTCGATTGGGGCTTTGAGGTTTGGCAAGCACAACGGGCTCTTCTTCTATCTTCTCCTCCTCATCCCACCATGGCTTCACATTTGTACTAGCTAGCTCTCATGTCATAAAGAGCGTTTCCAACGACTTGACTACCAAGTGGGCACGGTTTTGTAAATCTAAATGGACCCTTAATCTTTGACGGAGAAGGCACTTGGGGCACTAATAACATCGGCTCATCATCGTTGGCACTTATAGTTAATTCTTCACCAACCTTATTTTAATTATCCTCACTTGTCTCCTCTTTTTCAGCATCTCATGTCTCATCCAGTTGTAGATTTGGTTCGGGCACTTCGACAATCTCAGAATCCTCGTTATAACACCAATTTTTTTTAGGACAGTTGTTCAAGGCTTTGAACATTTGATCCATCAGGTTCACCAAATTTTGAATTGATCGCTCTTGATTAATTCTCCTCTCCTCATTTGATGCTACGAACTTGGACAACAATTCCTCCAACCTTGAATTCTCTATCTCAATTTTTGAATCCATGTAGAGGACCAAGGTTTAAAGTAATGATGAGTTGTTCCATCTGTTTCTAAAAATTATGGCTCAATATTTCTTGACTCAACATCCTCTCCTCTTGGTTTGCTATGAGCTTCGACAGGAATTCATCCAAATTTAACTTTTCTTCTTGTGGCAATGGAGGTTGACATGAAAATTCTGGTACGTATATTGGATTTGGAGCGTAGTATTGGTCTTCATAATTGTAGCTCCATGATGCATCTGGGTGATACCCCCAAACTTGATGATAACTGGGATAAGAATAGTTGTTGAGGTAATCACTCCCATATTGTACCGATCCAAATTTGACGATGCATTAATGACTCGGATGATTGCCAGCACAATAATTACAATCTACTCGGATGATTGCCAGCACAATAATTTCAAATACATTGGGTTGAAATAGCATCCAACCTCTTCGAAAATGTTTCAATTTGTGCGGACAATGTAAAAAATGCATTGAGTTCATCAATTCTTGTGTCCCTTGGTGGATTCATATTCGTATATGGCAATTGATATTTGCATCCATCCATGGTACCTTAAAAGAAAGAAAATAGGAAGAGAATTAAATAAAAAGAAAAAATATTTAAATTAAGAATAATTTGATTGAAGCTAATATTGGCAAAAAAATATTAACTAATTCCCCGACAACGGCGCCAAAAACTTATTTGGGTAAAATCTAGTTACGCACAACATGCAAGTACACGTGGTCAACAGGTAATATGGTGAAAGTAGAGTATCGTTCCCACGAGGAATTATTAACATAAACTACCAATTACTAACTCTTAATCAAACTAATTTTATTTAAACAATCAATTTAAGATAATAAATTAAATTATTTGATTACACTAATTCTAATTATCATTAATTAAAAATCAGATTATGGAGATTTAAGATCACAACTTCACTTATTGCTTCATTTAAGTTAACACACTTCTCATCAATTATTTTATATCCTGAATTGTTAATCAAGAACACTAAAGCAGATAAAACCATCTCTCGATGCATAATACACATACTCACTTAAATCCACATATGACAAAATTAAGCAAGACACCTTAACTAACTAATTCACTATATCTCTATGTGAATTACAATTAAAAAGGATTTAAAGCACAAGTTCTCTATAAGACTACATATGGCATAAAGGCATATCTCTATCATAAACACAAATCATGAATTCCATTTATGCAAAAATCACAAACACATGCTATCATGATCAAATCTAAATCTATACTTCATCTCTCAAGTTCATATAGATTATCACGGTAATTGTTAGCTAGGAAATTAAGCAATTAAGTCCAAATCACAATAGACAATCCTCACAATAGAACATAATAATTGATAGTGAAACATATTAAAATAAACTACACAATAAGATCCATTGCAATCTCAAACAAAGAATTAGTTCATTGAATTAAAACAAAGAATCCACACTTGAAATAACATTGAAAGACAAAAATAAGAGTAGAGTAAAGAATAAATCTGTTGTCATCAAATCTCCATCTTCCTCAAGCTCCTGCTCTTGATCTTCAATGGTCTCCAAGTTGCATCAATCTCCAAAACTAATAAGAACAAGGGTTTTGGTCCTAATCTACTCTAATCTAAACTAATGGAAATTCTCTATCTCTTAATCTTTACCATTCTCCTCCTTTTATATGCCTCTCTATATGTCTTTAAGTCCTCTTAGAAGTTCTTGAATCAAATAACTCGAACCAATCCTTCTTGAACACAAATTCTAAAAAAACTGCTTTTTATGCGCGTACCCCCGCCCCGGCTAGCCTTTTTGCACTGATAGGCACTCTGGGACGCCCCCAAATCCGAGTCCTCTGACCCCGGTTTGGTCATAACAATAAACTACAAACATCCACCTCTGAATTTGATTGAGTACATACTTATGTATGTATTGGATGATTTAAACTTGTATAAACATAAATCAAATGAGAGAAATCTAGAAATCAAATGAAAAACAAAATTTGGAAATTTTCAGAAAAATTAGTTTACTACTTGATTTTGTAAGATCCATAACTCTTTGTGTATAATGAGTTAGGAGATGAGCTATACATCAAAAGAATGCCCCGGAAGTAAGCTAAATGAAGAAATTTGAATCACCCAAAAATTCTCTGTAGATTTTTCGTGGTGACAGTTTGAGTGAAATTGGTCCGAAGGATTTATAGTACGAAAAATTAGTTTTATTAAGCTTTATTGCGTGAGTTATAATTTTTAATCTGACCGTTGGATCGTTGTGATTTTCGGATATGTTATACATATATAAGTTGAGTACATGTCCACAAATTTTGAACCGTAAAATTAACATATAATTTGTTATGAATTTTGTGAGGTGGCTGGTTCAATAATCTTTGAGCAGAAATTTCGGTAAGCCTTCTCTCTATGTTAGAGTAAGAATTTGGACAAACTTTCTTCTACAAAGTTGTAGAGAATTATATTTTACATGCAAAGGGCTTAGGATCCTTATTTTTCAGATAAAATGATAATTATTATGAATTGTTGAAATTTTTGAATATTAGAGTTTATGATTAATTTATCAGAAAAATTATTTGGGTTGAAATATTTTTGCAGAATGCTTATAATATCATCTTAGAATTTTTGTAAAATTTTGATGAATTATTTAAAAGCAGAAGTAATTATTATATTTTTAAACTATTTATAGTTAGTTTGAAAATAGAATAAATTCATAGAAAATTCCATGAATGGTGAAAAATTATGAAACTTGGTGAAAAATGGTATAATATTGTTTTATAATTTCTGGGCAGTTTTGATAAATTATTGAATAACAGAAATATTTATTGTATTTTTAAGCTATTTATAGGTAGTTTAAAAATAGAGGAAGTTCATAGAAAATTCTTTGAATGATGAAAAATTATGAAATTTGGTGAAAAATCTTATAATGTTATTTTATAATTTTTGGACAGTTTTGGAAAATATTGAATAACAAAAATATTTATTATATTTTTAAACTATTTATGGTTAGTTTAAAAATAGAAGAAATTCTTAGGAAATTCTATGAATGGTGGAAAATTATGATTTTTGCTGAAAAATATTATAAAAGTATATGGAGTTAGTATTTCTATTTTGAAGCTATTAAATGATAGTTTTTGTAAATAAAAATAATTATTGAAAATTGTTGGTTAATCTGAAAATATGAAAATTATTTGGAAAATTCAAAATCATATTTTTAAATATTTTAGAAGTGTTAGTAAGCTCATGAGGTGTCGGGATGAAAACGCACTAGTAACGAATGAGTTGTGATAAAAACAAAAATAATATTTTTGTTAAAATAAAAATGGTGATAATACCACAATAGTGGATTGTCATAAATGAGGTTTTAGATTTCTCAAGTTTTATTATTCACTTCTAAAGTTTTGAAATATGAATAATGATTTTATGTGATAAATAGAGATAACTTGAATGAATAATGAATTGTTAGTTGGTTTATATGTTATTCGAGATGAATATGATTTGGTGTTGATCTGATCCCTACTTTTAATAGAATTTAAATTGTTCATAGTAAGGTGTTGATTTGATTCTTACGTAAGAAGTCACCATGTATTTTATTCAATAATTGTCACGATAATTATTACACGATGATTTATATTATTGATTCTTAATTACGTAAGAAGTCACTCAGTCTTTCATTCAATAATTGTCACAGTAGTTATTGCACAGTGACTCATATTATTTGATATGATATAACTAAACCAGTTAGCAGTATTGTGAGTCTATGTTAATAATTATGAATAAATTGTTGAAAGATTGAAAATGTGTAAATAATTGATGAATAAAAGGGTGTTGATTAAAGATAAGTATGATATACAGGTGTTTGTTCAATTATTTTCTTTTTACAAAAATAAGTTTGGCAGGACGTGCCGACACTCTACTTTTTCTAAAGTAGTATGGACCACAACTCTATTATTGAACAAATTTTGTTAAAACATGTACAAGTTGGTTTAATTTTCTCTTTGGGACCATAAATTCTACTACCATTATTATATACCTCATGTGATTATTTTGTCAAAGCAGGTGTGCTAGTTGTTTACTAAATTTTGAGTATAAATAGGTTGCCACGTTGAGCAACTAAACACAAACCATCACTACACTAAAATATATAGAATTCTTTTATTTCAATATTGTTAGTACTGTAATATTGTGAGTATTTCCATTGAGTGTAATGTTACTCCAAGTGTAGATAAGGAATGCAAGCGTTGTTTAAGTTGATCAATTTCACAGAAATCAGAATCAAGTCACATGCTAAAGGTAAGGGATATCATTATTGTGGTAAGTAGGTATCATTTTTATGGTAAAAAGAATATCATTTTCTTTCATACTCCATATTTTGATAAGATATTATTATTCGTTTATTCAGTTTATCTTTAAATGGTGAAAAGTCCTGAAAGGATTAGAATATTCTTAATAGTTTGTGCTTCATTTATTATTATGTTATCAATTTAGACTCGGGATAATTAAATTGAAAATCATTAAGATCTATGTTATCTCATTATTATGACGATTTATGTTTATTCATTATATATATCATTGTCATCATTTACATGCTTATATTGTGTTGAAAGTCATCTATGGCCAGTAGTGCATAGATGGACTTGGTATGATTATGACCATGGAATATTCGGTATAATCATGACCGTAATGTTATAAATGATGTGGTAAAAGTTATCTTTGGCCCGTAGTGCATAGATGAACTTGGTATGATTATGACCAGGGATTATTCGGTATAATCATGACCGTAATTAAAAACATGAATATCCTTGGACCGTAGTGCATGGATAATTTGTGGTCGTGATACTATTAAGCTGAGTCTCAACATTATTGGTTTTACAGTGTATATCTTTGGCCTGTAGTGCAAAGATGGACTGTTGGTCATTGGTTTTACAGTTGTATATCTTTGGCATGTAGTGCAAAGTTGAATTGTTGATTTACTTGATTATAAATATGAATTGTGATTTAATTATAATCAGTGGTTCGTGTGAAGGCAATTGATGAGAGCTCTCTTTGTCTTGGGTATAACCAAGAACTGTCGATGAGTATTATAGGAATGAAATATTAACGATGGACTTTTAATCTATGGGTGACAATAGACATTATGTTCTACTTGATTCTTCTAATGGATTGTTGATTCCTCTGCTATTATGATTGAAAACTTTTATCTTCTATCATATGTTATAAATATCTGAATTCTTTTGACAATTTAATTATCTTAAGTCATAATATTCTTTATTGGACTATTTGTGCTCACCCTTTTCCTTCACCACCCCTTTCAGGTAATAAAAGTGTAGCTAGGACTAGCAGAGAGAACATGGGTATAAAGTGGTGATACAAATTAGTCACAAGCCTAATCAAATTATGAAACGGTGTGGCATAATAATTGTACAGAGAACTTAAAATGTGTGTGACATGTTTTATACATCATTTGATATTTAATTTTGGTGAACTATAATAGGGTGAGGCGAATCAGAATTTGGAAACGTCAAAGGTGCACTCCATTAGAATGAGGAGAACAGAAATCTTCTCGTGTCCCTTCGCAGACTTGATATATTTGTTGTTGTACTATATATGGCATTGTAATAATTTAAATATGAATATTGTCGTATTATATACGTAACAATATTTGTATTGAAACTCACAGTATATGAGTTGTCGTATATTGCACGACAGTTGTATAAATGGAGTTGTAAGAAGTGTATTTTCTGGCGACCCAAGATGGGTGATGTATACCTATTTTGGGGACGTCACAGTTGGTATCAAAGCTTAGGGATATGATCTCTAGCTGAGATGTGAGGCTAGAACTAGGAGGGTTAAGACGGGTAACTCCTTCACTAGTATGACCTACCTAAGTTTATTTGTTATTTAATTGGTCGGTCATAGTATAGGGATAATATGTGGCATGTTAATTAACCCTTGTTTTGAAATTGTATTCTAGAATGATATCTGAAATACAGGAATTGAGCAATGGATGAACTATGAGACAGAGGAAGTAGCCTAGGAGCTAGAATTTGAAATTCTTAATTCTTCGAAATTTTAGGTACGTACGTAAATTTCGAGGGCGGAATTTCATAAGGTGGAGTGATTGTAAAACCCCGACTTTTATAAAATAAAAGTCTAATTTAATTTATGATTGTTATGTTTAAATTATAAAAGGTTAAATTAATAATTGATCAAATGAACATTTAATCGGATTAATGAGTTAATAAAAGAAATAATGGTTAGGATACTTCCACCTTATTCTTCCACTCACGGAGAGAATAAGGAAATGAGTGAGACAAAATACATGTGGGAGGAAAATAAAATAAAAGACAAAGAAGAGGAGAAGTTAGTGGGAATTGGTGGAAAAGGAAAGAGGTGGGGGACAAAAACAAAGGAAAGAGAGGAAAGAAGAAATAATATACTCCACCCATCTACCACTCATTTTATTCACTCACAAGACACCCCATTTTTCCATATACTCGGCTGCCAATTTTGGAGAAGAGAGAAATAGAGAGAGTGAGAATAAAGAAAAAGAAGAAGAAGGAAATGATGAATAAATAAGAAATAAAGAAAGGTATTTTTTTTAATCTTTGATTTATTCTTTGATTAATTTTTAGATTTATGAATTTGATTGAGTACATACTTATATATGTATTGGATGATTTAAACTTGTATAAACATAAATCAAATGAGAGAAATCTAGAAATCAAATGAAAAACAAAATTTGGAAATATTCAAAAAAATTAGTTTACTAATTGATTTCGTAAGATCCATAACTCTTTGTGTATAATGAGTTAGGAGATGAGCTATATATCAAAAGAAAGCCATGTAAGTAAGCTAAATGCAAAAATTTGAATCACCCAAAAATTCTTTGCAGATTGTTCGTGGTGGCAATTTGAGTGAAATTGGTCCGAAGGATTTATAGTTCGAAAAATCAGTTTTATTAAGCTTTATTGCGTGAGTTATAATTTTTAATCCGACCGTTGGATCGTTGTGATTTTCGGATATGTTATACATATATAAGTTGAGTACATGTCCACAAATTTTGAACCGTTAAAGATTAACATATATTTTGTTATGAATTTTGTGAGGTGGCTGGTTCAATAATCTTTAAGTAGAAATTTTGGTAAGCCTTCTCTCTATGTTAGAGTAAGAATTTGGACAAACTTTCTTCTACAAAGTTGTAGAGAATTATATTTTACATGCAAAGGGCTTAGGATCCTGATTTTTCTGATAAAATGATAATCATTATGAAGTATTAAAATTTTTGAATATTAGAGTTTATGATTAATTTATCAGAAAAATTATTTGGGTTGAAATATTTTTACAGAATGCTTATAATATCATCTTAGAATTCTCTGTAAATTTTGATGAATTATTGAAAAGCAGAAGTAATTATTATATTTTTAAACTATTTATAGTTAGTTTGAAAATAGAATAAATTCATAGAAAAATCAATGAATGGTGAAAAATTATGATTTTTGCTGAAAAATATTATAATAACGTAATATTTACATTGATGATGTTTTCAAGATCTAAAAGTATATGGAGTTAGTATTTCTATTTTGAAGCTATTAAATGATAGTTTTTGTAAATAGAAATAATTATTGAAAATTGTTGGTTAATCTGAAAATATGAAAATTATTTGGAAAATTCAAAATCATATTTTTAAATATTTTAGAAGTGTTAGTGAGCTCATGAGGTGTCGGGATAAAAACGCACTAGTAACGAATGAGTTGTGATAAAAACAAAAATAATATTTTTGTTAAAATAAAAATGGTGATAATACCACAATAGTGGATTGTCATATATGAGGTTTTAGATTTCTCAAGTTTTATTATTCATTTCTAAAGTTTTGGAATATGAATAATGATTTTATGCGATAAATAGAGATAACTTGAATGAATAATGAATTGTTAGTTGGTTTATATGTTATTCGAGATGAATATGATTTGGTGTTGATCTGATCCCTACTTTTAATAGAATTTAAATTGTTCATAGTAAGGTGTTGATTTGATTCTTACGTAAGAAGTCACCATGTATTTTATTCAATAATTGTCACAGTAATTATTGCACAGTGATTTATATTATTGATTCTTAATTACGTAAGAAGTCACTCAGTCTTTCATTCAATAATTGTCACAGTAGTTATTGCACAGTGACTAATATTATTTGATATGATATAATTAATATAGTTGGCAGTATTGTGAGTCTATGTTAATATTTATGAATAAATTGTTGAAAGATTGAAAATGTGTAAATAATTGATGAATAAAAGGGTGTTGATTAAAGATAAGTATGATATACAGGTGTTTGTTCAATTATTTTCTTTTTACAAAAATAAGTTTGGCAGGACTTGCCGACACTCTACTTTTTCTAAAGTAGTATGGACCACAACTCTATTATTGAACAAATTTTGTTAAAACGTGTATAAGTTGGTTTAATTTTCTCCGTGGGACCATAAATTCTACTACCACTATTATATACCTCATGTGATTATTTTGTCAAAGCAGGTGTGCTAGTTGTTTACTAAATTTTGAGTATAAATAGGTTGCCAAGTTGAGGAACTAAACACACACCATCACTACACTAAAAATATAGAATTCTTTTACTTCAATATTGTTAGTACTGTAATATTGTGAGTATTTCTATTGAGTGTAATGTTACTCCAACTGTAGATAAGGAATGCAAGCGTTGTTTAAATTGATCAATTTCACAGAAATCAGAATCAAGTAACATGCTAAAGGTAAGCGATATCATTATTGTGGTAAGTAGGTATCATTTTTATGGTAAAAAGAATATCATTTTCTTTCATACTCAATATTATGATAAGATATTATTATTCGTTTATTCAGTTTATCTTTAAATGGTGAAAAGTCCTGAAAGAATTAGAATATTCTTAATAGTTTGTGCTTCATTTATTATTATGTTATCAATTTAGACTCGGGATAATTTGTTAGAGTTTATGCCCTAGAGGCCAATTATTTGATATAATTGCTTAACGTTTTGATATTATATTTGATTGAATAAATATATGATTTTATTATGGTTTTATTTACTGCGTAATATAATTGTTAACATAATAAAATTTCTTAGAATAGTGATACAAATTATATAGTTTCAAGTATGTGACTTGAACATGAGATTATATATTACCATTAGTATCAGTGTTCTTAAATGTCCCTAGTCGAGTATCATTGTTGATGGGACAAAAATGATGCATTGAGACTAGTATGTGGATTGACTGATGACCAAATCTCATTGGTCATAAATATATGAGATATTAAGTCAATGCATAGGTACATGTTAGAAAACGATGTCTTTGGATGGACCCACCATGAGAATTCTATATCGAGCATTATGCGAAGTGTCATTAGTAATTCTCATAGTGACAATGATGTAATGGTCCTCTGACCTGAAATCGCTATATTACTACACGAGAATTTATGTATTTTGATATCATCAAATGTCACCTTTAATAGGGTGGACTATAAAGGTGATTATTGGGTTCATCATTAATCGTGTGAGAAATATGAGTGATCTAGATGGAATTTAACCATCCTATATATTATAGGTGATATCCATAGGCCTCTTGATTGAGTAGGACTATGAAATGCATGGCCATGCTCAAATAGTGATTTGTTTCATATAGTCTACTCATTGATCAAGAAAACTCGATTAAATTATGAAGAGTATGACACATTCCATGACTCGAGTTTAATCTAGGATATTAAGGTTAAAAGGATTAAATTACATTGAAACATTGGTCACAAAAAGGTTGCATCGAATCATCGATCTTATTATTACTTGGGTAGCGATGATGCATTACTAGATGCAGCTCCTTTGTTTATAATTTTATAATATGATTTTAAAATTATTGCCAACGTAATAATAACCTATAAGTCACACACATAGAAAGTTATTTAAAAGGGAATTAATTTAAATTTTAAGGATTTAAATATATTAATATGATTAATAATATTTAAATCACAATTTAAATTAAAAGGATAATTTGTATGTATGTATATTAATTAAGTAAGACTTAATTAAGAGATATATATATATAAATTGGATTTTATAAAATTAGGTTTTGATTTGATTAATTCCTTTTAACTACTATATATATGATATATATATAGCACTACTTAGGGTAAGATATCATAATTGAAAAACCTAGCCGCTCTTTAGAGAGAGACTAGAGAAAAGCAGTTTCAAAAATCCATTCCTTTTGGTGGCTAGTACCCGCAAGTCCTTCTTATTGCGTAATCGTTCGACGGTTGATGCGGCGTTCATGTGGATACTGTAGAGGCGCAATCGGTTTGTATTACGTTGGAGATTCGAGGCCTTGATCGGTTTGATTCTCCATTTTGTTTATATCTGGTATAATCTCTAAACCTCTGAATTAATTGATTTTTGCATGGATCCTGTTTTAGGGTTTCAGAAATTGCTTTAAAATTTTAATTTCCGCTGTGCGTCTGTGCCGAAGCCCAACATAATTAAGTTGAGAATCATTAAGATCTATGTTATCTTATTATTATGATGATTTATGTTTATTCATTATATATATCATTGTCATCATTCTCATGCTTATATTGTGTTGAAAGTCATTTATGGCCAATAGTGCATAGATGGACTTGGTATGATTATGACCAGGGATTATTCGGTATAATCATTACCGTAATGTTATAAATGATGTGGTAAAAGTCATCTTTGGCCCGTAGTGCATAGATGGACTTGGTATGATTATGACCAGGGATTATTCGGTATAATCATTACCGTAATTAAAAACATGAATATCCTTGGCCCGTAGTGAATGGATAATTTGTGGTCGTGATACTATTAAGCTGAGTCTCAGCATTATTGGTTTTACAGTGTATATCTTTGGCCCGTAGTGCAAAGATGAACTGTTGGTCATTGGTTTTACAGTTGTATATCTTTGGCATGTAGTGCAAAGTTGAATTGTTGATTTACTTGATTATAAATATGAATTGTGATTTAATTATAATCTGTGTGGTTCAGGTGAAGACAGGTGATGAGAGCTCTCTTTGTCTTGGGTATAACCAAGAACTGTCGATGAGTATTATAGGAATGAAATATTAACGATGGACTTTTAATCTATGGGTGACAATAGACATTATGTTCTACTTGATTCTTCTAATGGATTGTTGATTCCGCTGCTATTATGATTGAAAACTTTTATCTTCTATCATATGTTATAAATATCTGAATTCTTTTGACAATTTAATTATCTTAAGTCATAATATTCTTTATTGGACTATTTGTGCTCACCCTTTTCCTTCACCACCCCTTTCAGGTAATAAAAGTGTAGCTAGGACTAGCAGAGAGAACATGGGTATAAAGTGGTGATACAAATTAGTCACAAGCCTAATCAAATTATGAAACGGTGTGGCATAATAATTGTACAGAGAACTTAAAATGTGTGTGACATGTTTTATACATCATTTGATATTTAATTTTGGTGAACTATAATAGGGTGAGGCGAATCAGAATTTGGAAACGTCAAAGGTGCACTCCATTAGAATGAGGAGAACAGAAATCTTCTCGTGTCCCTTCGGGGACTTGATATATTTGCTGTTGTACTTTATATGGCATTGTAATAATTTAAATATGAATATTGTCGTATTATATACGTAACAATATTTGTATTGAAACTCACAGTACATGAGTCGTCATATTTTGCACGACTGTTGTATAAATGGAGTTGTAAGAAGTGTATTTTCTGGCGACCCAAGATGGGTAATGTATACCTATTTTGGGGACGTCACGGTTGGTATCAAAGCTTAGGGATATGATCTCTAGCTGAGATGTGAGGCTAGAACTAGGAGGGTTAAGACGGGTAACTCCTTCACTAGTATGACCTACCTAAGTTTATTTGTTATTTAATTGGTGGGTCATAGTAGTATAGGGATAATATGTGGCATGTCAATTAACCCTTGTTTTGAAACCCATATTCTAGAATGCTATCTCAAATACATGAATTGAGCAATGGATGAACTATGTGCCGAGAGGAAGTAGCACAGGAGCGAAATTTGAAATTCTTAATTCTTGAAATTTCAGTATCGTATATAAATTTCGAAAAGCGAAATTTCATAAGGTGGGGTGATTGTAAAACCCCGACTTTTATAAAATAAAAGTCTAATTTAATTTTTGATTGTTATATTAAAATTATAAAATGTTAAATTAATAATTGATCAAATGAACATTTAATCGGATTAATGAGTTAATAAAAGAAATAATGGTTAGGATACTTCCACCTTATTCTTCCACTCACGGAGAGAATAAGGAAATGAGTGAGACAAAATACATGTGGGAGGAAAATAAAATAAAAGACAAAGAAGAGGAGAAGTTAGTGGGGAATTGGTGGAAAAGGAAAGAGGTGGGGACAAAAACAAAAAGAAAAGAGAGGAAAGATGAAATAATATACTCCACCCATCTACCACTCATTTTATTCACTCACAAGACACCCCATTTTTCCATATACTCACCGCCAATTTTGGAGAAGAGAGAAATAGAGAGTGAGAAGAAAGAAAAGAAGAGAAGAAGGAAAGGATGAATAAATAAGAAATAAAGAAAGGTATTTTTTTAATCTTTGATTTATTCTTTGATTAATTTTTAGATTTATGAATTTGATTGAGTACATACTTATGTATGTATTGGATGATTTAAACTTGTATAAACATAAATCAAATGAGAGAAATCTAGAAATCAAATGAAAAACAAAATTTGGAAATATTCAGAAAAATTAGTTTACTACTTGATTTTGTAAGATCCATAACTCTTTGTGTATAATGAGTTAGGAGATGAGCTATATATCAAAAGAAAGCCCTGTAAGTAAGCTAAATGCAAAAATTTGAATCACCCAAAAATTCTTTGTAGATTGTTCGTGGTGGCAATTTGAGTGAAATTGGTCCGAAGGATTTATAGTTCGAAAAATCAGTTTTATTAAGCTTTATTGCGTGAGTTATAATTTTTAATCCGACCGTTGGATCGTTGTGATTTTCGGATATGTTATATATATATATAAGTTGAGTACCTATCCACAAATTTTGAACCGTTAAAGATTAACATATATTTTGTTATGAATTTTGTGAGGTGGCTGGTTCAATAATCTTTAAGTAGAAATTTTGGTAAGCCTTCTCTCTATGTTAGAGTAAGAATTTGGACAAACTTTCTTCTACAAAGTTGTAGAGAATTATATTTTACATGCAAAGGGCTTAGGATCCTGATTTTTCTGATAAAATGATAATCATTATGAAGTATTAAAATTTTTTGAATATTAGAGTTTATGATTAATTTATCGTAAAAATTATTTGGGTTGAAATATTTTTTCTGAATGCTTATAATATCATCTTATAATTCTCTGTAAAATTTTGATGAATTATTGAAAAGCAGAAGTAATTATTATATTTTTAAACTATTTATAGTTAATTTGAAAATAGAATAAATTCATAGAAAAATCAATGAATGGTGAAAAATTATGATTTTTGCTGAAAAATATTATAATAACGTAATATTAATATTGATGATGTTTTCAAGATATAAAAGTATATGGAGTTAGTATTTCTATTTTGAAGCTATTAAATGATAGTTTTTGTAAATAGAAATAATTATTGAAAATTGTTGGTCAATCTGAAAATATGAAAATTATTTGGAAAATTCAAAATCATATTTTTAAATATTTTAGAAGTGTTAGTGAACTCATGAGGTGTCGGGATAAAAACGCACTAGTAACGAATGAGTTGTGATAAAAACAAAAATAATATTTTTGTTAAAATAAAAATGGTGATAATACCACAATAGTGGATTGTCATATATGAGGTTTTAGATTTCTCAAGTTTTATTATTCACTTCTAAAGTTTTGGAATATGAATAATGATTTTATGCGATAAATAGAGATAACTTGAATGAATAATGAATTGTTAGTTGGTTTATATGTTATTCGAGATGAATATGATTTGGTGTTGATCTGATCCCTACTTTTAATAGAATTTAAATTGTTCATAGTAAGGTGTTGATTTGATTCTTACGTAAGAAGTCACCATGTATTTTATTCAATAATTGTCACAGTAATTATTGCACAGTGATTTATATTATTGATTCTTAATTACGTAAGAAGTCACTCAGTCTTTCATTCAATAATTGTCACAGTAGTTATTGCACAGTGACTCATATTATTTGATATGATATAATTAATCCAGTTGGCAGTATTGTGAGTCTATGTTAATAATTTTGAATAAATTGTTGAAAGATTGAAAATGTGTAAATAATTGATGAATAAAAGGGTGTTGATTAAAGATAAGTATGATATACAGGTGTTTCTTCAATTATTTTCTTTTTACAAAAATAAGTTTGGCAGGACTTGCCGACACTCTACTTTTTCTAAAGTAGTATGGACCACAACTCTATTATTGAACAAATTTTGTTAAAACATGTACAAGTTGGTTTAATTTTCTCTTTGGGACCATAAATTCTACTACCATTATTATATACCTCATGTGATTATTTTGTCAAAGCAATTTGTCTTTAGTTGTTTACTAAATTTTGAGTATAAATAGGTTGCCAGGTTGAGCAACTAAACACACACCATCATTACACTAAAAATATAAAATTCTTTTATTTCAATATTGTTAGTACTGTAATATTGTGAGTATTTCTATTGAGTGTAATGTTACTCCAACTGTAGATAAGGAATGGAAGCGTTGTTTAAATTGATCAATTTCACAGAAATCAAAATCAAGTAACATGCTAAAGGTAAGGGATATCATTATTGTGGTACGTAGGTATCATTTTTATGGTAAAAAGAATATCATTTTCTTTCATACTCCATATTATGATAAGATATTATTATTCGTTTATTCAGTTTATCTTTAAATGGTGAAAAGTCCTGAAAGAATTAGAATATTCTTAATAGTTTGTGCTTCATTTATTATTATGTTATCAATTTAGACTCGGGATAATTAAGTTGAGAATCATTAAGATCTATGTTATCTTATTATTATGATGATTTATGTTTATTCATTATATATATCATTGTCATCATTCTCATGCTTATATTGTGTTGAAAGTCATTTATGGCCAATAGTGCATAGATGGACTTGGTATGATTATGACCAGGGATTATTCGGTATAATCATGACCGTAATGTTATAAATGATATGGTAAAAGTCATCTTTGGCCCGTAGTGCATAGATGGACTTGGTATGATTATGACTAGGGATTATTCGGTATAATCATTACCGTAATTAAAAACATGAATATCCTTGGCCCGTAGTGCATGGATAATTTGTGGTCGTGATACTATTAAAAGTTGAGTCTCAACATTATTGGTTTTACAAAGGTATATCTTTGGCTGTTGTAGAAAGTGCAAAGATGGACCGGTTGTCATTAGTTTTACTGATTTGTATATCTTTGGCATGTAGTGCAAAGTTGAATTGTTGATTTACTTGATTATAAATATGAATTGTGATTTAATTATAATCTGTGTGGTTCAGGTGAAGACAGGTGATGAGAGCTCTCTTTGTCTTGGGTATAACCAAGAACTACTGATGAGTATTATAGGAATGAAATATTAACGATGGACTTTTAATCTATGGGTGACAATAGACATTATATTCTACTTGATTCTTCTAATGGATTGTTGATTCCGCTGCTATTATGATTGAAAACTTTTATCTTCTATCATATGTTATAAATATCTGAATTCTTTTGATAATTTAATTATCTTAAGTCATGATATTCTTTACTGGACTATTTGTGCACACCCTTTTCCTTCACCACCCCTTTCAGGTAATAAAAGTGTAGCTAGGACTAGCAGAGAGAACATGGGTATAAAGTGGTGATACAAATTAGTCACAAGCCTAATCAAATTATGAAACGGTGTGGCATAATAATTGTACTGAGAACTTAAAATGTGTGTGACATGTTTTATACATCATTTGATATTTAATTTTGGTGAACTATAATAGGGTGAGGCGAATCAGAATTTGGAAACATCAAAGGTGCACTCCATTAGAATGAGGAGAACAGAAATCTTCTCGTGTCCCTTCGCAGACTTGATATATTTGTTGTTGTACTTTATATGGCATTGTAATAATTTAAATATGAATATTGTCGTATTATATACGTAACAATATTTGTATTGAAACTCACAGTATATGAGTTGTCGTATTTTGCACGACAGTTGTATAAATGGAGTTGTAAGAAGTGTATTTTCTGGCTACCCAAGATGGGTGATGTATACCTATTTTGGGGACGTCACAGTTGGTATCAAAGCTTAGGGATATGATCTCTAGCTGAGATGTGAGGCTAGAACTAGGAGGGTTAAGACGGGTAACTCCTTCACTAGTATGACCTACCTAAGTTTATTTGTTATTTAATTGGTCGGTCATAGTATAGGGATAATATGTGGCATGTCAATTAACCCTTGTTTTGAAACTGTATTCTAGAATGCTATCTGAAATACATGAATTGAGCAATGGATGAACCATGAGACAGAGGAAGTAGCCTAGGAGCTAGAATTTGAAATTCTTAATTCTTCAGAATTTCAGGTACGTACGTAAATTTCGAGGGAGAAATTTCATAAGGTGGGGTGATTGTAAAACCCCGACTTTTATAAAATAAAAGTCTAATTTAATTTATGATTGTTATATTAAAATTATAAAATGTTAAATTAATAATTGATCAAATGAATATTTAATCGGATTAATGAGTTAATAAAAGAAATAATGGTTAGGATACTTCCACCTTATTCTTCCACTCACGGAGAGAATAAGGAAATGAGTGAGACAAAATACATGTGGGAGGAAAATAAAATAAAAGACAAAGAAGAGGAGAAGTTAGTGGGAATTGGTGGAAAAGGAAAGAGGTGGGGGACAAAAACAAAGAAAAGAGAGGAAAGATGAAATAATATACTCCACCCATCTACCACTCATTTTATTCACTCACAAGACACCCCATTTTTCCATATACTCGGTTGCCAATTTTGGAGAAGAGAGAAATAGAGAGAGTGAGAAGAAAGAAAAAGAAGAAGAAGAAGGAAAGGATGAATAAATAAGAAATAAAGAAAGGTATTTTTTTTAATCTTTGATTTATTCTTTGATTAATTTTTAGATTTATGAATTTGATTGAGTACATACTTATGTATGTATTGGATGATTTAAACTTGTATAAACATAAATCAAATGAGAGAAATCTAGAAATCAAATGAAAAACAAAATTTGGAAATATTTAGAAAAATTAGTTTACTACTTGATTTTGTAAGATCCATAACTCTTTGTGTATAATGAGTTAGGAGATGAGCTATATATCAAAAGAAATCCCTGTAAGTAAGCTAAATGCAAAAATTTGAATCACCCAAAAATTCTTTGTAGATTGTTCGTGGTGACAGTTTGAGTGAAATTGGTCCGAAGGATTTATAGTTCGAAAAATCAGTTTTATTAAGCTTTATTGCGTGAGTTATAATTTTTAATCCGACCGTTGGATCGTTGTGATTTTCGGATATGTTATATATATATAAGTTGAGTACATGTCCATAAATTTTGAACCGTTAAAGATTAACATATAATTTGTTATGAATTTTGTGAGGTGGCTGGTTCAAAAATCTTTGTGCAGAAATTTTGGTAAGCCTTCTCTCTATGTTAGAGTAAGAATTTGGACAAACTTTCTTCTACAAAGTTGTAGAGAATTATATTTTACATGCAAAGGGCTTAGGATCCTTATTTTTCTGATAAAATGATAATCATTATGAATTATTAAAATTTTTGAATATTAGAGTTTGTGATTAATTTATCAGAAAAATTATTTGGGTTGAAATATTTTTACAGAATGCTTATAATATCATCTTAGAATTTCTGTAAAATTTTGATGAATTATTGAAAAGCAGAAGTAATTATTATATTTTTAAACTATTTATAGTTAGTTTGAAAATAGAATAAATTCATAGAAAAATCTATGAATGGTGAAAAATTATGAAACTTGGTGAAAAATGGTATAATATTGTTTTATAATTTCTGGGCAGTTTTGATAAATTATTAAATAACAGAAATATTTATTGTATTTTTAAGCTATTTATGGTTAGTTTAAAAATAGAGGAAATTCATAGAAAATTCTTTGAATGATGAAAAATTATGTAATTTGGTGAAAAATCTTATAATGTTATTTTATAATTTCTGGACAGTTTTGGAAAATATTGAATAACAAAAATATTTATTATATTTTTTAAACTATTTATGGTTAGTTTAAAATAGAAGAAATTCATAGGAAATTCTATGAATGGTGAAAAATTATGATTTTTGCTGAAAAATATTATATTAATGTAAGATTAATATTGATGATGTTTTCAAGATATAAAAGTATATGGAGTTAGTATTTCTATTTTGAAGCTATTAAATAATAGTTTTTGTAAATGGAAATAATTATTTAAAATTGTTGGTTAATCTGAAAATATGAAAATTATTTGGAAAATTCAAAATCATATTTTTAAATATTTTAGAAGTGTTAGTGAGCTCATGAGGTGTCGGGATAAAAAGGCACTAGTAACGAATGAGTTGTTATAAAAATAAAAATAATATTTTTGTTAAAATAAAAATGGTGATAATACCAGAATAGTGGATTGTCATATATGAGGTTTTAGATTTCTCAAGTTTTATTATTCACTTCTAAAGTTTTGGAATACGAATAATGATTTTATGCGATAAATAGAGATAACTTGAATGAATAATGAATTATTAGTTGGTTTATATGTTATTCGATATGAATATGATTTGGTGTTGATCCGATCCCTACTTTTAATAGAATTTAAATTGTTCATAGTAAGGTGTTGATTTGATTCTTACGTAAGAAGTCGCCATGTATTTTATTCAATAATTGTCACAGTAATTATTGCACAGTGATTTATATTATTGATTCTTAATTACGTAAGAAGTCACTCAGTCTTTCATTTAATAATTGTCACAGTAGTTATTGCACAGTGACTCATATTATTTGATATGATATAATTAATCCAGTTGGCAGTATTGTGAGTATATGTTAATAATTATGAATAAATTGTTGAAAGATTGAAAATGTGTAAATAATTGATGAATAAAAGGGTGTTGATTAAAGATAAGTATGATATACATGTGTTTGTTCAATTATTTTCTTTTTACAAAAATAAGTTTGGCGGGACTTTGCAGGCACTCTACTTTTTTTCTAAAGTAGTATGGACCACAACTCTATTATTGAACAAATTTTGTTAAAACGTGTATAAGTTGGTTTAATTTTATCCGTGGGACCATAAATTCTACTACCACTATTATATACCTCATGTGATTATTTTGTCAAAGCAGGTGTGCTAGTTGTTTACTAAATTTTGAGTATAAATAGGTTGCCAAGTTGAGGAACTAAACACACACCATCACTACACTAAAAATATAGAATTCTTTTACTTCAATATTGTTAGTACTGTAATATTGTGAGTATATCTATTGAGTGTAATGTTACTCCAAGTGTAGATAAGGAATGCAAGCGTTGTTTAAGTTGATTAATTTTATAGAAATCAGAATCAAGTCACATGCTAAAGGTAAGGGATATTATTATTGTGGTAAGGAGGTATCATTTTTATGGTAAAAAGAATATCATTTTCTTTCATACTCCATATTATGATAAGATATTATTATTCGTTTATTCAGTTTATCTTTAAATGGTGAAAAGTCCTGAAAGGATTAGAATATTCTTAATAGTTTGTGCTTCATTATGTTATCAATTTAGACTCGGGATAATTAAGTTGAAAATCATTAAGATCTATGTTATCTTATTATTATGATGATTTATGTTTATTCATTATATATATCATTGTCATCATTCTCATGCTTATATTGTGTTGAAAGTTATCTATGGCCAGTAGTGCATAGATGGACTTGGTATGATTATGACCAGGGATTATTCGGTATAATCATGACCGTAATGTTATAAATGATGTGATAAAAGTCATCTTTGGACCGTAGTGCATAGATGGACTTGGTATGATTATGACCGAGGATTATACTAAGATAATCATTCACCGTAATTAAAACATGAATATCCTTGGCCCGTAGAGGTGCATGGATAATTTGTCGTTGTAGATACTATTAAGCTAAGTCTCAACATTATTGGTTTCTGATTGTATATCTTTGGCTTTGTAGTGCAAAGATGGATTGTTGGTCATTAGTTTCTGACGGTTGTATATCTTTTGGCATGTAGTGCAAAGTTGAACTGTTGATTTACTTGATTATAAATATGAATTGTGATTTAATTATAATCTGTGTGGTTCAGGTGAAGACAGGCAATGAGAACTCTCTTTGTCTTGGGTATAACCAAGAACTGTTGATAAGTATTACAGGAATGAAATAGTAACGATGGACTTTTAATCTATGGGAGATAATAGTCATTATGTTCTACTTGATTCTTCTAATGGATTGTTGATTCCGCTGCTATTATGATTGAAAACTTTTATCTTCTACCATATGTTATAAATATCTAAATTCTTTTTATAATTTAATTATCTTAAGTCATGATATTCTTTACTGGGCTATTTGTGCTCACCCTTTTCCTTCACCACCCCTTTTAGGTAATAAAAGTGTAGCTGGGACTAGAAGAGAGAACATTGGTATAAAGTGGTGATACAAATTAGTCACAAGCCTAATCAAATTATGAAACGGTGTGGCATAATAATTGTACTGAGAACTTAAAATGTGTGTGACATGTTTTATACATCATTTGATATTTAATTTTGGTGAACTATAATAGGGTGAGGCGAATCAGAATTTGGAAACGTCAAATGTGCACTCCATTAGAATGAGGAGAACTGAAATCTTCTTGTGTCCCTTCGGGGACTTGATATATTTGTTGTTGTACTTTATATGACATTGTAATAATTTAAATATGAATATTGTCGTATTATATACGTAACAATATTTGTATTGAAACTCACAGTATATGAGTCGTCGTATTTTGCACGATAGTTATATAAATGGAGTTGTAAGAAGTGTATTTTCTAACGACCCAAGATGGGTGATGTATACCTATTTTGGGGATGTCACATAATTGACCCTTTTGTTACTGGCTACAGAATAAGTACTTGAGGGGATCAGCCTCACGTACTCTATGTATATGCATAACATTTAAATTTGCTCTGCAATATCTTATATTAGATACCTGGGGTACTCCCCTATCATAAGAGGGGTGTTTTTTTAGTTTAAGAGTCCTTAACATCAATTGGTTTGGATAGCTTTTATAAAAGTTCATATGTTTGTGTGACCGAACAAAGGTTCAGACTCTATCTGACACAGTTCAAGAATTTTTAAACTTTAATGAAGTACAAGTCTAAGACTGTACGAACTCAAGTGCACTAAGTGCAAATATCAATAATATCGATTTGGGATAATTGTAAAGTAATTAAACCACTGAATAACATGCTTGGAAATAAGAATTCAAGCTTAAATGAATAACTTTCGATTCAATAATATCCTGCTCAATGCAATATGAGAAGGATAGGAAAACTTTCACAAACTCAAAGTTGTGTAAGTTTGGAAACTTCCAACACAATAAATTTGGATACTTGCTCAATATAATTTAGGGTAAGTTTAGGGAAACATGCTTAACAAAAGTAGGGTTCAAGGAACTTGCATAAACATATACCTATTTGCACAAAATAAAGGTAGTGCGTAAGGTTTAAATACTTTCCTGCTTGCTCAGCTACAACATAATACTAGCTTTAACTAACTGTGACGCCCCCAAATTCGGGTATCTTCCAACCCGACAGATGGTGTTGAACGGTACGCATAACTGTACATTCATTCTATTGAAACAACATCAAAATGTGTGTATCAACGACATTCTTATTACATTAATAATATTACATCCCGTTCCCAGGTTCTAAAACCGTTACATTCTTTGTTCATCATATTATAATATATACAACTTACTAGTTTATTACAAGGTAAACTAATCGTTCATCTTCGTCTTGCCTTTATCCTTGTCAGATCCCTCGGTTCGTTCGATTTTAGCTGCATTTATATGGTTCAAGCAAGAGTGAGCAATAACAAGCTCAACAAGTACAACAATTTCATTTAACCAACATGCTTGAAACATAGGAATCGTATATCTTCAATAACTGGATAATAGTTATGAAGTACTATCAATAATTTAAAATAGCATTTCTTTTCCTTTAAAACATTTTACAATAACAATATTCAATAAAACATCAATTTTGGCTCAAGACCATGAGCATTTCATAATTTATTTGAAAAGGAAAACCCGACACTAAGTCCGTAAGTCTGATATATCTTACGAGCACTTCTGGGTGATCAGCCCATAGTACTCTATGTTGATCAACACTACATCCATTAAACATGTGTACGTTTAAGTTTTGGCAACCTCGCGTGCCCATTGAATAATCGATGAAAATACATTTGTTTATTCATACTCAAGCTTACCTTGAATCCGTACCAAACAATTGGGGTAGGATAGCGTTAACAATTCTATATTGAAAGACTTATAAATAAATCAATCAACTCTTCAAGATTAGTATAAGCCGAGAGAAAAAGCGGCATCGACCCTTGAAAGAAACACTTCATGCTTCTCATAACATGAATCACAGAAAACTTGGCTAACACGAAGGTTAGACAAGCGTTTTAAGAAAAACTTTCCTTCAACGTGTGTTATAGTAAAAATAACTTTTCCTTTCAGTCTTTACGGTCTCTACAATACATAACCACATAACATACCACATTAGGTCATGAATGAACATGGTTCCTAATGAATCTTACCCTTCATTTCAATCTAATCATATATTAGATTTGTTAGTATTGGTTACGACTTGCCATTGTATTTTACATTTTTCTTACCAACTTCTTTCTCTTCTATGTCTTACTTAGATTTACTTCATTAATCCAACTCGTTTCGAGTTAATCATCCTTCCTCAAGGCTTACTAACATCCTTACATTATTAATCAAAACTCGATCGTCATAGGTTAAGTACACTTACTGCATATCGTTCACGTTCCATTACTTAACAACTTTTAGTTATAACTCTTAACGTTATAGTCATTATTGAATACCGTTCACATTCTTTATACTTTACGTTTGTCATTTAACTACTCATTAAACAACATTAAATTCCTAAAGTCATCACTATAACAGTGATTTAGGAAAGGTCTTATCATTATTCATTAAGTAATTACATAACACATACTTGTATTGCAAACCATTGGATTCATAATCAACTTGGTCAACAAATTTCTATAGCCAGCTTAACACATTACGTTGTTCTCATTACGTTCATCTTCAATTGATTATTAACCTTTAATCATCATACATTAAGTGTCTAACAATGTTATATTAACACCTTAGTTCATTACTAATGAGTTATCTTTCATTCTATACTTGTAAAAATTCTTGTCTGTCAAAACTCTAGGATCGAGTGCATTTTCCACATAAGCTCTCCTTCTCGTCATGTCGCCATGAAGTTTGCGATAAACAAGCCCCCGGACTCAAAGTTATGGCGTCACTCATTGGCCTTGGGTTAGCGCCGCGGCGCCAACTCTGTGCCTCAGCTAGTTTGCAAAATTTGAAAATTTTACGAAACTCCCGGATGCATAACTTCTTCGTTATAAGTCCGAACTGGCTCGTTCAAAAGCCTACGGTTCAAAAATTACATACTCTACACGTTCATGCAAGAATTTTATCTGTTTGATTTCATTTGCTAAAAATTCACATATTAGTTCATTTTTAACGAAAACGATAAATGTTCGTGAACGTTCAACGCTCGTTTCTTTGTTCTAAGTCAGAATCCGATTATTTTTGAGTTTGCAACTCTATACTGCCAAATATGACTTGTCTCCATTGAAAACTATTGTTTCCAAGCTCAATATCAAAATTCGACTTCCATTCTGAGATTTTCACGAATTCGACGATTATCGTCCAAACTAGTGAATTTCGCCTTAACTTCATTTCTTATGATTTGTTCATCGGTTCAAATGGATTCAATCCATCATACTAACATCTTGACATACATACTTCATTAACTTATAAACATGATAAGTTATTACTTGTTCTTTATGAGTTTATAACTTATAAAAGTATAAACTACTTATGACTTCCTTTCTCATGACTTATTATAGATTAAGTCTTTTACCGACCATTCTTGCTTCTTATTATCATACAATCTTATTAAGGTACACATATGAGTAGTTCATATAAGATCTTCATCAATTCATAACTTAATTAAGTTTGAATGACTTATTCATGACTTATACGGCTTAAGTCCATTGATTAATCATTCTTATCATTCCTTAGCATACATATTCTACCACAACCCATCTCCCTACCATTGGAAGAGAAAGAGATTCATGGTTTAAGTTCTTACCCTTGAATATCACTTGACTAAACTTTAATCTCCTTCTTGCTTCTTGAAAATCTCATAATGGAAGTTTGACTTATAAGTGTTTATTCTCTCTAAGCAATAAGTTGCTTAACTTGAGAGGAGTTGGGAGAAATTTTAATCAAGCCATCAAATGAATTAAGAGCTCTCTATTTATAGGCAACCCAAAGTGAGGGCATTTTAGTCCAAAGCCAATCCCACCTCCTTAATCACCTCCGTACTATTCCTAGCTTAAGTACTAAATTAACTTGGCCACCACACTCTTTGCTTGGCCATCACAACATCTATCCAATACTTGGGCATCACATATACTTAACCATTAAGTATACTTGTTAATCACATAACTTAGCCTTTAAGTTTACTTGTTAATAACCTAGTTTATCCTTTGCTTGTTGATCACAACTTTTACTTGTGCACCACACATAAGCACTTTACTTGCTTATCACATTAATTACTTGCTCATTACTTTGGATCACCCGTGGGTTTAAACCATCCAATAACCCATAAGTTCATACTTTGGTCTTTTAGCTTAACTTATACATTGGGCTTGCATTAACAATTCTTTGGGCTTTATCATTAGCTTGCATTGGGCTTACACATCTCTACACTTGGGCCTTATCAAAATATCATCGGACTTTACAATTTTTTACTCAATCCTACAAGTCCATTACATTTGGCTTAAAGCCTTGTAACGTATAATTTACGTATTAATTTCGTATTCTAACTCGTATACTTATTAATGTACACTATACCATCATTCATGCATACTCGTATGATACTTCGTATCACACTCGTATTCATTACTTCGTACAATACCTACATATTATACGATAATTACATTAATTCATCATACACACTTCATTTCCTTCTCGGAATTCATTTTCCCTAATCGTTAGGTTTTAAGTCCGCAGGCGAAAAACTGCGTTTGCCATAACTGAAATATTATTGGATATTCCATCTCGTCTTAGAATTACATCATTACGTATTTCTCAGAAGTTCAAAAATAATTCTCGACTAGAAATGCGTGAATAGTATTTTTCAGAAAATTTCTCGAAAAGCTTTATTTTTGTCTTGAAAATTCAAATACTTTAATTCTAGCACGTAGCCAAAATACTATGACGTTCTGATATGTCTAGGTCATAGAACGACCTTCAATTAGCTTACTCCCATAAATAAATAATTAAATTCATTTAATCCACATAGTAAAAATAAAAATTTAATTCTCAAAAATCCAAAATTTCTGGGGCGTTACACTCTTCCCCCCTTATAAAGATTATGTCCCCAGAATCATGCTAATAATACATACACCATTGAGGAAAATTTTTTCCATCATTTTAATTTCAAATTTCTACAATGCTTCTACAACATTGAGGTTCTTTCATTTCACCTTCACCGAAGGTATTATCTTATTCTTCATGACTTGTCACTTCCTATCAATAATTTTAGTTGGAAGTTAAATACTTATTGACACATTACGTTATTACCCTTTCATTAGCTTTTAACTTAGAATTATTTGAAACTCAAATTCTTCCTTCAAAACAAGATTATACTTGATCTTCTCTTCATCATGCATCCTCTTCTTCATTCGCGTACATTCCTCATTACCAAGTTGTAGTAACTTAACTCGTTCAAGTATCGTGGATGGAGTCTACGATGTGAATAACATTTCTACCACTTCATTCCACAATTTAACCTCTAACTCTGTTTTTGCCATTTACGTTATTAACTTATTATGAGTTGTTAACATCGATAGCTTTTCCCTACCCTTCCTACTTAACGTGTCGGCTTCTGCATAACTTTCCCGGATTGATAACATATCAACATCGAAATCTCTTATCCATTCTAATTACCTTCTCTACCTCATATTCAACTCCTTTTGTGTGAAGATATATTTCAGACTCATAGAGTCCGTGTATATCTCACACTTCTCACCGTATAAATACTATCTTCAAATTTTTAATTCAAAAACTACAGCTGCCAATTATAGATCATAAGTAGGATGAACCTTCTCATAATCCATTAACTAGCGTGATGCATACCTAATGACTTTGCCATGCTACATAACCACGCAATCTCGTCATCTATGCGAAACATTGAGATATACTACAAAATTCCCCATTTCATCTGATAGAGACAATACAGGTACCTTACTTAACTTCCCTTTTTAGTTCCTGAAAACTATTTTTATCACTTCCCATTTCGACAATACCAACATGTAACACTAATGGTACTTTTAATCATAGCACCTCATAAGGGTACCTATAAATTTACCCCCGACTTGCTCAGCGCCTCTTACGAAAAATCTATCTTCCGTACATTAGTCCACCCAATTGACATACCCAGAAACTTGTCATAACTATAACAAGTTCTGAATGTCATCTTAGGTACCTCCTCCTTCTTCCTTACTTTCAACCGACTATACACCGTACGCAAATCTATCTTAGAAAAATTCTTTGCCCTCTTCAACTGATCAAATAGATCATCGATCCTGGGCCATGGGTATTCATTCTTAACCGCTAACTTAATCCTATTATGATAGTCGATACACAATCGTAAGGACTCATCCTCTTCCTTAACATCCTCCTAACTTGCTTAATTGTTAGACAACAAAAGCGTCGCGGTATTTTATTACCATAAAATACTACCTTGGGTTACTTAGACAACCGAAGATCCATTCTTTTATTCTAACAATTTATGAAAGTTCTATGGTTAATCAACTCATTCATACCGAGAATTACTTCAAATTCTCCCAACTTTATCTGTACTTATCTACCAATTCTTGCTTACATTCCTTATTCGTGAAGCCATTTCCACGAATATAATTAACGAAAGTTATTTCCCCATTCTCTACCGTAATGTTTAAAGATACTTATAATCCCTTTTAGACAGACTCCTAGATGAGTCTTTCCACATGTCTTACACACTTTGATCTTACACTTAGGATCCCCTTGTCCCACTCCAGTATTCCCGTAGTTAAAAATTCTTTCTTTTTGACTTACTATCACTACCACTAGCACTCTCTACCTTGGTTCTTCCCCTTCTCTTGCTCTTATTCTCCCTTTCTTTGTGATATTAAGTCAATGCCTCACTACCACCCTCGGCTATAATCACCTTTTCCAAAATGGTCCCACAGGAAACACTCTGGAACACAGAAATCCTACTATAGAGCCAGGGTTTTAAGCCCTGTACAAACCTACGAGTCTTCCTCTCCTCAGTGTCTACTTGATGTGGAGCAAACTTTTCCAATTCATTGAATCTGGCCGCATACTGGGGAACCGTTATGTCCCCTAGTTTAAGTTCTAAGAACGTAATCTCCATCGTCCCTTACATGCTTGTAGGAAAATAATTCTCGAAGAAAACCTCCTTGAATTGTTCCCATGTTACCGCATCTGTTCTAGCCCCACCCTGGTGAGCCTCCCACCAAAAGTTGGCTTCCCCTTTTATCATGTAAGTCGCCAAAAGAAGTCTTTTGCGCCTCACCTACGTTTGTAATAACAAATGCCTTCTCTATTTCCTTTACCCATGTTCGGGCTGCTAATGGGTCTGTCGTTCCTTTGAACTACGACAGACCTACACTTTTAAATTCTTTAAATGTAGTCATTCTGGCTAACCTAGGTTCGACGGTTACTCTACCCCCAGTTTAGTTAAATGCAGCCGTTAATAAATTAACGAACTCTTGCATAGGGTTGTTTTAACCCCCTTGATTTTCATTACGTGATTCCGCTTCCTAATTACGTTGTCTTCTACTTGGCGGCATTTTCTGATTAAACAGAATTTCATTATTATCTATTTACTTACTTCGTTATTATTCATCTTATAACAACTCATACCATAACAAAGCATATTAAATGAAAACTTCAATATATTCATATGCTTCTTCATAGTCTGAAACTATTTACACGTTACTTCCATAGCCAACTGGTACATACATTTCATGCAATTGAACTTCTCAAAAGTTTGGATTTACAAAAAAACTACCATGTTATACAAAAGAGGGTTTTACATCACTACACACATATTTATAACTCTAGCTTTCTAATAATGCATAACAGCATCCTCGTGTTTCTCATTCGCAATCTTCGCTACAGTATCCCGATGAATAGTATGTCGAGTCTGCCCCGACTCTATGGAATAACAAGCAACTTTAAGCTTGAAATCCTTATGAGCACTCTTATGGATGTAAGACATCCGTGCTATCTTCTGGTCCTTCTCCTCTAGTTTCTCACGAAGCTCTACCACCTCGTTTATATAATCCCTAGCCTGCTCTATCATAAGAACCTGCCTATCATGCTTTGACTCAAAATCTGCTTCTGCAGACACCTTAGCTTCATTAGACAATTAATCTCTTCACTCTGATTCTGCACAACTATACTCAGTTGCACATTCCTGTCAAGCACTGCCAGATACAATGCTCTCATTGCATCTGGAGGTATTGACTCTAGTGTAGTTACCATCGTATTAACCGATGTTACTTCCATTCCCTCCTCCTCATAGAGCATCATATTAAGATATAATGCTATATCCATATCTCCCTCAGAGTAGTCCTCCTCAGAAAAGTACTCCACTGTCTCCGACTCCTCTAGAATCACTAATGGTACCTCCGCGACCAACATAGGTACAGGCTCTACTCTGTTCACAACTTCTTCGTTCACCGCGTGTATATCTCTATAGATCAAGCTATCGATCAACATCCTACAATAACACATATGTTGATTAGTACATAACACATAATAGTATAAGCAAAAATCACATTTAATTTATTTAGGGTTACTTTCCATCTTTTAAATCTTTCGGTACTGAGTTTCCTCAATACTTATTGACTCATTCGACTGAAGTAAAGCTTGAGTTACTTCCTTCGGACTTTTCTTCCTTAACAAGGATATTAGCCTAAGGTTCTTCCCCCTTAAGTTTTATAACCTAATGCTTTGATACCAACCTGTGACACCCCCAAATCCGGGTATCTTCCAACTCGACAGATGGTGCTACACGGTACTCATAACTGTACATTCATTCTATTGAAATGACATTAAAATGTGTGTATCAACGACATTATTATTACATTAATAATATTACATCTCATTCCCAGGTTCTAAAACTATTACATTCTTTGTTCATCATATTATAATATATACAACTTACTAGTTTATTACAAGGTAAACTAATTGTTCATCTTCGTCTTGCCTTTATCCTTGTTAGATCCCTCGGTTCGTTCGGTCTTAGCTGCATTCATATGGTTCAAGCAAGAGTGAGCATAACAAGCTCAGCAAGTAAACTAATTTCATTTAACCAACATGCTTGAAACATAGGAATCGTATATCTTCAATAATTGGATAATAGTAATGAAGTACTATCAATAATTCAAAATAGTATTTCTTTTCTTTCAAAATGTTTTACAATAAAAATATTCAGTAAAACATCAATTATGGCTCAAGACCATGAGCATTTCATAATTTCTTTGAAAAGGACAACCTGTCACTAAGTCCGTAAGTCCGATATATCTTACGAGCACTTCTGGGTGATCAGCCCATAGTACTCTATGTTGATCAACACTACATCCATTAAACGTGTGTACGTTTAAGTTTTGGCAACGTCACATACCTATCGAATAATCGATAAAAATACATTTGTTTATTCATACTCAAGCTTACCTTGAATCCGTACCAAACAAATTGCGTAGGATAGCGTTAACAATTCTATATTGAAAGACTTGTAAATAAATCAATCAACTCTTCAAGATTAGTCTAGCTGAGATAAAACTGGCATCGACCCTTTATTAAAACAC